>OZ035855.1:3212116-3822443 GCA_964034905.1 Itoplectis maculator | reverse complement strand
ATCGCTCGCACCTCGCGATTTTCACTTTTGCCGTTCCGACTGTTCTTATAGCGGTCGAACGCTAAGAACGGCGAGAGCGATGTTTGATTTTCTTCGGCGGCGCTGCTGTGTAAGATCGGGGCCCAAAATAAGATGCGGTGGATAGGCTTAAGTTAGGCAAATGCAATTTAGGTAGGATTTAGTTAGGTATAAAGTAGTATGTTATTTTTTTATTATGTGTACTAATGCACACGTCCTTTTGATTGGCTCAAATATCTTCGCCCTCTCTGTGTAAATAATGCCAATTTGAAAATTGTTTCACAATTGTACTCTACAACCAGTCAGCAACTTTTGACATATTTTTCCATCTGTCGTTTATCCAGTTTGAACTGCACCAACGCACTGTACATTGTCGCGCGAAAATGACGCGCGGAGTTTCCCTAACTTCTGACAGCGGCGCACAATGCGCGAACGGAGGCAGAAGTGTCGTCGACGAGGCTTCTGAATATACGTGAATCCGGTGGCGGAGCGACGAACGCGTGCCGGCTCCTTCGCTCCTTCTCGCCTTAATGCTCTTCGCTGAGGCGGAATGTCAGCGCGAGGAGAACTCCTTCGAATTCGAACTCCCTCGCTTTGTTCGAATAAAACAGAGGCCGCTGAATTTACCGCGCAATTACCTGCTAATTAACGTCTTACTCCAATGAACAAACAAAGCTCCTTGCGGCAGGAAATTAAAATATGTTGTGCGACGCAACGATGAAAAATGCTTAGTCCAAAAAACCTGGAGAACATTTTTTTTTGTTTTCAACGACCTCTGCCCGAGTCTCGACGGTCGAAAGTATATTCAAATTTTCGTTTTTTTCATCATCGTAAGTTACGCCGGTTTCGAGGAGTTAATTCTAGTAGTTCTCCCTCCTCCTCCTCCTCCTCCTCCTCCATCTTTCTCCCTCTCCCTTTTTTCTCTTTCTCGCTCTCTCGCTCTCTTTCTCCGAGTTCCCCAGAGAAATAACTGCTGGAGACACTCTCGGCACCGACACCGAAGAGCTTTCCGAGCCGCCGTCGTAGCGCGCACACGAAGAGAGGAGAGAAAAAAGCAGCGAAGCGATGCGGCTGCCGATGCTCCTGTGTTCCGGGCTTCGTTTCAACATGCGCGGCCGTCCACGTCCTCCCGGTCTTCCCTCTTTGCCGCGGCGCCGCTGCCGCCTGTACTACATACATTGTGTTCCACGTAGAGGCAGCTGTAACTATATACAACCAACTACCCTGACGGTAACGCCGCATCCATTGCGAAGGCAGCGAAACAAAGCGACCGAGGCTACGCCGAGTGTCGAGCGGCGCTCCAGCTTTGCGCAGCGTCGAGAGGCGCTTTCAATTGTCGCAGCTCCGCGACGTACGCGACGCTGTAACGAAATTAAACCGTGCGCGCCGACGAAAAACGTAACACAAACGTTCGCGGCGTCGCGTTCAAGCGCTTGCCCGGAGTTTCGCGGCGAGTCGAAACAGCCGCGCGCGCAGCGATGTTTCGTTGGAAACGCGAAACGCGCTCTCTGGTACCTCGAAAAAAATGACATGATGATGATTAAACGAAAGTCGAGTACGGAAATAAAATCGGCGCAGTCGCCATCGAATATATGAACGACTGAAATGTTGTTCTTAAATTTACCATTTTTTCTGACATTCAATGCAGGTGACGTTAGTGAGGAAATCACAATAAAAAAAAATTGAAGAAATAAGACGAATGTTTACGACTCGAAATCAGTTTTGAGCTGAGTGGAAAAGAATTCTCTTTTTTTTTTTTTCCCGAGACTGGTGATGTATACGTCGCCGACGTATTCGATGTCGTTGACGATCGAATTGATGCCACGCGTATTATATAATAATGCTCGCGCGTTTAAACGATTTTAATCCGTCGTGCAAATCCGCCCACACGAATATTGAAGCGACGGCAAACGCGTCGGTTACACGCGCGTTTCAGTCGTCGGCTGTCGAATTTAATACGCGCGCGTTTTTGAGCAGCGAACAATTGAAAGCCCCCGGCGGGGCTGTTAAGTAGGTGTATGGAACGCGGCGGTTCCCGGGCGTAGCCACGTTGTTGCCATTACAACCGAGGCGGACGGGTGCGGAAGCTTTTCGGACGCATTTGCCAGAGTGCATCGATGCACGTGAAATGCAAAAAAAAAAGAAGAAAAAAAGTACCACAAAGAACGTGTATGCACAGCCGGGATGTGCGGGCTTTCCAAAAATTGCCGCGGATAAAGAGCCGGACTGCCTTGCAATCGCGGTCGTCAAAGAGTTTTTTTGCACGCGAAAGAACGACAGTGGATTTCAAATGCAGTACGGACGAACGTGAAGTAGACGGAAGTGTGGAGTAATTAGTGCACGAATAACCGGAAAAAAGTACCGAAACACCGAATATACCGACAGTACCGAAACTGATAACCAAGAGCTTTGAATGTGACTGAATAACGCAATAGGAAATTTCTTAATTTATTAAATTCTGATTAAAAAAATATGTTTTCATACGTAATAAATATGTATGAATCATACATACACAAACATACTATACGTTTTTAATATTTCTTGATACATATTAAATATGTATCAATGATATACATATCTAATATTTATTGACACATATTTAATATGTAATAATGCAATTTGATGGATGTGACAGATTAGATCAATATTGTTCAGCCTCACCGCAACCGAACGAATTATTAGGTCCAATGTCACACGATTCAGGAGCTTCTGTTTAGCGGACACGGTATTCTCAGTGCGGGAGATTTTCCCCGGCAATAATTCCGATACCCCAATTAATTACTAACCGCAATATATTAACGCGCACCGAGAATGCACAGTCGACGCGGTGCAGTACGAAGCTTTCACGGATGCTTTATGAATTCAACGCGTACGAGTCACTGTAATTACAGCGTCGGCTGCGAGAGCCAACAATATCGGGGAAAAAATTACGTTTGATGACTCCGCGCCGTCGATGATGCATCGTTCCGCAGTTACGCGAGGCACGTGACGGTCGTATTACCGCGGTGAGTTTGCCGTCACGGTATTCATACGGCGGGCTATCAATTGCCTGTTCCATATTTACCGCACATACGGGGTGCCAATACCCACTGGTTCGATGCGACGGAGAAGTTGCACTGACAAAAGAGGAATCGACCAATCTCTCACGCGAGAGAAAAGCGATTGGTCGACGGAGCTATAAATCCCACTGCGCGAGAACTGTCAAATAAAATGTTTCCTCAGAGCTTCGTAGCAACAGTCGTTCAGTTCGGCAAAACATCAACGCGAACGACAACCAATTTCTCGTCTCTGGATAAAATCGTCGACAATTTTCTCAACATCCTAAAAACGCAAAATCCGATTTTTTTATTTTTTATGTTTTTTTTTTTACTTTAATTTTTTATTAGAAAAAAATAGGCATGCAATTTGTCTCGCAATTGAAAAATAGTTATTGGCTAGAAGAATTAATAAAAACATCATTGATAACTGAATCGCAACGCATATTCGACTTGGTTGTGATAATAAACGAATGGCTGATCGTAATGCGATAAGCCGCGCGCAGGTCACACGCGTCCGGTCGTTCGCGCTGATCGCGTCGAGCGACCCAAACACCGCGGACGCTGCGATATGTGTGTTTTGCAACATCGATTCGACCACCTGGTCCGCGTCTCGCGCGCAGATTCGCGTCGGCGAATTAACTCTCGAATTAACGCGTTTCAGGATCGACAGATCGATTATTAAACCGTACCGCGAAATACGACAGATTGATGTATCTGGCACGAATAATCGATATGTTTCAACGCGCGGACCCGACGCAGCGACCGTAAAAATCAGTCTGCCGTGTGTGACACTTCGGGTTCATAATGCGAGATACGAAGCGCCCGCGCCTCGTGTACAGTATAAACGGCCACCTTTATTTCCCGTTATAAAATTTCAAGCCTCGCCCACGTCGCGTCGGCTCGTGGCGTGTGTGCTCTGTAATCTCGTCGTTCTCACGGTTATCGGAGAGGATTCTGCTCTGCCGCACCGCGATATCCAGCATATACCATCAAATGCCAATCTGTCTTGGATCGATGTTTTTTTTTTTTTTTTAATTTTTTCGTCGTTCGAAATTCAATCGCGTGATATTAGATCGACCGTGCGATTGAAGCTCGAACTTAAAGTGATATCATGTCCACTTGGAATTCACTTGAAGATCATGTGAAGATCACTTGGACTTGAGATCACTTGAAGATCATGTGAAGATCACTTGAATCTGAGATCATGTGAAGATCACTTGGATCTTGGGCCCAAAAAATCGGACGTAATGCCGTAAAAAACTAAATTTCCTCAAGCCAAAAAATATTGGCTCTATAAAACTATTTAATTAAACTAGGCTAATCACACGCGTTGGCGCGCGTGCCTGAGATACCTTTGCGCTGCTGCGCTCTTATAAAGCTTTAAAATGGTAAATAGCAACTAGGAAACCCTTGTTTAGTTGATTTAAAAAAAACGAATTTGTCATTTTGCTTGTCAGAAATCCTAGATCTGATCGCCGGGCCGAAAACCGCCCAAACCGGGGTCACGAAATGTATATTTTTTAAAATATCGACTTCTAACCTATACCATCGTTCTCAAGTCGCATATTCTACCCCTGAAAACACTGGTTACAACCCTTTTTTAGTTGGTTTTGAAAAAAAAAAAATTTTGGCCGAACAGTTTGTCAGAAATCGTAGATCTGGTCGCCGGGCCGAAAACCGCCCAAATCGGGGTCACGAAATTTATATTTTCAAAATATCGACTTTTAACCTATACCATCGTTCTCAAGTCGCATATTCTACCCCTGAAAACACTGGTTACAACCCTTTTTTAGTTGGTTTTGAAAAAAAAAAAATTTTGGCCGAACAGTTTGTCAGAAATCGTAGATCTGGCCGCCGGGCCGAAAACCGCCCAAATCAGGGTCACGAAATTTATATTTTCAAAATATCGACTTCTAACCTATACCATCGTTCTCAAGTCGCATATTCTACCCCTGAAAACACTGGTTACAACCCTTTTTTAGTTGGTTTTGAAAAAAAAAAAATTTTTGGCCGAACAGTTTGTCAGAAATCGTAGATCTAGTCGCCGGGCCGAAAACCGCCCAAATCGGGGTCACGAAATTTATATTTTCAAAATATCGACTTTTAACCTATACCATCGTTCTCAAGTCGCATATTCTACCCCTGAAAACACTGCTATCAACCTTTTTTTAGTGAATTATAAAAAATACGACATTTGACAGAACTCCCAAAGTTATCAAGGACAAATGAAGTTGGACTCGTTCTGAGAGTCCCAGCCTATCACAGCTCGAATAGTTTGCTAACAATGCTTTCCGTTACTCATGAACTTTGTAAAAAAGGGATACACCTAACGCAAGTCCCCACAATGTCCCCTTCGTAGCTAACCTGGCAACAGAAAATTCGTCTCGCTGACCGCGCGACACAGCGACTTCATGATACGCGGATAAAGGGACCGCGCCTCTCGTATAATATAAATCACCGCTTTTATTTCCCGTTATAAAATTTCAAGTCCCGCGCATCACGTCGGCTTACGGTGTGTATGCCCCGCGCTGCTCTCTCCTCGCTCTCGCGGTTATTGGAGAGGATTGCGCTTCGCCAGACCAATATCAGCGGGGGCGGAAACATTATGTGCGCCGGGCGCCCGTTATATTGGCCATCGACCCCTCATCGACGAAGCTCAAAATCCACTCCCCCGCTTTCCCCTTCTCCCTGTCCCTCCAGCACCCACTACGATTCTCTTCGTTCCAACGTCAGTGGGTCTCTCGAGCTCCCATCTTGCTTCTCAGCTTTGCTGCGAATATTAACCACCGCTTCGAGAATTGATTCACCATTTTAAGGGTGTCGACCGGGGGGTGCAAATCGTTCGTCAAACGCAGTTTCCTCGCGTCGTCAGTTTTAGACCCGACGTTGTAGCACTCGATCCCCCTCCCCCGCACCTAAGTAAAATCTAAAAAAAAAAACGTTGTAAACCGATCGATCGCAGCATATATTCGACTGAATCGTAATAATAATCAAATGGCTAATCATCGACGAGACTCAAAATCAACCACCGCCCCTCCCCCTCCACCCACTTCAATTCTCTTCGCTCCAACGTCAGTGGGTCTCTCGAGCTCCCAACTCGCTTCTCAGCTTCGCCGCGAATATTAACCACCGCATCGAGAATTGATTCACCATTTTAAGGGTGTCGACCGGGGGGTGCAAATCGTTCGTCAAACGCAGTTTCTACGCGTCGTCAGTTTCAGACCCGACGTTGTAGCACTCGAACCCCCTCCCTCACCTAAGTAAAATGTAAAAAAAAAAAAACGTTGCAAACCGATCGATCGCAGCATACATTCGACTGAATCGTAATAATAATCAAATGGCTAATCATCGACGAGACTCAAAATCCACCCCCGCCCCTTCCCCTCCACCCACTTCAATTCTCTTCGTTCCAACGTCAGTGGGTCTCTCGAGCTCCCACCTCGCTTCTCAGCTTCGACGCGAATATTAACCACCACATCGAAAATTGATTCACTATTTTTAGGGTGTCGACGGGGGGTGCGAACCGCTCGGCAAACGCAGTTTCCACGCGTTGTCAGTTCCAGACCCGACGAGTCGTCGACTTCAAAGCTCCACGCTCGATTGTATCGATTTTCCGAACATTACGCGCCGCGGGCACCGTGGAAATTATCGCGGTTTCCCCGCGGCGCTTCAATGCTCCGCGACGTCGAATTCTCGGATAAGATAAAACAGCACTCAACACCGCGATGAGCAACGGTACCAGTGACCATAATTCGACAACAGCCATTCGAGTCGCGCGAAGTTTTCCCCACTCCGGTTGCATTATTTTCCCGACGCAGCGGTCAGCGTCATCGGGACGCAGCGTGTCAAAACTCCACCGCGCAATTTATCATGCTAATACAGTGATCACCCGCGCGGTCGCCGCGCGTTACGGTGACGGGATATGATTAATGCGACGCCCTAACGAGTCCTGCGTCGAATGTGTCGTCGACTGTATTACAGTTCATAGCTCTCGGACCAGTCGTTCTGGTATAGTTTTGGCAGTGCGTAGAACCGAGTTTTTTCCCCTGTTTCTCTCAATGGGCTCCCGCTTTTCCCGTCTCTATCAATTTTCTCGCCTTCGGCTTCGTCTCTCCTAGGGTCGATCGCACCCACAATACACACAAACTCGAAATCCTGCACGATTTCGCCAGCAATTTCGTCGTGTGTGTTCGTTCGTTTTTTTTTTCACGGGCTCGGAATGATCCACCTCGCGTTAATAAGGGTGCGCGGCGCTAACCTAACCTCGCCTCACCTTGCCGCGTGGCCTTCGAGGGGAGAGAGGAAAAATCCCAATGACACGGGGAAAACCTTCGCTTCTTCCCTCCGTCCTTCGTCTTTACCTGCGGCTCTTCTTCTTATTTTTTTTTTCGTCTGTCACGAGGACAATCGAGTTTATTTGTCCCGCGTGTCAGCGCCATCCGCGAAT
The DNA here is from genome assembly GCA_964034905.1 of Itoplectis maculator. Taxonomy (NCBI): domain Eukaryota; kingdom Metazoa; phylum Arthropoda; class Insecta; order Hymenoptera; family Ichneumonidae; genus Itoplectis; species Itoplectis maculator. The sequence goes on along the minus strand of OZ035855.1, from coordinate 3,814,940 downwards.
TTCCGTTTGGTGCTTGAGTTTCGTGAGAAATTTCCGCGAGTCTCGTCGCGAATTTCCAACGCGAACGCGATGGAATATTAATTAAATTCGTCGTTGACGAGGCTGCATTCTCGTCAACTTTATCGTTATGTATGATAATACACCTGCTGACATATATTCTACTATACAAATGAATAAATATGTATATTGGGCACCGCACTTGTATGTAATTTTCGATTAGAATCACGAGCGGAAATTGAATCCGTCGATTGAAGCCCGATGGAAGTAATACATCGGCGAAGTGGGAGATGAAAAATAATTTTCAAAAGGAAAATGTGTCGAGGGGGTGGAGGATGGGTTAGGGGTAGCAGTCGTCGCTGAGAGAAAAAGGCTCTTACGCTCTGTTAAACAACTGGGATATATCGTCCCGCGAGTTCTCGAGAAAAATAAATCATTCGGAGCTCGATGCTCGGGGTGGGGGGTTGGATGAGAGGGTAGGTCATGGGGGTTGGGGAGAAGAAAAGAAGTGTTTTAACGACATCGCAGAGTCGTGTTGATCTCCCCTGTGTAAAAAATACTTCGAAGAAAAACAACAATACGGCAACGATCGAGTCGTAAATAAACTTATCGTCGTAAATACGTAATTTAAGAGAACATTTATCACTTTTTTTTCAAGACTTCGACGTTTTCCATTGTTTTTTCGTGGGAATACGGCGACCGCGTAATTCTTCAACGACGTGGGGAGAAAAATCGTTTGATAAAATAAAAAAGGGAGGAAAAAAAAGAAAGAGACCGAGGAAAGAAAGCGGTGATGATTGTCGCCTCGTTTGCTCCGGGCGGACGCAAAGCGGGGGATGCGGGAAAACGCTGCCCGGGGGGTGACGGGTCGCAGTGTGCGCGAGTCGCGGGCGAACGCCGAGCCGGCGACAAACGAGTATTTGAACAGTCGTCAACTATCCCTTCACTCCAGTAGGCCGAGTGCCAACTGTCTGTCTTCGCGATCGCTAAAAATACACGTGTAACTCGCTCGCGCGCACAGCCACCTGAAACGCTTTTTTGTCGCGTTCGGGAATCGAACTGACGCGGCGGAATAGCAACGACGCCTCTTCTTCGTTCGAGATGTCGCGAAAAAAAGCCCGAGCGATCGGCCGGCGTTACGAAAAAGTCGAGAGCGTACGATCATCCGGCTATATTTGCATTCAACGGGTCAGCTGGATTCCGCGTGGCCTCTTTTTTCGCCATCGTCGACTCAATCGATGTTGGGGACAATATTTTTATTTGTGTTTTTATTACATCGTCGAATTTCCAGAAACATTTTCTCATTCTCAGAATGTTTGATATATTAAACCGTGATAAAGAACCCCAAAAAAAAATTGAATTGTTTACTGATGAATTTTTGTTGCGATAACCGTGAAACGATTTTTTGTTAATATTCAGAATGACTGCTATAAGTTTATTGCTACATCAGTAAAAATATTCGCAAGATCTGAAAACGTATTACGAATTTAACCACGATAATCATGAATTTCTCCGACAACGCGAAGTCTACTTTTTGGACATCATTGACACGTCGAGTGATCGTCATAGGGTAGATGTGCCGTTAGTGGCCATTGTAACTATTGTGGCCATTTACATTATTTTAGTTTTCATATTATTTGCTCCCCATAGCTGCATGTTGACGTTTCGAAAAAAATTGATAAAAATTCATCGATTCATCCATTCGATGTTTTTTTTTGTGCCATTGAATGTGTCATTTTGTTCCTTTGAATATGATGGCCACAATCGGCCCGAAGGTAGCCAAAACCGTACGTCTACCATATTCCAGTCTCTCCGCTACTTCTCGGCAGTTAATTCATCGTCAGAGAAAAGGAGACGCGTGACACCCGAACCTCCGGCAGTGTATGCAACACGGAGGATCCGGTAGATCAGCATCTTCCGCGTTTCATCTCCGAGACTCGAGTGTCTCACACGCGCGCGACGTTCCGCCGCGTTGCAATTCTGATTGACGATCCGAGACTATTCGCTCGTGTTTCTCGGGGAATTTCGCGCGCGTTCGCCTCGGCGAAGCAGCGGCAGCTGCGCGGCCTCTTAGCGCGACTCCGACAACGACTCCAACGCTATGTCGTCCTCGCCGCTCGCGCGCGAGCGTTTCAATTAACCACCGCGCGCGAGTTCCTCGGTTAAATCGATCGGGCGCGCGCGGGCAACCGAGACGCGGAAACTACTTGTAACGCCCGCTCCTCGCCTCGTTAAGTTTTCATCCCGCTGCGACTTTGGACCGCGCGCGTTTGTATCGTCGCACGAGCGACAAACTGCACAACTGTCGTTAACCGCGAGCCTCGCGAACTCCCGCCAACATTTAACGCGCCCTCCGTATCCAACGTAATTTTCGCCGTCTCGTACGATGCTGGTCGTGAACTGCAAGCGCCGGTTTTACTCCGGAGATTTTTCGCGTTTTTGAAATTTTCGTTGATAGAAAGTAAACCCAATGAACACAAAAAACGTTTCGTTGCAGTTATATTACCATTTCCTACTCAGCACTGTAACCGTTACATAACACTGATTTACATTGCTGAGTAGGAAATTGCAATATAACTGCAACGAAACCGATTTTTGTGTTTACTGGGAAGTGAATCAGATGGAAACGGAAATGCGAGTTATTTTGGGAGATGGAATTGTGATTTTCACTGATTTTTTCAGGCAGTCACCGCGCAAATAATGACTTTTAATTTTTTTTATCCTAACTTAATTTATTCGCATCGATATTTTTTATCGCCCTTCTGACACCGAAAAATTGGCAGAACCGAAAATTCCTGAACACCAATTACACTCGTTCGGCACTGAAAATCGACGCGTTTAATCGCGATTATTAAAAATATCCCAACCCATGTAGGTTCTGCCGATAAAGCTGAAACGACCAATACTCGGGCCAATGTTGGGGTGACGATTATCGACTTTGCAACATTGGGCCAATGCTCGGCCAAGTATTGACCCGTCAATGGTTGGCTTGTCGATATTAGGCCAATGCTTGGCCAAGTATTGACTCGCCAATTGTTGGCTTGCCGATATTAGGCCAATGCTCGGCCAAGTATAGACTCGCCAATTGTTGGCTTGTCGATATTAAGCCAATGCTAGGCCAAGTATTGACTCGCCAATTGTTGGCTTGCCGATATTAGGCCAATGCTCGGCCAAGTATTGACTCGCCAATTGTTGGCTTGCCGATATTAGGCCAATGCTCGGCCAAGTATTGACTCGCCAATTGTTGGCTTGCCGATATTAGGCCAATGCTCGGCCTTGTATTGACTCACTAATTGTTGATTTCCGTGAAAGATTATTGAATGTGATTTATTTATACCGCTTCAGACGCAGTCATATAATTCTCTAAGTACTGTACATAGTACATCAAATTGATACTTTACATTAGTCGATCAAATAGACAAAAAGAAATGTATAATGACATGATCGCAATGGCCGAGTGAGCTAAGGCGCAGCGCAACAACCCAAAGGTCCCAGGTTCGATTCCTGACAATGTAAAAAAAATTAAACATTTTTCAGCGATTAAAATGCATCAGAGACGGAATATGTAATTAAAAGTGCAGGATAACTTGATTAAATAAGTACAATTAATTATTTTTTGATAAAATTTATACGGCCGATAATGTCGGCCGACAAAAAGACCGATACTCGGCCGATACCCGGCCGATACTCGGCCGATACCCGGCCGATACTCGGCCGATACTCGGCCGATCCTCGGCCGATCCTCGGCCGATCCTCGCACGCGATACTCGGCCAACTATTGTTGCCAATATCGAGCCGGACTTATCATCCGAGACTCGGGCCGATGATCGGGCCAATATCATATCCCAATGTTGGCAATCTCGGCACCGAGATTGGGCCGATCATCGGCCAAGTCCGATCACCCTTCATGGGAACCCGACTCCAAGATGAGACATAATGAAATATCGGCTTCCGTTTTTTCCCCCGCGAAAAAGTAGAACCCAAGATAAAAGCGTTTTCTCCGCTGGAAAAAAATGCTCCACAGAGATAATGTGAGTTTTGCTCTTTCTCTCGTTTCCACAGGCGAGCCGCGTAATTTTCTCCTCTCGGCGATAATAGCGAGGGAAGAGGAACGAAGCCGCGGAATTTCCGTGTTTCTGAAAGGACGAGGAGGGACGAGGAGCGTTTCTGTTCGACGTGGCAGAAAATAGAGGATGCGACGTCGGTCGTCGCGGGCTGAGCTCGGTCGACGAGTTTTTTCCACGGTGGTGGAAAAGACGCGCGCGTTTTTCTCGTGTTCCCGGGGTCCTCGTGACCCCGTGAGAAGACGGCGTTGCGCACGAGGAGAGAAAGAGAGACAAGCGACGAGGACGAGGTTGCGCTGCCGGTCGTCCGTAGTTGCGCTGCCCCGTCGTGTCGGGACGTTCGAGAGTGTCCGACGATTTCCATGTCTCTCTCTCTCTCTCTCTCTGTCCATTCGCTATGACCGGTGGAATGTCCGCCGGTATGCGATTTCCACGAGAAGCGCGCGGAACCAGCTGCAAAGACGATTTTCCCGCTGTTGCATATCTCGAACGTAGATAGACGCGTAAAACGAGAAGCGGAACGTGCGGCGTTCGATCGTCGGAAATATCGCATACGTCGATGTCTGCCGTCGTCCACGTCGTCTGGTATGTGCGCAAGGACAACCGGGACGTCACGCACGGTCGGAAGTTACCCTCGAGCACCTTGTCCGCTGGTCGAGAGAGTCTCGATACAGCGGAAAAGCTGGGTCAAGAGGAAGATTTTCCCGGTTGGATTTTTCTACTCGAGTTTATTTTGCATGGACGAGACGAACAGGTGGAACGGCGCGAGGAATGGTTTTTCTTTCAGTTCATAGAACACCGGTGAACTCGATAAATCCGAAGAAGTCGGAGTGCTAATTTACTTGTCCGAGACGCATTCGTTATTTTTAATTAATTCAGTGCTTTATCGATTTTTCTATTTTATAGAAATTGAATTTTTTTCTTTTTTTCAGGTAAGATTTATTTCTTTGAATTTCTATGTCATTGCACAAGAGTCACAAATCGGATTCCCAAGCATTCGTGATAGCTTACAACTATCATAATGAGATTAGAGAGGTTGGGGAAAAAAACATTGCCGGAAGGCACATGCTAAAAGCTGATTACGAGGAGCTTCGCTTTACTTTCTTACGTGATGCCGTCGTCTTTTTTATTTTACGTAGTACATCATGTACGGCTTTGTAAAACAACTTACGACTATCTTAAGACGCGTCGAGCGATACCGCGGTTAATCTCATCGTAGCGTTAATAATCTCTCGCCTCTTCCGCTACATCTGAATCCGTTCATCCGTGCTAAGCGCATTTGTTCCGCGGGACGAGCGACTTCGACCCTTCTCCGTGTCACCGGGACACAACTGTCGGGTCACTCAGACATCGTCCATATATTAAATTTAAAAAATCGAATAAATTATTATCGTCGACTTAATTAGTTTCATATCCGAACCTCCATTTGTTTGTCGAATGGATCGACCGACTTCGACCCTTCTCCGTATCACCATGACATCATTGTCCGGACGTCTGGACGTCGTCTGTACGTTAAATAAAATCGTTAAGCTGTCGAATAAATTATTACAATTGCCAACGTAATTATTTTCGCAACCGAAAATAATGACGCTCACCTCGTCCGTCGATCTACATCTGGGAGCATTCACCCGTGTTAAGTGCATTTGTTCCGCGGGTCGAGCGACTCCGACCCTTCTCCGTGTCACCGGGACACAATTGTCGGGTCACCCAGACGTCGTTCATAGATTAAATAATCATCGAATAAATTATAATCACCGACTTAATTAATTTCGTAACCGAACCTCCGCTTGTTTTGTTTCACGAGTCTCTTTCTCTATTATTCACCCGGTTTACTATTCAACGAATTCGCTGTCGGTACAGACACGATAATACGCGAGACGCAACAGAGACGAAAATTTTAAGCACCGGGGCCAGCGCCTAATAACGCCATTCATGAATACATCGTCTGCCCGGGCGAAGCTGCGGGACGAGAGTTCGCACCTGCAGCGGACATTCCACAGCAGGGCAACGAATTTATGTACCGCATCGGCGAGTCTCGGTCTTCCGCTAATTTCTCATGCAAATGAATTTCATTCCTTTTTAATTAAAACTGCCGCGCGCGCGAGCCGAGGGGATTTGTCATCTCGCGCTCACTTTGATCGCCGGTATTTTCGCGGGGACGTCGAAGCCTCTCGCTTATCACTCGACGAATATATCGATTCGACGGCTGCGCGGATGTGTGTCACGGCTGTTAGACTCTCCGTCGTTTTCAATTCGTCGGCACAGCGGAAGCGCGGCTGCTGCGCCGCTGTCTCGACGTTGGACGACGCGTCACACACCTGATCGCGGAATTATTTAACGCAGTGACGTGTGACGATAATAAATCCGACCGCCAGAGGGGAATAATTCTTGCTATGAGGAGCCATAATGTTCATCCGGTCTTCGAATCGCTGTACAAATGTCTGATATCTTATTTATATGTTGAAATCATTTTGGAGATACATTTCAATTTATTCCCAATATATCTGCCAAGGATAAACGGACGGAATATCAATTTTCTTGTATTGTAAATTCGCGCGATACGTTCAAAATAGGAAAGAAAAATATCGAGGCTGTTTCGCCTTCGTCAACGAAAAAAGCAGCAGGCGAACGGTTTCCCGAGATTTTTCTGTTCCGCCTCTCCGCTTCGTCGGTAACGCGGATGTATTTTTCCACGAACATGAACGCTCCGGGTATTCTCTCGATAAACGGATTAAACTCGTACTTCCTGATGCTTAATAGAGCGAAGAGAAAGAAGATCCGGAATCCACAGGCTGTCGCGGCGACGGCGGCGGCGACGGCGGCGGCGACGGCGACGGCGGCGGCGGAGTCAGAGAGACCGGGGAGCTGAATTTCTGGGCAAAATCGATATCGAAACCCGGGGACGTCCGAGCATTCGCATCGCGCTCCAACGTGCGACGAGTCTCTTCGGGGGAAAGATCATTTATTTGGCTCGCTCGGATTCGCAACAGAGGGAGAGGAAAATTCGTCTGGCGAGGGATTAAACTCTATTCAGTTACCGCACGCCCAGACTGCTCGGTGTACGTGAAGATCTAAGAATTCTTTTTCTGCTTCTTCTGCTTCTTCTACATCTTCTTTTTCTTCGTCTTCCTCGTTCAATTTCATCTGACCCGTAGCGAACCACCAGCAGCGATTCGATCTAACCGCGTGAACTAACCACGCGGACCGACGCTGCATGTGACGATTATTTATAGCTCGTTGCGGTAACTTCCATTCCAGCATATATATCATGATTTTCCTTATCTGTAAATTTAATTCTCATTGATGAACTTTTTCAAAATTACTTACATTCCAATTCCAGTAAAAACATGTAAGTATACTAATAGAGTTATTACGTGTTTACTGCAGTCGTCACGTTTGAGGAAGTAAACCCTAATATCCGGAATTAATTTCGTTCTCAAGCTGCTTATCGTTATAGCCACCGGAAAATACAGAGAGACGTCTCATCGTTTGTCCCGAGCTAAACCCGCCCGCGATTCGCCTTGTTGTTTCGTAAGCAATTGGAAAAGTTTCGAGCCTCTTAATTATGGGTCACCGGGCAAACGGCGCGTTCGTCATTCCGGAAATACTCGACTGCGCAACGATCCCGCCATGTTCCTGTTGGTTCTAATTCTACACCTGCGGGATCCGTGCGCTGCGCTGGAATAGCCGGAAATTCTCGAACTCTCGAGTGGATGCTGATGCTCCTTCGTCCCGGGCTATTCAGCCATTTGTTTGCAGCTGTACTCGCGCGGCGAGTCCGAAGTTGTGTATCGCGCGCGCGAGAGGTGAACTCCAAGGCTGCGGATACCAGCCCTTCTCGACTTTCGGCGACCCTCAAGGGCCTCAGTTAGTTAGTCGGCAAGTTACGACGCTCTCTCCTTCTCTCGAACCCTCGACCCTCCCTTCGTTCCTTCCCCCGTTTCTCCGTCTCGTGTTCCGTAAGCAGCACAGAACTCGGCCCTTATCCCGTTCAGCATAAACCAGTCTCATTCCCAGCTGAGTCTTGAGAAACTCATTTCCGCGCAAAATCCAGCTTCCACATCCTTTTTTTCTGAGATTTCCATCGGTAAAAATTATCAATGGGTTACATAATTCTGGATCGGAGAACCGCAAAACGTTGTCCCATCGAAAATACTCATCTTTTGCGATGACATAGGGTGGACTCCTTCATACCACATGAAGGATCATTGTTGCCGGGTCGAATGCTGCTGAAAGGGAGAATCCCAACTCGCGGTTGCGCCGTGGAAGGCAAATTTCCTGCGCGATATCCCCGTTAATCACAGTTTCGCGCAGTTCCAGGAAATTCTCGCTACACCTTCGTGCACTCGCTCACCGTGCCCTATGTCCCCTGTTTTCCAGGAAACGTCGTCGAGGGTGCCGCGCGCCGTTATTACGTCCACGGGTTTGCCGGGTCGCCCACACGTCTTCGAATAAACATTACGCAACGGTCTTTTATGCCTTCTGTACATCATAAATGTGTCTCGTGGAGACCGCGATATGCCTGCTCGTAACAAGCTCCCCTTCTTCAGACGCGAGGGCTATAAGGTCGGTCGCGACACGCGTATATTCAAGCTGGAAGTTGGCGCAGACGCCGGCCAGGGTTTCCGGCTTACGGAGGGACTTGGACACCGCGTTGGCGCCGCTCGGTCCGACTGCCACAAGTCGTGCGACCACTTCGCGGCAATTTTATCGCACACGTGAGCCGCACCGGCTCGTCGATATTCAGCCTGAAGACATGAACCTTTTCTCTTCAGTTTCACGAGGGAAAAATGGTCGTCCCAGGCTGCACGAATGAGTCACAGTTAACGACTTCTAAAGACCTGAAGACTGAACGTCATGAAAGTGGAAAGTGTCGTCATATATCAGGAGATAAAACGTCCTATCGACATGACCACATCCTCTGCACCGCAAACTCGGATTATTTAGTGTGCTTGGCAATTGTTGCAAACACCTGAAGCATTCCTGGAACAGTTGCAATCGCCGTAATGACGGAATAAGCCGAGTTCACTGTCATAACCAGATCCTACTCAACGCGAGAGCTGCAACAGCCCGGAATTTTCGAATGTTTAACTCGAAAGCCACGCAAACCCGTCGGGTATCCGGGTCACGCAGTTGCCCAGGGGTCGGACCATCGCGGCCCCGGTTGGGTCGACCGCGAGCCCGTCCCGGCTGCCACTCGGCAACAATTCCATCATCGCGCACGTGCATCGTGCAGCTTTGTCGGTGCCCAACCCGAAGAACCAGCGCCCTTTTTCCGGTCTGCAACGACGACGAGGAAAAATGTTCCGATCCCTCAGCTCGAACGGGGGTCACACCCGAAGACGTCTTACCGGCGCTGATCCTCCGCTCGTAAAGCGTCGTCGTATCACTCACGAGATAAAAACGTTGGGCTACGTTTGAACTGCAACGTAGCCACGGATTTCCCGTGGTAAAATTCTCGCTGCACATTCGCCCTCGTCCTGAGCTGAGCTCGGCAGTTTCGCCGACAGTCGTAAACATTTTCGAAACGAGTTTCGCCTGCGTCGCTCTCGGCGAGACGGGAGCAAAAGCTTCGCGGGAATATTCCGCGCATCGTGCGAGAGATAATGAGACGCGAGAGTTGCGTCGTGTTCTCCAGACTTCGCGGATATGAATTTCGCGGACGGGATATAATGGCAATTCCGCGAGTCGCGGATGGACGGAAGGTTAAAAATTGAAGATCCTCGTTATGGATAACGATCTCCCGGGTTGATAATGAACGCGACTGATGACTCCGCCTCGGTCTTCATCCGTTCCCCTCGCCTCTTCGCCTCCGCTGCTCTAGATCTATCCGTGATTTGGCTTCGGGAGCTCGGAGCGTCGGAGGCGACGAGAAACCGGGTTTTAGTTCCCGGTCACGCGGCTTAATGCGCCCGCCGGGTCCACTCCGCCGGGTCTGCACTTGTTGGCGAGGGATTACGTCCTAACACCCCGCGCGCTGCTCGTAGATCAGTTCGCGTTTCTTGCGACAACACAGGGGAGAACTCGGAGCAGCAGTCTGTCTTGAGTCGACGCGAAACGGTTTTGCCGATAGAGCCAGCCGAAGCTGTGGATGCAAATGGCATCCGCATGCCCGGGGGACACACCAGCTTGTTCGGACGTTTCGTGACTATAATTTGGAATCTTAACATCAATTTTTTTTAATCAATGTTGAATTTAATTACATTAATATCATGTTTAAATTAAATGTTTTACGGACAATTTTAATTTCCATTTTGTTTTCCCTCTTATTTCACTGAAAACTTGAACGCTGACATTTTAGACCAAATCAAGCTTTTTTTGTGATAACGCGATGCATCTCACGGGACCTCAGAATAATCGTTTATGCATCCAGCGATACCGCGCAATTTTTTTTAATCAATGTTAAATTTATAAAAATTAGCATCATGTTTAAATTAAATGTTTTACGGGCAATTTTAATTCCCATTTTATTTTTCCTCTTATTTTACCTCGACGTATCACTGAAAACTTGAACGCTGACATTTTAGAACAATTCGAACTTTTTAAAGTGATAACGCGATGCACCTCACGGGACCTCAGAATAATCGTTTATGCATCCAGCGATCCGCGCAATGCGTAAAGTACCACTGGTTCATCTTAGATACAGATAGGATTTCCTTCGTGCTGTGGTGCATGGTTAGCGTTAATCCTGTCAAACGTGCGTGGAATATAATCGCTGTGTAATGCTCGATATAACGTTCGCATCCTCGGGTGTGCCCGCGGGCCATGCTCGTAGTCCGCGTGCAATATCCTGCATTCTGGCTTTGCGTGGTATCTATTTACGCGAATCTATATTATAATCGTTAGTACGTGATGCAATCGAAATCCCCAAGTAAATCCGGGAGAGGAAAACACCGCAGGGCTCGGTGTGTACGCAAGGCGAAGCTCAACGTCACTAATTGACACGTTAGACTGTTACGAGTGACGAGACAGTTATAATCCTTGCGCTATTTGCGGCTGCGTCTGCAGTTACTCGTTACCGGAGGCCAGAATAGCATCTTCTGGCGTGAAACATATTTTGCGAAACCGTTTATACTGTTGAGAATAATGCTGCACCTGCAGTTTGTAAATTATTATTACCCTGGCTAAAATGTAAATCTGTTTTGTGATTTTTGCGATACCTTAAAGACACTTTTTGAGGTTACTTTTTTTGGATCCATCGAACCTGGATTTTCTTTTTTCGTTTAAGAGAAAACTCAATAACGAAGAGAATGCCGCAAGACGAAACGCGGTATCTCGATTTCTTAATTTTTCACAGAATTTTAAAGCCGAACCCCTAAAAATCGCAAATTTATTCATACATAGGCAAATTTCCCGCTAATTCCGAAAAGCACGTGCACTCTTGGTAAATTATTATTACCCTGGTCAAAATGTAATGTCAAATGTGAATGTTTGATTATATTTGTGATTTTTCAGAAAGATAAATATCTGAAAGATACTTTTTGAGGGAAATTTCATTGCAAATTAAAACATTGTACTCACGGGTTCCATCGAAGCGTGTTGCGATGGTATCTAGGAAAGTATTTTGGGGGGCGAGGAGGCCTTTCCTGGCTCCCATTGGGGCCGCCCCGCCGAGCCTTCCGGCGCCCGGTCCTGCAACACAATTTAAAATGAATAATAACAATATTTGTTCAGAGCCGTCGAGTCGGGTCAACATAATTAAAGTTAACGTCTCAATTTCGTCCACGTTCCCGAAAATTTCTCTGCATAATTAAAACGCTGAGCTTTAAGGGTTGTAACAGAAGATACGATTTTTCGTTGGAATAACGTAAATTTATTATTCGTATATCTTGCCACTTATCAATTGCATTTTGTTATTAATCGTGTCCACTCGTGTATTCCCGACCCGTGAATATTGTCCACTCGGAGCGGTGAGTTCGCGATAATCAACGATGATCCTCGTGCGAGCATCGTCGACGGCTATGAATAATGTGCTCTCGGTATCTCGAGTCGATGCGCGTGAGCTGCAATCGGCGAGCGATAGCGCGGCAGGAAGCGTTGATAAGGGTCGAGCGTCCTTCCAGTCTGTCGCGCTTGCATACGCGCGATTTTCTATTTATAGCAAATTCGCTCTTCCTCCATTGCACTTTTTTTTATTCTCGCACGCCCGTTTCACGTCCCACTGCAATTTTGCTCGCCGGATAAGTTCACCGCGTTCCTCGCTAATAAACGCGCGTCGGGATTTAAATAAATAAATATAGTCCGAGCAATTCGCTATTTCTGGATTTAAAGCCCCACGCGACACGTTCGCGAAAACGAAAATGTCGAGAGGGTATCGCGCGATATTACGAAGCGAACGAATCGTCAAGGTCCTCGGCACCTGCGACACACAATATTCGTTTGCCGCGCCGCGATAATTGCCAATAACCCGGACCCGCGATGCACGCTCCGCGCTCTGGGATTATTGTTCGCTTTTTACCGAGAGCTTTTCTTTTATTATTCGAGCACGCGCGTATATAGCTGCATTATGTGGAACGTTATTTATAGTATGTACCGATAGCACCTTGAGTTATATACTTATGTACGTATTTGTATATACGTCGAGAATACAGTGGATTACTCGTCGCGCCTGCAATCGATAAATTCTCTTTGGCGTCGAATATACCTGAGGAAGTATGAGTTTCACGTATATTCGACAGTGATTTTCACTTTTCCGATGATAACGTCAAGAACAGCAAAAGAAACGAATAAATAAACAATAAACATTGTCGGATACATATTTTTTATTCTTTTGAAAAAATCGACGAACAAAAAACATATTTCGCGTGGAAAGATAACCTCGACGTCTCGTCGCGGCGATGATAACAAAAAATATATTAATCATCCCTTTGGGTGCTTTTATCGCGAGGAACGTCTGAGCTGTTCCTTTTCACCGGAAAGTGGTCTGCTAACCGCCGAATTTTTCGTTCACTCGGCAAATATTTATTTTGGCGATTTTTTTTTTCGCAAACGCGACGTCCAAGGGAATTTGATGGATCACGGACGATTAATGGCGAATGAGTCAGCGCGGCGCGAGTTGCGCGACGAGAGACGGGAGGATATTATTACGAGCGGCCGCCGTGTCTGCGTACGCAGACGGAGAGCAGATGTTGCGTACCTCCGGCACAAGGGAAATCTCGCTTTGGGAAGGGAAATGCAAACTGCGTATTGCCCGAAAGGAGAATTTTTTTCTCGGTGCGCAATGTGATTAAACAATAACGCGCGTAATATCCGCAATTGCGCCTGGTTGGTCACAAAGCCGCAAGAATTGAATCCGCCGCCTCGTCTGAGCCGTATAAGCCGCGTAATCACGGCGAGCGAGACTTATAAGTCGCCGGCTTTCGCGGTTCGCGATGCAAACGCCCGAAACTCGTTCAGTCCGCGTTGGATGCTGCGCGCGAAGAGCATGAGAATATTGCGTTGAGAGGAAACGAGAAAGAGCAGGCGGCAGTTTTCGACTCGAGCGGAATTACAAAGCAAACACGCTCGTCGTGATTCAGCATGTTGTTCGCGCACGTGATGAGCTTCCAAAATGGCTACTTTTGTCACTTTCACGTTTTTAAATTAAATAAAAGAATAACAACAATAATAATAATACTAATAATAATAATAATAATAAACGAAAAAAAAGAAAAAAAGAAAAACAAATAATACATTCATCTCGTTTTATCCGTCCCTTTTCCCGCATCTGGCGCTACGGCCCGTAACAAACTGCGAATAGACGTGGAAAAGGTCCAAATCACGTCCGCACGATGGCGACGTGACGAAGAGATAAAAAAGAAAAAAAAGAAAAAGAAAAAAGGTCTGACCCGAACTTCGACAAATGAATACACGAGGAGTGTGTAATTCGCCCGAGAAATAATTCGAAAATTGTCCGGCGCCGGGGCGAAAGGTAAAAAAGGATTTTCCATTTACCCAAAACCCGCCGAACCCCGCGGAAAAAGTCCCGCTCGCTATTTCGCGCTCGAGCGCGGAATGTCTCGTGTATCTCTCGTGAATTATCGCGCAGCCCGGAGAGTAATGAGGGAGAGATTGAGAATTAGGGTCCGTCCGCGCTGCCAACGGGGACGGCAAAAAGTTGAAGGACGCCGGGAAAAACTCTTCAAATCGCCGTAACAACCAACGAATATAAATATACGCGCGAGCCGATGTTAGTTTTGTGGTATATCTATAGCCGCGCGCATCATCACGAGTGAATTATGAATTTACGTGATTCACTCGCGTGCCCAATATTGGGCTCATCGTCGAGACACGAGCTGAACTCACAACGAAACATCGTTAGCTTCCCCCCAACCCTCTATCTCTACCCCTTCGCGCCTTCGCCACCCGTCGAGCTTGCGAGCTTACGGAACGATAGGAAGAAAATATGCCAAGACGCCGAGAATCCCCCGAACGAATTGGGGTAGCTATACGGAGCTTTATATAGGTATAGAAAATAGGCAACAGGCTGCGCTCGTCGTGGATGGCGAACGTGGCTATGTATAAAAGGTACACGAACCTTCGGGTGCGAAAGAATCAATTTTTCTTTCTTTTCATTTTTAGGAAAAAGTCAACGATTTTTATAATTAAATGTGAAGATTTGTATTAATTGCTGCCGTAATAAAAGTGTCAATTGACCGTCAATTTATGCTATCATTTTTGTTTGTAGAATTATTGAAACGAATGAATAATTTGTATTCCAATTGCTTTTTTTAATTTATGTCAAAATAATACAAATTTCATCGTTTGAGGGAGGATTCCCGTTATCCAATTCTAAAGATTCAATTTGGCTTATCCACCCTGCGGCACTTCGCTTTGCATTTAACAGCGATATCGTTTTTATTTATTTTTTTTGTTTGTCGTTCCGAAACAATGGCTCTTTATTTCTAATGTACAATGGCGACAATGGCGGCCTTTTAACGCGACGAGCGACGGTGGAAGCTTCGGTGTCGCCCCCGGGTTTACTTGGGCAACGTCGGACGAATGCGCCGAGCAATTCTACGCGAGATAATTGGAGAAACAGTCCGCGGAAGGGTTGGAAACCCGAAAATGAGAAGCGAGTGAGCTCAATCAGCCCGGCGAAGAGGATTCGTTCCCGCGCTGACTGTTCTCGGGGATATAAATTCCGTCGCGAATTCAGAGATCACGTCGTGTGTACCGCGGAGCTTTGTCGTTGGAGAGAGAATATACTGAGAGCGCCAGGCAGCGAGAGAGCCTCGCGAAATTAGAAGCCAGGAGAGCGAGAGAGAAAGGGAGATAGCGTAGGGAAACTAATCAAACCTGACTGTGACAACGCGCCTGAATTATGATCTAATTACGTAGCGTAACTGGATTAGTTCAATGGACCGCAGCAACGGCAGCCGCGAGCTTGCTAAACATATTGCAACGGGGCGTAAACGTGTCTCTCACGTTTTAGCAAACAAAACTAAAATTGTCTTTTGCGTAGAGGCAAATTTCTGGCAATGACCACCGCGTTTGGTACAGGGAACTCAGATTGTTCTGCCGGTCTGGCGATGTTTCCGATAATTCTAGAAAAAAAAAAAAAAAAAAAAATGTCCGAAAAAAATTAGCAAGCAAAAAGTTTTTGCAAAATCCGCGAGGATACTTTTTTTTCGTAAGGGACTCGTACTACACTTTCGTAATTTTATTCTCTACAATAAATAAATGTGTCCCTCACGTTTAAGCAAACAAAACAAAAATTGTCTTTTGCGTAGAACCAAATTTGAAATTTCTGGGTGTTTTGCCGGTCTGCCAATGTTTCCGATAATTCTAGAAAAAAAATCTCCTGATAAAAATGAATAAGTAAAATCTTTGCAAAGTCCGCGAGGATAAATTCTTTTTGCCAGGAACTCGTACTACAATTTCGTAATTTTATTCTCAACAATAAGTGGATTTTCTTTTTTGCAAATGTCTGCGCGCATCCGGTTACAGCATTTCGTACCCAACACACATACACACGTTCTCGGGAAAAACGTGGCGGTAAAATACTGCTGAACGGGCTTCTGTGAAGTTCGAAATTGCATTTCCTGCTGGGGACCTGAAAAGGCTTCGACTCTTTCCACCCCGGCGTTTATTTCCGCCCGGCGGAATGCAAACTTCTTTTGTGGCAACATCTTCGTGCGTGGAATTGCGAGACTAAAAGTGACGAAACGCGTGTTTAACGTACAGCGCGCGAATTCGAAAATTCAGTCGTTTAAAACAAAATTGACGCGAACGACACTGCTTAAAATTTTCCATAGCCAACAGCTTCTTAAAAAAAATCCTAATGATAGTACGATTATTTCAAATCTGTAAAAACTAAAAATACATCATTTTTATTTTCGGAGTAAAAAAAAACGTAAAAATCTCTATTTCGAAAATTCTCATTTCGCTCTACGATCGCGGAATGTCGTGTCAAAAGCTCCACGACTTCATACTGCGAGAAACGCGGAACAACGCGACGGTATCCAAACATCCGCGACAGTTGCAAATTAAATTCCGTCGGGTCTTCGACCGTTCAACTATTTTCATTCTTACTCCCCGGTGTCTCGCTCTCGATCCGTCGTCTTCGTCCGACGTCTTCGTCTACTCGCGCGAGCTAAGAATATTTCCGACGACGACGCGACGATTCCTAGGCGAGTTTATAAATTCGCGGATGATTTGCCGCGCGGTTCGTCGGCTCTGGAAGACGCGTCGCGGATATATAGCCTGGGTGTACTTGACACGGGTCGGATCCGTCGCGAGGAGAGACCGAAAAGATATTTGGGACAGGGTTGAGAGCGCGTTGACAACTCGTCACTCGCGCGTGGCATTTTATAAATAGCCCAAAAGTGTTTGTAGTCCCCGCGAGAGGTTCGTGTCATATAGACAAACGTGAAACCGACTCCTCTCGCGTTGCGGATCGTCGGATGGTCCACACGCAAAAAATGTATATTTTACGGTGGTCCATCCATCCTGGGCTCATTGAATAGACTGTTCGAATTTCTTCTCGCTGTTTTTCTGCGAACTTCTCGTCCCTCGACCGGGACCTCGAAATGGTCAACCCGGATGGGGTGTGGGGAGGGGCAGAGAGGGTCGCCTGATCCTTCGGGGCCGAAAACACAGAGGCCAAGGGACACACGAGGGATCGTCCGAGGGATCGCCTGAGTCCATTCGAGTTTCTCAAGTATTCCTATCACGCGGCGTTTTGGGAATCAAGCGCGCAGGCTACGAGCCTCGTGCACTTCGAGTTCGACCGTCATCTCAATTTCGAAAAGTTTCCTCCTCTCGAACTTCAACCGTCAAACGAAAGTTCGCCGACCGAAGTTCGCAGGGGATACAGAGTCGGTCCGTCGTATTCTCAGTCGCAAGCGTCGAAGTACACAACTCGGGGCTCACTCGCCACTCGCGTCGGTCCGTCCGTCCGTCTCTCTCCTTGCAGCTGCGACGACCTCGGCGCGTAAATCTCGCCGCAATTCGAAATTCCACCTGTTCGCAGTATGAAAATTTCTCTCGACGTTCCATGAATATGCGCGCCCGAATTATGCGCTTCACGCAAGAATTTTGAATTTCGCAGCTCGACGATCGTTCGACCTTAAAACATTTTCGCGCAACTCGCACGGTTCGGTACTTGTTTTATCGGCGCGCATTGCATTTGTTTTATCGCCGCCGACCGGATAAAGTTTGTTTACCGTGCGAACGGAGAAATGTGGGGGGAATAAATAGGCAGATAGTGTGTTTTGCAAAGAAGTGAAAAATGGCAAAAATAAAGCTGAATCGTTAACTTTTATTTTTAATACTATAAATAGTGATGAGTAAATGCACTTGGCACGTTGTACGTTTCCATTGATAAGAATGCCTGGAGCGCATCGTCTCATTGTAATTGGTGCTTGAATCTCTTTGATCGTCGCGCGATTCAATTAAAAAAACTACAATAATTATGAACTGATGCAATTGGCATTCGTGAAACGTAGAATGATTTCGAAAGTTAGTGTTTGCGTTAAAAAAGATATAAATGAGGATTTTTGTGAGATAAATGATTTAATATATAATGAAGTTAAAATTGTAATTAGGCACGAAAATTTATGTATTTCACAGAACTCGTTTTACGACGACGATGACGAAAAAGTGAGGTCAGTGAGGTAGGTCGTAGTGATTGCGCAATTTAAAAGTATCACGAGTCAAGTGTATCCAGCGCGGCTGTGCAGCCCGCGAGCTCGAACGACCGAGAAGATGAGCCTCCCGAGTTGAGGCAAATGAGGATTTGCGAAAGTTCATTTTTCTCTTTCTTTTTTTTTATTTCACCGATTTTCCGCTCAGTTTGGACGGAAAATTAAACCGAGTTCATCTCCGTATTACAACGTTTATGCTAAATTTCTCGAAAGAGCCAAGCAAAAATGTGATAATTATCGTTTTTAATTAGTGACGTTCATTAAACTATTAAAATTCATTAAACATTTTTTTTATTCGCGCACTTTTTGAGAATAAAATTTGCCTCTCGCTCGCGTCGCAAGTAAATCATCCCCGAGGGTTGCACATTTTGCGCCACCAGCGTGCGACGATTCGTCGCTCGGTCGCGCATTATGAAATCATTATATTATCCCTCGTAATCCGGCCCGAAGCGTCGCAACCCAATTTAACCTCGATACAGACACCGTGTCGTTCTAATTGCGAAATGTTTCATCGAATTTTCCCCGGATCGTCGTGGCCACAAATTTTCGGTCGCGAGCTCATTGATTTTCCTTTCGCACATTGAAGTTACGATTATTCTCATATTCCTCAAATAAATAAAAACTTATCAGTGAAAAAATGCGATAACCTCACGAACCTTACAGAACGAACTACCGATTCAGTGCTCGAGCATTCTGGAGATCACGCGCGATTCACCAGCAACCACAGTAGATCCCAGATTCTCGTATTTTTTTTATTTCAATTTTTGTTATTTTTATTTTTCTCCGGCTCTCCGCTGTCACTGTGAGATATTTCGAACCAGCACTACGCGATCACCTTTGCCGCGAAACGCGCACAAAAAAAAAACTAACTCGTGCGAAGAACCGAGAAACAGGACTGTTTTATTTTACGTGCGAGTGCGATGTGTTTCGCCGATTCGCGAGATCGGGGACGGCACGCGCGAACCGTGCGATGGCATCCGCGTTACTAACGAAACCGAGGGGGAGCGAGATTGTCTATCCTGATGGCCCGGGCTCTCCTGCTGGCGGACTTGCGCCCCGCGAGCCAAGCGCAACATGTGGGAAAACCGTCGCGCTCCGGCCGATGGTGTACGACGGCGGCGGCGCCCGTGCGACACGGCCAGATACACTTGCGTGCCTGCTACTATACTGATACCGCTGCTGTGTTGGAGCCGAGGCTGAGCGAGACAGCAGCGCGCGCGACTACTATTAGCACCGCGAGCGGCACAGCCACCGCCGCCGCGGTGTAGTAGAGTAGCGGCCGTGGCCGCGCTTTAGCTATAGGTAAACCGTTGGGGCTCTGTCGCGTCCTCCCTCGTCGTACTCTACGGGCGATCGTGTCACGCGCACCAGCGACGAGCCGTAGTACATGGAGCTTTTTCCCTGCGAGGTAGCGTCTGTCGCTTGACGTGGAGAGAAATATAAAAGGTCCGACAAATAAAAGCTTTCTTGGTGCAGAGTGACGACTGTTTTTGGGAATTATAAGAAACATCATTTTGTCTTAATATTGTGAAGTAATTATTTTATAATCATGATAATTTGATGTTATCTACGGACGGTCGTGTCACGCGCACCGGCGACGAGCCGTAGTACATGGAGCTTTTTCCCTGTGAGGCAGCGTCAGTTGTTTCGCGTGGAGAGAAATATAAAATCTCCGAAAAATAAAAGCTTGCTTGGTGCAGAGTGACGACTGTTTTTCGGAATTATAAGAAACATAATTTTGTCTTGATATTGTGAAGTAATTATTTTATAATCATGACAATTTGACATTATCAACGGGCGATCGTGTCACGCGCACCAGCAACGAGCCGTAGTACATAGAGCTTTTTCCCTGCGAGGTAGCGTCTGTCGTTTCGCGTAGAGAGAAACATAAAATCCCCGAAAAATAAAAGCTTGCTTGCACAGTGCCGACTGTTTTTGGTAACTATAATAAGAAACATAATTATGTCTTGAAATTGTGAAGTAATTTTTTTATAATTATGGCAATTTGATACTATTATCACAGTAGCGGCGTATAGCCAGGCTTTAGCTATAGGTAAATCGTGAGCTTTTTCATACGAACCGTCGTCTGTCGTTTCGCATGGAGCGAAATATAAAAGCACACGGCTTGGTTGGTGCAGAGTGAAGACTGGTTTTGGTCACAATAAGAAACATGTAGAAAAATAATGTAATATTAAACAATACAAAACGTGTAACTATTTTATAATTATGAAAATTTGATACTGTTATAACACCGCGAGCGGCACAGTCACCGCCGCGCAGAAAAGCAGCGGCGTAGCCTCGCTTCATCACGTATACGACACTTCGGTCGCCTCTATCTCTGCCTCTCAGTTTCTCTCTTTCTCTCAGCGATCGTGTCACGCGCGACAGCTACCATCCGTACTGCACTGAGAGAGCTTTTTCATATACGAGGCGTCCTCTGTCGTTTTACATTCAGAGAAGAAAAAAACAGCACTCGGGTCGGTAGGTGTAAAGTGACAGCTATCAATTTTTCGTACGCGCAACAGCTGCAGCTCCGGTAACTGTAGAGTTCGTAGTAGTCACTGAAAGCGCAAAGTGTTGTTGTGAAAGTAAAAAGAAACTGTCGAATAATAAACGTACCAATAAATAAATGATGATAATTTTTATTTTCATTTTTTTTTTGCGTATGAATAAAATTGTAGTAGTGTTTTTACTTTTTTTTTACTGAGCCCTAAGAATGAGGGTGAATACCCGCCGACGTTCAGAGATTCATATACGTCGATGCAAAGGTTCCCCGCATTCGATCAGCCCCCGCAGCACTTTACATCACGCGAGGCCGAGGGTGGCGGCGGTATAAAAAAATCAGAAAGCGGGCGTCGAACTCCGCGGAACGACGAATACACGATTTTCTTCCCAAGTGGCTACAGCCCTGACTGACGGCGCTCTGTGGGTTCTCTGACCCACTACGTGAAAACCGCCGAAGGGAGAAAGATGGATACCTTAAAATTCCGAGTTTCGGGAGTTGTTGAAGCAGCCGCATCTCTTCCGTCTTGATACGTGGTGATAACCAAATGACTTTTGCTGAATATCAATTGCGTTTCTCGTTCAATACGATATTAATTTCACAAGAAAAAAAAAAAAAGAATTACAAAATCGTATGGATACTTGTTGACCTAGATTATTTTATTTCAGTGAATATTATTTTTTATTTGGTAAAACTTCGGAATGCAAGTGGAATGCGTTCATTTGCTATTACACATTTTCGATGATAAAAGATTTTCCGAAACGAAATATTTGTTAATCCGGGTAATTCAGATGTGTCGATAAGAGGATTTTCTACTGCGATAGATAAAAACGAACATGCTTAAAAATATTATTTCCTTTCTTTCAGTAATTTTTATACATTCAAAATGATAATACAGAAAGGGTAAAAACTCTCTAAAAAAACACGATAAACCATGTGAAACTCTTAAATTTTACACTGCAGCCAAAATTCCATTAACAGAATCCAGGCGTTCACTGGACAAAAGCTGCAAATATTTTTCGTCCTGTAGAAAAACATTTGTCGACGGTAAAAGCTACAAATTTACTCGACGCTGTCACAGCAATACCTACGGCTCACGCTGTATCGGAAAAACGATAAAATTTGTATCGAATAAAATTCCATTAACCCTGTTAGACTCAATAAACATTCCGCCAGTAATTCTTCTATCAATCCAGTCAACATTCATTCTTTTTTTTTCAACTGAATCCCATCGACTACCATTTTGACCTTCAAATACAACATCCACGCAGAGTTTGTTATTCTCCAAATCTCAAGCTCGTCCGCTAAGTAGACTCGACTCGAAAGTTTATTTTTTCCAAGACAAAAATCACTCGTCGTCACCCTCTCAGAAAAAAAAGTACCACTAAAAAAAACAAGTCCAAAATCCTTCGACGTGCAGAATGCACCATCTCATCTGGCCGCGCCACACGAAGCAGCTGTGCACACATCAGTGACGTTGGCCGTTCCGATGTGCATATCTCGCGCGCAGATCGAGAGCAGCGTGCGCCGTGCGTTGCACCCGTACGACCCGCCGTTGTCTCGGTATAACTATTAACTCGTCGTTGATAATCCCCGCGATACGATCAACCACTCGCGTAGTTATAGTTCCATGATTATGTGTTTACAGCGAACCGCAAGTCGTCCGGTTCACCTCGTCGCCGCTGCTGCTACTGCTGCCGCCTCTGGCTGCCACACACTAGCTGGCCCCCTGCTAATGCGCGCCCGCTGCATCTACTATACGTACGGCTGACCAGCGTCTGGCTGTATCTACTGACGCTCTCCGTCCGCCCGGCCAAGAGTAGCTATTTCCCCGCGCGTTCGAGCGTCGCGCGTGGGCAGACAGAAACACAACCACCGCTCGCTCGGGCCGCCACACCAAGCGAGACGCGTTCGTGCGTCGCTGCTGTGTCTGCCCGGCGCGTAACCATTTCCACTGCGGCCGCCCCGACTCGCTGATATACGACCAGCGAGACTCGGCCCGAGACACAAATCGCGCGCGCCCAGTGGTCGACGCCACCACCTGCTGTCCATTAAAAAAACAAGAGAGAGCGAGAAAAAGAGACGAAGAGATGAGGAGGACGAAGAGAGAAACACATTTTGTCACTGAAGGAAAAAAAAAACAGGTGCTCAGTCGGTCGAGGCGATTTAGCCGATTAGACGCCGAGACGGGTCTTTATTGCTGTCGCTGTATTATCTTCTCGATTATTTTCCCCGTTCCTCTGCCCTCTTTTTTCTTCGCTCACGCTGATTTTCTCACTCGCTCCCGCTGATTCTCTCACTCGTTCCCGCTGATTATTTCACTCGCTCCCGCGAGACGAGCGAGCTTTTTATACCGACCAGCGTCGCTCCGCGTTATTTCTATCTTCAAGATACCCGATTTTTCGCTCGGAAAAACTTCCGTGATTTTCGTTGACGCTGCATTTTTTTTTTGTTTTTCGTATCGATGTGTTTTTTTTTACAAACTTCACATATATATAAATTGCTGGCGAGTGGTTCGCGATCCCTCGACGACTCGCAGATTCCGGCGAACTTACGAACGAAATTAGAACCTCGGGGGAGTGCTCGAGTTTTCCGCGAAGTTATATCGAAGAACACAGCCCCCTCTTCCCTTCCTTCCCTGTTTCACCCTGGCGCATGGTACACGAAGGTCCCGAAGTGCTATTGGAAGTCCCGGGCTCCAGGCAGTATTCGCAAATCGCTTCCCGACTCCGACGCCGCTGGTTCGAGCTCGAAGAATTTTCCTCTCAACGCGCGGTACGTGCTGCCCCGCTTCTCCACCTACTCGCGCGCGTCCCGAGTGCACGGATTCGCCCGGATAAAGCGGTAGCGCCGCTTCGTATGGTAATCGAGCGAGCGTCGTAGACGATTTTCAATACGACTCGCGTGTGAGATACTGAAATTAAAAACAATTCTCGTCAGCGACTGAATCTCCGGGCGATATTATGTAATTCCGGTGGATTGACAATTAAGCTGCGACGTTTCGTCTTTGAATTTAACTTCGATTGCTCGCATCTGCCGACTATAAATTACGCTCTTTAAAAAAAAATTAAAAATCAGCAATGAGATGCAAACAGAAATAAATTTTTTTTTCCAAGCAGACATAAATATATTATTTCTAAATTTTCAATTTTTAAAAATTCGTCCTTATCTTTGGTTCACCGAATCGTACCCCTCTCCACGTGTTTTTGACTACAAGACACACAGCGTAAATTTGATAATAGCGCGCGGAGAAACCACGATAGAGTCTAATTCAATTAACGATAAATGATCACCGCGCGTCTGCCGAAAGTTCTCTCATCGCGCCTAACGAGGGTGACGCACATCAGGGTGGTGGAAGGAGGAGGGGGGGGGGGGGGGGGGGGCGAGTAGGCTACTTATCGTTCGCGCTGCGATCCGCTCGTACGAAACTTGCGCCCGAGTTTCCGAAGGGTACACGAGCTTATTTGATCACGATAATTATTTTCGCAAGCTTGTTCACCCCTCCCCCCATTCTCCCCCTTTACAAGCCTGTCACATTTGTGATTCTCGTCGCCAGACACGAGCGGTAATTTTCCCGAGCTGCCAGATATACGCGAGTGGTACATCAATGGCGGATAATCTTCAATAGCTGAATGCGCTTGGTTATAAACAAAAGACTCGCGTGTGCAACGCGCAAGCGACACAGGCCGAGTCATTTATCATCCGCCGCGAAAGTTTGCGCGAAATAAACCGACGTGAGCGACTCTCGCGCGCACCGAGATGCTCCGGAAATGCAGTCGACTGTGCTCGCGACACTCGCGCTCGTTCCGCGCGGACCGGCGTCGCTCGAACGCGTCGACGACGCGCGCGAGACGTCGGATCAGCGATCGGGAGGCCGCGAGGCAAACACACAGGGATCGCGTCCGGAGATAGGAAACGCAATATGTCATTCGGAAAACGCGTCGCCGGGGAGTGATCGATTTATCGCGACGCTTCGAACCCCGCTATCCCCCCCTCCCCCACCCCCGCGAGGTCTCCACGAAGCGGACAATAAACTCCGCACGCGGTTGGCTGTCGCATAATAATAAACACCGCACCACCGTCGGGCGCTTCTCTTTTCCACGAATATAACGCGAGAGCTTGATTCGAACTGCATTTATACGCGTCATACGTGAATGTAGGGGGAGGCGGATGAGCGGGGGTGGAAATTAAACCGACAATTTGCGGAAATTAAATAGCGACATTTTATGACGGAGGGAATGCGAAATTAGTCATACCGACGTGACGATTATTCGACGACGAGTGTTTTCATTAATGTTGATTCGTGCTGCGGAATTATGCGATGCGGACTGATTGCCTGAGATTATTTGGACAGTGGAAACGGATACAGCACAGTTTATAAATATCGTTGTTTTAACATCTCTTTTCTATTTTTATCTATAGGGATTTTGTTGTATATATTTTAACAAACATTTTTCAATCTTTTTTTTGGCCACTTGAGATATTTTCGCAACCGTGGAAAATTCTACGAATTTCACGCATGTCCGATCGACGTCGCTCGCGTGCGAACGAATTCGCGAGCGGAGCGAGACGGCGCTGCATATCGAATGAATATGAGTTGTGTGTCGTAGGTCAGTTCGCGGCCGCCGCGCGGGCTCCGATGTATTGTGTAACCGCGGCGTCGAGAGGGTCGATGACTGAGCCGTTCGCGTGCCGGTCCGTCGTGAAGCGCCGCGCGGGAGCGCCGTTCAACGTGTGCCAGTCGTCTCAGATATATAGATCGCGCGAAAAACGATTCGACGCTCGGTGCGCGAGGCCACGAGATTCGCCGCGTTAATCTGGGAAAAAAAATGTCCGGGAAAAAATGTCCGGTGGAAATAATGGCTGACGGATTTTTTTTTTCTTCGTAAAAAGCACGCGTCGAATCAAAGCTGTGCAATTAACGTCTTCTATTTCCCCGCAATAACCCAGATAGCGCTTTCCGTACTCCCGCGTTTTCCGTAGTCCTCGCTATTTATTTCTTCGCTTTCCCTCGCGTCGAGTCAACCGGATTCCAGATTTCGTTTGGATCCGTATATTCCACCCCTAAACCCCAGAACCACGACTACACTTTGCGGGAAAAGCTTCTCCGACGAAAGAGAGAGAGAGGGATAAAGAGAGAGAAAGCTCCCTCTTAAGTGGATTCCAACGATTTCAGTTATGGAATAAATCCGTCGGTCGGCTGAAAGGATCCTCGGCGCGTGGTTGCCCCGCGAGATTCTCTGGTGGACGAGGATATGCGGGACAAGAGCGCTTTGACGGAAAACGACCGGAAGGGTAGCAGGCGGGGAGGGGAAAAAAAGAAGGAATTAAAAAAAGTCCTCAGGCGGCAAATGCTAAGGATCGACGAATGCGGTTGTTATTATTTTATGGCGTATATGTCGCCATATATGGCGTATATGTCGAAAACGTCGACTTATTGATAATAAATATATATAAAACTAGGCTAATCACACGCGCTGGCGCGCGTGCCCGAGGAACTTTTGCTCTGCTGCGCTCTTGTAAAGCTTTAAAAGGGTAAATCACAACTACAAAACCCTTTTTTAGATAATTTTGAAAGAAAAAAAAAAGAAAAAAAAATTGGTCGTTTTGTTTGTCAGAAATCCTAGATCTGGTCGCCGGGACAAAAATCGCCCAAATTGGGGTCATGAAATTTATTTTTTCAGAATATCGACTTTTAGCCTATACCATCGGTCTCAAGTCGCATATTCTACCCCTGAAACACCGGTTCCAACCCTTTTTTAGTGGATTTAAAAAAAAACACGATATTTGTGAACTGTCAAAGTTATCAAGGACAAATGAACTTGGACTCGGTCTGAGATTCTCGGCCAGTCGCAGCACAAATAAACTGTTAACAATGCTTTCCCACTTTTTAAAAGAGGGATAATATAATATATAGCCTACAATAAAAAATGTATAAATATTAAAAAAATATATATATATATCGAGGTGATTGACACTCGCCACTTTGCGTCATTATTTGTTACCTCAGCCCTGAAGCATTCGCGAAAAATTGGTAAACGGTTCCAAATCGAGTTTTCGCGGTTCAACTCAGAGTGAAACACCGGAGACTCTCTCGCTTCTTTCCCCGCTCTCTATACAAACCCACTCACCGACACGCAATTTTTATACATTTTTTTTGCGTCTGCCTTCTTACGTTTCAGATTGATTAATAGCCAAACCTCGCGCTTCTCCCTGGCGTTTTTCCCATCATTTTTTTGCGTCGAGAGGACGCGACGGCTGGTGCTAAACGTCGCAGCCAGAAGTTCGTTAGCGGAAACCGCCGGAGGCCTCTGGCGTATATAAAACGAGTTGCGGTGTTCGGGAAGCACGACGCAGCGGGTCACAGCTCGTTCGGGCGATTACCTAGATAAACGAAAAAAAAAAAAAAAAACAACGAAACTTTCCCCAGAAAAAATATCGGAAGTCAATTTGCGATGGGCGATCAGACAGCTTTTCGCTCCAAAAACATCGATTCTTCGATTCCGTCTGAAATTAATTAACAACCGAATACTCGAAGATTAATTCACAATTAAATAATGGCAATGTCTTCAAAGTTAATTGAGAATTCTTCCAAATCGTTTCCATCGACCAAATGACCCGTCGTAAATGGGAAGGATTCTATGTCCTCCGGGAGCTTTCCAATTATTAACGATCACCTGGAGATCGTCATCGCGTGTAATACCCGCAGCTTCCGGGTTCAGAGTTCAGTCACCGTCTCACCGTCAGAACTTCGCTATATATATCTATCTACCTATACATAGCATACATATATATACACACACACACATATTACACGGGCTCTGTAATACTTTCATTCAGTGCCAGTAGCAGCTGCGACGTTATATCCGGGTTATCCTTAATTCCGGTATCAATTCGGGATCCCAGCAGGAGATGAGATCTAATGGCTCAGCCCGGACCGTGTGCTGCGACTGCGTTCGACTATCCCTCGTCGCCCGGTTTCGTGTGATTACAGCCGGGGATCGGTCGGCGCGGGGACCGGTTACAATTACTTCGGGGCTGGCGGGGGAGCCGAAGGCGGCCTCGGACCGGGTTAGTTTCAGTGTCAGTGGGTTATCCCGGCGTCTCTCGGCGTAGCCCAGACACCGGGCGGCCACAAAGCGCGCGCGAGGTCCATATAATCGATACGCGCGCGACTCCGGTATCCCCGAGGGCTTCGCCATCCCCTAGAGCCGCCGCCACTGTGCGTGGCACTAGGGGGTGGTTGGAGGGGGGGGGGGGGGGCGCATAGCACAGCGAGCACAAAACACGACCGGAGCGTTCTGCCATTCTCGCTGTACCAACACAACCCCTGCCCCACCTGTGTTTCACCTCCAACCGGTCTGTGAATACACCTCGCCCCCCTCCCTCCGTCCCCCACCTTCCCACCAGAGGGAGAGGATCTCCGCGACCTCTCGCCCTGCGCTCGACCACCATTACCGAGTCGAAAAAAAAACGACGAGGAGACAAAGCCTGCACATAGATGGAGAATAAAAGTGACGGAGAAATTAATCGTCGGGCAGAATTGTATTTATTGCACGTTTTGTCTTCTGACGACGCGCACTGTACGTTCGAATTGGAATTGTTGCATCGTATGGTCCGGATGAAAATTGTAGTGCGGGTATAGGGTAGACGTACCGTTTTTGGCCATCTTAGGGCCAGTTGTGGCCATCACATTCGAAGGAATAAATCAAAACATTTAATGGTATAAAAAAATCGTCAGGTAGGTCATTCAGTGTATTGAAATGTATTTGTTAAAAAAATCAACGTGCAATTGTGGGGAAAAAGCAATTTGAAAAATAAAATAATAAAAATGGACACAAGAGGTACACTGGCCACTAATGCACATCTACCCTATGGCCCTATGGTACATCTACCCTATATCTGAAACATGTGTCACTTGTTCGCGTGAAGATGTCACGTCGTAGAATATCAGACGACGAAATATTGTACCTTTTGAATTTTTTCGCTGTGGTGAAAAAAGCTGCGATAAGCATGATTATGTTTAACAAATAGGACTGGATGAGCACGTACGCTCATTTTTTATTCAACTCTTTTTTGCTGCGCGGAGATTTTTTTTTAACAAATTCGCGAGCAAAGCATCGTTATGAGTTGCACGTAGTCAGCGAAGATTTTCGCGCGTTAAGAGGATAAAAAATGCCGGGAGGGTAACTCGGGATCGACCGCGGCGCGCGTAGCCCACGGAAAAAAAGGAGTCGAGGGCTTTTTGACTCTCAGCTCGCCTTGGCCCGGCGATCCGGGCGACGGCGGCGAAATCTGCGTTTCGACCCTCCGATCCCCGCCTCGGTTTCCCTAAATTTATCACTAAACATCTTTCAGCATTTTTTTTTTCATTCAACCCACGAACTCGCCCCAGCCGCAAGGGCCACGGTTCAAGTCCGCTCGACCGATCGTTGCGTTCGACCCTTCGAGCAGTTTTCGCTTCTTTCGGGCCGAACGCCGACGAGCGCTGCCTGCAATCTTATTCTTTCCGGGTTATATGACGCTTTTGCACGTTTGTACACTATAAAAAATGTTGTGTTAAAAAATACACCATATAAGACGGTGTCTATATGGTGTATTGCGAAAGGTGTTAAAATACTTAGCCATCGATTGTTTTTGATTGAGTTTTTTTATATATGATTATTTATACGTATGTCTTATTCAGCCTTATCCGAAGAAATCCGAAAATCGATGTTAAAAATGGAAATAAACGCGGGAATAAATTCAACGAAATCGCACGTGTTATTGCTATTAACACTATCATGAATAACACTACGAAAAACTCCACCCTAGCAGCGTTTGACATAGTACCAAGAGACGTGGTATATTTAACAGTGCACGCCGCAAGTTTTTCTAGGCGCCAGCGACGAGCCACGTGCTGCATCGATCGGTGTCGTCGGATCCGAGATATCGCGGGCTCAGACGGATTATTCGAATTACACGAAGCTGCATATAAGGCAATTGCCGATTCGATCAATCCCACGGAAGTGGAGATAATTCGCAATCGATCAACGCTTTGCACTGCGATCGCGGGTTACATAAGTGTAATCCATACATTTAGAGCGATATTCTTATCATCCACATTCGACGAAACATTTTCAGCAGCTTCTTATTTTACCTGTCCGACCAAATAAGCATGTTTCCACTTAAACGCGCGAAGCCCCGTATCAGTTTTATTTTTCTCCGAGCGAGTTGATATTTTCAACGGGATTTCCGAGTCCATAAAAAGCTCATACTTGTCCGTTAAACCAGATGCGTCTACCGGTGGATAATAAAAACTTGGCGTTGGCTTAACGTTACAGCCACAGCGTCTGCCGTAAAAAAAGCAACATTGATTTTTCTCCGCCACCCAAGGAACGCGAAAAAATTACTTTACATCACGCGACTGGCTTAAATAAATTGATAAAATTAATAAGACGTTATCAGTAAATAATAATTGTTACATTTTTGGCCAATTTTTTTTTTTTTCATTGGCCTGTTCTATCACCGAAATACTCGATCGGCGTCGCCGATGCAGCGATGTCAAGTTCGCTCCTTGCTAAACTGAATATTCACGAAAACGGCTCTCGAGTTTACATTATTAAGATCAAAGTCAAGGCGAAGCCCCGCGAGCGGCTGGTTCGGTGCCGTGGGAAGTGTCTACTTGACCAGGACTGTTAAACGGAGAATAAATTACTTATCGAGGAACATAAACGTCGAGGGGACTCTTTGATCTCGAGGGAATTATATACCTTCCCGGTATTTTCATTGAGAGTAACCCACGGGCCCTCGGGGGGAGGGGGGGGGGGGGGTGCAGTTCGAGACGCTCGTTATTAATATAATTCCATTTAAGTTTCCGCAACGCGTCTAGTTTCTCGAGGCTACACGAGTCGTACACGACGATATTATATTTTCCCGGGAAAAACGATCCCAACGCCTTCGGGCTACGGATTCAGAAAGAATTCTCGGGAGCCAGACGGGTTGCGGTATCGCAATTGTTTGTTTGTTCA
This sequence comes from Itoplectis maculator, assembly GCA_964034905.1. Taxonomy (NCBI): domain Eukaryota; kingdom Metazoa; phylum Arthropoda; class Insecta; order Hymenoptera; family Ichneumonidae; genus Itoplectis; species Itoplectis maculator. Next base: position 3,784,240 of record OZ035855.1, on the reverse strand, counting down.
GTGGGCCGCAACGACGATAAATAAACGCTCGTGTGCATTGCGTCGATATCGTCGACGCGCAGTTCCCGTCGACGGGTCGTAAGGAGACGAGGAGCTGGGACTTTTTTTTTACTGCGACGCTATCGATTCCTAAGTGGAATCTTCACTTTTACGGCCGATGCATCGTATTTTTTTACTATGTTGAGAAAATACCATTTTCTCCGCTACTGTGGGTACCATTGTCTGTCTTTTTTTTTTTCTTTCTTTTTTTTCCACTAACTGTCGGTATTTTATAATTTTCTACTAATCTTACGAATCGCAAGTTTCCTTTCGAAAATTCATTCATTCGTGACGAATTCCTCATGAATCAACTTGATCCTCAAGCATCGAAAAAAACATAAAAAATCTGTCCTGCGATAAAAAAAAAATAATAAAAAAGTGCTCCAAACGAGGAGACCATTCTCATTTCCACCGCAACGCCGACTTCGCGTCTCCTTACTTCAAGTCCACCCCAGCAACTTCGCGCAGGTAGACGTGAAAAATGTGGCCATTACTCGGGTTCCCCGTTACAGCGTCGTAAACGACGGCAGCACCGGTGACCCGTCGAGTATTCGGAGCGCGCGCGCGCTCGGGCAGCCGCGGAGTTGCTTAGCCTCTCGACGCGAGCGTCACGCAACGCCCGAGCGGAGTGACCCGCTTGGAGAAACCGTCACCAGGACGATCGACGCGTTAACGGCCCATTCGGGTCGTGACCCGAAACTCCGTGACCTAAACGCGAAGGGGGTAACGAAGATTTGTAATAAACACGACTCGGCGACTCCTCGCTGAAATACATTTATCCTTTTACGACGGCGCGGAATCCGTGTTTATCCGTAGCGACGGATTTAACTGCGGCCGACGATTAATCGCGGTCGAAGATCCGCGAGAGCGTTTAACAGGGAGTTCGCCTCGCGACTCGCGACTGGCGCGACTGACCCCGTTTTGTCGTTCGGACGCGGTTTACGGCCCGCGAGGCCGGCAGCGTACGGACCGCAGGGGGAGGGGGAAGGGGGAATAAGGCTCCGCGGTTTTGCAGACCGGCGCGCGGGTCTTGTGAGTCGGTCGCGCTTGCGGGGTCGACCACCCCGCCGGCAACCCCGTTTCGTCGTTGCGTCTTCGCTCCTTCGGGTCGTCCTGCATTTTCTGCTCTACCTGCGCTTGCCGGTCGCTCGCGCGGCACGAAGGAGCCGCACACGGATCGCGAGGGCTCGCACGTGTAACGTTCGGCGGGGCTGCTTCAGGTTAGAGCCACTAGGTACGATTCTCACTGCTGCCATGCATTGCCGATATCTGGTTCGAATCTGTAAACGATTCAATAGTCATTTCATGATTCTTTTTTTCTAAAATTTTTTAACAAGGGACAACGTAACGATGATAAATTCGTGACGTCGACTCTGTCGACAAAACCGAGCACAACACTAAAAAAAAAAAGATCTTCCGCATAGCGCGCAATAGTCGTTTAACGAATCATTTTTTTTATCATCGAAAAAAAAATTAACAATTCTTTTTTCTATAATTTCCGAACGAGGGACGACGTGCACTCAGAAAAATGTATGGTTGCCTGAGACGACAATAATGCTTTTATGGTTCCCGCAACTATAAATAATTAACCCGGCTGCCAAAGGATGGTGCCCGTGTCTATTTATATAGTAGAACACACTATATTTGACATTGTTATACCCTGAATTTTTCTCAGTGTAACGATACAAAATTCGGTTACGTCGTCCCTGTCGATAAAACAGAGCACGATACTGAAAAAAAAAAATCCTTTTCCGCATCGCGCTCGACGTCGCAGGCCAAGCGACCCCGCGACCTCTCCCCAAGCGCGGTGCCAACAACCCCGTTTTCCACCTGCGCCTATTCCTCCAGGTCGCGGGTCGCTCGCGCGCGTTGCACCGTGTCCTGCATTCAGCCTGCCTAGGCCGCTGTTGCTGCACGAAGGAGCCGCTCTCGTTCCACGCTCGTGGCGAGCGTGGAGCGAACCTTACTGGCATAAGTTTCGCCCGGTGCCGCATTGCCGATGTCGTGTCTCGCGTAATCGGCGCTCCGAGCGGGCCGAGCGCGCGTTATATACACAGCGCGCAGTATTTTCGTAGCGCGGGAGAAACGCTAGCAACCCGCGAGGCGAATTCGCGCGGGGATCGCGCGGCGCTCGAGGCTCGCGGTCGCTGCCGCCTCGCGTCGCGTCGTCGAGGGGTAGACGACTTATCGACCTGGTGCCAGTCTGCCTGCTTGCACCCTGCCGCCGCTCGCTCGCTCGGTGCCTCGCGTCTAGCTTACACCGGAAAACCAGCCCGCGGCCCCTGGTACGAACCGGCTGCACCGAGTGCCACTTTTTTTTTCTTCTTCCTCCTCCTCCTCCTCCTCATCCTCCTCCTCCTCTTCATCCCTTTCGCTCTATACGCGCACTCCATGCGCACGGACAATGCACTCTCTTCCGCGCGCCGGAGCGATGAATAGCGAAGTGAGTGGCGAGGAATAAGGGGTGAAGAGGGGGAGAGAAAGATGGGGAGAAAGGAGGGGGGAGCTTACTATGGTTTGTATACGGCACTCGGGATCCCTTTTCTCTGGCACGTCTACGTGAAGAACCTTCGATATTAATCCTTCGTCCGCCCCGCGCGAGCGAAACAAAACAATCCCCGGTTTCTATACCTACCCCACCGATATCTTGCCACTTCTGCCATTGCCGCGCACGCTGCAGTGTCTTGATCAATGACGTTTTTTTTCTTTTATTTTTTTTTGTTTGCTCGTCGCGCGCGGTTCGGATAATTTTTTTTTTCTATCGATTTGAATATTTTAGCGGAAAAATCGAGCTGGGTGAACGTCACCCGGGAGGATTTCTTTTTGTTTTTTTTTTCTCCGGTGAGGAAGCTTCGATTCTCGCGAGACGAGAAGAAATCTTCGTCCCGCGAGAATTTGAATATTCTGCCCTGCACCGAAAGTCTGAAAACGATAATGTTGCAGGAAAATGAAGCGATGTGAAATATAAATACATAGTATGAAATACGCAGACAGCGATTATTTTCAAAGCAACGAAATTCCCACATTCCCCGCACACTCGAGTTCGACTCCCCTGGGCACTCGAAGTTCCTCGCGGTGAATGCGAAAAATTCGACGAGTACCTCGGGGCAAAGTGCCAATTACCGTGTGCCCTCCGCATCGCTGCATGTAACGCGTTGCGCCGGTAGGGCAATATAGTCCGGCGCTTTGAAATCTAGCTAAAGAATTTTCTCATGCGTGTTTCTCGTGCGCTTCCGGAACGAAGGCCATGGCTGCGCGTTCCGGCTATTCCATTGATACACTTGATTCAACGTAGTCTCGACGCTCTGCACCGTGCAGCATTTTTTTTTACATTCCCGGCCCCTTTTTTCCTTCCCCCGTGGAAGTCGTCAAGACGATACGTCATTACGTGTGAGAGCGACGAGGGCGCATTTTTTTCCCCCGCGGTCTTGGAAGGTGATTTTACCACCTCGAGAATTTTCTTGTATATATTCCATTTTATTTTATTTTATTTTATTTTATTTATCCTCACTTTTAATTACGCCGACGGAGATTCCAGCGCACCCGACAGTCGGGGGTGGCGGTGGGCGAGAACGCGCGAAGCCCGCGGGGCCGCGCGGGCGGATCCTTTGAGCTGTCCTCGCCAGGCGGCTCTCGTCGAGCCCTCGAAATTAACTGCACCCTCGCGGCGCATTCGGACGGCCGCGTGCGTACACGCGGACGGCGAGCACGCGCTGGGGAATCCGCGAGACGGTGCACACGGCGGGTGTGCTCGCAGAGCCAGATTTACGCTCCTAGCGTCGCGAGTAGCAGCGGCGAACGAGCTTGATCGATGAGATTCCCGGGCTTTAACGCGCAACTCGGGAGCAACAGCCGAACTGCGCTCATGCACTGTTAGAAATCCAGGGTGCTAAACGCTGCTGGTATGGACTTTTTCCTAGTGTCACTTATTACAGTGTTAATAGTAACACTTTTGACGGTGTAGAATTAACACCAGCCGTTTCGTTAAATTTTTCTTTGTTACCGACGAAACATTGCAACACTTTTCGCTTTGAAGGCATGAATGCACGTATCATGTGTGATTTTTTATTATCTCGTGAATAAATTAGTCGCTTTTCTCAGTTTTTATCGAAAAATTGAAGAAAAAAATCGATTTTTTCATTACAGATTTCTTTACCTGGTAATTGATCTGTATTTTTTTCTCGAAAATCAAAAATTCCGACTAATTCATTAACGAGATTCACATTACTGGTGTCCGTATTTCAATTTCCGCTTCGATCCGTTGACAATTCGCGAAAAACGGCACTTCTGTCCTTTTGAGGTGAAAGTCGGTATTTCAGACTCCCTTAACACCGCTCATTAACACCGTGATTGGTGTGGAGCTATATAGACACCGTCTTGGTGTTGTTATTAAAACCGGATTTTTAACAGTGTGCGACGCTGCGAAATTTTGTACACTGATTTGCAAATCAGTGTCTAATTGATTTGAATTTCTAATTAATGTTTGAATTTTGAAAATTGTAACTACTACACTGAAAGAGTTTGTACGAGTGTCAGAAATGATGAAATACAAGAGAAAGTTGCGATAGATGCGCTGCTAGTGCAGTGCAATAACCGCGCATCTGTCGGAGTTTCACAAACTTCCTGCGGCCACCAGAAGTGTCGGAAAGTCCGTTGCGCCTTGACGTCAAAGATTCTCCCGTCAAGCTCGCGCGCGCACTCGGCGGCTCTTCGCATCCGGAGCTTTTCCTATTTAACTTCTCCGCGTCGCTTTGATCATCGGTAAGCCAGTACACACACCTTTGACTCGCTTGGCCTATATGCCTTTGAGATGGCTCGCAGAGTGAACGAAACAATGCGCCGCGATCGCAAAGCAGTCACAGCGCCGGGGGAATTTCGCGAGCTCGGTTACGGATGACCGAATTTTTAACAATTCGTCATCGTCAGTCCCCGTTTCGGAGTTGAACAATGAAAATCCGTAAAAAAAAAATAAAAATTAATATATCGCGTCGCTCCACTCGTCTTTCACTTCGTACAAGACATTAGAGTATGTGTGCAAAGGGAAAGGGACTTCTGTGACGGCCTGAAAAAAAAGTATTCGTTTTTAGCGAAGCTGCGATGTTTGAAAAATCAGAATTCCAAAAATGAGATTCTTTAAAAATAATCTTTTCCCCTGTGCTTCGCTCCCGAATGAAAATTTACATGCAGCTCGGCCTCTGTGGCAGCGCCGCAGTCGCTGACACCGCAGGCGGCGAAAATAGCCGAGACCGCGGGGGTAGTCATAATTCACGAAATATTCGATATCGCGCGCAGCGTCTCGCGATCGTTATATCTATATATCGGCGCGAGGGAGTAATGACCTTCCCCAACCCCGCGACCAGGTGCTAGGATTGATGTGCTTCAACGCCGACGTACTCATCCACCGCCGCCTGGGCTCCATCGCGGCCGGCTCTAACGGGTTGCTCCACTTTTCGATGTCGCCTCGCGGGTCCCGCCCCGCATCCTCCCCCCTCGCGCCAAGAGCTCGCGGTGCACGCGCGCGCGGGGCCGATGCACCTAAGCCGCGAAGGGTGAGGAAGGGCGGGAGAAGGGTTGAGCTATTGTACCGATTTCGCCGTGGGACCTAGATCACGCGAGCTTCCCGCAGCCACCAGGGCGAATAAAATCAAAATAATTGCCCACCCGACGTCGGTGATGCACCGACGATGCATCCCCCCGTGTAATGGACTTCGATAACTACCCGCGCCACGCTCAGCCGGGCCCCGAACATGCTTCGGCCCCCGCTCGATAGCGTGACGGTAATTAATATCGCTCGCAATTGCCCAACGGGAATTGGGTGGTCGAGAAACGGGACGAGTGTCGCCCGCCTCGAAGAAATTCACCGACGATAAACATTGAGAACTTTTTATATATATTTTTTTCTTTCTCGTCTCCTCACGCGCGATTTATTCTTACAGTAGGAACGGACATGTCTCTCTCTCTCTCGCTCGCGATCTAGATTTAAAGATTTCTCTCCGTAAATATATTTTATGTGTATATGAATAATGCGGATCTCCGTGTGTTCAGTTGATAAAACGTGATAAAAATCGGTGGCTTACAGTCGAACTTTTTGTTTGTTTTTCTTTTTCGTTTTTTTTTGTCGATTTTCCATTTATGCGAAAAATTTGTTTTTTTACGATTCGTAGATTCTTTTTTTTTTTAGAGATCTCGCTGCGACCGTCAGATCTATCAGTGTATAATTTTCGGGCGTAAAAAATCGGTCACTCAGTGATATCCGCGCTGAGTGCGTTGCGATGTGTATTTTTTTTTCTTTTGTAAAAGTTACGTTATCGCAAGAGAACGGGAACAAATGCGTGTGGAGTATCTCGTGGGCAACGCCGGAAAATACCGCCTACGATCGGCTACGAACTCGTGGATGATGCCCCCGCGTATTATAAATTGTATTATGCTTCGTGTATAAACTACGCACTGAAACTAATCGGATAATAGTTGAACTTCTATTGGAGTTCAACCGGGAAAACCCATTTTCGTAAGTCTATTACCGTTGGTTAGTGGAGCCCTGCGCTGGATTATAGATCGCAAACATGCTACGTTATTTTACGAACAGTACTCCTCTACCGTCGTGGACTAAATATTTATCACATGCAGACTACCTTGACGCGACTTTCGAAGTCTACATGTCAAGGTCGAATATCAAATCGTTCTTAAACTCAGTGCCAGCTGCGTCTTTCGCGCGGTTTACGTCCGACTTGGGAAGATCCTTCTCCTCGCTGACGCTCGTATCACGTTTTGTTTTATGCGAATGAATGTTGCCGTTACTCTGGAATTTTTCGATTTGTATGGTGGCGGACTTTTTCTGTTCCGACAATTTGTCGCGATTCAGTATCGGCTTCACGGTGTCGTGGCTCTTCGGCTCGGCGGACTCGTCTTTCGAGCTTACGCGATACTTCTCACGGTCCTCAGTCTCGGAATTCTCGCTCTCGCTCATGCGACGTTCGTGGGCGCGTTTTTTGTTTCGCAGCTTTCGCTGGTTCTTCTTGCGCTGGCCAAGTATACTGGAGTTCGACCTGCAAGGCAACAGAATTACATTCAAGCATCGAATTTTGTTGTGTTAATTCTTTAGCGTATTTTTTATTTTTATTAACAGTTGGAACAAATTCTAAACGTTTCTTTTTCGGTACAGAACTCACCTGTAGAGCTGACGAGATACAACATCGTTGAATCGAACAGATTTCTTGAAGCTCGAACAGTCGGACTCAGAATTTACGTCGTGAATCGAGTCGTAGTGGAAATCGACCGACGACACTAGTCCCGTGGTGTCGTCGATGCTGGATTCGGAGACCGAGCGCGAGAAATTGCTTCGTCGAGACTTCAATATTCCTTTCGATACGCTACTGCCATTGCTGCTCGGGAGGTCGTCGCCGCTGCTCTCCGAGACCGATCGGGTTTTCGTCAAACCGTGTTGCTTTCGCTCTTTCTTACGCGAAGATCTGTTGTGGGGTTCGTGATCGAGTTCGTCATCCGAATCCAAATTGTTCGATTGGATGTTGATGACGATGTCCTCGCCTTCGGCTATCACTTCTATCGTTTTGTCCGTGCCGGATTGTGGCTCGACCTGGTAAAAAACAAAAAAATTATTGACTGGTACAATCTATAATTAGAAGCTGTAAAGCATTAAATGACGTCAATACATCTTTTTTTTACGATTTTGCTGAGTCCAACGTCGACTTTAGTAAATCGTAAGGGACGATTATGATGCAATTTATTCTTGGGAAGAAAAACATATTGTTTTCAAGTTCGATATTATAGGACTTTATCGCATAGCAAAAAATACGATATCGTTGAAAAATTAGGGAAGGAATTTCCTTTTATAGATTTCACGGTATCATTTTGTACAACCCGTCGACAATATTTGTGACCCGTATAATATCTATGTGCGTAGTTACCACCCCACATAAATCGATAGTTGCTATAGACAGCCACACGTGTCTATCAGGCGCACTTGATAAGATACGTATTAAATCGATAATGTGACACCACATACACAGTTGAGTCATCTAAACTAAATAATAATAATAATAATAATAATAATAGTTCATTACCATAAGCTCTTCGAATTTATTGGTAAGCGACATCGCAGACGGCAGATCCTTGGCTTCCATAAACTCCTCATTGAGCCCAACGAAATATCGCGACAAATTGTTCATCTCCCGCAGATGAATCGTAAAAACAACGTTATTGTCCCACGGTTCGACCGTGACGGTTTCCGGGTCTATCGCGTCCTCGTGCATCTTCAGGCACAGCGAGTAATAAACTGGAAAGAATCCAGCGCCGACGGACGAGAGAACAATGTGAATACCCGAGTTACCCTTCAGTGCCTCGTAGCGAATAGATTGCGAGTCCACGTTTTTCACGTTAATCGTGATCGCGAGATTGCCGTCGTAGACGTTGCAAACGAACGGCGGAAGCGCGTATTTAACATTGGCATTCATCAGCGGCTCTTTGGAATCCGCGGAATTGTTAGTCCGTAACGCGGTGTCTTCGCGATAACTTTCCACCCCGTTAACTTCACTCAACACAGTGACGGAAGGCGCGGAGCCAAAGCTCGAGTTCTGCGAGGACTCGAGCCCGCTCGAGTTGTCGGAGCTGTTTTGGCGGGAAGCCGCGGTGATCTCGTCGCACGAACCCAGCAGCGGACTCCCGTGATCGCTCTCGACGCCGCTGTCGTCCCGCAGATCCGCGAGTTTCGTGTGTTTTCGTATAACTGGAAGAGTCACCGTCAGTTTTCTGTATTTCGGATCGAACTTCGCGTTTCCATTGTCGGCGTCCACGCAGTAAGGAAGCGGCAGATCGAGTTTGTACTTCGCAGGTTTTTCGCTCGTGACGGTGAGCGACCGCTCCTGAACGTCCAGCGACGCGTCGGTGGCAGCTTTGAGCAGGGGCAAATCGACCACGACGATCAATTTCTTCGGAATCGCGGCGTGAATCTTCGCGTCCATGCAGTCGCGGTAGTCGTGAAGATCCACGTCGCTCTGATGTTTTATCGTGAATTTTGGAACGGCGTAGGCAGAATTTTGCTCCTCAGTCTTCGGTTTTGCGTCTGCGTAATAGGTTGACGCTGGCGCAGCTCGACGAGGCTTCTCCTCCTGGCGATGGGCCTGCTTCTCGCGAGCCTCGTCGTAGCTGGCCATCAGCTTCTGGTAAATTTCAGGCTCCAAGTCCAGCGACGACTCGGCTGGCTTTTCGCAGGGTTTCCTGATGACGGTGGCCTGTCCGCGGCCCTTGAAGCTCATTTTGGGAAATTTTACATTTTTCCTGTCCAGTTTGACCTACAACAGAAGTCCAATTAGAAAACTGTTTTACTTCGTGTATTAGACATTCATTAGCAATTCAGAGAAACATCCGATCCCAATAGCGCCATTTTATTTTATAATTCGTAACGAAATTTAGCGCCATTTCAAGGCGCTAAATTTTGTTATGATCAACGAGACTTTAAATCCATCGCATCAAGACGACAGTCAAACCTTTGACCAGCGTTGACCTATTTGCCATTGGCATAACCTTTTAATGTTCCAAACCCATAACCCAAGTGACGAGCATCCCATTTATCAACAATAACAACTTTTCTTTGACCATCGTAACGAGTATTAAAATACAAACATTTGCAAGGCAAACCACAACTATGACTAAATTTCTGGATTTCTATCGCTGGATACATCGGAAAATTCACTTCCGCGTAACCCAACGCAGAAGCAGCCATCTCTCTCCTAGCAACGAGAGGTTAAGTTCCCCGGACCCCCAAAGTCCGCGACTCCCCCGCACTCACCTTGAAGTTGCTCTCGACGCCGTCCATGGCGGTGTTATTGACGATTTCGGCGAAACGCGGATTTCTCGAGGCGAGATACAGCGTGTCCGGGTGAAAAACCACGTCGAAGACGGTGCAACGGGCATTCCTTTTGTCCAGATCCTCGCGCGGCGGTGCGAGACTGTAGGGTATCGACCACTGAAGTCCACGATTTCCCTCCTCGTACGACGGTTGACTCGCCGGTCGTCCGACCTTCTCGCTCTTGCTGACGTTCACGAAGCACTTTTTCTCGCCGTTAACGCTCGTCTTAATGACGTAACCCGGCTCGGGGTTGACGAACGTCACGTCGACGCCCCGTTCCTTCTCCAACTGCGCGATTTCCCGCTCGTAAATCGCGCGATTCTCCGGACTCGTCACCTCGTCCGCGTACTCGATAAGCAACTTCCGAAATTCCTCCTTCTTCAGGCACTCGGTGAAGCTCTCGAGCTCCTCGCGCGTCACGTCCAAATCCTCCCAACTCTTTTTCCGTGTGTCGTACGCGTCCATCTTACAACCGTTGCGGCCCACTGTTTACAAATAAACTGCCGTTGCTGCTGCTGCTGATGCTGCTGCTTCTGGGTGCGCGTCGTAGCGGACGCTCATGGCGCGTGGAAAGATCCCGAAGCTTAGAGGAGGAAGCGCGCAGGGTCGAGAGCCGACGAATACCACGTGGGCCAATGCGCCATCGCAGTCGCCGCGCTCGCGAGCCGGCCGGCCGGCTAGTGGCGACCTTGAGAACCAACGACCGCCCCGCCGTTTGAAATCGGATTAGACAACGTTTCTGAAAGTCGCGCGTAAACAACTTTGTTGCACGTTCGGGCAACTTCTTTTTTATGGGAATAACAAACGCAGAGATAGAGCGAATGAAAATTGTAAATTTGGGACCATTGACAACATTTTACATTGCTGAGTCAGGCCGCCTTTACGCTGTTTTATCGAACCCATGAAATATTTTGTTATTTGATTTCTAGTGAAGAAGGCGGTGATAATGATTTCGATATTTTGAGATGTTCGAGTCTACTACTTTTTAAAAGCGGATTTTTCATCAGTGAATTAAGGAATGTAATTAATTTGGGTTATTATTGGTGTTAACGAAAAATTGCAGATAAATACTGTTCAAAGTCTCGAAACATTTTGAACTCGTCTTTCGTAATTTTTATCAGTGTTCCGATAACATTTATTATAACTTATAATTTTTTTTTACTGATTGACGAATAAATTGATAAACACGATTTTTGTGAAGTTCTGTTTATATCAAGGTGTACGAAAAATAAAGAAAATGTTTTGCAAAGGCATTGCATCACTTTTGCAGCGATTTTGGAGCTTATCGATTGCTATTCAATGACCGCTGCTACTACGCTAAGTACGTATAGTGGGGAGCAATTCGTACGGGGCGATAGCGATGATGTGGGGACAGACGGACCGCGTGCGGCTGGAAGTCTCTGACCCACTGACATTCTCTTCAGTAACGCGGGAGACGCGAACTCCGTATCAACTCCGGATTTCGCGAACTCCGCGTGTCAATGTTTATCGCTATCTGTCACGACCTACTCCGTCGTTCGTGCCCACGTGCTTGATTATACTTTTTTTCTTTAAATGCGTCGGTGCCGCGGCCTGTTGTCCGGTCTTATCGGATGTGTCACTGTGGTCTTTATCGTTTTCGTTTCCCGCCCGGCCACAGAATCCGTCGATGATGCACGAGGATCAATTTACAGCGTGGAAATGCAGTCTACTGCATTCACAACGAACAATATACAGGTGCAATATTAAAACAAAATTATGAAGCTTTATTATATAAAAAATGTGTTTTTTATTTTTTGCATTTCATAAAAATGTATAAATCGTTGTTTGAAATTTCAATATCTTTATTTATTTATTCAATTTCCGTTAGACTGCGATTGAATTTCAATGCAGCAAGATATGACAGCTATAATCATAGCCCATGAGCGTCTTTCAATGTCGATGCACTATGACTTTCAGTCTGCATCGTCTAACAGCAAATACAACGGCGTTATGCGCGACGATCGTCTCGAGATGCAGGTGAAAGCGCTTTTCCTCGACGCATCGACGACGCACAAATGCGGCAATTTCCACGAGAATGCGGGAGCGATTCCCATAAAAGAATATCGCCAACTGCGATGTGCCCGTAAAACGTGGCCTTCCAACTCCGAGGATACTATAGATGTTTATCAGTTCTCATATTAGATTTTTTTTTCCTTGCACTCGGTTTTATCTATAAATAAAGTGTGGGTATCTCGCAGTCATCGATGAAAATATCTTTAATCGACTGTGCGAGGACTGCAGAAAGAATTTACAATCATATTATTACTTATTATTGTTATTAATTTATTTGTAATAATATCTTTCGTACAATCAATGATAATAATACGATGTGATAAATATTTTGTATTTCAGACCCAGAGATACGTGACACCATCTCTCGCCGAACTCGGTGGACGAGGAGATTTGCCGGAGACGAACGACCACGTGCTAATGCTCACTCGAATACCTGGCGCCGGTGCTGAACTCCTCGTGTTGATTCTCCAACGTCTTCAAGGCTTCAACGCGTTCAAACACATAAGACTGCCGCCCGGCGACGAGGGTTTACTTTCGTCGTTGCAGCAGGTAAACTAAACGGCCACTAGATACATAAACCTCTCAGCGCACATTACGCACAGCGCTGAAAAACCCAGAGTTTGCCAACTTTGAAAGCCTCATTTGAAAAGTCGTTCCTGTATTTCGTTATCGCGCTGGAATTCTACTGGATTCTCGGCTCCGGTCGTTGCCACTATTCCCCCCGGCCATGCGCGAGTTTTGAGACGTTGCAAACCGGCTCGACGTGCCTTTTTATTAAGCGAGATTTTAAGTGGCAACTCACTTTGTTTGAAATTATACAGCAGCAGTCCAGTAATTTTTATAATGACTCAATTTTTTTAATAACATTTTTTTTATTTGTGGCATAAACAAAGTAGAAGCATTAAAAATAAAAATTAATTTATTCGTTCTCGACGTGATTGCGGCAATTGAATATTTTTCAAATGATAAATGTGACACTGATTGATCATTATTTCCAGAACATTAACATACCGATTACTATAAGCTATAATTTTTTTACTAACGCATTTGTCTCGAGACGAATACTCCTTTCTTTCCAATCAATAAACGATTTGTCAGGGTGCAATTAAATGACCATTAATTCCAGTATTTTTTTTCCCACGCTGAAATTATATATTTATATCCGTCGAGACGGAATTAAATGTGGGTAAGAATGAAACGTCAAGCGAGCGGCTACATGGCAAAGAGGAGTCATGAACCATTGCGCACACGTGAGGAGCGTCTCACCGGGTGAAAGGAAACCGAATGACCAGGCGGAGTTGCATAACGCGTTCCTTGTTCGCTGTTGTGCCGCTGCACGTACGGGACTCGCTCATCGTCGAGACGCCGCTGAGTCAATTTCTCGAGCGAGCATTGAATCCCATCCGACGCTCCTGCGGATTATTAGGGTCTCTGCCCCGTTCGCCGTGGCTGAGCAAGGAAATAGAAAGCGTCGGTGGGTGTGGAAAGTGAAGCGCGCGCGAATGCGTGGAGAACCTCGACGCGAGATTTCCTAATGTAGATCAACAGAGCAGCCCGGGGTAAGGCGACTCGTGCACTTTTAATCCGCGTCTGCGCTGCAAAAACCGGTCACTGTCCTCCGCTTCGGTCGCACACAGTCGAAAGGGGTTTTTGGATGTCGCAATCGAATTCTTGGTCGTACGCGACCGATTTTCCAGTGCTGCAATGATCTGAAAATAAAATACAATTTTTTACATTAATCTGTTTATTTTTTAGTATAATTTGGGTGATTAAAATGATATCATTGTATACTTGGTAGACTTTATTTATTTTTTAAACATAGTGTACTGTTTTTAACCGAAGATTACATTTTTTTATTGTATATTTTTGTTAGACTCCCAATACGTCGACGACTTAAAATATGATCCGTGTTGCGTCACAATATAGTTATATCCTTAGGCTTATCTCGTTGTAAACGGGTATCGAGGTCATGGGAAAAGTCGACCTCGTCGATTGCCACCGTGACATTTGAGATGCGCCAATTCAAAGCTGCATCTCTCTCCCACCAACGAGAGGAGAGTCCCGCTCAAATGCCGTGAGAGAATTCGTCTGATGCGCTTCTGTTTCTCAATGTTTTCAGGAGTTGCTAGTCGAGGATATAATGAGCATTATTCGCCAGGAAGCTGTGCCACTGAGCCTCGACGGGGATGTCAGGTTCTTGAATTTTTCCGCCTTTGCTCGGCAGGCGCCGTCGTTCATTTCACTGGTCAGGGATCCGATGGATCCCAAAACCTTGCAGAGGTAGCTTTGCCGAATATTTGAATTTGCATTAAAGACAAATAAATTTGCACTATCAGTTTCGCATTCCAGAGTTTTAAAAGCTTGAATTAGTTGCCTCGCAGAAAGAGTCTTAAATTAAGTAGCCATTAATCATTTCTTTTAGATAAGAATACAAGTATCATATAAAGTAGAGTTAAAAATTACGTACGCACAGATAACAGATAACGCAAGAGATTACAATATCGAATTACAGATACAAAAAAGGTGGAGCATCGTCGCTCTATCGCGGCTCCATTGCCTATTTTTGTGGCCAGGATCCTCGTTGTACGTAAGTATCGCATATACATTTATCGATTATATTTCCATAATCGTGAAAAGGCGCGAAATATCATGAATGAGTTGCATAATTCATGAGTCCTTGAGGTCACGGTTGAAATAATAAATTCCTTAAATAAACTTCCGTCTCGCGATGAGCCTGAACGATGCTGATCTATCGTTCTGTGATCGTTGACCTTTCGAGAGAGCCTGAGAGCGCGTTTTCCACGTGCAATGCATCTGCGTTTACTATACCAGCTACGCCGATCTCTGAGGTTGCGCAAATGCCGATAAAGATTCATTCGACCGTAATCGCTCGCATTCGCAACACCTCGACTGGATTCGTAGCCAGTAACATCAATTATGTTTTTTTATTGCTTCAGGACGAGGAACAACAAATGGGCGCTGAGAACAGCCAAAGAAAATGTTTCTCGGTGGTATCGAGTGATTGGAATTCTCGATCACATCGACGAAACACTGGAATCTCTGCAACGTGAATTTCCATATTTTTTCAACGGTGCGGCGAGAGTTTACAAAAAAATTCGTAAGTTGTTATTTCGATTTGCAAGGCACACGAAATATATCGGCATTGATTAATGATCGAATATTCAAGATACTATTTCTGATTACACAGGCCCAAAGAAAAAATCGTTCAGTCATCTATCCCTGAAACCAGTTGCCAAAAGACGCCTTGGCGAGATTTTCAGGGACGAGATAGAATTCTATCAGTGGCTCAAGTCTCGACTCCTCAATGGAACATCCGGCGACGGGTGATTGGATTTCGCAAGAAAAACAGAATACACGTGGATTAAACGCGCGGCGTTCGTTGGAGAACGCTGGCCGATCGATTCATCGCTGTGCGAAGGAATGTCGTAAATTCGCGTGGCACGTGGACGAGCGTTAGGAAGCGATTCGATAGGCGGAGTCGTCGCGTTGATGACAACGTTGGGACTCGATTGAAACGATTAGACGGGAGAAACGAAAAATCGTGAATTTCTGCGGTGTTAAACGCCATCTTTTTATACAGATAAAAATATTCTTTGTGACCGTAGCACGATTTGCTACTGCTAAAAAAAACGAAAAAAGTTTTTTCTAAATAATGAAAAAAATATTGTGTATCATTTTAAATACATTACATTTAATAAACAGAATCGGTTCTTCCCTCGTTAAAAGCCGTAACACATTTACACCTAGATCTGCTAGTGCAAGATCTAATGCTGCCTTATCGGATATTATTATTATAAATACGTAATCGTTGTATTCCATGTACAAAATAAAATCTGATTCAGGACAACCTGCGGTCGATTATTTAAGCTGAAAAATATTGATCTGGCTTGATATATTATTCGTATGATCCCAGTCGCATAAGCTACAAAGTTTACTTCAACATCGATTCTAGTCTTCACAGGCTCGTTTTCTTCAGTCGGTGATGCAGTGCTCTACAGTTAACTTTAAATTACTCAAGAGCCTCTTACATCTCGGAACCCAGTAAATATGTATACACCGATCCCTTCTCGACCCTCAGAAAATATGTGTCGGTAACTGAGACTCGAACATTTATCGACTGAAAGTCACACAGGTTTCGACCAAGCTCGCATATTTTCTTTCGTGGTATTTATACAGTGATAGCGTATTGTAAGCTCTAAAAAAAAAATAAAAAAACGACACAGCTTCGTGAGGACGCACAGAGGCATTTTATGTACGGTACAAAAGAGTAGCGGGGCAACTGCGGTAAAAATTCCGATTAGTAAATGCGTTGTTTTATGCAAACGGAGAACAGAATCATATTGATGTACATGTAAACCAGCAGCAGCACGAGATAAACGTGCCATCACTTCTTCTTCGGATCTTTCAGACCCGCACCGGCGTTGAATTTGAAGAATATTATGTCGCCGTCCTCCACCACGTAATTGCGACCCTGCTGTCTGTATTTTCCGGCCGCCTGTTAAAAAATTGTATTTTAGGACAATTTGCATAGGTAATATGAAAAAAAAATTATAAATAAATAACGCTTCATTCGTACCTTTACTCCGGATTCCGAGCCCTCGTTTTTGAAGTCCTCGAACTTCATGACCTCAGCCATGATGAAACCCTTCTCAAAGTCCGTGTGGATTCTACCGGCAGCCTGTGGTGCCTTGGTCCCTTTCTAGAATATGAAGACAAAATCAGTAACAATCGCTCACGGAATTTTCGTGTTACAAAATTCCTAAATACTAATAGATATCTTGTAAAAAAAGTTCGCCTCATGCCTCGAATAAAGAGCTGTTCCTGTCGCACCGCAAAAAATCGCCGGTATTTACGATACAGCGGCGAACCTATTTCGGAGCGTTTTACGAGCAAACAAGGTTTTACCTGAATCGTCCATGCCTTGACTTCGTCAGCGCCAGCGGTGAAAAAGTACTGCAGCTGTAGTGCCTTGTAACCTTGCACGATGATTTTATCAAGGGCGCTGAAAACGAGAGAAGAGAGATCAGCGAGTTTGTCAGCCGTGCGGCGAGCGACGAGGCGATGAAAGTGGATTTTCGGTCCGTTTTCGGGGAGACACGAGTCGCGACCCCGGAGTCGAGACACAAACGCGAATTCCGCGTTATTCGAGGATATTACAAAGGACTCGAATCGTCGGGGGCAAAGTGGAGCTCTCTCGCGCAGCTAGTTCGCGACCGCGTGGAATATGATTGTCTTGGACCAAACATCGTCTAATGACAGGGTACGCCCAGGGAGATCCATCCGCCGCGGACGCTCGGACTTCGGGACTTCAGGGAATACACATAAAGCGAACGACTTAATACTGCAATTTTATCATTCCAACTGAAGGGGTCCTCCCTACTTTGGGGGCGACCGGTGATCTTGCGGTCTCGAAATAAAATCACGGCAGTCCGCGCTGATTGCCGGTTTCTCCGGTGCGTCATAGAATAATTTCGCCTGGAACTAGTCGATGCGTACCGTAGGAATTCGTTTTTCGGTTTTCGAGTCGAAGCCGCGGGGACGAATCTATCGGCGGCAATTACAGAGCCAATTGCCGTGAACATCTTGGAAAAAAAAAATTCCTGTGTATCGCGAAGGTCTTCGGATGTGACTCCACGTGCCGACGCTTTGTTTTGCTTCGGTTTATCGAAAGAGGGAAGAGAAGGGAGAAAGCGCGAGAATTGAAAATAAAATAAAAATGCCCTTATTGAGCGCATAAAGCGCGGCGCACGCGAAAAACCCTCTGGCTATGAATGACCCACTAGCCAAGTGAGCCGGTGTTCGAGCGTTATTATAGCCCCGGCCCCGGCCCCGGCGGAGGACCGCAGTTTTTATGCAATTTTGCAAGAATTTGAATAACCCCGCGTTCGTAAAAATATAATGCTCGACCGGAAAGCTAGCGCACCCAAACGGTTTTATAGACGCTCAACGAGAGAGAGGTATACGAGTCTAGACGCCAGACAAGAGAACCCTCCCATTATTCTTAGCCGATATAGAGGATAGTTTCAAAAAATAAAAAAACACCGGCGTATGGGAACATCGATGTTCGGAAGTCGGTGCCGATTTTTATGACCAGGCAAAAGAAAACAATCGAGTGTGTGGATACTGAAATTTTGGATCGCGTGGGTTTATACTTTTTCTAGATATCCAAAGGATCCAATTTAGTCGTTTAGTATTCAATATAATTTTTCTGGTCATCATCTGACCTGGTTACTTTGCTCTCCTCGAAATACTTGGCGCGTTCGGCCTCGTCCATCTCGATGACTTTGTTCTCGAAGACTCCGCTGAAGGGAATGAGAATGGCACCCGGGTCGTTCTTGTCAACCCACTCCTTGATCTTGATGAGCCTGTCGAAACACAAAGTCCCTTTAGAATACCACACTCGTCCGTGTAACGAGGTCGGCGATCGAAATCAATAAACAAATAAAACGTTGATACAGCGACTGAATAATTGAATTCAGGATAACCCGCATTTTGTGACGATCTGCGTGCAGAGAAACGCGTGCACCAGCGGTGAATACATGGCGCGGATGCATCGCGCCGCGCATGCAGTCACGATATTGTCGTTTCAGTGAAAACCAATAACCGGACGTTCTATGTAAAATACTTCTGGTTCGAAGTATTTCTGCGAACGAGAATGTAATTTACTTATCATCTTTGAGCTCTTTTGCACGCGTTTACTGCCCACGGCGAGCCGTTCATCACTTTGTAATGACGAAAATTGCTTTTCTATTTTTCAGCCGATTCATCATTGCCAAGGCGTAGACGTGCAATTTAGCAACTATAAAAATTCGATCGAACTGTTTAACGAGATTTAAGCTGGTGTTTTGCTTGCCATTTGTTCTTCTTGCGAATGTAGTCCTTCTCCGACAGATTCACCAGGTAAATCACTGGTTTTGACGTGAGGAATAGGTACTTGTTGAGTATTTCGATCTGCAATACACAAGTAAACGTAATAATTATTCTAAAAAAATCTATTTCAACGGTGCCTATTTCTTTTCGTGAAATGCAGCTGACAAAAATTACCTCGTTGACGCTCCAATCGGCGAACCTGATATGTTTCTTCTCGTCGACCAAAATATTTTTGACTTTCAGCACGGTGTCCTGGTGAAACAGAAAAAAAAACGAGAGATCGCGGTTAACGCTTATAAACTCAATATTCAGCACAAAACGAAGCTCGGGTTGGGTAATTCGTGCACAGAGAGGACCATTATATCCCGGGCGAGTTACCTCGGGGCTCGGGCGGGTACGATATCCACGTTCAAACGAGTGTAAAAAAAAAACGAATCGTACAACCCGACCGAGGAGAAAAACAAGCTCCAACCGCCCCGAACCCGCGTGGAGCCTCCAAAGCTCCAAGCTCGCGGAAACTTTGAGGCAAATTGCGAAGAGGCAAAAATTGCTGTCGGCGAGAGCCGCCGACGGGAGATCGGGTGGTAGGCGGCGGAGCAATCGTTCGATTGATTCGTTCCAAGAAGCGTGCACACACGTGCTTACCCCGGAGCTCTTAATTTTCTCGGGTAATCTCGCGGGCCTTGTAATATGCGCAGTCCATTAAACCGTTTCGTTATATATATATACACACACCGTGCTTTCCCCGTTGGTTCTCCCGTTAAAGGGAGCCGAGCGCGCACTTTTTTCGTGACGGGAAACGATTATTTGCACAGAGTTTCAATGGACGAGAGAAGAACCGAAAGAACGGTGAAAACTTTGTTTTTCGCGCAGACTTTTTCGAGGGATGAGACCGATTACCACTCGGACCGGTGGATCTTGGCGCGATTCTTATACATTTCGAATCCTAATTGCACACCCGCCTTCCGCTACCACTGCCAATGCGCATAAATCGCATTTAAATATATGTCATACGATCTGTGATCCTTGCGCGTTGCTAGGAAATGGAATAAAAAAAATATAAAAAAATCGCTGATATCTATCACGCGGCGCGAGACTCGCGAGGCGCGAGGCTCCTCGATACGAGGCGCGCAACGACCGTCATTATCGCGTCGTCGATGAATCGATGGGTTATTGAACCCTCGAGGTGCGCGCATTCTCGCGAGAAAACAGCGTGGGTGATCCGGCCGGACAGTCGCGCTTCGTAAACAGGAAATTAAATGTAAACGCTCCGATAGAGGGATACGGGGAACGAGGAGGAGGAGGTGGAGGAGGGTGCGCGCGGGTGGTGTATGATTTGTGTTGGGAGGCGTGGGCGCGAGGACCGTGCCTCACCCGAGGAGAATCGATCGTGATGTCCGAGCCGGCCTCGGAGCCAATGCAAATACGTTATGATCGCGAGATCGAAGATATCGATGAGCCGAGTTCATGGGTCACTGCGGATCGCGATACCACCGCTGGACGACGCCAACGCACGTTGCCCCGAAGCGGTCCTAGGCCGAATAAGCAAAGACGCAGAGAGGCACTTGCATTCTGTTAGGGCAAAACTGAAAGCGGGTGGTTACACTGAGAAAAATATTTTCTATAAGAATATGTAATATGTTGCGAAAAATAAAATTTCAATCGCCGGTTCCCAGCGCACAAAAAAAAATTGTTTATTCAATGCGGACCGGGATAATGTCTATACTCACGTATTCAGGTTTTAGCTTCTTGTCGTTACCCCTCACGACGAGTTTCTCCAATTTTTCGAGATGAACGCCGAGAAACTCCACGTCCTTGAGTCGCAGCTCCTCGCTGATGATCTCGAGATCACGAACGGGATTCACCTCGCCCTCTATGTGAGTCACGTCGTCGTCCTCGAAGGCTCCTGATTGGCAAGGAAGAAAGAGTGCATAAACAATGCGATGCATTACTGTCAACCTCGGTTTATCTCGTGTTGGTATTTTTGTGAATTATTAATTTTTGCACGATTAATGGTCGTATTTTCTCTCTCGACGCTGGCCGAGTGTAGGATTGAGAGAGATCGGAGTGTCGATAGAGAGAGGGGCAGAAAAATAACACGCGAGAAGATTGGCCAAATGGCAGAATAATAATATCGCCCGCGGTGCCCGCGACGCGAGGACGGGAAAAAATATGCTAATACGTCGGAGTCAATTGTAACAACGGACGAATCGGCGCTCGCCGCCGCAGCGCACGAAATGCGCCGCGGGTTTTCAACGTTAAATTACACGTGACACGCGAGAGTAAGTCGGCATTTCTAATCCATTTGCCCCCGACACTTGTTACTCACCGCTCGAGCACACTCGGTACCTACGTGGAATTCTCATTTACCGCGCTGACAATCCGCAAAACTGCGCCACACGCGGTTGCAAACCAGCGAACAAAACTGCACGCGGCAAAGGGCGAAGTGCAAACTCTGGAATTCGAACTACCGAGAACGTGTAATTTATTCCTCGGGGATGCATCGACCTTTGGTCTTGAAAGAGCTGTGGTTACGAGAATGAATTGGCATTTCGCGGTGGGGACAAAGCAATGACGAATGATCGTTTGGAAAAATTTTAATAAAAATGTTTATATCGGATGATGTTGAAGTTTGCATCGTTGGAATCCGACGAACATTTTTAAAAGCAATTAAACTATCGATTCTACAATTATTTCAACGATTCGGAAAAAGTTATTATAACAATTAATTGTTACAATAACATTTTATACCCAGTATGACCTTTTGGGTTCAGTAAATTTTTTTTCTTAATTTTGGTGCATACCAACGATACAAACTTTAACATCATTATATCAGCGCTTGATTTTTTATTCTAATTTTGATGTTGTTGATTAATCAGTGCGACTCACTGCACAGATGGAAGATGGCATCGCACGCGCTGATGTGCGAGAGAAAAGCATTTCCCAGTCCTTGGCCCTCGGCTGCGCCTTTGACCAAACCGGCGATGTCGACGACGTTCAGAAAAGCTGGAACTTTGCTGCAATCACAAATTTGTATCATTAAATTAGGTATCATCGATCCTATCGCAAATCTAAAGCTTCGCGAAATTAAGATTTTGCTTAAATTCGTAATGATTATGAGTGACGAATAGACGAGTGAATTTGGGGAGTTTTTGCATAGTTTAATGTCTCTGCGCCGGCATTTCAAGTGGGGGGAAGGGCTTTTGAAACGGGATCAAAGGGCCGGAATAGTTGACGTGTGCCCGGGGGATGCGCGAGCGGCGTCGACGCCCGCCGAATGGTAAAGGGAGACGGCTCCCCTCCGGTGACAATGCGTTTAAATGCTAATGCCGGCCTCATTAAACAATTAGTCTTTGAAGAGAGGCGTCGGTGGAAGTAGCGACGCCGGCGCACGAAGGGAAAGGTCGGAGGGGGAGAGGGGGAGGGTGCAGATTAACTGGCTTTTATTACGGGCCGCTGGATTCTGCACGACAGACACGTGGCACGATCCGGAACACACACAATATCAGTGCGATCGACGCAGGGTTGAAGCGAGAAACCCCGAGTTTTCGCGTGCGAAATAAATTTTGCGATTTTGGCACCAACACTCAATTTTATACAATGAATTTTTTTTAATCAAATTGATTGGAAATAAAATTAATTTACAAAATTCTAACAGGAGATTTTTTTTATGTTAAGTGCGTCACAAAAAGAATTTAGAGACTCTGATAGATTTTAACGAAAATTGGGGTTTATCGGTCGGCAAAGCGGCGGCCAATTTTCAAAGTCCTCGCGCGGGGGTGTTTGGTGTGTGTGTCAGTACTATGCGGGGTTTTCAAAGTTGAATTGGTGTACCGAGCGCGAGAATCTGCATTGCAGATCACGTAGTACACCGAAACGTGCCACGACGACCGCCCTACGGAGAGAATAAAGGCCAAAGACGTATGGAAATGATGTTCGCAGTTATTCCGAATCGTTTCCCACCGGGAGGTTCCGTCGCGGCGAGGGAGACAGACGCAGACGTCGCTTACCCAGGGCCCCGATAATAACATAATATATTCTCGACGCATAGGCGTCGTTCTGTGTGAGTATTCCCGAGCACTGCGCTAGCGTATCCACGGTATGAGGAATCTCAGGCGGAGAAGCAGGAATCATATTCGAGTGAGTGAGTGCTCACCTAGCCGGCTTGAAGTACTCGCACAGGTAGTCAAACCTCGCGTCTGGCACCGGTACCCGACGTGCTTGAACAGAAACGAATTAGGTCAGAGTGGGCACATTAAAGTAAATATAAAAATATTGTTTTCAGTTGAGAATAAAAAGCAAGCATGTTCTGAAAATATTTGTCTTTTGTAGGAATAACTTTTAAGCTTCATTAATGACAAAAATCAATTACTGAAAAAATTGCTGAATTTGGTAAAGGAGCGATTTTTCAAAACAGAATGATTTTTTACGTATCATTTAATTGTAAATGATAAGGAATGCTTATATTTATAAAGTAAATATAAAAATATTGTTTTCAGTTGAGAATAAAAAGCACGCATGTTCTGAAAATGTTTGTCTGTTGTAAGAATAACTTTCAAACTTGATTAATGCAAAAATCAATTATTGAAAATAAATTGCTGAAGTTGGTAAAGGAGCGATTTTTTAAAACAGAATGATTTTTTTACGTATCATTTTAATTGTAAATGATAAGGAATGCTAATGTAGAAAGGATCTTTAGTCATGTTTTAGCCATTCGTGTACTTTATCTTCCCAACATGAGGATTTATCATTTTCATCATATTCCGCGTTGCTATTCTGATGATCCGACACCGAGTCTCAATTCGCCTCTTAGCCTCCTCGTACACGCCTGACTCGTCGAGAGTGCAATTCGCGTTATGAAGTTTCAGATGAATCCCGATGTAGACGGCGGCCGAGACGGCTGGCGACATTCCAGGATATTTCGGCCGCGTCGCAGCGGCCCCGGTGACAGCCTTCACGACCGCGTCAGCAACTGTCCGCTCGAGAAAATTCACAGTCGGCAGATTCTTCAGCTCCACCGACGGCGAAGACTCGCGATATTCCAACTGGATTCTGGAGTACATCGATGGTCGTGAACAGAATTTTTCGCGACACTCCGAGGTGCAGAAGAGGTACAAATTGTCTTCGTAGAGAACCGCCAGGTCTGAACGACCCGACACGACTTGGTATTTGGGCAAAGCGTCGGCGTAGGTGACGATGCAGTTGCCATCTGCCCTGAGTCTCTCGGCCCAACATTCATGATCCACGTCGATATTTTCGTTCAAAATCTGCGGACGTTCGGCAGGCAAGGAAGCTGTGCTCTTGGGTGGCAGACAGATCAGCGGATTTTCCAGAAAAGTCTGATAATGCCGCGGGCAGATCCAGTAAAAGTGTTGGCGAAACTGGACGACTCCTCGGCGATCCGGAGGCGTTGAAAATTTCAGCACATCCTCGTAGTGCAGACAGCCCGGGCAGTAAGACTCGTAGGCACTCTGATGTCTACTGAACTCGTCGGGGGAGACGCACAGATTCCTCAGGCTGTGCACTTTCTCGTAATCAGCTTCGCGGAAGTAACGTTTGACGTCGGCGAATCTCGAACACACCTCTCGATCGACCTGACGCCAAACTGCCCACTTGCTGCCTGTAGCATCGACGTCCACGACGTTTTGGGCATATTTTCTCAGCCAGTCAAGATAAATCGGTGAAGTGTCCCTCCACGTGTCGTAGCGATGGGAGATAAGACTGAGGTGTTGATCTACGACATTATTGTCATTCTTGCCTTGGTCGTTAGCTGCTGAAGAGGCGAGACAGAAGTTTTCGTCGGCTTGAAAATTGAAGACCATCATTGGGCGGATGTTCAGAAGCGCAAGTTCCTCGGCCTCTTCGCGATTCGTAGGAAATCCGTCGAGCACGTAGCCTTGGGTTGAGGACGCAGGATCCATGAGGTACAATTCGATGGCTCGGGCTGCTACTTGATCTGTCACTTGTCCTCCAGACTGCAACGACTCCTCGATGAGTTTTCCGGTCTTGGTCCAACCGTAATTCGTCCTTGTCCAGCGCAAAGCGTCTTCTCGCGTTATCACTCGCATGCCGTAGGCGCGGCCGAATCTTCCAGCTACCGTAGACTTTCCGGATTTCGGTGGACCAACTATTGAAATCTTTGCCGGAATCACAGGATCGCAGGAATCCTGTTCAAGATACTTCAAAGGGTGGTTCGTGAACATTTTGAAAGATTCCTCACCGGCAATAAAGTAAACGTACTGACGATGCAGGACTGTGTAAATTTTGTCCTGGTTTTCCATCGGCAAATACAATTGGATGGGAATTTTGTTGGTGTACATTTGCACGGGACACGAACGACCGAATGTACTGAGAAAATAATATCCGCATTCCAGTAGATCCTCGGCCAACTCTGGATCGACGTTGTACGTTCTCTCGAGCACCGAGGAATCGCGAGAGACGAGGGGTTGAATGATTTTTCGTAACTTCGAGAGTAACGTATTCACATCCTTCTCGCTATTCACTTTTATCCATGGTATGGATTCTGCTTCGTACCAGTTATGTGCATTCGAAAGTAGCTCGTTCGTACGATCGTAAGACTCCTCGATTTTCTGCAATATTTTTTCTCTGGCTTCGTCGAGATCTACTTTAGCTTCTGAAACTTCATGTTCAGTATCATCTTCGTCTTCTTCGTATTCTTCTTCTTCCTCTTCTTCTTCGGAGTCTTCTTCCTCTTCCTCATCTTCCTCTCCTTTCTCCTCTTCTTTTGTTGCATTTTTGGAGTTTCGTTGTTTTTCCATAAAAGACTTCAGAAGCCCTGGTAACAGTCTTTCCTGCGCTTTTTCCACACTGCATTCCAATTCAATTACTAATTCTGGTGCAGCATAATTATTCAATGTCACTTCCACATCTTCCGGACAGTGTGGAAATGATTCAAAAATTGCTGGAGCTTCATTGATGGAAGGTCTAAAGAAATTGAGAAAACATTCCTCCAGCATTTTATGAGGTAGAGTAGCACCTCCTTTCTTGTATTTCCGTAAAAACGTCAAAATTGTGTCTCTGTCTGAATCATATTTTTCATTCGCCAAATCGCTGGGCAAATCAATGTCCTCCAAAGGTTCTATTTCTTCCATGTCGTCGGGAATTATTCCTCGATCACGAATGTATGAATTTAAATTTTCTGCGAAATTCACGTGTGTCATTTTAAATTCTTCAGATAATATTTTGGCTAAAGTGCTCTTTCCACTTCCTGGTGGTCCAACGATAAAGATTCGTGCAGGAGAAATTTTCTTTGTTGGTTTTTTAAATGGCACGTTGAAGGCGCCAGGATTTTTTACAAAATCATCCAACGCCTCAGCACTCGAGCATAGATATATCTTGTCCAGGTACAGAGCGCTGTATTCTTCCTTTCCCTTCCACAGGACTCCGTGTCGAGCCAGGACGACCGGACAATAAATGCCAGTATCGCCAAGCCGGCGATTATCCTTTTCCACCGATTTCTCCCTTGATTCTTGAGGCTCCTCGTCTTCCTCCTCTTCCTCCTCGTCGACATCGATTACCGATTCCACCGCATCTTCGAATTCTCTTACTAGTTCCTCCTCGGTCGTGACTCTTGCTGAAAGGCGAAAACGTTCATTGACGTGTTTCGATACAATTTCGTACAGATTTGACGTCTCGTCGACATTGCAAACGAAAGGATCTTTTTCCTCCCGGAAAACCTGCCACTTTTTTTCAAACTCCTGAATTTCTTTGACGTAGTTATCGATGTCTTTATTCAAACGTGGCGTGTTTGAATCTTCGTCATCGTCCTCTTCTTTTTCATCATCTTCTACTGCTTCTTCTGTGCTGTTATATCGGCGCCATTTATCGACCAATTTTTCGTAGGGGTGATCGTCGATTATGACAATCAGATCGTCGACCATTACACCTGCCTCTTCGAGGATCTCCCAGATTTCGGAGTCGGGATCTAATCCATCTATGATCCAGCTTGGTTCCTTTGAAAGTCCACCATCCAAGTGCACGTTCGGCATCATTTTTATCCTCGAAACCAACAATCCTGCGATCTCAGAACTCGAAACGGCGATTTTTTCGTCCCGCAGGTGTTTCACCTCGTTCTCCAAAATGCCGGTTACCTCTGGATCATGTTCAGTCAAATCACGAATAGGCGGTTCCTCGAATTTAAGTTTTTTCGGTGCGAATTCACAAAGAACGTCCTCATCTTGTTCTATTCGTTCCAATAGTTCTGCATTTTCCGCAAGTGATTCTAAGCCGAGTTTTTCAAGCTTTTGGTGTAGGGTCGTTGAATCCGACGTTGAATCGGGAGGTTGGAAATTTTCCTCAGTCTCGGAAATATCTAGTCGATGAATCAGACGAAGGTCCTGAAGGACCTGATTCGCCTCACGTAACCAAAAATCCAGAGCTTCTCGCCTGGCATGTTCTCTATTTTCTCGTTCAGTCTCCAACCTCTTCTTCAAATCAGTAATTACACGACCAAGTGCTTCACGCAAGGCGAAAGCAACGTTCGCTTCAATCTGATCATCAATTAGTCCTTTCTTCAGTTCCCGAACGTTGACGACATTGGCACCAAAATTTCGCGCCAGAACGTTGCTCAACTCGGACTTTCCCGAGTATCTAGGTCCAATAATGGCGATTTTGCAGCTCGGCTTGGGCGTCATTGGCAGCAGGAACGGCCGAGGATTTTCCAGAAACATCTCCGTCGCTTCCGGGGACGAAACGAAAAAAATTTTGTTCATGAAACGCACAGCATGTTCGGGTCTCCCGTCGACTGTGCGACCCTGCGCCAGTTCGACCGGACAGGTGAATTTCCAGTTCGAAAGAGTCCATCGAAATCGCCTGGAAATCGTGGATCTACTGGACAATTCGTTAAAAATGTCCTCATTACTTTTGCTCTCGAAGTTATCCTCAGCAATTTCACTCATCGCAATTTCTTCGTCTCCTTCGCCGTCAAAAGAATCGTCTGCTCCCCATCCTATCTTACTGCCTATTCTCTTTGGTAGAATCGCCCGCGAAAACGGAAGACTGCGCAATTTGGTATTGACGATTTGAAACATTTGAGCGACCAACGTGCGACCATCTACTCTTATCACGTTTTGAGGATTGTGTTTCAAGACGTAACGATCGATGATCGGAAGTGCGAGACGCTTGTAAATTTCACACTTGAGCTTCGCTCTCGCCTCCTCTTCGCTTCTGCGTTCCGACAAATGTGTCTCCAACCGACTATTGTCAAAGTCATTGGTATCATTCCCACAAAATGTCGAATCTGCAGATTCTCCAGCGAACGAATTAAACGTAAACTTGGCGCGACGCTTAATGACGTCATCGTCCGGGCAAACAATATAAATAATTACAGTCGGCTTGACGGGCCAATCGTTAAATATTTTGTTAATCTGACGAGGCACGTAATCCTCGTGTTTCTCATGCCGCGGTATTTTCCCATGAGTGTCATTGGCGAACGGATTGATCCGCATCGGCGTTTCAGCTTTATTTATTCCACCTTGAAGAGTTTCCTGAACATTCGCTCGTTTCAACAAATTGAAACGTGCGCCAATATTGTCTGTCGGTTTTTGGACTAACGACAGCGAATCAAGACTCACGGATCTCTTATGACTTTGCAATAAATTGAAACGATCGTTTGGCTTCGATTTCATGAGGGGCGATAACGACGCGAGGCTCACTTGTTTCTCGGTACTACTGAGATTTGTCGAACTTTGACTGAGCGAACTGCTCGACTGAGACTTAACGCGACAGGAACTTTTTGCAGTGCAGCAGATTTCCGGCTGCTCTTCGTTGCCCCTTTTTTCCGGACAACACGATTCGATGTCAGGATCATCAGGAATCAATGGCAAACCGGCCACCACGTACCCTCTGTGCAAAATGTCCTTTCTCCTGATTCTACTGTCTATCAAATTCATAATCATGTATGGCGCAATCGTCTCCCCACTTTCGCGAATCTCCTCGATCCACCGCCCTTTGTCCGTCCTCTTTTCGATCTCCTCGGCGATAAGTGATTCTGGCGTTATCAACACGCACTTCCACCATTCAGAAATGAGTTTCGCCAATTCGTTGCCGCTCGAGCTGGGTTTTCCGAAAATAGCGAAGCAAATGGGATCAGTGCGAAGATATTTTTCCCTCGCTGCATTTTCCTCGTAAGGGTCACGGATCGTGAACGCTTCCCGAGGCGGATCGAAGTGAGGAATGGGTACGTTGCCGTCCGAACTTTTCGACTGGATGTCGGACAAATCGTTGATTCTCTCGAAGGGGTTGACGTCCTCGGTATAAGCATAGTAGATGCTGGCTCGAGGACACCAAGTTGACAGTGGCGTAGGCCATGAAGCTACCAATTTCTCATAAGCTTCGGCATCCTGTGCGATTCCTCTATTCGGGTCCGCAGGATTTTGTGGATAGTAACCGTCGTCCAATTTTTTTCTCGCTTCCTGAATTTCGCACAATACCTTGTCGCACATTTTTAGGTTCTCCGAGCCAACTCTTTCACGTTATTATGACATTTTAACCTAAGACGTCGCGCAGCAAGAAACAAAAATTGCTCGTTTGTTGAATTGTGCAACGATCATTGATTTGGCGTTAAATTCAGACGAAAGCAAAATTCTATCCAATGCGTTATTAAAATCGTTAATGATGCATAAGCAGCGCGATCCACATCCGAGGGATGATAGTTCGAAGAAAAATATTTAAAAGGTACTTATTCTCATTCGGGTCGATGGTGCAGAAGGGGAAGTTCTCCGCGGCCGCCTGGCTCTTGGTGAGAACGTTGAAGAAGGTTGACTTTCCGACGTTCGGTATGCCGACGATACCGACCTTGAGATTCGTACCCACTCGGCCGATGAGCGGCTTCCGTTCAGGTTCTTCGACCTTCTTGGGTGGCATCCTGAAAGGCAAAATGAAGTCCATTATTATTTCTCCACAGGCAGCGAATTACAGTTTCCAGATAAATAAAAAAAATCTGCGTTAATATTATCGTTATTCATTCATATTATCATTATTCAATCAATTCACAATCAAGTAATTAATATGAAATAATTTCGCAAAAAAATGTTTAAGCAAATTCAGATCTATCTACACGAACTCCGTTCCACAAGCGATACTCGAAACATCAAAAAACCCTCCCTCAACGACCCCAAACTATTTCGCAACCGGAATTCGCAGCCCCCAATTCCGGGAGTCCAATTCGCAATCGGCCGTATAAAGCTTGACCACACAGTAACGATAATCGATATCTCGCCGCCGTCATTCATATGCTATTTCATTCGTCGACCCGCGGAATGAATACGCGGACGTGAAATTAAGGGTTAAGTGCTAATTGCACGGCGAACTCGCGCGCGCGTTCGATTCCCCGTAACATTGTACCAGCGCGAATTGCGGGTTACAGCCGGGGGATCGACGGAACGCGAGCGGGGAGCTCCTTTTATCATTACAGCCAATTGGCGAAATCGTTTCCGCGCGTTTCTAGCAGCGGACTTCTCTTCAAAGTACCTTTCGCCCTCGGGCGACCCAAGCAGCTCCCCGCTTTCCCTCCTGATCTCTAGCCTACGGTATACACGGGGCGTTTATCGGTAGTGGTAGCCCGGTCCACATTCCCCGTGTATATTCTATTCCGCGTCTACATTTGCATCATCATCATATCGTATCGCGGGTCCCGCGTAGCCATCATCGTCGTCGTCGTCGTCGTCATCGTCGTCGCGGATGCTTCTGGGGTTTGCGCGTCTCTCCGGCGATCGCGCGCGCGCGCGCGGTGGAAATGAAAATGATCGCGGTCCCGAGGCACGCGACACGCCCCTCGGCCCTCCCACCCATAATCCTTAAGTCTCTCCGCGTGCAGACCGCGGGGCAGCGACAAAACGCCGAAGCGAGAGATGGAATAACATGAGCGAAGAAGCGCCCGCCGCGCGCTTGCGCTGCTGCGGCGGGTTCGCCTGTATAACATGAAATGGCCCGCGGGTCCCGCGCGCTCGACGCTAAGACTCGCTCGAGTGCGCTCGCGGTGACTAATTATATTAATGCGGCTACGGCATCAACCGATTGCTGTGTTTACCGCGCGCGGGGAGAGATTGCCCCGGCGGCCGCCGCCGTCGTCGTCGCCGCCATCGTCGTCGTTCGTATCAAACGGGCGACCACGACGAGACGACAGAGGGCAGAGAGAGAAAGAGATAAAAAGAGAAAGAAAAAAAAAAGAAAAGAGAAGGAGGAAGAGATAGCGCCCTCGCGATATCCGCGTCTTTCTCTCTCGCTTTGCGTGGTCTTTCGCTTGCGGAAAAAAAGGTGATGCGCTGGCGGCTCGAAGCGGAGACTTTGGCGGCCATAAGGAGAGAAGAGGAGACCGCGGATGTCGTCGCCGCCGCCGTAGCGTCGCAGCAGCAGCAGCAGCAGCAGCGCGTGGTACTGCCACATAGAAGGCATATAAACGGGGGAGGAATATGGCGGGCGAGGGGCCCCCGATTACTGGGCACCGCGACCGCGAATCACCGGCATCACGCCGAGAATCCGCAACCGCGCCTCAGGCCGCCAATCCGCCACCGTCGCTCTCGACGCGATTCTCCAGATTCCCCCCTCCCACCCCGCCTCACCATCCCCTCTCTCGTCCACCCCCTCCGCTGCGGCGTTGTCCTCGTTCGCGTCGACGAACGACGTTTCCTTCACCTTCGTCTCTCTTTCTCTCGCCCGATTTGTGTACGATTTAACGTCAATTCCCATCAGCGCGATTCTGAGCAACCTCGTTGTTTTTCCGACGCGTAGATTCTACCTCCTTCCTCCCGACTTATTCCTTCCTCCCGACTTATTCCTCCCTACTCGCCGCCATCTCCGACATCACCACTGGATACCGACTGCGCGCAGGAAATTCGCGAATTACAATAATGGCCACCGTCCACGCCCGCTGGATGCTACCCGCGAGTCTCTCTGACGCTCTGTGCACTTTGTGCACTGTGCGGTGCACACCGAGCGAGCTACCTATACCTACCCCGCCTTGGCGCCTGTCAGTCGTGATACTTAATCGCCGCTCGAGAGCCACGCGCTCTCTGTTTCCTTTTTCTTCTGGTCGGATTTGCCGGGAAATCAATATTGCGTTGGAAGACGTTTGGTAGAAGCGAATCGAAGGGGCTGACATTGTTGTCGACCGAGGAACGAGTATTGCGATATGATTTTTTTTGTTTAATTAAAGATATTTGGGGGGGGGGGGGGTTCCGCTCGGAGTTACGTTATTTGCGATCGATGAATTGTGACAAATTTTTTATGAACCTTCGCAAAGAATGTCGATTTTCCGAAAATTAATTTTTAAAAATTATTTGTTATCTATTTAATTGATGAATTGTGACAAATTTTTAATTAACCTTCGGAAATAAATGTCCATTTTCCGAAATTGAATTTTTGAAAATTATTTCTTATCTATTTTTCCATAATTTATGAGAATTAAAAAAAATTGTATTGACGAAAAAAAAGTTGTGGATGTTTGTGGATAAAGTTTTTATGTTACGGATAGAAAGAAACGTATTTTAATTTTTTACTAGGATGGAGAGAATTAAAAATAACTGTGTCCCCTGTGAGGTAAGGAATCTTCTTATCGTGAGTCGGGAGGGCAAATACGAGCGACTCGAGATGTCTCTATATGGCAAGTCTGGGCTCTACAGTGCGGCGATGCTCCGTGGTGTTTCTTTTTCGAACTACGAGTTATCCGCCGGAGTGTACAGGCCGTGCAGGCTCTGCCTGCGAACATAACCTCAACGACGCTCGATGCACCTCGTTAAAGTGTCGATCGCGTTGTTAGTTTACGTCGCACACTAAAAAAACGACTGCACTGATCGACACTGATGATTTTCCGATGTTTAAAAATAGTTTTCACGCCCGGCAACACGCGGTGCACATCATTTGGGAAACATACGGCGATCGCGAGTTTATCGTCGAATCCACGTTGTTTTGCGTGTGTGGGAATAATTTTCCCATTGAACAATCGAATGTGAGACGAGAAATTTAATTACCTGCTTGTTTAATCCTTGTTAACCGGCTTCGAGGAACGTACACTTGGTAAATTCTCACGCACAACGTGTCGCCCGGACTACACACGGTAGAGAATACGGCAGAGCAGCAGAAATGTGACGTCAGACTGTCTCTCCGATCGACCTCCTGCCTGGCGTCAGGCATCTGCCTTATCGACGGCGTCCCTGACAGCAGCTGCAGTGTCTACCCTTATCATCGCCCGCTTCACAGAATTTTCGCTCGGATGATAAAACAGAGGATAAAAATTGCGTGTTTCAGCAGTTAGCTCGCTATGAGAATTTCCTTGTTACTGAATACAAAATTGATAACGATGTGAATGATTTACAAACATATTTCATCGAATAAAACTCAACTCTTTTGTTGCGAAAAAAAAAAATCCAATCAATATTTCCACGTTGTAAATCAATCTGATTCTTCGAATTCAGTTATTTTTTTCATTTTTAGTAAAATATTCACAGAGAAGTTATTATTATAAAAAAAAAAAGAATCCAATCAATAGTTCCATGTTAAATAAACTAGGCTAATCATACGCGCTGGCGCGCGCGCCCGAGATACTTTTGCACTGCTGCGGTCTTATAAAGCTTTAAAAGGGTAAATCGAAACCAAAAAACCCTTGTTCAGTTACTTTTGAAAAAAAATAATAAATTTGTCGAACAGTTTGTCAGAAATCGTAGATCTGGCCGCCAGGCCGAAAACCGCGAAAATCGGGGTCACGAAATTTAATTTTTCAAAATATCGACTTCTAACCTATACCATCGTTCTCAAGTCGCATATTCTACCCCTGAAAACACTGGTTACAACCCTTTTTTAGTTGATTTTGAAAAAAAAAATTTTGTTGAACAGTTTATCAGAAATCGTAGATCTGGCCGCCGGGCCAAAAACCGCTCAAATCGGGGTCACGAAATTTAATTTTTCAAAATATCGACTTCTAACCTATACCATCGTTCTCAAGTCGCATATTCTACCCCTGAAAACACTGGTTACAACCCTTTTTTAGTTGATTTTGAAAAAAAAAAATTTTGTCGAACAGTTTATCAGAAATCGTAGATCTGGCCGCCGGGCCAAAAACCGCTCAAATCGGGGTCACGAAATTTAATTTTTCAAAATATCGACTTCTAACCTATACCATCGTTCTCAAGTCGCATATTCTACCCCTGAAAACACTGGTTACAACCCTTTTTTAGTTGATTTTGAAAAAAAAAAATTTTGTCGAACAGTTTATCAGAAATCGTAGATCTGGCCGCCGGGCCAAAAACCGCTCAAATCGAGGTCACGAAATTTAATTTTTCAAAATATCGACTTCTAACCTATACCATCGTTCTCAAGTCGCATATTCTACCCCTGAAAACACTGGTTACAACCCTTTTTTAGTTGATTTTGAAAAAAAAAAATGTTGTCGAACAGTTTATCAGAAATCGTAGATCTGGCCGCCGGGCCAAAAACCGCTCAAATCGGGGTCACGAAATTTAATTTTTCAAAATATCGACTTCTAACCTATACCATCGTTCTCAAGTCGCATATTCTACCCCTGAAAACACTGGTTACAACCCTTTTTTAGTTGATTTTGAAAAAAAAAAATTTTGTCGAACAGTTTATCAGAAATCGTAGATCTGGCCGCCGGGCCAAAAACCGCTCAAATCGGGGTCACGAAATTTAGTTTTTCAAAATATCGACTTCTAACCTATACCATCGTTCTCAAGTCGCATATTCTACCCCTGAAAACACTGGTTACAACCCTTTTTTAGTTGATTTTGAAAAAAAAAAATGTTGTCGAACAGTTTATCAGAAATCGTAGATCTGGCCGCCGGGCCAAAAACCGCTCAAATCGGGGTCACGAAATTTAATTTTTCAAAATATCGACTTCTAACCTATACCATTGTTCTCAAGTCGCATATTCTACCCCTGAAAACACTGTTGACAACCCTTTTTTAGTGGATTAAAAAAAATACGATATTTGACAGAACTGTCAAAGTTATCAAGGACAAATAAACTTGGACTCGGTCTGAGAGTCCCAGCCAATCACAGCTCGAATAGTTTGCTAACAATGCTTTCCGTTACTCATGAACTCTTTAAAAGAGAGATCTGATTCTTCGAATTCAGTTATTTTTTTTATTTTCATTGAAATATTCGCAGAGAAATTATTCGTTTCGATAATTATGTAGTGATAGCGGCAACGGCCAACTTATTCACCCAGCGGCTCCACGTCGTCGTGTCGTGCGTAGCCGCAATATGTATCGAAACATGGTGGCCCCGCTGGTCGCGAGCGTTTAGAGAAATGACGTGGGGTGAGAGGAAGAGGAGGAGGTTTATGTTTATGAAGTGTCGCTGCCCATCATCGCGCTACAACGACGGCCGGCAGCGGCAGCAGCAGCAGAAGCAGTAGCAGCAGCATCGAAGCCGCGACTGATCGTTACGTGCAACGGGGAAACACACGACACCGATGCGTCGGAAGATACACGAGTCGCGTTCGCTGTATCCGACAATTATGCATGAACAGCTCATCGGATCAATATTAACGTTTTTTCTTGCCTCGTTCAATTTGTCGACAACGGCTTTTCGTCACCCTCGTCGTCGCGGCAAGGACGGAGAGAGACGGACACACAGAGATAGAGAAAAAAAAGCCGCCTCGTCGTTTTCCTAATTCTCACATAACGAATGAGCCCCGAGTGGCAATTCCGGGAATAGTTTTCGAACCGCGAATTACGGTGATTCCGGGAAATGCACGAAAGCACCTCAGCCTCGGTTAATCTGCGAGAGAAAAAGGCCATCAAACCGTGGCTGATTGCGACGCGTTCATGGAAACCATAAACACGCACTATCACGCGCGCACTCGAGGCGCAGCTCCAGCGACGAGCTAAGATATGTACAGTACGTGCGCGCACCCCTTGCGTGTAATATCCCCTGCTTTTCTTGCCATTCGATGGATTTCCGAGTCGCTCGCGGCGCGAACGACGCGGATGCAGGTAAAATACGCGACAGATTGAATCTGCTCGTATAGCTTTTTAAAGTATATTTTTACCTCGGAAAAATGATTCGTTTTGCAATCGGATAATAATTTTTTTAATCATATAAATAAAATAGATAAATAAATTCCGGAAGCCATTTTGCCCCTTAACAATTTTCTGCTTGAAAAATTGCTGCTAATTTTTCAATAATCAAATAAATCAAATAAAATGATACACTGAATTCAAAAATGAAATAAAACGATAGACGAAAATTCGCGTCGAAATTACGTAATTTCCGGATAGCCGAGGGCTGAGTCACCGGACGATCAAATGTGCCCGGTATCCGATATAATTTGAAGAAATGTTTCGTATCTGGCCGCGATTATCCGCGAGTCCAATTCTCGGTGTGCGTATGTATTATATGTATAATATATAAAGTATATAGTATAAGTGTGTTAGCGATGCTCGCAGAGCGATGCCCACGAGTCGAGATGCGCTGGGCTCACCGTTGAGCTCATAATTCGTGGGATAATACTAAAATTGCCGTGGAATGAAATAAGAGAATGAGAGAGAATGCGTGTCTGTGATGGCGTCGGCGCCGCGCGCGCTATAGCGATGAAAAGTGAGCATCCTCCGTCGCCGCCGCGGCGTCGACTGCGCTTCTGCCGCTCCCGCTATGCGTATATAGAGCCCGGTTGCACCGCGAATTATATAGATTTATCGTGGGAAACAACGGCGAAAAATTATAACGCCAAACATTCCTCGCGAATATCGCATCAAAATCCGCTTAAATTTAATCGCATAATTTGCATAAATTTTATTCGATCACCAGTCTTCATGATTTAAATCGCCGCAGTTGAATCGAGCATCGTTTCAAATTATCCTCATTACGGAGATCGATAAATTGTTTTAACGGTAGTGAAAAAAAATAATACCAATCACGTTCGTCGAAATCGCTTTTAATTTCCCGCAGAAGCTCGCGCCAATTTGTACCGATTTATCGTGGGAAACTGCTGCGAAACGTGACTCCAAAAATTCCTCGCGAATATCGCACCGAATTCCGCTTAAATTTGATCGGCTAATTTGCATAAATTTTCGAATTCTCGCGAGATCCGACATTAAATAGAATATCCATTCAGACGGAAATGTATGGACACTGAGAGATATCGATAAATAGTTGGTGGAAAAAAAAGGGAAGAAAAAAAAATGGTACCAACCACGCCCGTCGAATCACTTTCGGTTTTCTGCCGAAAGAGCGCGCGCGGTCGACGGTGATTTCTGCGGTTGGTCAACCGGTCGTCTAATGGCGCGCGCTATTCGTCCTCGCGGCATGTGATTATTTCAATTATTTTATTACGTACCGCGCCAATCTTGGCCCATATAATACGTATAATCAGACGGTCTATTCCGTTGCCGAGATAGAGCGCGAGAGTCGAGAAAGACTCTTGGCTCGA
Source organism: Itoplectis maculator (assembly GCA_964034905.1). Taxonomy (NCBI): domain Eukaryota; kingdom Metazoa; phylum Arthropoda; class Insecta; order Hymenoptera; family Ichneumonidae; genus Itoplectis; species Itoplectis maculator. The sequence continues at coordinate 3,747,005 of OZ035855.1, read as the reverse complement.
CTGCTGCGAGAGCGCGGCCCGACTGAGCAGATCCCCATGCATGATCCGAACTCGGTCGCTTTAACGATATTGTAATTTGGCGACCGCAAGTCCACCCCCACCCGTCGACGTATCCCTCCTCTGTGTATTCCACGTATATACACAGAGTGTGCGACGCATATACCGCGCATAATACAACGCGGCCGACGAGCATCTTGCCAGCGCGTGATCAAAACGGTTCGGTTACCCGAGACCCTCAACGATCGCGTTTCCTCTATATCGAAACGATATTACAGATTCCGCAATGAATTAAAGATTATAGACATCTCGTCGGAATCACCACATTCGACGAATCGCGATCGCCGCGAGGTGCCTCGACTCTTGCCTTCACCTTTCAAACGCAATGGCCACCGCCTTAACAAAAAAATTAAAGAGCAATAATAAAAAAATGTGCAAAAGAAAATCAAATACTGTTATTCCAGTTGCGAAAGAAATTAATTGACCCGTAACTGTAATCGTGTGTCGGTTGACTGAATACCGGAAAATCGAGAAAAAACGATTTTTTTGTAGAATGTTTTCATGCGCCACTTTTTTTGCATCTTCGCTTAAAGGACAATAACTGTGATCAGCGTCGCTATGAATAATTTTTCACCGCTGTCGGGTGCCGCCGATCTGACATGTACGCCCGTTGTCCTAATGGAAGCGTAAATTAACACTTCGAGGTGAATAATCCGGGAGGATATGGACTATGAAAAAATTATATGCACCCGCAGCGACGTCGAGCTGCTCGCGTTATCGCGATGTTTTCTCATTTAGTTTACGACGGGCGAATAGTCGAACCTGCGCGCGCGTGTATCTCACTCGGGGGCGTCGCGATGCCTGTGTTACAATTTTTTTTCCCTTGTTCTCGCGCAAATCCTCGCGGTGCACGCGTATCACACGCGAATAATTATAGCGCTCATCGGGGGTGGGGTTGGTTCCATAAAAGTCTTATCTACTACGTCGTCGGGCGAGCTCGAACGGTTGCTCGAAGCACGGTCAAAGTAGCACCCAATAAAACAACAATTGGCCGTAAAACAGGAATATTTTAACGGCCAGTTATAAATATACCCGCGCGTCGTCTGCTTCGAGCATGCAAATGGTTTTTTTTTTTTTCGTCGCGACCGCTGTACGAGTATTTCGATAATTTCGCCCCGTTTTGCAGTAGCCACGACGCCTTCGACTTCCGGTCCTATAACGCGTTAGTAGTTTAGAAGCTGATGTATTTCAGGTTCTAAGCATAATCGATACACAAAAACGGAATGAATATCCAACGTTTTTCGATACTTCCAGCTAACTGACACAATCGATATGGACGTATATTCTTATCGGTGAATACGATCCGAACGAATATCGATACACGAAAAACCGAATGAATATCCAGCGTTTTCTAATACTTCCAGCCAACAGACACAGTCGATATGGAAGCATATTTTTATCAGTCAATAAGATCCGAATAAATATCGATATATACAAAAATCGAACCAATAACCAGCGTTTTCTGATATTTCCAGCTAACATACCCACCGATATAGAAAAGCATATTCTTATCGGTCAATAAAATTCGAATGAACATCAACCCTGCCGAGTGCTGAGTCTCTCGTCGCGTTTCACTTCGAGTTGAAGCTCCATGAAAATTCAATGAACCGGCGCGAAAACAGTGTCGAACATAACGTCTGGCGGCGCGAATCCACTGAATATAATATGCTGATATCTCCAGGACGAAGGGGTGGGGGGGGGGGGGGGGGGGGGAGAAGGGTAAGGGTGGTTGTGTGTGCGCGAGGCAGCGATCCCACAGGGATCTTTATAAAAGCCGTGGAAAAGCGTTGTAACAATGTCGTAATAACTCGGCTTTGCAACTCGAATGCTAGAGAGACCGCGAGACACTGCGATACACTGCTGCACGGCTTCGTAATGGTCCATCGGCTCCATTACGCGCTCATAAACCCGGCGACGCCGGGATGAGGCCTCCTTGTTGCGCCCATTCTTGCCCTCTTTTTACGACGAATGAGCGATTATAGGACCCGGCGTTCGTTGCTATATGGCGCACCGGCCGCCGCGCCACCGCGATGGGACGCTGATGCTGTTGCTCTTGCTGCTGCTGCTGCTGCTGCTGTTCGCGTGCCTTTCCCCGCGGGGACTTTTTACTGCCCCCCACCCTACCCCCTCCACACCCCTCGTTCGGTATAACGCTCAACGTGTATAGACAGCGCTGTGCGTCCATCCACCGAGCCCGCGGTATGAGACTATGAGAGACGAGGGCAGCACCGACTGCGCATCTCTTTATACCCGAGGGCCTCTCTTTTCCTATTCTCGTTGCCATTCCGAGTGCCTCGTGTGCTGCTCGGGAGCGGCCATATTTGGCGATCGGTGTCGAGCGTTTTACGACGAGATTCAATTTATCGTTTCTGCTCGATGGAGAAAGGGCTTTCCCGATTTTTACGCATCTGCGACTCTCCAAGGAGCGCCAGTTCATCTTCATCGAACTTCATCGGCACAAGATACTCGCTTACTCGTTTGCAACATCTATAAGAACACTGGAGTTGATTATTTTCAGATTTCCATTTTTATTTATATATTACAATGAACAACGAATAATTCATTGGCTGTCTGATCGAAATCAGCTACTCAATTCTTGTCCTACGATCGCTGACAGCGTGACTTGACCTGGGTCAACCAGGGACTTTGTGATTTTCGCAACGAGTCTTCGGCGAGACCAGTTACGTTCTCGACGAAAGCTTCGCGCCGCAGCTATCTTGAAATTCGTCCGACTCACGCAACGATCGAAGCATTTACTGCAACCCAATTAATTTATAACGTGTCGCGCGAGTGGACAAGCGTCAGAACGACCGAGAGCAGACGCGATCCGAGCACCAGAGCCGAGTGAGTGAGGTTATGGTCGTAAACAACGCGCCGGGCAAAGTAGCGGAACCTCCGCGTGAGCCCGCGCGAGAGTCCGGGCCCAGGCCGGGCGCGCGGGGCTCCGCCCGTCAATTGTTACCAATTGTTACCAATCAGAGTAATACGTGTCATTACACCTTAGGTAGGTTGCAGCAACAGCAGCAGGAGCAGCAGAAGGCGGCAATGCAACGGGCGCCTCTCACTATACGCGCGTACACGGCTCTCTCGCACATATATATAGCACACACCGAGCTATAAGCGCATATAAGACGCGAGAGCGTTCGTTTTACTCTTGATTATAGCCGAGTTGAGCGCTTCGCTCACTCATGTTAATTTCCACCGTTAAATGTTGCCATTTGTCGGGAGCGCTCAAGAGCCGTCGTCAAACGATGCTACGTGTGTATATATGGATATACTATATCTATGTGTGTATACATATGTCGACGCCAAGATTACAGGTGCATTCGAAGTGCACTCGAAGTGCACCCGGAGCGTTCAATTCACTCGATAATAACTGTTTGTCGCGAAACTGCCGAGACGCACCGAGCAAATGACTCGCTCTGTGTGTGATCCTTTGTGCGAACGACGAAGACGATGAGAGTCGGGCCTTTCGACGAGTGCTCGATAGCAGTGTTCAAAAATATCTGTTACATCCGCCTACTTAACTCGAGGCCAGAGCATTCTCGAGCCACACGGCGGTCGCGTTTTTTTAGATCATTGCCACACGCGCGCGAGAAACGCGGCGCGCGGTGCGCTACTTCAGCAGTCGCACGCGTTGGCTCTCATGGGTTGGCTCATCGTCGCTCCCGCAAATTCGTGCATTACTATATGCATTACACACGGGGGATTAAGCGTTTGCCGCGCGGGGTGAAATTACAGTCTCGCGACGACGTGTGCCGAACCGATATTTTTCTCTCTCTTATTCATCATTGCCGTGCAATCATCATCGTCGGGTCTGTATTAGCTGCGATTCCGCGCGCGCTCGAGGGGTGGCGCTGCCTACTCCGACGTGGGTCCCGCGAACTTAGCGGATCGCGACGCCCCCAGGTGGCGGATCTGTAACTTGCAATCATTCGAGGGTTCTGCAGAGTCCATAAAAAAATCATCTGTAGTTAGACTTGTTAGAAAATTAATCGACAAAATTGAATTGATCTTGAATTTGTTCTATTTTTTATTGAATGACGTTTCGTAAGCTAATTTTCCGGCTGAACCCAATGATATCCCCGTGATGACACACAGGATACACAGGATACACAGGATATTTTTCCCGCGGGATATTTTTGCTATGGGATTTTTTTCCTGGGATTATTTCTGGGAATATTTTCACCCGGGACATTATGGCGGAAGATATTTTGGCGTGATACCAATTTCCCTGCTATGGACATATCATATTATATCGTTTAATATGGACATGGATCTAATCCTATTTATACCTATAACCACAAATAACTCAATGCAACGTAACCTCAACCCACCTAACGAATATTACAGCTTCCCACAAAAAATAACGAAATGCTAATCACAAACGTTATCTTTTTCTCGTTTATTGCAGCTCGGACACGGCAAGGAGAGGCAAGAGAATCTCACGATTCCCGTGTTCCTCGAGGAGGATCCCGCCAGCCGCGCAGCAGGTCTGCAACGCCGAAGGTATAGAGGGTACATCCGGTCGCCTCGCATTTTTCTGGTATTCAAATTTTTACGCCGGGACCGCGAGCGAGGCCGGAGTCGGTAGGGAGGGGGAGGGGGGCGCTCGGCCTGCCGCCCAATTACGTTTCTCCGCGGTAACGTTCGAGCCGGCCGCGCAGCCTCGGTCGCGCGATTAGCATACACGCTCCTCGCGCGCAGCGCGTCGGAGCCGCAAAAGCGAGTTGCCGTCTCGGAAGACGCGGCGAAAAACCTGAAAGTCGAGCGCGCGAGGGACTCCCCTCGTCCTTCTCGCTCCGCGGTCGCGCAAGCCGGACTCACGTGTGCACGCGGCGGATACACGCGGCGCTGCTGCTGCTGCTGCTGACCGCGCGGCTATCGCACGAGTTGCTGCCCGCTGGTCAAGCCGCGAGCCGCGAAGCCGCGCGCAGCGCCGGCCCAAGAAGAAAACCCAATGCGTTCCGTGCATCGCGTGGCCGAACGCGAACCAACGGGGCTGGCCACGCCTCCTTAGACAGCCGCCAGCCAACAATTAAGATTTGATCGGCAAAAATGGTCGAGGCAAAATGGCGCCGGGGCCCCCGCTGCATGCGTAATGCGGCCCCGGAGTCCCGAGAGGCGAAAAGGCACCAAGAACGTTGCGCGAGCTCGTAATGAGAACGACTGTCCGGTTTTTTCGAATTCGCGATCGTGGGTCGCGAAACTTTTGCGATTTGCACCTCTGCGACTGGATCAGTATCTCGCAGCGTAAAAAAAATTATTCAAAATTGCAAGAAAAAATCGAAAAAATAATTAAAATTGTTTAATTATTTTGAAATAATTATTGGGACGAGGTTTTGGTTACTGGCCAATGACAAAAGTCCGCAGTCAAGGCTGAAGAATAAGTCGAGTGACTCCGGTTCCGTGGGCGAATCGCCCGGCGCCTCGACAGCCGGCAACCCGCCTTACACCGCGGTCGGGGCTTACACCGACGGCCAGGAGTCGCAGGTCTCTCGCGCCAGGCGAAGCGGTGTCACGATTCGCCCGAGACAATGACGGCCAATCATACGGCTCGCTGTTGTAGGACTCGCCGAGTCGTTTGAAAACCGAAGCGAGAGCCAAATACGAGTGTTTGCCCTCCTCCCTCCAACCACCCCCGCAACCCTCGAATAGGTGTACAGTGTACATGGGGGCGGGAGGGGGTGGAAGGGGGAGGGGGCGAGTTACAACGGTGGCGACTAAGCGCGCAGGTGTATAAATCACTTTTATCACGCGATTTTCGCGGTTTCCGTGCGCCGGTTACGGCACAACTCGACGAGAAACATTCGTGCCTGATTTCATAGCCGAGCAGTTCTGTCGCTACTCGGCTACCGGACGAGCAATTCGCGCTATCTAGTCAGCATTATGTTTTGTTTTTTTTTTTTTTCAAATTTTTTTATTTCCTACTCTCTTTGTCTTTCCACGTTTCTGTTGCACTCGGCAATCCTCAGGGTTCAGTACGCCCGGGTTTGGTGCACGTAATTGGCTATAGAGGGCGTGCCGAAGCCCGAAAGGAGATATCCTAAGGCGTCTCGGAACGTCTCGATCGCGAGCGCGAAACTTAACGGGCCCGGCCTAAATTAAAATTGCAAGACCGACGAGGCCCGAGCTCGCGATATCGGCGAGCGGCGAGCCGCGAGACTCTAATCATAGTACCGAGAAACTTACGTATACGGTTACGTGTATATTCTCCTTCCCCTTACTGCCCCCTCCGAACCCCTTCCCCTCATTCCTCCCGGTTGGTGTATGTGGGCCGCGAGACGAAGAAGCGAGCGCAGGAGGAACGATAGAAAGAGTTGGTGCTACCACGTTACTCCTTACCCCGGGGTCTTTCATTATCCCCCTAATGGCCCCCTAATCACGACCCTACAACCGATACCGCACCCATTGCGCTCCGACGTTGGTTGGTGCTTTTTTTTGTTCGCCGATCTTACTATTTCGTTCGCAATCCTAACTGGAACTGCGAAATCTTGGGGAAAACGTTGGCAAGGGCGGTAAATAGCCGGCGTAATATCGTCGATGAATCTTGCAGCTGCGCAGCCCAATCGGTCTTTGGTGAATCGTTACTTTGTCGGCTCGGTACTTGGAGGAACGATCTGTTCTGTACTTGTTGATGTGGGAATGAACCCTGGAATCAAGGGAGAACGATTGGCGCAACGATGAAACTTCTGCGGAAGCTTTTTTTCGTGTATCAGAGTCTGATGCAGTGACGAAGACTTTGAAGACTCTGAAGCCTCTGAAGCAATTGTTTTCTTTATTAATCTGTGATCAACAACAAAATTGTTTCTTGACATCCGTGAGTTGATTTATAGGGTCACATCGGAGGAAAAGAAAAACTAGCCACTAGGAGGATTACCCGATGGCGTCCATCACGCGATTGCAGCGTCTTCAACGAGCAAAACAGGAGATACGTTTACAATTGCTCGATCCAACTGGGCAATTTCCACTCTCCTCGAGCGTAACGAAGCTCCGACAGCGGCTTCCCCCTCCCTTCCCCCCTCACCTCACATATCCGCAGATGCATTCTACACTCTTCCGAGCGTCTATACGCGAAATAGCTTCGGCAGAGCTGCAGCAGCAGCAGAAGCAGCTACGGCAACGTCGAAGCCCTGTTTAGCATACCGAGAGGGCCAACCGTTAAGGCCGATCGTTAAATTTATGGGAAGAGCGTGAGAGATGCTGCGCCAACGGTTGGCAATTATAGTATACTCGGCGAAAACACCGTGATCCCTCCTGCGCGCCCACCGCGCAGGAAGAAAACAAGCGGGGACGTCTATTGCGTCTCGCGGCTTGCGCCGCGTTCGCGATCCTAGAGGAGAGATCATCGCGGCTCCTGCGCACGAAACTTCGAGCCGGCGCTCATCACGATTGACCATGAGACGCGCCGGGCCTGACTTGATGGAAGAATCGTGGAAAATCCATTATCCATCGCGGATCCATCACATACCGAGAGACTCCAGGCCTCGTCGAACGGGGATAATAACACCAACAGCCACGAAAACTTCTCTTGAACGGAGAAAAACGTTCTACCGAGAATCGGGAGACGCACGGATAATGCCAACTGGACGATACCATCGAACATCGAGTGAACTCGCTGCAGCATCTCACGAATTAGCGATTTTACCGAGAAAACCCGTTGCAACCGGTGGATCGCTTCAAGGACCCTTCAAGGGCCAATAAGTGATCGGGCAATTTGAGGATGACGATGAAAGCGCACTCAAAGCGTTTGACGCGTTCAGCGCAGCCGCAGCGACGAGAGGAACGAAGTGGCAGGCATCGGGAGCGAAGAGAGACGCAGGAAACGCACAGCACGACCGCACGACAAGTGAAGAGGAAGAGGAGAAGAAAAGGCACCGCGATCGCAAGAGCGCCCCACGAGCACTTATCATTAGCCGCATCTTCGCCGCCACCAGCCGCGACCAGCGAGCAGTAATATTGCTGAAGAGGGAAAGAAAGACAGAGATATATGTATATATACGAAGAGAGAAAGATGGCTGTTCGTTGGCCAGGGTAATTGTTTCCTCCGGTTTATAGTTTTATTCCGCGTCGCCTCTCGCTCGCCGCCGCCGCCTCTCGGCCGACGCTGCCGCCGCGATGATATCTCTTCCCGAGTCGTTTTATATTCCTCCGGGCTACCAGACCATCATGGCGGCTTCGAGCTCGAGCCTCCTTCTTCTTCTTCTTCTTTCCTCCTCGAGTTTCTTCCATTTCTATAAGTGGAAGGAATCTTCGAAAGTGGCCATTTTGTCGCGAATAATTCCTAAGGAGGCTTCCAATACCTCGCTGACATCTTGAACTATTTTCTATAAGCTGCTTCTTCGTCGTTGCCTACGCCCCGAAAAAACGGGGTGGCGGACGCTGGGGCGGAGGGTTGAATTACCGACCGTCTAGCCGCACACAGAGCCATGAACGCGGGACCAGGCGCACGATATATGGAAATATTTTGGTGGTAATAACAGCCCGGTGGTCTCCGCGGCTCGCTTTCGCGGCTACGGGGACGAGGAGGAGGTCGCCACGGGACGCAAAGTATTTTCGTGGAAATCTCTCCTTCCCCTCCCCTCACATTCGACTCGCCTTTTTCGCGTCTCTTCGTCTTTCACTCGGCCGGTATTTCTCACTCTCTTTCGCTTCATCCCTCGGGCCTCCTTTTTCCCCTTGAAAATTAAGAGTTCCGCGAGGCTCTCGCGGTGCCGCGCGGAGCGAGCGAGCCTATCGTTTAAGCCGGATCTCCATGCGAGATTGCCGGGGCCCCCGAGGGTGGTGATTCCCCTCGAAGGCGGATCTCGTACTCTCTTACAGTATACGACGAGCCCCGCCATTACCCGGCTCTTCCTCCGGCCTCTCTTCCAGCTCCGCGGATTCCGCTTCTCAGCTCGTAACACACGCTCGAACACAAAGTTGAACGCGTGTGACTGTTCGTATACAGTGCTTTTTCTATCCTTGAAGCGCAGCGAGATACCAGGCTGACTGCTGGATTGTTATCCTTGAAATTAAACAGGGTAGCCAAGACTCAATTGTCCCTGTTAGGATCGTCCTTGGTTCACGACGAAATGACAACGTAGGGCATCTTCAAGTTCACTCACAGAAGATACAAATTCGGAAAGATGTTTTTAATACGTGAGCTGGAATTGACCAACGGGAATTAGTCCCAAGTCCATAACTGATTGGATATTTAGACAGGGTGAAATAAACAGAATTCCTTGAAGCATCTCAAAGTCCTAACCATATTGTATCTTGCATCCTATAATGCATCTTGCATTGATGCATCTTCTATCCTAAGACTCTCTTAATTCACCCTGGCTGCCGTTTTCACGTGCCATTCATCCCCACGTTTTTCCTTCTTCTTCCTTTCCGATGAAAGTCGAGAAACGATCCATCAGCCAGGATCACACAGAAAGGATGGAAGACGGTACAATAATAAAGAACGCGGGCGCGCGTGCTGAAGTTTCCAGTCTTCCTAACGTCCCTTAACGTGGCTGCATCCGCATAAGAACCGTCGATGAATCCTTGTCATACCCGCGCTGGGATCTGACCCCGAAGGGTGTGTCGTGGGCGTGCGTCAGGATCCCCGACGCCGTTGCAGCTCATCTGCACGCGTCGTTCCCAGCACAAAAACCCGACGCCCTTGCGACGGGCCAGGAAGGGCGCGTGGTGGGTGCGCGTGACGCGTGTTCGAAATACCCCGGCACACTTGTTCGCGGCCGCGATACTCGACGTTCTTACAATCGCGAACAGTCGAGAACGCGTTCGAATAGGTTCGCGAGCTTTTGGTCCTGGCTCGGATCTACCGAGGGTGGAAGCGAAAGAGAGAAGGGACCGGAAGTCCCCGTGGCTCGCGCCCGAGAAATCGGAGCTCACCTCACTGAGCGACCCGCCGCTTCCTGTGTGTCACTTGAGACGTTTTTTCGTTCATCCCAAGTTGGGATCCAAGGGTCCTTAGCATTGCGCGTATTGCGGCTCTGACTGCTGATGGAGCTACTGGAAAAATGTATGTGGCTATTTACGAGGTAAAACTATGGAAACATTTTCGCACAAAACTTGACCTGATTTTCGGTAATGTAGCCAAAATTCCAAGGACATATAATTTGCGAGGAAGCAAAGTTGTTTGCCAAGATATGAGCAAAAATTCAGGTTACTCGCACAAAAAGAACAAGAGTGAAAAAAAATAAGAATGTGCGCATTGTGCCATTGCAGTAAATTCTTCGGGAATGATGGTAATACATGGAGCGATTTGTGAACCCGATGAAGATCCCCCGAATTCAATGTGCCCCGGCACCTACGCCTCGCGCTCGCAGTTATTTTTAACGACCGTTTCTGGTTCACCCGCCGAGAGGGATCTCGAGGGCGCGAAAAAGCGCGACGACGAGACCGTACGATTCGCGCGCGAGCGCACAACCGAAACGGGCGTAATGGCAGCTCGCGCCAGAACAAATTCTAACGACCGCGCCAAGAGCGGTAATGACTACAATCAACGCCGGCCGATACACTGCACAATGCCATATCTCGTGATCGGCAACGAGAAAATTGGCCGCCTCCGTGTTGTTATTTCGGTTGTTTCTTTTGTAACATCAAGACCCTCTCTCTCTCTCTTTCTATCTCGTGTCGAAAACACGTGCCGCGAAAATCGTGATTCTCTCGGGTGTTGCAAACAAACGGACGTCGACAGATGCTCCTGGCCAATGACGCGCGAGTGGCCAGACGATCGAGCGACGATGATACCACATAAATTCGTCGATGCTGCCCTGTAATTCTAACAAAAATTGCCTATAAATCTTGGGGGAGTTTAATTTACAATCTCGACGCGCTGATAATTCAATTTTGATCTTTGTCTCAGGTAACACGGATGTTGGCGTTGCGCAAATGAATGAGCAGTAGGGTCCGTCGGAATTCTAGAATGACGTCAGGCGTTCGAATAGTCGGGCACGTGTTTCGGATCTTCTCGAGATAGTTTTGTCTATCTCGCTGCTGCCGATGTCGATTCCATAGTGAACACGAGGTGGACGGAGCGGTATAATTGGGTTGTAAGGCAACGCTCGTTTCCTGTGCGTAGGCTCGGTACACTATACAGCCTTGTATGGAAGGAAGATATATTCGGGAGTCCCCGACGCGGTCTCCTCTTCTCGCGTCCCGCATCCACGCCCACTGGATGCACCCGAGGATCCACGACCGAAGCTGCGTCGCTCTCCTTACAATAATATTGTATCGCTTCCTGTTCCCGTTCGCGAAGACGGCGACTGAAACCAGGAGCTCCGACGTCGTATTGCCCGGTGCGGCGAAAAGGAAGCGAGGGAAATGTCCGACAATGAGGAGCAGAAAAGGCGTAGCGAGGTCTAACGCAAGAACGATCGACGACGGTGGAAGATGCCACAAAAGACACGTAAAAAGATGTGCGGCTAGTGAATGACCAGTCGTTTCACGGAAATTTTTCGGATGTTCCAACGCAACGTCGCGCGTGGAGGAAACCGCTGGGGAGACTCTCGATGAGCCTGTGTGAAATTCGCCGACTTGTGAAGATTGACCGAGAAATCGTTGTGGTGAATCCTCGGTACTTGGAAACTGTGATGTGGGCGTTTTTTTCTATCCTCAAATACTTTTTGGTTTGTCAAACAGAATTTTTATTTAGTCTCCGTAACAGTGCGTTACATAATATCTCAAAATAAATATATTGCAGCCACCGAGTGAATGAATATTGCATATATTTGGTTTTGAGCGGATATTATTAATAATGACAAACGTTAATCATCCCGATCACTAAATGTCACACGTCTGTTCGCTTTGAAAGTTTCTTCAAGATTCATGTCATAAAGATCGATCCCGTATCGATCATCCTTTCGTTCGTCTATTGTCAAACCTAACTAATATCGTGTGTCAACGACGAGTCAACTACATATTCGTTACAATACTATAGCGCAATATATAAAACGTCTCAATGATATTGATATATATCTCGATATATCGCGAGTTGCGCGCAAGGCCGGAATCCTCGGCAGCGGCAACGCGGACTGCCGTAAATCACGGAGAAAACGTAAACGGGCACCGCGCGATAATATTTTCTTAACACCTCGTCAAGGGGCCGGCCGATGGGAGCCCCCGACGGCCCCGAAGTATCGCCCGACAGTAAATCTACCCAGAGCGAGCGAGCGCCTCTCCTGGCAATTTCCACTCGTCGTAACGTTCGCGCGGGCCGCGATCCCCCGAGTGCCGAGCTTTTTCAAGTTCGCGGCTCGACTCTCGCGCTGCCTCCGCGCCGAACACGTCGCGTATTCCCCGCGCGCGCGGTTCACCGTTCAACCTGTGCGCAACTTCGAACGTTCGCGGATAGATAACGAAAATACGAGAGCCAACTGGAACGTTCGTTTAAAACACGTTTTAAGGACCCTCGAGAATCTTGGAGCGAAAGATAATACCTCATGGCTGCAAAGTACGTACTCGTAACTTTTGTTTCTGCTTTTTTGTTCTCCAGCCGAGACAGAGATTTAATGATCTTTCAGGTCGAGTATGTCTTCAGGTGGATTTGGGAGCGAAAGGAAAATCGAGGAAAAACCGAATAGCAAATCAAAAGAAGTGATACACTGAAGACCATTTAATGATCTTTCGGGTCGAGTATGTCTTCAGGTGAATTTGGGAGCGAAAGGAAAATCGAGGAAAAACCGAATGATAAATCAAAAGAAGTGATACACTGAAGACCATTTAATGATCTTTCCGCTCGACTATATCTTCAGGTGGACTTGGGAGTGAAAGGAAAATCGAGGAAAAACCGTATGGCAAATCAAAAGAAGTGATACACTGAAAACCATTCAACCGTTTGCCACTCGATTCTCCATGAAGCTCCTCGAAATTCCGGAGCCTAATCAAATCGTATTTTGTAAGTGGAGACCTCACTTCATCCCTCGAGGATCCTCGCATCGCTTCAGGGGTTTTTCTATTCAAGCTGCACCTTATTCCAAACACAACTTGAAGAACCTTCTTAACATTTTTTTTCTTCTTTTTTTATTTTCAGATCATTGATGGCGTTGACTCGCACGAGCCGAAAAAGCGAGGGATCATGAGGATCGTGGATGCTGCTGCTGCATGCGGTTTTTTCATTCAAGCTCAATCTTTCAGACACAACCTGAACCCTCAGCACATTTTTTTTAGTTCTTTGTTTTTCAGATCATTGGCGGCGTTGACGGCGTTGTCGGTGGATGCTGCTGCGGCATGCGGATTTTTCAGTCAAGCTCAACCTTTCAGACACAACTTGAACCCTCAGTTTTTATTTTTTGTTTTTCATTGACGGCGTTTACTCGTACGAGCCGAAGATGCGATCGATCACGAGGATCGTGAAAGCTGTACACGGTTTTTTATATCAAGCTTAATCTGTCAGACCCAACCTGAACCCACAGCATATTGTTTTTAATTCTTTAATTTTCAGATCTTTGACGGCGTTGACTCGCAGGAGTCGAAGACGCGAGGGATCACAAGGATCGTGGAATCTGCAACGGCGTCGAAAGTGTAGCAACCTATCAGGCGCTGTGGATGCTGCGGGGCTCCAGGATGTTTGCGGCCCGAGCGATGCGCGCGGCCGGTAATGAGGGGCTTCGGAGCTCTCGCGGGTCTCCGTTTCGCTCGTCCCGGGAGGCGACGACGTTTGCCCTCGCCTGCCGCGAGGACGTTAACGAGCGCGAGCGCGAGGGAGCAGCGAATTCCCGGTTTAATAATTTCTCTCGCGGACGCGGAAGGCGCGCGCGGCTCGTTTCGCGGCGCGATCGGCAGCGTTACGGCGGCCGAGGCGCGCGCACGCGGGAGACGATAGGAGAGCAACGCTGATCGCTCCGGTCAGCCGGGATCTATGATTACAAATTGGTCGGACGGTAACGACGTGCGAGGCTACTGGATTTCCTACCGACTCTCGCGTGGCGATCGGCTGAGAAAACATCGTTAGAGGAAACATCGCGTTTAGGCGGCTCGAGGCACATGTGAAATTATTTCGCAACGCTGACCGAGTTTTCTCTCCGCGATTGATCGACGGATCTGTACATTTGCAATATCGCTAGACACTTGTGAAAATTGACGACTGACTTCCCTGTGTTTTCTAATCGGTCAGTCGGCTAATTCGACAGCCAGGTGATTTGCCGTGGGAACGAAACATTTCCGTGTGGGAATAGAATTTTCACGATTCCGCGGTAATCGCGTTTCAGAGTTTTTACCAAAACACGTTTTCAAGCAATATGATTTTCTCATCAATCTGCTCTACCTGTGTGTTTAACCTGAAGCTCCCGTCTCGGCATATATCCCAAGGGCGCCGGAAAATGCGCGCGCCCCCCGCCATTAAAATGACGGATGATACCGAAGGAATCTGAGGTTCGTCTCATTTAGAGGAGACTCTCTCGAAACGATCTGTGCCACGCCGCGTTTGCGCGTAACGATTTTGTGTACCTTTCCCCGCCCGTCCGGGAGTCATCAGCGACGCGAAGATTTCTCGAATTTTCACAGGTATAAATCGTCGACCCGGCAAGTTCGTCGCGCACGGAAAGCCTTCACAGATCTCGTGAAACACAAGTGAAACACGAGCGAGTGGAAGGGGTTTCATTGAGGCTCTCGAGTTCCACCGCGAAGACCGAGCGCCTCGTGTCTATCTCGCGACGGACTGAAAGCAAAAAGAAAAAGACAAAAAAAAAGAAGAAGAAGAAAGAAAAGGACGACAGCAGGTCCCGAAGCTGCCACGGACCGAGCGGACCTTCGCGCGCGGCGAGGAGAATCGTGTAATGAGTTGGAACAGACCTGGCGCCGGCGGCTTCGTCACGGTCTTATTTAGTCGAACACTCGTTCTCCAGCCTTTTTACTCCTCGTCGTCCGCCCTTCGTCGGCCGTTCTCTCTCAGCTGACAAAAGGTAAATATACTAAATTACAACAAACTTTTCGACTGCAGAACAAACACACCGTAAATATTCGCCTTGTGAGACAATTACCGTCGGATTGCAGAAGCAGAATGAGCAATTAATTGCGTTGGCGCGTACGAAGGGCGTGAAAGGTTTGTCCGAAGGGTCATCCCGGGACGGATATGGACGCGTGAGTGGAATTGCTACACACGCGAATTTTCCGTCGCGTAACGCACATCGCTCGGTGCGCGATTATTGGATTATAATGCCCGGAGCTCCTGGGGGCGACTGCTCGCTTTCGGGTTGTTGGCTCTGGGTGTCGATCTCCGCACTGGACTCTTCGTCGTTTCTCTCTTCTCTTCTCGCTGGATCAGCTCCCGCGAGACGAGGGTCTGACTGCCGCCGCCGCTGACGCCGCCGTCGCCGTCGCTTCTTTCATTGTCGGCCTTCCGTGTGTATCTTTCTCCGTGCGGCTGTTGGCTTTTTTCTCCGGCGCGCCGCGCGTAGCACCGATAAAGGATAGCGTTAGTAATGGGTTTTAATTACTTCATAATGAGGAGGTGATTCGGCTCTGACCCCCGAGGTCCGGCGCCAACGTTAGACGCGCTCGTCTCTGTCGTGTTTCTTGTTTTGCGTTTTTTTTTTCATCGCTCGCAGCGGAATCGAAAATGACGAATAAAATGAATAACGACGAGCGCGAAATGAGCTTCGTCGTTGCGAGATAATTTTGGCAATATAATCTCGCGATACGGAATTTACCGATATTTTGGCGCTTCGATCTTTTATTTATTTTTTTATCTTACAAGATTTCTCAATAACCTTAGTTTTCATTACATTCTTTGTACACAAAATATATTTATAAATGTTTTTTATTTATTTATTTTTCACTAATAAGTATCGATATTTCAGGAGGCCAAATACCACTGGCGCAGTCACATCTTAACTCGCCGCGCGGCGAAATATCGGACAGAGACAAAATCGGTGGGAGGAACGGACGAAGCCCGACACATATAGCAGAAATAGTTTGGCACACGTTTGTCGGACGCCCGATTAAGAATTAGGAGCAACTCATTTAGCCGGCCGTGGGTCGTGGGGAGGCAGAGCGCATCTTCCGTGCAGATCGTTTTATCGCCGTCGTCGGGTTGGCCGCGGCGAGATCGGAGGCGAACGAAGCGTCGGTCCTCGGCGAAGAAGGACGAAACGAACGAACGAAGAAAAGAAACGAACCGGGCGGGAGAGGAGAGAGGGACGAGATAAAGGAGTGACTAATGTGTCTGTGGCTACCTGAACGAGCGGCATGCGGCACCGGCCGAGCATCAAAGGATCCGTTGGCGCCGCCACCCTCGCCCGCTTCGCCACCTTTTCTCCCGTCTTTTCCTTCGGCCGGGGCCGCCGAGCAACCGATGTTAACATTTCGCCGCGACGCCGGCAGCCCCGACAAAATCGTACTACCTGCATTATGAGATCCGAGTTCTAGCGCCTCCGAACTCGTGTTCGGTTCGCGGTCAGGTGCGCACCGGGATCGTAAAAATCTACGCGATAAGGAAAGCGCTAATTGACTCGTGATCTTCTTCGATTTCTATCCAACTCGCACACCATTTTCCGGCTACTAATTTATGGTACCAGACACGTGACGAATCTTAGGATAAAATCTCACAATTTGTATCTCCTAAAAACATCGAGCTTGCTGGATATGTTTTAGGAATTTTTCTCAATTGCCGCATCTTTATCTTCACGGAGAGAAGGATCTGATAAAATGTATAAAACGCGGTAGTAAAAATTACCAATGCGCCATAGCTGCTATCTAACGTTAAAAGTACGAGAACTATGAGAATTTCTATAATATATATGAAAATTTTTACCATATTTCGTGGTAAAAATTCCCAAAGTTCTTGCACTTTTTGATAGGTGGCGTCGTGGCTCCCCTGTACCAGGAAATAATGGTCCTTTTTCTAGATATATGGTAAAATGTATCAGACACTTCTCTCCGTGTTGGCCAAGCGCATGTCAAAATTTATCGCTGACAGTGTTAGACCACAAATTTCGTAGGCCTATAACGAGACCCCCAATAAAATCTCTGATTCGAAGTAAACAAGAAAAAAAAAATCCATCGTTTGTCTGAAATTTCCCGCAATCTTCTCGATTTCACAGGCCGGGGCAATAAAATCCCACTGCGGGCGAGGCCCCTCAGCCGCGAGTTTGCACTCGTTTGTGCCCTATAACCCGATCAATTTCGCCTTATTGCGCGCCGAGTCTCGTGCTTTCGCCGTCGGAAAACGTGTATAACCCTCGTGCGCGAATGAGGTTCAACGCCTTCGCCCGGTGTATCCGTATCACGTATAGACATACGTAGACATGTCTTCACCGCGATAAATCCAGTCGGCAAATTGAATGCAAATTGCAAATAAATTACAAGCCTACGCGGCCCCTGCGCGGCGCATGCAACTTCGATGCGAAAAGGGCTCGTCTTTCCGACTTTATCGTTCTTCCCTCTTCGCCATTCCTGCGTGTGCTCGTATAGGTACCATATACCGACGGCTTTCGTGCCTTCCACGTGTATAAACACACGAATGGCCCCCGCGTGTGTTATATCCTCGCTCGTAGAAACACCGACTGCTCTCCAGTTCCGTTCTATCGTATTCTACTAGCATAATGCGCATATAACGTCCCGGACTAGAATTTAACTCTCGCTGTTTCCATCTTTCGCCTCGTTCTCGCGTATCAATCGGCTAATTGCGCCTCAAGCCCAGCAATTACATCATTATTTAATTCATCGCCGAGGGCTCGAGCAATTGTTCGACGCTTGGAAATTATGTGTGTGTGTGTTTGTTGTATTTATAGTACAATTCGTACATATATACACAATGACTGAGACGGACACATAGATTGCTTCAATGTGTATGTTGTGCGTTTACGAGTGTGTTTATGCACTATAGCTAACGAGTTTGCGGTAGAGCGAGGCAGACGGGTTCGCGACGAGCGCCGCGCGAACCCAGCGCGAAACGTACTACGTACCCGAACCGGTGCGCAGTGGTTTTCCCGACCGCGCGCGAACTAATTACCCGACCGCCCGCGCAATACCGACCGCGCGCCGCCGACTCGTTACTTTGTAGTTTGCGCCGAGCGCGCGCGCCTGCCAAAGCCGCACAGTTCGTTTGTTCGTTCTGTAAAATGAGAGTAACGGGCGCGCGCGAGTAACGAGAGATCTTTTGTCGGCCGGCCAACGCGCCACCGGTCTCTCGTCTGATAACGCGAGAGCAGAGTCCGCGTCGATGCGTTTTCCTCTCGGCGGCCAACGCGTGCGCGTTACACGCGGCGATCGCTCGGATGGTGCTGTGTAATTATCGCGAAAATTGCCGCGGCTTTTTTCGCTGCGTACTTGAGATAATTATCGTATGATGTTACTCGATTGTCGCGCGGAGCTGGTTGAATGTATTTTGGTTCGTCGATACAGAAAGAGTCTTGGAAAATTTGGAAAAAGTTGCTGCGGGACATTGAGAAATAAATGCACGAATTCTTGTCTATCGTGTCCCTCGCAATGTGACGTTAACGTATCCTCAAACGTAATGCAAACCCCTACACGACCCTATGTCATTATGTAGGAGTAGTTCAGTGGCTTTTTTCGAGTCGGACTTTTATGGAAATGTTCTCGCTATCTCTTTTTCTCTCTGACTTCATCTGAGCAGTTCATACATAGAGCCCACCCAAAGCGAACTCCTCGTCGCTGTATTATTATTAGAAAATTTGGGAAATTCACCTGGAACATTTCGGAACAAATGTACGAATTCTTGTCTATCGTGTCCCTCGCAGTGTGACGTTAACGTATCCTCAAACGTAATGCAAACCCCTATGCAACCCTATGTCATTATTTAGGAGTAGCTCAGTGGCTTTTCGAGTCGAACCTCGATGGAAATATTCTCTGTCTCTCTGTCTGACTACATCTGAGCAATTCATACATAGAGCACACCCAAAGCAAACTCCTAGTCGCTGTATTATTCTTAGAAAATTTGGGAAATTCACCTGGAACATTTTGGAACAAATGCACGAATTCTTGTCTATCGTGTCCCTCGCAATGTGACGTTAACGTATCCTCAAACGTAATGCAAACCCCTACGCAGCCCTATGTCATTATTTAGGAGTAGCTCAGTGGCTTTTCGAGTCGAACTTCGATGGAAATATTCTCTGTCTCTCTGTCTGACTACATCTGGGCAATTCATACATAGAGCCCACCCAAAGCAAACTCCTCGTCGCTGTATTATTCTTAGAAAATTTGGAAAATTCACCTGGAACATTTCGGAACAAATGCACGAATTCTTGTCTATCGTGTCCCTCGCAATGTGACGTTAACGTATCCTCAACCGTAATGCAAACCCCTACGCAGCCCTATGTCATTATTTAGGAGTAGCTCAGTGGCTTTTCGAGTCGAACTTCGATGGAAATATTCTCTGTCTCTCTGTCTGACTACATCTGAGCAATTCATACATAGAGCCCACCCAAAGCAAACTCCTCGTCGCTGTATTATTCTTAGAAAATTTGGGAAATTCATCTGGAACATTTCGGAACAAATGCACGAATTCTTGTCTATCGTGTCCCTCGCAATGTGACGTTAACGTATCCTCAAACGTAATGCAAACCCCTACGCAGCCCTATGTCATTATTTAGGAGTAGCTCAGTGGCTTTTCGAGTCGAACTTCGATGGAAATATTCTCTGTCTCTCTGTCTGACTACATCTGAGCAATTCATACATAGAGCACACCCAAAGCAAACTCCTCGTCGCTGTATTATTCTTAGAAAATTTGGGAAATTCACCTGGAACATTTCGAAACAAATGCACGAATTCTTGTCTATCGTGTCCCTCGCAATGTGAAGTTAACGTATCCTCAAACGTAATGCAAACCCCTACGCAGCCCTATGTCATTATTTAGGAGTAGCTCAGTGGCTTTTCGAGTCGAACTTCGATGGAAATATTCTCTGTCTCTCTGTCTGACTACATCTGAGCAATTCATACATAGAGCACACCCGAAGCAAACTCCACGTCGCTGTATTATTACCACTGGGTACGACACAACATGCAACGTAACATGTAACTGCTCATTACATCCGTCCGGAATACGCGACTGCGTTCGAATTTACCCCCGTCAATCATTCTTCGATTTTGAGCAAAGCCCCCCCGAACGTCGACGACGAACACGCCGCACCATATCGTCGACGCTCCGTCGTTACTTGCACGACGCGTCGTCGTCGTCGTCGCTGTCACGGGACAATTATGTCTCCGACAATTCCCTCGTTATTCCCGGTATATGAGCACGAAAATTAAGTCAACACGAAGGGTTGGGAAGTACACGAAGTTCGTTTACAAATTAACCCGTGCATCGCGTATCACCGGTTTCGGTTTGTCAATTCGGATTTGCCCTAACGAACAATAATGATACACTTTTCACTGGGCTGTTACAAACGAATGTAAATGTAAATTTCATCGGTTCTTCGTTTTTCAGTAATTTTCTTCGTTTCATTAAACTCGGCTGCTCACGCGAAACCTTAAGGTACAAATTTGCAAAAAAAACCTGTAATTCCACTTCCTCATCGACGAAACTTCGTCTTCGTCAATTTGTCTCCGGAGATTTTTCCACGAGTGGGAAATTCCTTGTACCGAGTAACACAGATTTTTTTTTTGTTTCGGTTCTCTATCCACTATATCGTCGACTTCCTGAGGACCCTCGAGCCTCTCGTCTCGTTCCCATTAGCGCTGATGCGTCGGCATCAGCAGCGCGGAGAACCTAATATAGCGGTCGCTGAGTGACTGTGCAACCCGGAGCTCGTTCGTGGCTGTGATTCTCGATCGTGAAATCCAACCACGTACAGAGCGAATGAGCGAGAACGCGCGGAGTCGGTGAGCGCGATATAGGAGAGCAAAGGTCCTGCGGCAACGAGGACGAATCGGGCGGCGGTCTGTGTATAGCTGACTGAGCACATATATTCCTTGCGAAGCAGGCGAACGCCGTACATAGGTTTTCTTTCTCTCTCTTTCTCCTTCCCTTCGTTCTCGCTTCCTCGTTCGCTCGAATATCTCAGGATTTTATGTCCCTCGTAAAGAGGGCTTCCACCCCTCCGGTGTGGGGGAGGATATACACAAGCGAGAGTCGAGGCGCGCGAACCTTCTCTATCCTCTCTCACGGCTGCCACCTCTCGACCTATAAAAGGCGAGTGATTCGCGCGCCCGACTAATGAGCCGTGGTGGGTTTATGCGTTCTGCAATCGGCTACCGGTCCTTTTGTGTTACGCGCGTCGCGCTCCCCGCGCTGCTCCTCGTTCAACCTTCGTGCGGCGCTCACGACACGCGGAGAGGAACCTTAATTAAAATTTATCGCAAGAGTCGCCCGCCCTCCACCCGCCCGCCTCCCCCCCACGAAAAACTCGAAAATAAAACTAAAGCGCTAAATAGAATAAAAATGCTTCCTTCGACGTCGTCCGTAGGTTTTTTTGGCAGAGGATATGTCGACCTCCCAGAAGGCCGCATTTAATTCCATTTTTTTGTTTAGTTCAGTAATAACGATTACGGTAAAAATTTGCATTAACTCAAACATTAACATTTTTGTGATAAACTTCCTCACACTTGCTTATCATTATGAACAAATGTTACGTCTGTCACGAAATCCGTTTCCAAATGTTGCTAGAAAATCATCTGTCACTACTTTTGTCAGTGACCAAAACAACTGACTTATTTTCTCTCAGTGATCAAAACTTCGATCAGACTCTACTGACCCGAATAAAAAAAATGCTTTCTTCTTTAAATACACCAAAATAGCCGCCGAGGACCTTTTGTCCCGGGTGTCCGCCCAAGTCGGCGCGACTCTCGGCGTCACGTTTGCTGTCGTCGCACACGGCTCTCGCGGCGCGTTAACCCGTGCGCCACCCATCGACGCCCTGGACCTCCTAAGGGTCGTCCAGGGGCGGTTGCTCGGATACCCTCGCGATACGCCTTTGCGCGTGCTGCTGCCGCCGGTCGCCGGTTGTGCTCGTTCGGCTCGTTCACTCGTTCTCCGTTCTCTCTTGAGCGAGAGAGGAAGAGAGAGCGAGAGTCGGGCAACACCCCGCGGGGCGAGAGCCGGTAGCACACACGCGTTATCCACTCAAAGAAGATTGCGCCCTGTGCTGCTGGTGCTGCTGCTGCTGCTGCTCCTTCGCTCTCTCTCTATCTTCCTTTCTCTCTCTCCGGTATGATCGTCCGGGCATGTTGTGCAGGACCGGAATTATCTCGACGGGGTCGTCGTGGGCGTGACAGACGTACACACGGCGAGCGCGCGTTCGCCACGAGTAAAAAGGAGAGGAGGAGGAAAAAAAAAGGAAAAAGCGACGGGAGCACCGAGCGTCGCATTTGCGCCTCGTTCTCGCCCATCGCCGCGACGACAAAGGGCGCGACGCGTGTGTATATGTACATGTGTATGTGTATCAGTATGTGTTGAGCGCAGGAGCCAAAGAGCAAAAATGGTCAAGTGTCGCGCAAAGTACTCTCGCAGCTTCCGAAGCATCGAGAGAACGAAAAGTATACCGTGGCTTGGCCAATTTGTCCTTGGCGCGACTAACGAAGCTTCGTTAGATACGTCAGCCCTGACGTCGTTAAATATAGGCGTTTCCCGAGCTGTATTCGCGTCGAACGAGAAATGTTGCTCCAAATACCGCGTGAAACATGGGCGAGCCTGTGGGTCGCGATAATTCGGCAGGACTAGAGATTCAGGCCTTTCGAATGTCCTTGACTCGAGGCTCGACTTTTGGGGCGAATAATTGTCATCGGGTTCGAGAGTCTCAAGAAGACCTGAGATTACGAGCGAACGTTTTGGGATCTTTAATTCCAGAATGAACAGGAAAGAGCGACGTAAGTGGAGTCCGCGAGGTACGAAATGCGGAATTATCGACGAAGATCGGCGAATTAGCTTGAAAACGCTCGACGGACGAGGAGCCTCGACTAGGATGACTAACTTTCGGTCGGGTGGTCGTAAAACGCGCGACGCCGGAGCTACAAGAGTCAGGGCGAAATTTTTTTGTTCGGTCCACTCGCGTTCGGGTCGCGTTTTTCGCTCGTGCGGTTCGTCGTATAATCGTAAAACAGCGTAAAACTGCGCAGAACTAAAATATACGTGGATACGTCGGTTCGGGCGTCACGTCTTTTAGGATGCGGAAGGATTCGACCAGCCGAACAAGTTGAACCGGGCGAAAGGGCCTGTTACGAATTTAATAACGCATCGGGCATCGCGCCTAATGAGTTGAACAAACAGTGCGGGAAGCTTCCGCCGTTCGTCTCGGCGATGGACTACGATGAGACACCGAAGGTGCATCCGAGTCGCTTCTTCGAGGTCCCACAACCGGCCGCGACTGAGAGAAGAACCGGGACCGGCGGGACAAAGGAAACATTTTCCCCGGTTGATGCTCGGCAAGCGAGAGACGAATGAAAGCGACTCCTCCCACCGCCCCAATATTACGACCGATTTTTTCTCTTTTGTCGGCAGAAGAAATTTCGGGCACCCAAGTTCTCCCGCTTTTTGGGCGTTCGACGAACGACCCTGCGCAGTCGTTTTCTCGAATCTCCGTCGATAAGTATCTCGCCTGTATTGTTGCTTCTTCTATGAGCTCGTTTTTTTCCCCGATGCTTCTAGGCCCGAGGAAAATCAACCCGCGTTTGGGCGGGTTAACGTCCAATTATGCGGTTCCCGATGACGTTTGGAAAAATCGTACTTGCCAGACGGCGCAGTTTTGTGCAATTAGTCCGGAGGAAAACGTAAGAGAGTAATTCGTACGTTTAATTGTCGACAGAATTTGCCCCTCACCAGATCGGATGGTCAGTCTTAAAAAAATAGCCAAACTGTTTTACGTCCTAGTCGTTCGTCACCCTGCGTTATCATTCTACGTCACGATGACATATGACGTAAATCGACCTATAATTTCCGCACGCAATGAAAATTCCTAAAAAAAATCCTCGTAACTCGCTCGTTCAAAGGGTTTCCACTTCGGTTACTCGTTCGCTCCTCTCGGGCCCGACGCACGTTGTAGTACAGACCCGCGAAAAATCGTACTTGCCAGACGGCGCAATTTTGTGAAATTAGTCCGGAGGGAAACGTACGAGAGAAATCCGTACGTTTAATTGTCGACAGAATTTGCTCCTTTAAACTAGCTCGAATGGGCAGGCTGAAAAAATAGCTAAACTGTTTTACGTCCCAGTCGTTCATCACTCTGCGTCATCATCCTATACGTCACGATGACACATGACGCATATCGACCCGTAATTTCCACACGCAATGAAAATTTCTAAAAAAAAAATCCTCGTAACTCGCACGTTCGGAGGGTTTCCACGTCGGATACTCGTTCGCTCCTCTCGAGCCCAACGCACCTTGTAGTACAGATCCGCGAACGATCGTATATCACGCGTCCGGGGGGCACGCCGAACGTTTAATTGCGTCGTTCTCGTTAGGGAGACGCGTCGTTCCCGACACTCGTCTCGTGTGCCTCGCGCGCCGCATGAGGTGTTAATTTAACGCTGACTCGTGCAGCGTCGTACGGACGCCGGCACTAAATCTCCGGATTTTTCCACGAGACTCGAACACGCGCGAGGAACGCGGACACACGTGACGGCAGCCGAGGTAACAGAAGTCTCGGAGACCGCAGATACCAGTGGGCGCCGACTCGGCCACAGATGTTCGATGCATTGTGTCCTAATACGCGCGAGCCAACGTTTTCTGCCTTCAGGTCCTTTGCTCGTTTCTCCTGCGGCTCCAAACAAATCGACGTCATCTGCTTCTTCGCGATGTGAAACGCGGACTGCGTGGCTCCTTCTGCTGCTGTTGCCAGACCCGAGTCATGCAGATGCGACGTCGTGACGATGGTTTCCTCGAAAAAAGGCTCGGCACACGCTCGCCGGGTTTTCTCCTCGTCGCGAGACTGACTTCCGCTCAATTAGCCAAGCCGTTCGGCCGTTCTCGTTGCCCCTTTTTTTACTCCTCGTTTCATCAATCACCGGGATAAACTTTGGGGCTCGTTATGGAGTTGGGCTGAATTATCGGGGAAATTTGGGCGTTTTTGGAACGAACTCGAGCAAACTGTGTGATATGTTTCTCACTTGTCCACGATGGAGTCTTGAGAAAATACTGTAATAGGGGACCAATAAAAACTGCGACCTATTCACGCGTGTCCAATCCTTAATCAGGCCAAACAAATTACACATTTTAATTAGAAGGTCGAAATACCTGAAGAAATACCTGAACACATAAAAATCAGTTTTTATAATTTAATAACATTCAATTATTTTGTTCTATTCATTACTCATTATTTTCAAGCTAATATGAACAAAAATTAATCCAAACTTTAATTCTAACGATCAAATTTTACTTTTTTTCAGTTGCTTCTTCCAGCGTTCGTTTTATTGTCTGCCGTCCGACTGTTGGAGCCGCGAGCGCGAAGGGTTCCCCGGGAAGTGAATGGCACCCATGGGCAAAACGGTCACCCATGGCCCGCGCCGCGCGGCGTGCAACGTTCACGATTCTTTCATATCGCCGGTAATCGGATCCTCGCGCGCTCTGGTATCTCGAGCACGAGCGCGCGACTGGTACCAACGCCGCCTTCTGACCATTCATGGGCCCGTGGACCCAGCTGCTTCCGGTGGGCGTAAACGGGGAAACGGGTTCGCGATTCTTTCACGTTGAGACGCGAGCGCGCGCGCGCGCGCTCGTTCGACGTCCCCGGCGCAATTCGACGCTCGGCGACCCTGAAAGAACAAACGGCGATGCGAAACCAGTGAAAACGACTGAGAGAGACGGAGACGACAAATAAATAAATAAAAAAAGGGCGAAGAGAGAAAGGAACGCGAAAAGTTGTCGGTCGCGCGACGAGGCAAAGGGTGCCGCGCGTTTATCTCGGAGGCGTAACCCCTGAATCCCCCCCCCCCTCCCACCCCCCCCCCCAACGTTGCCCTCCCGCGAAGGGGAACCATCGGGGGGTTCCCCGTGGTTCGGACCTCTGGGTGCCCCTCCATCGAATTATCGTTGCGGGAGGTATTGCACTACCCTGCGCAGTGGATATATATGTATATAGTATAACACTTCCAGCAGCGCCGGAGCCCAATGAAAGAAGCCGAAGACGAGGACAAGAGAGGATGAAAAAAAAAAAAAAAGAAACGCAAAGAGCAAAACGCGCGCGCGCACCAAACGAGTGATTGCAGTGCTCGGGTTTCCAGGCCGAGCACGTGCGCTGGGTGGGACCCCATTAAAGGATTTGCAAACTATTATTTAGTTGTTTGCGCGAGAATTCAATCTCGCAGCTCGCCGCTCCGCACCAGCGGCACCCGGAGTCCCAACGCCCGGCAGATTGTGCGTCGAGGTTCGCCCGTGGCGGGAGCGACGTTTGGCTCCCTGACACGCTCGTTTGTTGCCCGTTACTAATGCGACCCGCGCGGACGGAGGGAAAATGTCACTTTGGGAAAAGCGATTGGTTCTCGGGATTGGGTGACAGTTTGTAAGTAGAACGTAAGTGGGGGACTTAAAATGTATGAGACTGTAATTTTTCGACTAATTCTGATTTTGGGTCTGGTAAGTCTTGAGGGTTATGAGGTGTCAGGGTCGAATGAAAAAAAAAAAAATAAATGTAGTATTTCGCTGGCCTTTAGTTTGACACAGTTTCTTATAGCAGAGTTCAGCAAAATCTTCGATGCTCCGCTGCTGGGGAGATAAACGCGAGAATTGCGTTTAATCTCGACGAATTAAAAGGTATTATGTGCCCAGGGTGGAAATAAGAAAAATAAATACACGAAGTATTTCGTTGTTCTCTAGTTTGATACAGTTTCCTATAGCAGAATCCAGCAAAATCTTCGATGCTCCGCCGCGGACAAAACAAACGCAAGAACTGCGATTAACCTCGACGCATTAAAGTTATGATGTGCCAGTCAGGCTTGAAAGAAAAAAAAATACATGAAGTATTTCGTTGTTCTCCAGTTTGACACAGTTTCCTATAGCAGAGTCCAGCAAAGCCTTCGATGCTCCTCCGTCGACGAAACAAACGCGAGAACTGCGATTAATATCGACGAATTAAAGTGCGAGGGACAAGTTAGCCTCGTAATTGATACCGGCGCGCGCGAGCCGCGGAATCGACGCGAGAGTCGCGGAGGAACGAGGATGAGAGAATGATAATTATTGTAATCCCGGTGAGCCGCGGTGGAAGGGCATCAGCTGCTCGGGAGCTACCGGTCCTTCGCGTTTCCTGCAGCCTCGTCGCGCGAAGCGTGTCTAATGCCTCTCGACGGATCCTCGGCTCTCTGCCTCGGTATTTTCATTTCTGTCGGTCCGTTTCGTTAATTTGTATCATTATTAACTGTCCGACTCCGAGAGTCGGGAGCGAACAGCGCTCAGATTGAATCGACGGGATTCAAGCGAATCTCAAATCATCGGAGTGTTCATCAAACGAACTTACATTTTTTTTTTTTTTTTTTTTTTTTTTTTTTTCCAGTGGTTTGGCATCAGGCGGATAAAAGACAGAAGAGAATCGGTTTAAGAGCCGGTGGACGACTCTTCGAACCTGCGGACTTCGGTCGAGCAACAGCATTCGCCGGTGTTGGTTCCGCCTCTGCGATGTTATTGGCGGAGAAGCCGTCGACGCCCATTCACCTGCGCGCCACCAGGTATATTCTACCTGGTGCCTGACGCCGCGATACCAGTGGGAAGGTCTTGCCCGCGGCCTGCAGCGCCCGATGACGTCACATCGGAGTCACGCCACGAGCCTCTCGCAGGTGAAACAATTTGCAATTCGCGTATACGCCGTATCTTCGCGTCTAATATCCGCGTGACACAATTCGCAGCGACGTTTTCGCCGCTCCGGTCAATTAATTTCGGACTCGAGGGATTTTGATTCTTTCGTGCGACGCGGCATTCCGACGACCAACGAGACGTTCGGAGTAGCTCGTTTCGTTGAAAGAAAAAAATCTACAATCTCAATACCTTTTTATCAGCCGCTTCAACGAAAAAATTGAATCATTGGGCGAAACAATTTATTGCAACAATTCACTAATATTTGCATTTTTTTAAATAAAGAGACAGATACATATGTGTGATTCATAATCAATTTCGTTATTTTCACTTCAATCGACTGACAGCGCCACAATTTGTCCACGTGATGGAAATTGACTCTGCGAAATCAGCAGCTACGGAATATCTCCCGCGACTTTGACTAACTCGAATGCACTGTACGCGTGCTTAGGGTCACTCTCACATTGCGTCGGAGGGACAATCCGAATGCTAACACACAAACAACACACCCACACAGCAACAAAAGCGCGAGGGAGAAAATAAAAGTGCTCGAGTCTCGCAGTACAGCGGACTATGAAAATTCATGAGCCCCTGAACTTAAAGGCCGTTGATATCCATATTCAGAAAATGGCGTCGTTAACATTAAGCGACGTCCATTATGCGGCGCGAGTTGTCGGACATTGGGCTTATGTATTGGGCGCGACGTGTGGTTGGTAACCCGAGCCACTCGAGAGTCGGCGAGCGAACTGGCAACTACACGTGTAGACATATGAACACACGTTCACATATGCAATACTTTCGTATCTGCATGTATGTGTTTCTACGTATAGAAACACACCTACAGGAACACACATGGAGAAAGGTAAAAAGCGTTGCACACGCGTGCACGGCATAACTCCGGGTCCGCTCCCGGGGTTCTCCGTCGGCGACATTGCGGTTTGGCATGCGAGTGAGCGTGGCTATCGGTACGACCGCTATCATTTCGCGTCGTTTCATTCGACGGGTGTGACCGCGCTGCGGTAATTTGAAAGGTCCGATTAATCAAAGATTGCCGGTGAGCGATACGACGCCGTCGTCTCACGACTTCACTCGCTTATTCTCTCTGTCTCCCTTTCTTTCCCTTTTCCTTACCTCTCTCTCTTTTTGAATTTTTCTCTTTTTCTCCAGAGTACGAAGCGAGGTACGAAGTAAACGTGTCTTTCTCTCTCTCTGTTTCCCTCGCTCCTTCTCTTTTTAGTGCCACAAGGCTGACGTTGCTGCTGCTGCCGCTGCTCCTTGCAGTTCTCGTCGCGGAGCTCCTGATTATGGCTGTACACATATTTGCGCCCTGCTCGCCAGGAGATATCGTAAACGTACGTAAATTTGCCACTCGATCGGCCGCGCCTTCGAGAAAACGTGTCCTCGACGATCGCCGCGTTGCATATACGACGAGCTGCTGCAGCGAGTTGCACTATAAGTGCAGCGCGCGCGCGCGCAGCTTTGGACGAACGCGAGGAGTCGAGAGGGTTGAGCGCGCCAATATACTTACAGACGCCGCCGGCAACCCCCGAGCGAGCTCCGACCGGGCGCGATATAACGATCCGGCATTCTTCCGGGAAATAATCGTGTCTCCGCGAAGCTGAATGCATATACACATACATATATACTATACACGTATATAATTGATACTCTCGAACCTGCGCATCATCGGGAAGCCAATGAGCTCGCGCATATCGTCGTGTTTATTAAATATTTATAAAGTGAATGGAAAGGGAATTGCACGGTACGTGCGAAAATGGCCCAACGCGACGCCGCATGGTGACGACGATCCACGATCGGTTCTCGTTCGCCGAGAGAAATCGTTTCTCCCAATAATTCGAGGGGGAGGGGGGAGGATAATTTGATATGAGGGGTGCGGAAATTATGGACTTGCGAACAGACATTAGGCGGGTTTAGGAATTATTTTTCATTGGGAGAAATATTAGTGCTTCTCGATATAATTTATAATTTTAGGAAATAATTTATTACATTGGGAAAATTATTTGTGCTCCTCGATTTTATTTATAATTTTAGGCCAGAATTTGTATCAACGAGCTGTGATAAACTAAATCTTCCTATTTTGCAGAGTCACAATCAAATACGTCATCGTTGTGTCGACAAAAATTGATTTCCAACCTACGAAACCTCCGTTCACCAAAAATCCGGGTCTCAGCGCCGGGGAAACGAAGATGTTTAACATACGTGCGAATTCCGCCGAGTCAATATTGACGCGAAGGGTTCGGTGGATCGAAAGAGATAACGTCGGATATTGGATGTCGTCGTAGTCGAACCTCGCAGAGTCGTCTCCCATGGATAGTGGCGACGTGTGTGCTCCAACGAGCATCCCTTCGCCCCGACAACGTCGACGTCGCTCTGCGCAGTCGGTTCTCCATTGTGGCATGTTCGCTCGAGCAAATGCACATCGTCTCGCTGCTGGTTCCATCTTGCTGTCGCTGTCGCGCTCGTATCTGTGCACACGCGGCTCATCGTACATTATGACTGCGCCACTCGGACTGTCTGTGTGTGTATGCGAATCTACGGGGAGTGAACCACCCCGTACGCGCTGTATACGCGGCGGCGAAGCTTCTGGGTCGACAGATACGCGCGTACAGCTCCACAGCGCTCTGGTACCCTGCAGTGCGTACGCTATTTACATATCAAAGTGACGAGCGATCCCGCGGCACCGGCTCCGAACGCTGCCAACGCGCTCGCTCGACATAATGCGACCGAGCTCCAGATCTCTCGCCTCGAATGAGATTTTCTCGCCGGGCTATGTCAGTAATCCCCCCCCCCCCCTCCACTGAATGCTCCGTTTTCAGATTTAAGACTGTTCGCCGTTGCGGCTAATGGACCGTTAATGGAGCATCAGCGGGCGGTATTTGGGGTCGAGGAGAAAAGCTGGGAAAAATCGAGAGGTGCATTGTACTTTTGCTTAAATTGTGAAAGCAAAGATGTCGGTTCTGCGATTTACTTAGTGGTTCTATTTTGTGAGTTTGTTTGATATTTTGGTCAAATATGGAATCAGGTGAAGAGCTTGTTTACAGAGTTATGATTAACGATCATTCGGAAGGGTCTTCGTTTATCCTGTCGCATATATACAAGAAGCTGCCTTTCGCCAAAATCAAATTGCCAAATAGTGAAATCAGTGATCTATTTTTTAAGTACAGATCAAAAGGATCAAATAAAAGAGATCTGAGATTTCAATTCACGTTCCTCTTGGAGCTGGAGGCGACGAGTGACCTCGATCCAGGTCGCTCGTTAGGTCGTTATTGAGCGCGACGTTTCGCCGAGGCAAAATTGAAACTTCGGCACGCGCCTCTAGAGTCCACGGGGGTTGTTTCAGTTGTGTTTCCGTGCGATATCGACGAGGAGATCTGTAGTGTCAAACGCTGCGCGCGAGAGAGGCTAATTGAAGACTCCTCCCGTTTCAATGAGCCGCTCTATCGGTGCTCGATCTTCTCCCGGGCGACCGGCAGTCAATGGCGTATCTGTCATCGAGGCTCACGAATTTGTCAACGTTATGGAGAGCCCCGATCGACTGATTAGCCACGGGCCCCGTGGCGCTGTGTGCACAACGTTGAGAGGGTCGTCGGCGGCGCGGGGTTCGCATACGCTGTGCGGGGAACGTCGAGACTCCCCCAGCGGGAGATTCCCACGTCACGAGGCCAGAGCCCAGCATCACAATACGACGAACAATGCCCGGCCCTAACTTGACGTATAAACTCGCACGCTCTGGTCACAGTCGAGCGCTACTTATACGCGTAATATAACGTAATATACGAGTTATCCCTTTTCATCTGCTTATAGCCTCTTCAGGCGTCGGGGTTGTTGTTGGTATCAGCCTCGATCTCGTGTCACTTTTGTCAGGAACAGTAAACAAACAGAAAGAGAAATAATAACGTAAATAAACAGAAACAAATACAACATTTGTGTCGGCAATAGAAAAAGTTTGACATAGAAAGATTAAGAGGGTTTTTTCATCATATTATCGAAAAAAAAAAAATCAAGGGAAAATAACAAATGGAATCGAAGTCCCATTCAATGGCCAGAACTCCGGGCCCCAAAAACGCGGGATTCGACGTAAATAGCGCTACTTATACGCGTAATATAACGTAATATACGAGTTATCCCTTTTCATCTGCTTATAGCCTCTTCAGGCTTCGGGGTTGCTGTTGGTATCAGCCTTGATCTCGTGTCACTCGTGTCAAGAATAGCAAACAAACAGACGGAGAAATGATAATGTAATTAAATAGAAAGAAAACACAAGATTTGTCACGGCAGTAGAGAAAGTTTGACAGAAAAAAAATAAGGGGGTTTTTTTATCAAATTATCGATAAAAAAATCAAAGCAAAATAACAAACGGAATCGAATTCCCATTCAATGGCCAGAACACCAGGCCCCAAAAATGGGGAATTCAACGTAAAACCGTCGGTGCGTCGATTCTCGAATTACATCCAGCCAATTCGGCGCAACTTCCGGCCCCGAGCGGCGAAACACCCCCCATTGACGATTTTTCGTAGTAGCTGCATTTTTTTTCTCGATCCACCGGTCTTTGTATCTGCCTGTCGCGTATTAGCCCGATATCTCGCGCGCCAACGCGTCGACCTGAATGGCGTATAAACGGGGGAGCAAAAATAAACTCTGACAGCTCAAAAGACTCGCCGGGCGTCAAATGACGGTCGGCCCGGGTTCTTTGACTTTGCATCGTCCCGTCTGGTCTCTCACCGTGCGCTTCGCTCTCGCGGGCCGCGATATATTAAGTACGCGACGCAAACTGCGTTTCCAACTGCGGCTGCGCAGTTGCTAGTAGTACAAACTGCGATTACACTAAAGTAACAGTCGTCATTAACCGTAGTTAAGGCCTTGCTGTACGGTTAACGTTTCACGTGTGGTCGTCGCGGTTCCGCGGGGGAACGAAGAAAACGCTGAGGAGGATAAAACGGTTCGTGGCCGACGTTGCGGCCGACGTTGCGCTCGTTCGTCCTCGTCTATGCTCGCTCGGCTCGCGCGTATCTCGTGCGGGCTTAATTTCCGAACGTGCGAATGGTAATTTGCGGCCGGAGCAGGTGCCGAGTCCTCCTCTAACTCAGCGAAACGATGTCCGTCTCTGCGGCCGACTCTCCGTATATCCCACTCATCCTGTTCCACACTGCATTCGTCTCTTCGCGTTCCTTCGCCTTTTTTTTTTGTTGACTACTGTTGGCCACGAATGCTCGGAAGAGGCTGAAGGACTTGGCGTACGCGATGCTTCTTGTTCTGTCGATGTTACGGTTAACGAGGTTTTTAACACAATTCGCAGAGAGTTTTTTTTTTACTGATGGTTCACTAATCATCGGGGATTCGTGACAGCGATGTTTCCCGATGATTGGGCGCAGACACCGAAGAACTTGGTATGCATGATTTTATCGTTATTTCCGTTGACACTATGGTTAACGAGCTTTTAACTCAACTAGGCTAATCACACGTGCTGGCGCGCGTGACCGAGATACCTTTGCGCTGCTGCTCTTATAAAGCTTTAAAAGGGTAAATCGCAACTAAAAAACCTTTGTTTACTTAAAAAAAAAAGAAATTTGTCGTTTTGCTTGTCAGAAATCCTAGATCTGACCGCCGGGCCAAAAACCGCCCAAATCGGGGTCACGACATTTTTTTTTTCAAACGATCGACTTTTAACCTATACCATCGTTCTTAAGTCGCATATTCTACCCCTAGAAACAATGGTTCCAATCCCTATCTAGGTTGATATTATCTTTTCAAGATATAAACTTTTAACCTATCAGATTACAAGCGCTGCAGTGCCGAGAAAACCGTTTTGACTTTTTTATTCAAGAAAACCATATATCAAGTCGAGGTTGAAACAAACGATATTGGACGGAACTGTCAAAGTTACCAAGGACAAATAAATTTGGTCTCGGTCCGAGAGTCTCTGCCAATCACAGCACGAATAAAACGATGACCAATGCCTCCGTCACTCATGAACTTTTAAAGAGGAGGAGATTTGCAGACTGTTTTTTTATCCGCCGTACCAACCATCGCGATTCATCTCATCGATGATCTCCGAGACTTTCGAACAATAACGCCACAGTCTCAGGGGGGGGGGGGGGGGGGTCAAGGCGATCGTACATATTCACCGTCGTATTTTCCACTCGGAACCCTGAACATTGTGCACAAAAGGATTCTCTCCGGCGGATCCGCGCCGAGAGAGCGAGAGAGACCGCGAAACACAGGCAAAATAGCAGAACGACTTAATAAGTCACGATTGCGAGACGATTGCTTCACTCGTCCGGCACATTGCGGCCGCGAAGCGTGTGACGATTTGCATACACGATTACAGGTTGCGTGTGGTTGAGGGGCAACGGGGGGCGAAAAAAGGAGGAAAGAAAAAATTGGAAAAAATGCACTTGAGTAACCGGCGGATCCGGAGAGGCTGCTGCTGCCACCGCTGACACCGCGGCTGCCGGGTCGCAATGCCAAAAGTTCTTGCCGCGTCGACCGCGTTCAACAATAATCGCCGCCACCCAGAAAACGCGAGTCCTCTGAATGACGGTGAGGCTTTGTGTGTTACTTCTGCATAAAATTGTATAAGCATGTCGTGTGAATGAAGTAAAATTATTTTTCTGACAAGACAGAAAAAAAAATATTTCTTTTTTCCAGAGCTCCGATTCCAGAGCGATGGCAGCAGTTTTGGGGGAATAAAAGTGTAGTAGCATAAAGTGCAGCCAAGTTGCAGCAGCATCACCTTATTCTCGTTGCATCTTCAGTGTCCCAGAATCCTGCCATCCATAAGTCATCGAACGTGAGGCCTGTGATATCTTAGAATCATTTTAAAAAAACACGTTTAAAAAATGGAACTATAAAAAAAAATCACGAATTTTTATTTCGAGCGTTCTGTTTCCAAAAACGATTTGAGAAATTGGCAAATTTTCCTTTCCAGCGCTCCGTTTCCAGACTTGTGTTATCTCAGTGTCATTTTTACAAACACGTTCCACAAATAAAATTATATAAAATAAATCCCAAATTGTTCTTTGCAGCGCTGCATTTCCAATAACGCGGTTTGATAAAGTCGCAACTTTTTCTTTCCAGCGCTCCGTTTCCAAAAACAATTTGACAAAGTCGCAAATTTTTCTTTCCAGCGCTCCGTTTCCACGACAACGCGCAGCCAAAGCGACGGGAGCGCCAGTGGCGACTAGCGGGGGGATAAAAGTGCAGCGGAGTTACGGCAGCATCGCGTGTGTCGTCCAACAAGCGGCCGATAGACGCGCGCGCATCGACCGACCAATCGTGCAGCCCCGGCGCCCCGCGCGCGGGCTTCTCGCTCTCGCACGCAACGACCGATTCGCCGCCGCCGAGTTCACCGGGATACGAGCCGCAGCGCCGCCGCTGCGCGGTTCGCGGATGCACCAGCGCGCGTGCACTCGGTATAATGCGGGCGCACCGCGCGTTCTGTACGCGGAAAATTATAAGCTCCGCGGAGTAGCGGATCTAATAAACGGCCCGGTGCTCCCCTCCCCTTCCCCCCGACGTATTTGCGATACGTGTAATATGCAGCGACGTATCCGGCGGAACGACGTCGCGCGCCGGATCTCGAGAGACCCGCGCGCGACACACGCAGCGCAAATGCTTGACATTTTCACCGATTTCCGACAATAACTCGTCGGCCATGCGCGCGGCCTCTATTATCTCCCGCGAGACAGACGCAAAATGCTCGACGCACGGGAGCGAATCGTGATTCTCTCGTGTACTACGCGACGGATGCGCCGGAAATTCGCGAGACCCCAAAACCATTCATTACGCGCGCGAGCGACGAGTTGAGACGCGGGTTTTCGACTCGACTCGCGCGCAATCCGCCGCGCATCGTAATTCGCGGGATCGTCGTCACAGTGCAGCTGGAAAATGTGTTGTGCGTCGTCGCAGTTTTCGTTCTGAATGTCGCTTGAATTTAATGGCGTGTCATTTTGACATTGACGGCGGGGAATGCGTCAGTTTTGTTGTTGTTGAATAACAATTAATTCAAGCATTGATTTTGATACATCTGGATCACAATCTGATGGTCGAAGCGTTTTTGTAATTAACTCAATAAAGCAAAAAAAAACAGAGGACGAATATGAAATGATTCGTAACACGGTAATTAAAACGAGCGACTCTAATCAAGCAGCTCGCCCAATTTTTTTTGTCCGCCAAACAGTTCCCAATATTCGCGACCCTCAAACGAGGCTGGCAGAGTGCACGAGGTCCACGGAGTCACGAATGCCACCAGCACCACTCTTTCCCTCCTCAAATTGATAAACAAAATACAAAGGTGAAATAGTTCGTAAAAGGTTAATTGACGCGAGTGAAGGTAGCCAAACAGCTCGCACAATTTTGTTACCCGCAAAATTCGCGACCCTCAAACGGGGGTGGTAAAGTGCGCGAGGAGCACAGAGCCTCGCATGCTACCGTCGCCACTTTTTCCCTTATCAAACTGATAATGGCCACAG
Organism: Itoplectis maculator; assembly: GCA_964034905.1. NCBI lineage: Eukaryota > Metazoa > Arthropoda > Insecta > Hymenoptera > Ichneumonidae > Itoplectis > Itoplectis maculator. Next base: position 3,710,792 of record OZ035855.1, on the reverse strand, counting down.
CAGCAGGAATATTGGCCACGCGGCGCATGTCGGCCGGAGCCGGGAACCGTGCCAAGACGCCTCGGCGATCCACGCGGCGTTTCCAGGAGGGAAACCGCTGATTTGTCGAAGCCGGCAATGCAAAAAGGAAAATCGAAAGAACAACCCGGAGGAAGATGCAGCAGCAGCAGCGCAGCGAGCAAAGCGACGAGCGAACGCGCGCTCGTGCGCGGGGAATAAGTTCAGCGGCGGCACGACGACGGCTCTCGCGGTCCGATCATGAGGAGAACGGTTAGAGTCGAATGTACCGAGAGCACGCGATGATGGTTATCTCTCCCTTCCTCCCCCACCCACCCCCTCGCTGAGTTTTACGAGACGTTGCACTGCCTCAATGTGATCCCACTCGGTGCTTGTGCTGCACTCGCGGCGACGACGACGTATCGTGTAATTCGCTCCCGAAGTTCGCTCGGTAAGTAATAACACGCGAGACAATGGAATTGTGTAGGTAGGATTGAAGATAGACATCATTTATGGTTGCAGGTCGACGTGCGTGGAAGAACATACGGAGAACCCGGGGAATAATACACGCGGAACAACGCAGAAGTTCAGGGAGGAGATCGAGAGAGGGTAGGACGAATGTGCGCGCGCAGCTCTCGACGCCCGCTGCAGCAGCACCAGCAGCAGCAGCAGCGCCGCCGATGCTCCCGGTGCGCCCCCTGGCGGATGGATCTCTCCCGACTGACGATCAATCATGCAGAACGGACCGCGATGCCCCCCGTAGCAATTACAGCCCGCTGATTGCCAGTGAGCGAATTTCAATTATCTATCCGGTGTACGCAAGTTTGTCGGTGTCCGTCCGTCTGTCCGTATGTCCGTACAGTCCGACTGTCCGTGTGTCTGTGTGTGTTTGTGCAGGTCCGGCGCTTTGGGAGCTTGGAGTAAGCTCGATGCCGATTGCAGGGGACCACAGCGCTCGCTATATCAATTCCACGAGGTTTATCGCCGCACACAACGGCGGAGATGCAGATGCACGTCGATGCACACGTCAATGTGTGTGCATCGACGGTTGTCCGGCGTTGCGGCGCTGAATTAGCACTGAATTTCTCATCGTGCCGCGATTCCTACGTAGGGATTGACACACTGATGCCTCGGCGGATTCAGCTGCTACCACCTACGAGCGATCGCGTTACCGGCGAACAAGGAAACGCGATTCCCGGCTGTTTCTGGTTTGCCTCAGTCGCTCTCGCTCGATCGACTGATCGGATGAACCCTTGCTGCCCGCGCTGTATTAGCGAGTAATCGACCGTTCGATTATTTTGATCCTCGTGGGCAATCATCTCTGTATCCGCGGTTTGCTCGCTGCTTCCACGTAGGTCTTATTAAGCAGCGTTCGATAAGCAACAAGGTTGCAAGATTGTTTTTTGCTCGCGGTCACTTTTCTGGATGGAGAAAAAATGAGAAGCAACGAGTCCATCTGGCATTACGCTTGTTGCTTTTTTTGCAGCTGGAATGGGGAATGAAATTTTAAGCGTAGATTCAGGAACAAAAAAATGAGAATTTGATTGAATTAAGGTGTTGAAATATAACAATTTTTTTAGGAATTATTTTCCCAGGATCAGATTTGGGATCGGTCTTGTTCCGGCTGAAGATCACCGCGTGTGGATCACTCGGCAGATCGGGCGGACCACGACGAATGAGATCTTCGGCTCGACGCTCGAACGACGGCCGCGGCAGAGACTCCGGTCGGGAGTCTGCGGATTGTCAACGCAGCGAAGGATCGCGCAAAGCACTTGGCCTCCCTTCGGCATCGCGCCGCGAGTGACCGGCCGAAGGCGGCGAAGATCAAAGTAAATCGAGAGTGAGCTCGCTGTTCGTGCGGGTCCATCATAAGCTTTCATGAGCATTCGGTCTTGACCGCGCTCGCGCAGCTCGCTCGCTCGCTCGCATCGCTCTCTTCCTCCTCGCGGATCGAGACGTGACGCGGGCGAAGCGATTTATTTGCCATTGCCGCTCCTCATTTCATCGGAACGTGATGCGCCTCCATACACCCAGACTCCGCGCAGTCACCGAGAACGTCGGCAATACCGATTTCGTTGTTTTTTTTTGTATTCTTTCTTTCTTTCTCCTACGTCGGTATCGGTGCGGAAACATCACTCGAACTTGGATCCCCCATTTCTTCCGTGATCTCCGGTTCCGGTCACTCAAAAATTTGGACACGACAAATTGAGACCTTTGACGGTGTCGCTGTTACGAAATCATCAAACATATTGTTTTTGTTCTCAATTTGCACATTTTCAGTCGTATTGAAAACATCCAGTATTATTTTAAAAGATATAGCTAATTTTTTTTGTAAGGATGTTTCAAATTTTATTTAATGCTATTTTTTTCTGGTGGCGTTGAACAATCGAGAAATTCCACGCTCCTTTCGGCGTGATCGCCCGACCGGTATCTTATAAACGGAGTTTTGAAAAAAAAAAAGGAATAAAAGAAAAGGGAAAAAAATCGTCATCGTCGTCTCGGTCGTCACGTTGATCCATCTCGTCCTGTTCCGTTCTCCGCCTATCCACGCGACTCTTCGGCACCGCGAACCGACTACGAGGCCTGTAATTCACGTGATGAGGCCGCTTGCGCTCTCCCGAGCGCGCGACACTCCAAAGACAAATGCCGTATTTCCTCCTGCTGCCGTTGCCGTTCGAATCAAGAATGAGAAGAGATTCCAACCTCGCGGCGTTGACTCCCTCGGCTCGTCGCGCGGTCCTTCGCCGCGTTGATAGGCTTTCTTTTCTCGCTCGCGCCAAGCGGAAGGCTTCATCAAATCTTCGTCGGCGACATTTTACCGCGAGAATAAGTATTTCATCAAAAATCACAGCGCATTATGCGCCGTAAACGCTGAAAAAGATTGTCCGTTCAATTTTACGACAATTTCGTAATATTATACACTGTTCAGTGACCTCGGATTAAAGTCGAAACTGGCGGTTAACTGGCGAAAATTAGGCTGCGTTCTTCAGAATCGAATAGTCAAAGGCTGGAATCGATGACTACTTGTTTATAGTTTCTGTTTTAAATGCAAGTAAAAAATCAATCTTTCAATCAAAATTGTGAAATAATATTTTCAATCGCTGTATTACAGCGTAAACGCTGAAAAAGCTTGTCCGTTCAGTTTTACGACAATTTCGTTTTATTATACACTGTTCAGTGACCTCGGATTAAATTCAAGTAACTGGCGTAAATTGGTCTGCGTTCTTCAGTATCAAATAATCAAAGGCTGGAATCGATGACTACTTGTTTATATTTTCTTTTTTAAATGCAAATGAAAAATCAATCTTTCTATCAAAATTGTTAAATAATGTTTCCAATCGCTATATTCACTTAAAATAAAAAACATAATGCAAAGTTAATATAAAATGGTCAGCCTGAACCCTCGGACCCTTCGCAGGTGGAGAGTGCTGCCATCTCCGACGGAGCGTGGCAAAAATTCTCTCGAACGCCCGGCGCGACGCGACCCGCACAAGACCCAAGGACTCTCCCGACTCTCGCGGCCGTTCCAGAAAAGAAATTACCTTTCGAGACTCTCTCGGGGCACCGAGAGGCTTGTTCCTCTTGTTCTCTCCCTCTCGGATGTGGGTGCAATTGCTTTCGGAATGTTAATCGCCGTCGAGAGAGACGCGACCCGCCCGGTGGTCCGCGCGAAGCCCAAATTACGTTTTCGGTCTTCATCCGCGCAGCGCGTAAGTATTCTTCCCCGTCCGGCGCCGCGCGTCCCGCGTTCTCTGTGTGCAAAACACTCGCGCGCGCTGCGCGCATTAAGATCGTCCGCGCGGCGCGCGCTGCACGACCCGGGCGCTCGTCTCTCGATGCTGATATTTCATTTCGAGGCCTTCGTCGTCCCGTTCGTTTCGTCGTTCGCAACAAAATTGAGTCACTACATTTTACACGCTCGGTGCAAATGAAAAAAAAAAAAAATGATAAAGAATAGATTTTTCACTATTTTGCGTCTTCACTGAGATCTGACGAAACTATATCTATATAATTGAAACCCAACGTAAATTGAAAAAAATAAATAAATAAAATTGTGAAAAATTGTCCACATTTTTTCTCGCTACAAAATTGAGTACCGCGAAAAATCGATTTTTTTTCTCGCCGTTTATTTTCGCGCCCCGAGCGACGCGTTAGCACGATCGAGAGTGCGCCGAGAGTGCAATATGAGCTCACGGCGACGCGGAACTTTGCGCCGTGCGCCCGCTGACTCTGAAAATCGCTTTCGGCGCGTTAACGAGGATCGTTTTAACGTCGATTAACCCTCCACCCTGGCTGACCCCGTGGCCCGGTGTTTGCGAGCCACCCCCCTCTCCTCCCCCCACTCTCTGCCTCTTTCCCTCTGTCTCTCTCACTCTTTCTCTCTTTCACTCGTTTCTGGTCTCCTTCTCGTCGCTCCGTAGGAAATTGGTTCGTTGCTCTTGCCAATTTCCGCAGATTGGCCGTTTTTTGGGGCGAATAAGGTCTCGGGGTTGGCGGGTGAGGGGGCGAGGGGAACCGCGAGCCCCGGGACTGTTTCTCACTGCGCCGGGGCCCTCGTCGCGTTTACCTCAAAATTGTGTAAATTTCCGAGCGGCCTAACTATTTATCTTTATGGGCCGTCGGTCGCGAGAGACGCGAGCAGCGCACGGGAGGCGCGCAACACCATCAGCGCCAGGCGCTGTTCTCCCGTCCTTTTCTCACCCGCTTCCCGAAGCGCACCGTGGACGCTCTCGGAGACGTCGAGCGCCGCTTCCACGAATTTATTTTCGCCAGCGAATTCGCGATCTCACTTGGTTCGTGTTTTTTCGTCGCGGTCGAGTAACGCGTCGTGGACACAAAAAAATTGGTGAGAACAATTTTTGTAAATGTTCAACTGGCATCTGGCCGCGAAGATACATTTCAGTGACTATAGGAAAAAGAACTGTCCCTGATTTTAGTAACTTATTATGACCCTGAAGATTTCTGCATCTGCAAAAAAAAAAGTTTTCACGCTGCCACGGCGCAACGCTGCGGCCGAGAATTTTTTCGCTAAGTACTTTTTGTACCTCTCACGATTCTCTAGTGGTGTTATTTTTGCCATTTTTTAAAAATAACCAAAAAAAAAAAAAACTAAAAAATAACACCACTAGAGAATTGCAAAACGTAAAAATGTGACGTAAAAATTTTTTTTTTTCATGCACTGGTGAAGCAGTACAGCTGGAAAACTGAAAAAATGGGACTAAAATCGCTGCCAATTATTCAAAATCATCAAAAAAATAAAAATAAAAAATAACACCACTAGAGAATCGTGAGAGGTACAAAAAGTACTTAGCGAAAAAATTCTCGGCCGCAGCGTTGCGCCGTGGCGGCGTGAAAACTTTTTTTTTTTGCAGATGCAGAAATCTTCAGGGTCATAACTTATTTCAGCATTTTTGGGGAGGTCCAAAGTTGCAACGAGGGATAAAATATTTGTACTCGTTAAAAATTTTTCCAAATTTAAGTTGCACGAAGAAAAATCATTTTTTCTTTGTGTAACTTGGATTTGCATAAAGAAAAAAAGGGTAATGTAAATAAAACTTACAGGGTAAATAGAAATGTTGGAAAATGTTCAACCCTGGTTCGACGTCTTTTCTTCGACTTCATCGATGCGGAGCACGAAGAGGAAGAGCGTCGATGGGTTGCGCGGTGCGTCCAGCGCGATGCCACGATTTTCCGGCACGTGGCTAATTTGTCAGACTCCACTCTGGCAGCGACAATGGAAGCCTCCCTCGCGGCCGGACGGAATCAACGTCGCTGTTTACTTGCGTCCCGTGTGTCGAGACAAATTCTGCTTTCCGAGGATCCTCGGTCGTGTGGAGGCTGAGAGACGTCGGCCACGAGCGACGCGTCGATCGCGTCGCTTCGACCCCTCGGTCATCCGTATCCCCTACGGATGTATTAGCTTTATGGTCAATCCACGATTACTACACTGTAGCGTTATGTACACTGGACTCTGCGGAGAACCGGAAATAGGTTCGTGCTTTCGGGAGGGTTCGGAGCACCAGTCCATTTTATTTCCCGGTCCCTTTATAAGTTCGCTGCTGTTGCTGCTGTTACTGTTGCTGCTGCTGCGGGTGTTCCCATTGGGCGCAAAGCGAAAGCCCGTCCCGACCAAATGTGCTTCTCCGGTTTCTGCGTTCGCGCGCAAAAGTGACCACTTTGCTACCCTCTTCCGATCCCCCCTCCCACGCCGCCTCCCTCAACCCGCCCTTAGTTCGCGAATGGGGCAAACTCGACGAGAGGAAGCAGGTCGATAGGGTTCGCGCCTAATGACGACCAGCAATGAGGGTTTCTCCTTGGGCAGCAATGTGGACGTTATAGCTGCCATATGTAACGCCAAAGACCTTGCTAAGGTTGGTGAGGACGAACAAAAAATTAGTCCTCGTGACATCTGAATTTTTCTCCAATCACTCGGCAATTTTAACTGCTGTGAAAAATACACATTCACCGTCAAACGAAGTAGCATTAAATTTGACGATCATTCTAAACGTCAACTTTAAATAGAATTCCTTGCATTTAAAAAAAAACACGTCTTGACGAAATCCAAGTGTTGCCAAATCTCATGCTTCCCCGGACATCCAGGAAGTCTGGTGTCACGGAATAAAAGAGGAACAGAAAACTGTGCCAAATTCGAGTGGTGCGGCACTCGGACCAAAGGTCATATCCATCCGCACTGAGAGAGAGACAAAGACAACCGGGCTACGAGGACCGAGGCCAGGAGTGCTAAGCAGCCCTTGAGGTTTAGTTAACGTGTGCGAGCGCCCGGATAGGCCGATTGGTCTCTGGTTAGCGGGTAGGAACAGAGGCGTCTCATGGTGCTAAGGGAGAGGGGGGAGGGGGTGCGCACACACGCGGGAAATAAGGGTCCACGCGGCGGGCCCTTCGGGCGCTCTCACTCCCGTTTTCGCTCGAGTATCGGAACGAATGATATTTATCGAGCGAGCAGAATCCGCAGTCCACTCGAATCCCCAGGGTGGTCCTTACGTCTCTAGTCCCGGGGCCGTGTTAGCGTCGATAAATAATACCCACGGGGTATACGGTCATAAAGTGAAAATAGTACCAGTTAGCCGGGGACAGAGCCGCAAGAAAAAAAAGACGGAGAGAGAAACACATGGACAGAGAGAAAAGCCAGCGGGATGCCCTAGCGTTGGGGATCGATATACCGAACGGCGAGTTCTTTTTCTGCCTCTTCTCCTCCTCCTCCTCCTCCTCCTCCCCCTCTCTACCTTCTTCGTTTCTCACTCTTTCTCTCTCGCGTCGTACGCGACGTTCCCCGCGCATTTCCACCGATCGCCAACTATTTCCGGACGACGACTGTATTCACCGTCCACCGTCGTCTATAGTGGTACAACAAATTACGATGATTTTGCGCCCCCTCCCTCGCCTCCCCCCCTCCCCCCAGCAAGCTATATACACGTAATCGCGGGCAGTTTGTCGTGTATATCCACAGACACATCAAATTGCTACGTCGATCAATTCCGCTCACTTACGTGTATTTCTGGAAAATCGACTGCACTGAGAGCGAGAACCCCTTCACCCGCAGCGCTGTGTGTATGTGTTTCGGGGCGCAAGTGCAATGCGGAATAATGCAGCGAGCGAAATTGAATCCTGTTGCGGCGATGACGGAGCGAGGAGCCAACGCGGCTGACAAAGTGTCACAACTCGGGAAAGGCTGATAGTTGTTTGTTTCTTTTTTATTCGCGGGCTCGAGGGTGGATTTAGTGTTGGTACCTGCGACGAACTGTGGCACAGGTGGTACTAATTTTTCTATTTCCCAATTTCCCACTCTTTCCCACAAAACTATGAACCAGAAATAAAATACCAGTTCTTTTTGTCTCCAAAAAAAAAAAAATCTTCATTGAGACGCCCTCTGAACCAGGTAAACCGAGCAGTGTGCCCACAAATGCCACGTCTTATTAGTCCAGATCGCTTTCCGATCCACCTTCATTCACGGAATTTAATTTCGCCTGCACCTATACAGCTAATAACAATCATCCCCCTCAAAAAAAAAAAAATAAAAATAAAACCCCAGAATGAAGAGCGTTTTTATTTCCGCGTTACATTTGGACAGGTAGCACATCGCGGCCTGAACCCCGTTGCTCGTCTTTCCCATGAATCAAGAGCAACCCCCAAGGGTTATGCGCGGCGCACAAAACCGAGTGAATGAACGGACGACGACGTCGACGACGATGAAGCAGAAGAAGAAGAGGAAGAGGCACAACGAGGCCATTAGCGTGTTCGGGGCTCGGCGGCTACGGATGAATGAACACGCTGGTCCTTTTTCGACGCTCGCGACGAGGCTCACGAGGATCTTGGCGCGCGTTGTTCCCCGGGCAGGTTGCACCCCGCTGGGCGCGCGCGCCCGAGACGTGGCCCAAACGGAGCAAACGCGCCGTAAGGCCTCGGGGGCTGCTGCAACGCAGGTTGCTACACGCGCTTTACGGGCACCCGAGGCCCCTGGGCTGCTGCTCTCCGATCCATCGACATCCGATACTAATTGCCCAGCTTCGCCCTCTCAGGTGTCCTTTATTGCTTGTCCTGGGCACCCGCGAGCTGCACCTACGAACCTTTTGCCCGGCCCTGCGGACTCTCGTTCCTCGATGAAATTTTTTTTTTTTTTTTTTTTTTTTTCGTCGCACCGTACGCAGCTCTTTGGCTCCACGCTGCACAGCGCGGGCCAATTAGCCGCGAACGCGTCGTCGCGGCTACCGGATCTCACTGTCCACCCGGCCCCGGGGTTACGTGACACCACTTATTCCCGGCATTCAGGGACGAGGACGATGGGCGCCACCGATAGGCGCTTCACCCTTCCTCGTCGCTTTTCACGCGTCTTCCTCCGTTGCAGCGTTTTTTTTTCACGTTATTTTCGGTGATTGTTGTCGGCGGATCGATTGTCAGGGATTGGGAATGGAGGTAGTTCTTCGGGACAGTGGAATCTATACTCAGGGCCTCAAATTGTAATTTTCGGGTTGGTTATCTGGTTTAAAAAAAGTAGCGTGAAAAAATAAAATAAAAAACGAAAATGTTGAATAAAAAAATAATCTAAATGTTCGAAAGCTCGTAATGCAGGAGATAAAATCGTCAGAAACTGCTACCGAGACCGAAGTGAGAAATAAGTCGTTTCTGTCGTCTCGTGTCTTCGTCGTCTATAAATATCCAAATAACGAGGCGTGAACAGTAGTCGGAACATCCTGCGGAACACGCTCGTGGCGCTCGCGTCTTACCAGTCGCCCGCGTGCGCACCGAAGAACCGCGGGGCCGAGGCACCGCGTATAACCCACGTGCGGTTATAATATATACCGCGCGTCGGCTTCGGGACGGGCGAGAAGCAAGAAACGCACTTGCGGAGTTTATACACACGGTGGGCCGTACGGAAGGTCTATTAAGCATATAGCGCGCGCGGTAATGAATGTGTCACCTCGTGTCACGGTGTAGGTGTCGGTCTAATGGGACGAACCCGAGTCCCGAGTTACCCGCTGCTTATACCCAGGACCATAACCACATTTCCGACAATTCTAACCATCACGAATATGGGGTGGACATTTTGAAAACTTTTCGGAGTAAACAAAAATTGATGGTGACTAGAGTGACAAAAAATACACACACAAAAATATATATTTCGCGTCGAAGAAACAATTATTCGACGTTGCGACCCGCGAGCCAATCGCAGGGCCAGAAAAGAAGCTGGAAGTAAAAAAAAACAAAAAAAGTAAAAATAATTGCGATGACTACGAGCGGAGTTAAAAATCCACAAAAAATTCAAAAAAGCTAAACGCGTCCCGAGTTATTAACAGAGCAATTCACACTTCCAGAAACAATTATTCGGCGTTGTCGCGCCGTCGAATTCCGCAGCTTCTTCTCCGCGCGTATAGTGCGGATATGCCGTAAATACTCGGACGAGGCAGTATATCTCTTTCGCGTTCGTTACCGCCCAGAGCACATGCTGCCTGCTCGGCCGAGCGTCGTCGTCGTCGTTGCTCACCCCCTTCGTCGACTTCTCCGTCGTCCTCGTCGCCGTCTTCGTCGTCGCCGTATATACTTTCGTCTTCTCTTCTTCGTGGAGCACGCGCCGCGTCCTCTTCGGCATCTCGTGTTCTCGGGACAAGACACGAACCGAACACGCGTCGCGCGCTTCCGACATCCACGCGTCTCGGTATCGGCGCGGAAATTCCTCGTCGTATCTGAGATAAACAGTCGCAGCGCTCGGCACGGGACTTGACACCTGACCCCGTCGGCAGTGCGTCTAACCCGAGAGACGCGAGACACCGAGGCGCGCGGGTTCTAAATTGATATTACACGCTGGGACGCTCGCGTCGAAGTCGTTTTGCGATTCCCGCGACGAGTCGTTCGCGATTTGGAATTCGCCGCTGGCGGAACAGTCGCATCGCGTTGAAAGACAATTCAGACCGCGGGCATAGAAGGACGTTAATGACACAGATAAAAATTGGAGCTAGGAAATAAAATAGTTTGAAAAAAAAAAAAAAAAAAAAATTGTATGGAAAATTAAAGATTAGGAATATTCTGAAATTTTAGTTTATTTTTTATCTACTTATGTATTTATCTAATCATTCATTTATTTATTGATTGACTAACCTATTTATTTATTTGTTTATTTATTTATTTATTAAACAGTGGTCAATAGATTTATAAACAATATAGTACATAGCACACATTTTTTTACCATTTTCCACCATTTTTACCATCGAAGTCATTCCAGCTCCGGTTAACTCGATGCAGTCCAAAAGCGAACAATAACGTTCTCCATATTTCCCGCTCTCGTTGCTTCTCGCATTTCCGAACGATTCCGCCCGTCGAGCCTCCGTAATCGCAGCCTCCGCTCTATAAACGGCCGGGCGCCTCCTTCCTCGGCTTCGCGCTCTCGCGTCTGCCGGAGAAACTCTCGCCCAGGACATCTATCAATTATGCCTCAAGTTGAATTCTTTAAAGGGCCATAAAGCGCAGATAGACCAGAAAGAGAAACGCGCGGGGCGCGCGCGCTTCGTTCCGTCTCCGCGCGCGGCTTCCTCGCCATAAAACAAACTAACGCGCCGACAGAAATCTCAACGCGCTTCGCTCGTGTCGCGTCCCTCGTTGCCCGGGGCGTGTTACGATCTCCGGACGGCTGAGGCTTCGCCGCGCTGCTCACCGCGAGTTTATCGCTCTCCGCGCGAAGCGAACTCGTAATTCTCCTTCGGTTTTCAGCCGCTCGCGCGCGGCCCCCTCGGTCTTTCCGAAAAATTCGGCCACGCATCCTTCGTCGAAGTTGAACGTAAATTTTGGGGAAAAAATATTTTCGACTTCGGGACACACTATTTACACGCTGCGTACGACTAGCCAGCGTGTACAACTCAGTCGTTTCAGTCGTGTCAAACGGTCGTATATATTGTAACGACCGAGCGAATGAATACACGGGATCTTTGTTGTTGGGGCGGATATTATTGATTATAAAAGCTTTTGGTTATTCCGATCGATTTGTTTCGCGCACGTCTGCTGTCTGTCAAAGTCTCGTCAAGACTGTCGTCTGTCAAGATCGCTGTGAAGTCGCTCAACTATTCGTTTGTCTATTGTTATATCCTGTGTCCTTGTAAATAGTCAGCTAAACCCGTTACAATATCGATAGACAGACACAGTTTCGACGAGAATTTTTTAACCTGAGAACCTCGACGAAGATGAAACAGTAAATATAAACAAAATTGCATCTGGGCCTTAGTCGATGCAATTTGAATTTACAGGAAAAATCGTTAAAAAAAAATCGAATCACTTTTAAATAAAAATAAGTTGCATAAATTTAGGAGGATATATTTTTGACTTCGTGACACTATTATACTCTGCGTGCAATTATGAAGCGAGTAAAATTCTTTCTCTATCCCGCACAAACAACCATAACCCTCGTTTTCGACTTACTCTCAGGACGACCCCAATACACACATAAAGAGGGAGATCAATGACGTCCAAAAAAAACATCCCGCTCGAATTTTCACGTCACCGATCGTAAATTTTCCAACCTCCGCAGCGTCTGGGCAACGACTGTTCGAAATTTCTCGATACTCGAGAAATTCTTTGACGGCCGCTGAGGAAGATTTCTCGGCTTTTCTTCAAGCCGACGCGTTTGGTTACGGCACGCGAAGTGCCGAACGCCCCGACCGCGAGATGTGAAGTTTCCAGCGTGTAGAGCAGCGAGAGAGACGAGTAAAAAAAGGAGACAGTCGCGGAGGATCCGAGTGGAGTCACCGAGTCATTTGTCATCGAGCCGCATGGTGGTCGCGCCTCTCGTCGTCTCTCTGTGTCCTGCGAAAAATACCGACGCGACGAGCAGAAGCGGAACATTTTTTCGTCTCTCTCCCTCGATTCTCGTCTCCCTCGAACCTGGAGCAGGACTCGGGTCCCTTCGCATTTTTGCACGAAAAACCCGGATCTCACAGTGCACACGAAAAATCATTGTTGCCGCACGCTTATACGATTCGCTCGTCGTCGTCGTAGTCGTCGTAGTCGTCATCGTTGTCTGCGTGATTTATGCATTTCTTTTCTAGCCCCGCGATATTGTTAACCGAGAGAGCGACAGAGAGGGGGAGAGATTTTTCTCTCCCTCTTCCTGCCATCGACGAAACCACTAAAACTCCGTGCGGACGCGTTTGGGGTGCGTTCACCGCGCTTTCAGTGAGCGCGGTCTCCACGATTTATACGAGGGTGACGCGTGAATCGAGGAACGATTCTCGACCCGAGCCATATAACTGTTCCACCGCGGGGACCGTTCGGTGTGCCACACTGTGCACAGTTCGGTCGAGCATCTGCCAATATTTGTCATCCATTATCGGCTTCGGCCTCGTAAACAGGTCGTCCCGCGTATAATATAGAGACGCCGATCTCTCGCTGGGTTTATTGCCGAGAATATCGACGCGCGGTGGAAAAGCCTATGATCGCAAATGCTCCGCAACAGGCCGTTGAAGTGCGGAACCTCCCGCCCACCGTGGACGTGAATGTGAATTTCACGCCGATCGCGATTTCAATGGAAATTCGATGAAACTTTATTTTCGAAAATAGTCGTCTCATTATCGAAATCCTCGTAGCCTTCGATTATCGACGCAAGTTGGGGTTTTATTGCTCCGGAGTTGCGTTCCAAAATTGTATCTGACACGAGGAATATTTTTCGAACCACCTCTCAGCTTTCGTGATATCCTTTTGTTTCGTAACGACTAAACGAGTAAGTGACTGATTTTTTTTTTCTTCAATCTCATCGAGCATTAAAAAAATTCCTGATGACCCTGATTATTTATACAATGGACACAATTGGGCTACACAGAATTAAACGATCGAATACCGAAAAAATAATAAATTAAATTTTTCAGTATAGTCGCATTTGAAAGTTGATCTGCGGGTTCGGTGAACCGCAGCTACCAATGAGCCCACAGCAACGCGGAAACCGACGTTCAGTGGTAAAAGTTGCGTCGCGCGTGTTCTCGACGCAAATTCGTGAATTCGTGAAGAAGAACGACGATGGGAAGGGGAGGGCGGGACGAGGGGGGCGAAAGAGGAGACGCGCGGCGGTCGCGCGGATGCATCTTTCTTCCCTCGCCTTGTTATTATCCCTTCAGGCATATGTGGGCCAACGCATTCAGAAAAAAAAACACTTTCGAAGCCTGTATCGACGGTCGTGGCCGATGGCCCCAGGCGCGTTTCTCCATCTGTTATGGTCGACGCGGAACGTCGCGCGTCGCGTTTTCGCAGCGCGGAAAGCGAGGCAGCGACGAAAAAAAAAACTACGCATTGAGCGCGGGACGAACAATCGAGACTCCGGACGGACGTACGAAAATACAGTTACTCGTCATTGTTCGGCCTCTCGCGGACGACAAAAAGCATCGCGTGCATCGCAAGATGCAAAACGACGCGGACGAGAAGAAAGTGGCCGAGCACGCGAAATATTATACGCGACTCCGACACCAGCGCCGTGCAAACGTCTTCGAAAAACGTCATCAATCGACACTGGCAGCACGCAACGCCCCATAATAAAGTTACACAACATATGAGATGTACGTTGTTCTTTATTATTTCTTTCCATTCTTTTTTTTCGCCTCCAGGAACCGACACCTGCACTGCCGGAAATATTTGACTCAAACAGACTCAAATACAGTTATTAACGTTTGTCGGTAAAAGGCAAAAAAAAAAAAGAAAAACAATTGTGTCTGCGTCCAATTGAAACGTGAGTCGAACCTTGACTTAAATTTGCTCGACAAAATTGATTTTTCCAAAACTCGCTGTACACCAAATCCAGTAAATTAATTTCTAAATGTCAGCAACTAATCGAATTTCTTGTTTCCTAAATATTACGAACCACCGCAAAGTTCGTCATTCGACCCAGCTATTGTTTTTATTTTTCAAACGTCCTCGAGAGCGCATCGTGCTTGAAACTTGCATCGAGTACGAATAATTGATGCTCGAAAACCGGGGAAACGGTGAGTAATTGGAGCACTCGAATCGCCGCGCCAAGTTGTTGCTACTCCAGTTAGTCGCGGCGTCCGAGGTCGCGCGCGCGTGGTATTTATGCGCGACGTTGCGGGGCCGCGGAATGAAGAATGCGCCGGTACCACCCCGACCCACCTGGGGGCGGAATCGCGTACGCCCCGGCCGCCCCCGGGCGTATGGGGGCTGCACGCGTCGAGTGCACCATCGTCGGGCGACGTTATACACAATGCGAGTCGGTTACGCGATCGTTCGACTCGGTCTACGTCGCGAAGGAGTAAGAGTAGACGGATTGTATATACACACATATACACATACATCAATATAACACAGACGATACACACACGTACGATTATTATCCGGCGAACGTATCTAAGAATTCCGAGCGAGGAGTGTCATGAATCGCGAATCGCGACTCGGGACAATTTATCGGCGTTTCGCAGATCCGACTGCAGATAACTGGTTAATGCAACGACCGGAATAAGGAGAAAATAGAGAGAGAGAGAAAAAAGTGAAAAAGAGCGAAGAGAAGGCGCGGAACTGTGCGTTAAATTCACGCTCACGTTTATATTCCATATAGATATGAATGATGTAGGTATATGGGATGTAGCTACATGAGACACGTAGGACGCACGACGAGGGAGAGAACAAGAAGATGAAGAAGAAGAGGAAGACGAGGCGGAGGGAGCGAGAACTCGCGGCTCACTTCGTTGGCAACCGGTTCGGAGCGCCATTACTTTTCCTCGCGGTGTGTTGCGCGCTGCTCCTCGCATCCGGCGTGTCCCCCGAACAATGCGCACCTATAGATACGTAATGACCGCGGCCCGCGTTCTCCATCTCACTCGCGATTTTACTCCTTCTCTCTTTTTATTTCTCTCTCGGTCTCCCTAAAGTTTCGCGACTGGTTTTCGTGTTCGAATGTATCATACACTTCATAAGTGTCAGTGAGAGTTATGCATCATAGGATGAGGGAAAATTTCCGGGTTCTACTGAGTATTTTATATAGTGAGACTCATTTCACAGCGAAAATGATATTATTGAACGCCTGTCATTGGAATTGATTTCTATCGTTAGTATCATCGTTTCTGCTCTCTGCCTTGACTACAAAAATTGAATTATGGTCAGAATTTAAAAAAATGTAATAACGTAAAAATGCTACCACAATTTATGATACCAGATGATCTTCCCTAACTACATTTTTCATATCAAAATCATTTTTTCACACCCTAAATTCCAAGATCATTTTCCCTATACCTAAATTTCACAGTTTCCTTGCTCCTGGACTGGATTTTTCCAACATCCAATTTTTCCCGTCGCATTAATTCCCGCATTTCGCGCCGACGTCTACAGCTACACGCGTATCACTGTCGCATAAACAGCGGCCCTTCGTACGGCCCTTTTCCCCGGTCACCCTGCGCGCGCGCGTGGTTGTTATTGTAGGCAAAAGCGCTCGGGGTCTCAGCGGAGTCGCTGGTACATCATATCTCGCGTCGTTCGCTCGCGCGCTCTCGCGAGGGGCCCATGCGGCATGGCCCACGGTGCGCGCGGGGTCGGGGCGTGGTGGGTTCACTCCCAGGTGCGTCTCGGTCCCCGCGGACAATGGATCCAGTGCGGGAACGACACCGTCCGACACGCCCAGATCTTTGCAAGCCCACATAGCGTATGCCCTAATATTCACTCTGTGCACACATGCAGCGTGCACTCGTGTCGCGCCCCGTGCGCTTCGATCGAGCTTCGCTTGTGGATCGCGCAGCTCCGCTCCAGTCTCTTTTTCCCCCTTTTTTCTATCTCTCTTTCTCTCCTCGTCGCTCCGTTCTCGTTATTTTTCTCTCTCTCTCTCTCTCGCGATCTTTTTCTCTTTCCTCGTCGTTCCGGCCTCGTCTCGTTATTTTTCTCTCTCACTCTCCTCGTTGCTTCGGCGGCGGTTCGTCTCGTTCAGCCCGGGAACAGATGCACATCGACGTGTGTACCCGATATACTTTAAATAACGTCGCGCGCAACGCCCTCCGCCTCCCTCCCCCCGTGTTGCCCGAGCGACGAGCGCAAGACACACACACGTTGCACACGCTGCACACGATATGACGAGAAAACTAGCGAATCCCCCGACTGCGAGGCGCGAGCCTCACCCTGCACTCCCGGGTCGGCCGTTATTGTCGGGGAATCATCTCCTCTCTGCTCTCTCTCTCTATCTCTCTCTCTTGCCCCGTGGCTACAAATCGGTTTTCACGAAATACATGTATACAATGATCTTTATGGTCTTTGGATTCCCTTTAGGTGTCGGACACGCCGCGTTCTCGTGTCTATAATAGTCGTGTGTATTTATTATATGTATATACTAGGCTAATCACACGCGCTGGTGCGCGTGCCCGAGTTACCTTTGCGCTTGTTAAATTTGTCGTTTTGCTTGTCAGAAATCGTAGATCTGGTCACCGGGCCGAAAACCGCCCAAATCGGGGTCACGAAATTTATTTTTTCAAAATATCGACTTCTAACCTATACCATCGTTCTCAAGTCGCATATTCTACCCCTGAAAACACTGGTTACAACCGTTTTTTAGTTGATTTTGAAAAAAAAAAATTTTGGTCGAACAGTTTGTCAGAAATCGTAGATCTGGCCACCGGGCCGAAAACCGCCCAAATCGGGGTCACGAAATTTATTTTTTCAAAATATCGACTTCTAACCTATACCATTGTTCTCAAGTCGCATATTCTACCCCTGAAAACACTGGTTACAACCGTTTTTTAGTTGATTTTGAAAAAAAAAATTTTTGGTCGAACAGTTTGTCAGAAATCGTAGATCTGGCCACCGGGCCGAAAACGGCCCAAATCGGGGTCACGAAATTTATTTTTTCAAAATATCGATTTCTAACCTATACCATTGTTCTCAAGTCGCATATTCTACCCCTGAAAACACTGGTTACAACCTTTTTTTAGTTGATTTTGAAAAAAAAAATTTTTGGTCGAACAGTTTGTCAGAAATCGTAGATCTGGCCACCGGGCCGAAAACGGCCCAAATCGGGGTCACGAAATTTATTTTTTCAAAATATCGACTTCTAACCTATACCATCGTTCTCAAGTCGCATATTCTACCCCTGAAAACACTGGTTACAACCGTTTTTTAGTTGATTTTGAAAAAAAAAATTTTTGGTCGAACAGTTTGTCAGAAATCGTACATCTGGCCACCGGGCCGAAAACCGCCCAAATCGGGGTCACGAAATTTATTTTTTCAAAATATCGGCTTCTAACCTATACCATTGTTCTCAAGTCGCATATTCTACCCCAGAAAACACTGGTTACAACCCTTTTTTAGTTGATTTTGAAAAAAAAAAAAATTTTTGGTCGAACAGTTTGTCAGAAATCGTAGATCTGGCCACCGGGCCGAAAACCGCCCAAATCGGGATCACAGTAGGTTAAACAGTGCTGCAGCGCTCATTACGACAAACTGTCAAGTCTCGCGCTGTTAAACAAAAACTTTCGGTCGTCACGGCCCTCGACCAATCAGAGGCCGAGTTATCTCGACAACAATGGTTGCTCACGCACTTTTTAATAGAGGATGTTCTGGGTGTTATACGCATGTTATGTATTCTGGATACAATAATGCTTACTTACTTTTATACTAGTCTTATTCATTTTTTTTCATGATTATACGTTACTTAATGATGAAGTAAAACTAATACAAAAATTCAAATATGGTAAGAAAAAGATTAGAGACGGTCTAGCAATCAATTTGTGAAAAGAATATTTATTTGTCAAGTGGCGATGGAAATTTCGCAGAAATTCAATCAACTTCGAAGCATATTTCGTATTGGCACCCAGCGCGCCACGTTCGCCTCTTTTATCGTCCACTGCACTTATCACGCGTACGACGATCCACTCGACGTCCGTAGATGCGTGCGCATCGCGGGCAGAAGGTGCAGGAGGTGCAGGAGATGCAGGAGACGCGAAAGGTGCACCCGCCGGGACTATCGTATATAGATTACACGGCGCGCGTCATATAGGCACCTATACTATAATAGACAGACCGAAGCGAGAAATGCGAATGCAAATGCGTGATGCATGCGCGCGCGCGCCAAAGGTGCAATTTTGCGGGGCGGAAGAAGCGGGAAAGGTGAGCGAGCGAGCGCTACGGCGCCACGTACGAGACGCGAGAACAATGAGATCGTAATACGAACGATTCGAGGTCCGGAGATTAACGAGACTCCGAGCGCGTCCCGTGCACGCCCCGTGTCCTATTCATTTCGCATTTTTTCCCTTAAAAAAAAAATAAAAAATAAAATATATGCCAGGAGAAAAATGAAATGAGAAGAGAAAAAAACGAGAAGGGCGGCGACAGTCGAGTCGGGGTGAGACTTCGCGGGGCGAGAGAGAACCAGATAAATTTTCGACCGAGGTCCATCAAATTGCATCATTTTTTTCTTTTTTTTCTTTCGCGGAGCAGATGCGCCCGGGACTCGCGAAAGCGCGCATTATGCGGTCGCGGAAGCAGATGACTCGCAGACAGCTCGACGAAAGAAAAAGCCCGCAGTGTTTGCGGTGTCGTAATGCACGTTGCTGCTGCTGCTGCTGCTGTTGCTGTTGCCGCTGTTGCTGCTGCTATATACCGTTGCCCCGGCGGCTTTTACGGACAATCGATAAAAATGGGTAAAGAAAAAGCGAAGAAAGAGGCCGGTATATAGCGAGGCCTACCCGACATGTGCTGACGCACTGTCGATGCGCCCGCCTGTCTCGCTCTCTCGATGTATGCATCAACTGCGCATAACGCGCGAGAACGTCCGACCGCAAACTTCGCCGATTCCCCTTGTTGTGTCGCCGCTCGGGGCTGACCCCGTTTTGCACCCGTGTGTTACATTTTTTTTTTTTTTTTTCGTCGACGTTAACGGAAAATTCCTTTATTTCTTCCCTTTGGAATAATTCTGCTCATCCGCGACAATATTCGACCATTCCACAAAAAAACTGTATTATTAATATTCAATTTTACGAAAATCCAAGTCTTAACTGTGCCAAGACCTGAAAATAATTTTTACACATTATTTTTGATACGATAAATTTTAAGAAAAATAATGGAAATTGGAAAATCGATATTACGTCGAACCTCGATTAAAGCGACTTTCCCAGGAGAAAATTAATTGGCCAGTGCGTTTTAAACTTCTCGCCAAACCCCAATGAGGCCTATAAATAGATTTTTATATCCTCCGATTAATACGGCGAAACTCGGGACAAACGAAAATCGCGCTGGGCGTGTTTTCTGCAGGCAAAGTCGCTTCGTTCCCGCATCCTTTGGACGCACGCATGAATTAAGCGCGACGCGCGGGAGGAGCCGCGCTATCGTGGACCAAGTTTACAAGCGCGAAAGCGCGCAGCCGGAGGAGAAAAGTATATGCGGCGCGTGAGGCTGCATCGCACAATGCCCGAAGGCGGAAGCGCCGAGCGCCGAGCTTTCGCCTTTCGCGGAATCGCGCTGAATTTATTAATACGCCGCGAGAATTTCTCGTGTACAATGGAAACGCGATGCGAGTTGGGGGGAAAGTTTCACCCCTTTCGCGTTCCTTTCGTACGTTCTCCACTTATATTCTTCCCCAATACGGGAATTCGCCGTCGTGAGAACCTCGGGACTCTCGGTCGCTGTGTTTATATCGTTCACGACGAACTGTTTTTTTTTGTTCTTTTTTTCTCTCTCTCTTTCTATCCCTTTATTATTTTTCCCGCGACTCGCGGCATGTGCGGAACCGTCGACCGAATCGTCGACGACGACGACGACGAGAACGACGTCGGTTCTCCCGCGGTGAACGCGCGTGCAGCGGCCGTTTTCACGTTACGTTCGGCTCTCTCGGGTCTCGCGAGCGGCGCGCATAGCCCGACGCGCACCCAGAGTCCGACACAACATCCGAAGCCATCGTAGCGCAACGTGTCATTTCTAAGCGATGTAACCGTAAGTACGCACGTAACAATAAGAGACCCGGCCGCGGGTATACGGACGTTTAATTATCATAGAGTAATGTCTAATGACATATATTAGAGGCGGCCTGGGTCACCATATGGGGAACCTTTTGTCCCTCGTAATAACAGCCGCGCACGGAAAGAGTTGTGCACGCGTGTGCGTGGCCAGCGATACGCCGCGTCCTCCTTCTACCCACCACCCCCTCCCCCTGACCTACACGTCCTCCACCACCTCCTCCTCATCCTCCTCCTCCTTCTCTCTTCCTCGTATGCTTCCCTCGACACTGCGTCACAGTGTAACGACGACGTACTTGAATTACGCTGCAGCGATTGGCCCGCGAAGACATCCGAAAAAACAGCGGAAATCGCTTTGTTATTCAACGTCCTGAGAAATTTCAGTTATAATTAAATTTCGTGCTCACGTGACATTCATCAGTGATTATGAATCGAGCGGGCAGTTTAATAGAAATATATTTAACGATATTTAATTCGTTGCATTTCATTTTTATCAAATTGTGACAATATTTTGGTGGCGTTGAGACACAGTTTCGTTGACACAATCAATTTGGTTTCCCCCCTTTCTCGACACAAATACGACATTTGTGAATAGCCACTGTATTTTTCGTCGTGGAATTTTTTTTTGCTCCGCATCCAACCGTCTGGGATGTCAGTTGTGGGCTTTTTTTCCATGTGTATATAATGCGGTGTAATATCGTATCCCTTCGGTTCCTCGCGGTCTCCACGCTTTTTCCCTTCCCCCGGTGCTCACTCTCTCCGCGTCTTCCAGCTCACGTGTATCTTTCTTTTTTTTATTCACTCCCCTCAAGTGAATCATAGCGGGCCAGAGTGCTGGCTGCGTGCCACTGATTACCGTAATTCACTCGTTCCTGTTCCGGTATCGGTTGCTAATTATAATCATCGATATCTGGTGTACAGGCCGCGCACTTCCTTCTCGGATCGCGCGGTGCGACGCGCGCGGCTGCCGTTGGTGTTGCCGCGCGCGGTGGTTCCGCCTGGGCCACCGGCGCAACCGACGCACCGCACAAACGTTCGCCCACTCCTCCCATATCATCCGCGAAGAACCGCCCGTTATCGTTACGCAAAACGAGCTCTTTCAGGCGCAGATCCTCGACGCGTTCGGCCAGGCGAACGTGTTTCGCGTGCGCGCGCGAGTCGCCCGTGACCGTCTCGGCATTCCCACTGTATTTTTCCGGCTCTCGATCGTCTGCGAAATTCCTATGATTTCGCGATACATTGTCCTCGCTTCTTTCCTCACCCGACTGGACGCCGGGCTTTTTTTGTTGCGCAAACTGCTTAGATCACGATTACAGTCATTGTCATTCGCGAAAATATCATTCTCAGCGTCTTTCGCGAAGGCGAAAGTTTTATTGTTTATTTTATTATTTTATTCCATGTATTATTAGTTATTATGCTTTCCATACATTTTTCGTACACTTTTTTTCTGGGCATTTTTCGTAAACGCGATGGAAATATTTTGGAGCATGTTTTGATTCCTGTTTTTTTTTTTTTTTTTTTTTTTTTTTTTCGATTTTCCGCTGAATAATCTCACGGTCCAATTCCTTTTGACGAAAATTCTGCCCGGAGAGATCATTTGTCAAGGTGGACAAATACTTGAACTGCTCTTCTTCCTACTCTTCGTGGATTGTACCTACTTCACCTTGTTTGGCTTCATCGGGTCTTCTCTCTGTGTGTGGTGTACCAAAAGGGCGACGGCTGTGGTGCTCGACAAAGTCAACTCGGAGGGTCCGGGCACGAAATAAAAGCGTACGAAGGACGTTGGCAAAACAAATCCATTGAGCGTCTCGGCCCTTTTCGGCCGAGGCTGAGTGTCCCGCGGTCGGACCACGTTCCACCACAATTGCGAGTAGCGATATGTGCAACAAAAACGCTTTTTGTAGCGTAACCACTCGTCGTCCGAGCGTCAATGAGTGAGCCAATGAATGACCGAGTCTTGTGCCAATTGTGGCGGAAGAATTATTGCAACTCGGTACAAAGTGGCATCGATTTAACGGATTTTCGAGAAACGGAGATCCTCGAGGTTACACAAACCTATTATTTTGTGGCGAATTCCGTGCACGACTTTTCTGGTCCAGGACGACTGTATCTTATACACATTTTTCGAGAGCACGTGGCGAGCATCGAGATCCGGGACCATTGAGAGTGTGACTCGTGTTTGCTCTGCTCCGATTGTCGCGAAACACCCGGAAAATGTTTGCCCAGCAGGTAACCAGCTACCTTTGCCTCGTTGACATAACAACCAGCGGCCTTTGCACTCGAACCTGAAGGAAAGAAAATAACCGAGTCGAGGACCAGTCAATATTTGGAAAGTATCGAGAGCCATGGCTACCAAAGTACCATCGACACCATCCGGGCAGATGATTCCCAAGTTCTGGTCAAATATTTGATCGTCAGAGTCCTCGAAAAATGTTTGCACCGGATCCCACGTTCCTGTGACCCACGATCTTGACTTCTGTCCGTCTGTTTGTGTGCCAAGAAGCCTAAACGTTTACACGTGTACTTAGGACGTCACAACAAGCTGGCAATTGACAGGAGAGAATCTGAAAAGTAACAATCACGAAAATGCGTTTATTGCAGTTTTTAACAGATACTTTTCATACATGGCAAATATTTGATCGCAAGGTCCTCAAATAAAAAATTGAAAAAATGCTTGCACGTCAGAACGAGATCACAAGCCACGAGGGAGAACCCGAAAAGCCACCGTCACGAAATATCCATTTATCGGCGGGGGCGAACGAATGCAGTTTTCATAGACACCGCACACGAGTCGAGAACTAACGGAACGTGTGTTGTACTACACACAGGCCGAAAAGTCCCCGGGGATTACGGTGGGGAAAATCGCGGGATATCCCACGAGAGGGCTTATGGCACGAAAAGTACACACCGCACACAAAGTGCGCGGCGACGGTACCGGTCGGAGGGTGCGCGCGACCGCGTCCGACATACAAACGTGTCGCGAGAGTTCGCGCTTCACGGAAAAACACGCCCAGTTTCCCCGCACGCACGGGAAACTGCATGCAATTTGCCTCGGTGCGTCTGCGCTACGCGTTCTCGGTGCCACGGGCGCGACACACGCGTGTCCCGCGTTCGCTGGGAAAAACCGGGCTAGCTCGGTCTCGATGGCTTTTCGAGGACGTGGGTACATACGTGGCCTGCAGCGCGCGCGGGATTAACGCTCTGGCAATGGTTACCACACTCGATACGGTACATTCGGTGTATCCTAAGATTGCTACACGAATATACACTGAGAAAACGGGGCTCGGGAGACAAACAATAAATACTATAGTCACTTGAAAGATGATATTAGCTGACCAAATTAGATTCCCAAAACTTGAAATGAAATAAGTATTGAAATGAAGACAATTTTTTCTACGCGTATGATAATAATTACTTAAAATATGAGAAATGTTACTATGTTACAATGCAGTAATTGCGAAAAATCCAAATACTGGCCAGCACTGACCACGCAAATTCTGGCACTGATCGCTACACTCCAAGACCCTCGTTTTTTTTTGTGTAATAATTTTCTCAACATTTCTAGGATTGTACGACTTTTTTACACTTCTGGGATCGATCGATTCAGTAGCTATTAATCGATGAACACGAGTGGAGAAAAAATCACCAGAATGACAGACCGAACCGAGGTCACAATGTATCCAGTGTGGCGATCGTCACCAGATCCTCGATCTCGCTCAGCGCCCCGGGAGAAGGCACCGCGCACAGACTCGCAGATGTGGGACGTGGATATGTCCCCGCGGCACAGTCATCGGGGACCCATTCGACTTTATTTAATGGCAAAAGTGGGCGTCCGCGTGACCCGTGACACCCGCGAGAATCACATTCAACTCGCAGTCCCCCTGGGGGCTCGCGGTGCGTATACAGACCGAAAAGTAAATCGCACTCGTGCTTTATGTACCCGCGCCACGCGCGTATTACACGCTATTTTGGAAAAGTTCGACAAAGCGATTTGTTTGTTTGAGCTGGGAGGGCATCGAGTTAAAAGAGAGAAAGAGAAATACGGCGAAAGACCGACAAAACGGGGGAGAGAAAGAGAAATGGAGTAAGAGAAGCGGAGAAAAATTGTGTGTTTTTTCATGTTTCCGAGTCTGTAATTTTCTCCGAGTCAATAATAAGTTCGAAATGCTCGTGCGCGGAGCGCAGAGCGAGAGAGGATACAGAGGCGGCCGCGCGGCGCTGGTATATTCAGGGGGTTGCAACCCCCGTCGCCCCGGACGCGCCTTGTATAGATACGTAATCGCGAGGTCGTACATCCCTCGGAATTGCCAACGACGCGAGCACGGTGGAAGGAACGGGGGGCACACAGAAAGGCAGAAAGAGAGCGAGAAGGAGAGAGTGAGATAGGAGCGGCAAATTGAAACCTCTTTTTCCTTCCATGAACGCACATCGAACGAAAGAGTTGTGCGAGCCGCGAGTGCGGTACGTAGACGCCGCGGTACGCGCGGGGTGGGGTGTGGGGGGAGGGAAGGAGGGCAAGGGAGAAGACGAAGGCACAGAGAGTTCGAATAACTGACATTAGGGAGCCACCGTAAGTGCACCACATTCAATTTGCTGATTTCCTTCCGAACGCGAATAGGCAAACGGGTTACTCGGAAACTCCCGGTATATTCGTCGGTTTGTACTTCACGACCCGGGAGAGAAGTTCGTGTGCATTTTTTTCTTTTTTTTTTTTTTTTTTTTTTTTTCGTTGCATTACCACCGGCTCCACGTGGCCGGGGCAAAACTGCGCGCGGTGCATATACACGGCAGCAGACGACGACGACAACGACTCACTTTTCGTACGTACCACGACCACCCACCCCCTCCCAACCCCCGAGTCATCGGCGGATTCGTGCCTGAAACACTTTGCCCCGTGGCACTCGGCACTAGGCGGGGGAGAATATGCGCACCACGTTTCTTTATCTGCCTCTCTCGTTTCCCATTGCCATTTCGTCCCTCGCCAGTTCGTCCGGCACCGCGACGCGGGATTGGCTTTCGGCCGCCGACGCGACGAACACACCGGAGCCGCGCGCGGCAAACGCCGCGCCGGGGCGGCTATTTACCATATTTACATGTTACGCGGCCGTTTCGTTGTTTTTTACGAGCGTTTTTCGCGAAGCCGGAAAAAGTCGATTCGCGTAATTCGTGGTTGCGATCTGTTTAGCGAGCGCCCGGCGGGCGAGGGGGGAGGTCGAGGGAGGGTAGAAAAGTCGACGGGAATGCGGCATAAAAGCGAGGGCACATTTCGTACCATGGAAACGAATGTGCGCCGATGCGAGGCGGGGAAAATATGACGTTCTGGATTTGGCTTCTGGATCATTCGTTCAGGATGTCCACTTTTCGTCCAATTTCTTTTGTGGCGAATTAGCGCTACGTGGGCTGCAAGTTTCGGTTAATTTAGCTCGAG
The DNA here is from genome assembly GCA_964034905.1 of Itoplectis maculator. Taxonomy (NCBI): domain Eukaryota; kingdom Metazoa; phylum Arthropoda; class Insecta; order Hymenoptera; family Ichneumonidae; genus Itoplectis; species Itoplectis maculator. The sequence continues at coordinate 3,684,941 of OZ035855.1, read as the reverse complement.
TCAGAGCCCCAAAACTTAAAACGAACTACGAAATAAATATAAAGAATATACTGAATGTAATAATTATTTTTCCCACGGGGCCAAATCGACGAACAAAATCTTCCCTACGAAAAAAACTGCATCCACCTGCATCAGCCTCAAATTCCAAATTACCGGTATCTCCGTTTCCGAGACTTTGTCCGACGACCCTTCCCACTCGAGGGTCCCCCCTCCGTCCACCCCCTCGAGTATGCACGCCAGGCATTCGCCGTTTCACCGTTACGTGAATAACCGCGGACTTAATTGCACACCATCGTCATCCTCGGCGAGCGGTGGCGGCGGCGGCGGCAACGCGGGAATGTTGCTACTGACCTTCGCGCGCGGGAAATCCCGCGGGTTCGTGACCCTCCCGTGAGAGACCACCTGCGAATCGAGGGACTCGAGGTGCGCGCACCTCGTGTTCCCTGACCCGACGACACTGTACAGGCCGCGCGCGCAGTGGGTCTACTTAGGCCAATGACGGTGATTCGATTACCAGGAGCTTGGATTATTGCTGCTCATCAGCTCGGTGAGATAGGAGAGGCGAACGGTAGGAAGAGATCATCGTGAGCCATGTAATACACTGTGTGTAGAGGAATACGATGAGAAGGAGGCTGAGGAGGCTGAGCAGGTTGAGGAGGCTGAGGAGGCTGAGGAGTCTGAGAAGACTAAGGGGACTGAGGATGCTGAAGAGGAGGAGGAGGAGGACGAGATCTGTTGGGTATTCCATCATCTCGTTCCTTCCTCTATCTTCATTTCGTCGACTCCTGGTGGGCTCTACGGTTCTTCAATCAGACGGATCTCGTTTGGTCCAGGCTGCGATATTGCTTTGCGTGGCCGCTGCCACTGCGTACGGGCCAAAGCAGGAAAAGGATTATCACGATTCTACCGTGCACACGCTGCACGAGCTACCTCGCTGTGGGATTCTTCGTGCTCGAACGCCTTGAGCAAAAGGCGCCAAATTGGATTTGTTCGCGAGAACCCACGAGGTGTCGAGTAATGTTCGAAAGACACAACGAGAGAAGCGTGCGCAGCGTTGAGCAAGGCGGAGACTGGGAATTCACGCCTCAGGCGTGAAGTAGCACTGCAGGATTCCACGTTTCGTCGACCCTTCTGATGGGTTTTATACGGTTCTTCGGTCAGACCAAACCCGCGCTCGACGGACCGGAAGAAGGAAAAACATTCTCAGAGGATCCTGTTATATGCATGCGCTGTGGGTTACTTTATACTCAAACGCCTTCAGCCAATGCTTCAACCGCCGCTTATATCGCACTTCCTCTGTCAAATTTGATTTGTCCACGAGGTCTCAAGGTGCTCGATCAATTTCAAAAGACACAAGAAGGCGAGAAGCCTGGGGCGTCAAACAAGGCGAAGGCTAGGACCTCACGCCTTAGGCGTGAAGTAGCTCCGCAGGATGCCACGTAAACCAAAGTTTCGACCACGCTTCGTCACTGCGTACGAATCAAAGTAGGAAAACGATCATCAGGATCCTGCTATGCATACATCGTATGAGCTACCACGCTGTGGGTTTTTTTCATACTCGAACGCCTTCAGCCAATGCTCGAGCGCTCAAGGTGCTTTATAAGTTTCAAAAGACACACCACGAAGACGCGTGGAGCGTCAAACAAGGCGGAGGCCAGGACCTCACGCCTCAGGCGTGAAGTAGCACCGCAGGATTCCGTGTGGACCAAAGTTTCGTCTACGCTTCGTCACTGCGTACGAATCAAAGTAGGAAAAGGATCATCAGGATCCTGCTATGCATACATCGTACAGGCTACCACGCCGTGGGTTTTTTCATACTCGAACGCCTTCAGCCAATGCTCGAGCTCTCAAGGTGCTTAATAAGGTTTCAAAAGACACACCTTGAAGACGCGTGCGGCGTCAAACAAGGCGGAGGGCAGTACCTCACACCTCAGGCGTGAAGTAGCTCCGCAGGATTCCGCGTGGACCAAAGTTTCGTCCACGCTTCGCCACTGCGTACGAATCAAAGTAGGAAAAGGATCATCAGGATCCGGCTATGCATACATCGTACGAGCTACCACGCCGTAGGTTTCTTCATACTCGAACGCCTTTAGGCAATGCTCGAGCTCTCAAGGTGTTTAATAAGGTTTCAAAAGACACACCACGAAGACGCGTGCAGCGTCAAACAAGGCGGTGGCCAGGACTTCACGCCTTAGGCGTGAAGTAGCTCCGCAGGATTCCGCGTGGACCAAAGTTTCGTCCACGCTTCGTCACTGCGTACGAATCAAAGTAGGAAAAGGATCATCAGGATCCTGCTATGCATATATTGTACGAGCTACCACGCTGTGGGTTTCTTCATACTCGAACGCCTTCAGCCAAAGCTCGAGCTCTCAAGGTGTTTAATAAGGTTTTAAAAGACACACCACGAAGACGCGTGCAGCGCCAAATAAGGCGGAGACCAGGACTTCACGCCTCAGGCGTGAAGTTGCTCCGCGGGATTCCGCGTGGATCAACCACCCTCCCAATGTGCCGCGACCCACTTGATCGACGCACGCGATACCCTCAGCCACTCCCAAACGTTCTTCCAAGGATTTCCAGTCAAGAACTCGGCGCTCCGGACGTTCGCACCGTCCGCACGGCTAACGCGTCACTCGCCACGTCAACGTAATCGCGGCGACGTGTTCGTCGTCGCGGTAAACGCGCGTGCGCCACGCTCGAAAACAAAGCCGGCAGGTGGCGAACGACAATGGCTCGAAAAAAAAAAAAAATGCCTTTTAATTGCTCGACAATGGGCCCCGAGAACTCGGGCCGCGCAATCTCGGGGCCACACCTTGGCGGCTTCGTGCCGTGTTTTACCCGGGCGATTAATCACGCTCGATGATTCCGATGAATGACTCGCGCACAACATTCGACGATGTCCGCGCGCAAACGCCGTATACAAACACATCGAGCGCGACGGAAGTTCACTGTGTGTAAACATCCAATTATCCGATTAAATTGAATTTCGTTCGGGAGACGAAACACGGCGATTGAAATTGTTTATGCGTGACTGAAATTTTACGAGACGGCGACGAAAAATGTATTTTGTTATTGTAAGAATTTATGCTCATTTTTTTTTGCATCCAATCCATTAAAAAAAAATAATAATTTAATTCAGGCGGGCAGAATGTTATTTTTATTTCTGGAATATTAGTCGTACATAGAAAAAGGTTTGTATTAGTTGCAGTTTTATCAAAATAAGGAATATAAAGCAGAAAAGTAAATTAAAAAAATCAAATCCTCGGTTCGGTATTTTTCGCGCCGCTCGTAGCGCTCGACAGGCTCGACACTCCGGCTCGCATTATGCGTTTCACGACAAAGCTTCGCGACGCACAGGGAAGGAGAGCGCTCGGCGTTTCTTATTGTTTCCTCAAACTCGTCGCGAACCGAAACTCCGGGGACCGCGCGAATCCCCGCGTCTCATCACGCTCGAGTGGCCGCATTGATTCTTAATTAACGTCTAGATTGAGGAACAATCGGGATATAATTGCTCGTGTCCCGACAATACTCGACAATAAATTCCCCGCGGGCTCTCTCGGCGTCGCGTTACGCGCGCGCGCGGAGAGAGAGCGGCGCGCAGCTCGCTGCTGCGTCGCAGCACACGCGCGAGCCAAAAGTCCGGCGGCGCGCGTATAGCATCGGCGACCCCAGAAACGTGACAGGGGGGCGTGGTACCGTTGCAGAAATTCGTCTTTGGTGCGGTCGCTCTCGTTCTCTCGCTCTCTTTCACGTGAAAATGCCAGATGTCTCGCATGTGGTCGACGCGAGCGCGCGCGCGCGCAATGCGCGCCGTTGTTGTTCGCGCGAGGTTCGGAGTGTCGTCGTCGTCGTCGTTTTGTGGCCTCTGACGCTGCTGGCTGGACGCGATACCAGACTCTTCGACGTTCGTTCGTTCGTGTCCGTTCGTTTGTTCGTTCAATCGGCTGAATGACAAAAATCCGAATGGGAAAAATGCTAAAAAAAGTCTAATACGTGGATTTCCGATTACAGACGAATAAATAATTGTAGTTTATTGATGAGTATAAGGACGCCCTGTGATAGGCCAATAAAAGTAGCGGACATGCGAGCAGCCTTCGCGCAGTATAAAACCGAAGCGGCTGATCGAGTTCGTTCGTTCGTTTGGTTTGTACGACGCATCGGGAACGCGCGATTTTTTTTTTTTTTTTTTTTCATATCACCAAGAATCACCGCGAGAGGCTGCGTACGGGAAAAAAAAGTAAAGGAAACACGTCGAGGTGCATAACACGAACGCGGCTGCGTCGTTCACCCTCGGTCTGTATATACCGGGACTCGCATGACTGTAAGATAATGATTCCGATGGGCGGAGGGTGAAAGGGGAGGCGGGAGAGGGGGCGGCTTTCTCGGGCATAATATATGCGTAATATATCGGGTAACTCCCGAGAGGCCTCGCGCGGCTCTTCCGGTACGTAAGACTCGCGAGGCGGATTTTGCGACGTTTCAGGAAACACTTGAGCGAGTAAGCGGAGGGAAGCATCGATTTTTACCGGTTGCATTCAGTAGTCGATAAAGAGAGAAAGTTGGATTTATTGCGGGAGAAAAACATATATGAAAAACATTTGTTTTTCTTCTATTTTTAATAGGTATACGTTTTTTTTACTATTAATGTCGTATGATTAATTTTTATTTATTATTAATATCGTACAATCAATTTTTATTTATCATTTTAATTATCGCAATTTTGCACTTCGTGCCCTTTAGCTGTTGTGTGTTGGCATAAGGCGTGGAAAATCGCGTTCAGCAGGTAATCCTGAATCCCGTATGTAGTAAACCCGTTTGACAAGCGGGTTTAATATGCGGCGCGCGCACGCGCATTATTATGCAGGTATCTATTACAATCGATCAGTCTTCAGGCGCGTCAACGAGGCGTCTGACGTCTCCGACGCGGATCCGAAAGTTTCTCGCGCGCAGTTGGCAGTTTGATTGATCCGAGAAGACCTCGCACACGCTATATAAACGCAGACAGACAGACACAATAAAATATGGGTGTATAAAAAGATGTCTATTGTCGCGGCCCGATCGAACCGTATAACGGGTTACGCCGTGATATCCGATTCCGAACGATGCGCTAAGAACGCGCGGAGATGGCTGACAGGCCGACTTATAGCACGGTGATATGCGATGCTCGATCAGACGCTCGGTTTTACGCTGCCGCGAAGGTTGCTCGCGTGTCCAGCACTGTTATTGGCCTATCGAATATACTCACCGATAAAACACAATTATTTTTTCATCCAGCATAATCGAAGATATAACAGACTTTTTTTATTCTCGTCATAGGGATTTTTTTATAATCGCTTAAGATTTCGAGCCAACGCGAAATTTTTATCACTTATATAAACCGCAAAGAAGATTATTATCATTTTAACGAAAAATCGTTTTACTAATATTTCGTGATTGCTTCTTTATTTTATTTTTAATTTTTTACTAGGCTAATCACACACGCTGGCGCGAGTGCCTGAAAACAATGGTTACGAGCCTTTTTTAGTTGATTAAAAAAAATACGATATTTGACAGAACTGTCAAAGTTATCAAGAACAAATGAACTTGGACTCGGTCTGAGAGTCCCAGCCAATCACAGCTCGAATAGATTGCTAACAATGCTTTCCGTTATTCATGAACTTTTCAAAAGAAGGATTTCATCACACATTTATGTTCCTCAGATATCAGCAACGTTTTTATATCTTAGTCACATTAAATGTGTCACAATGGAAAAGATTCCAGTCGACATTTTTCCCAGAACACAATTAGCTGCGGGAACAGTCATCGATTTGCATCCAGCAGTAGCTGGTGTACACCCAGCCAGCCGGCAATTACCTCTTTAGAGGTCGATGATGAGTCTCCGCTATTATCAAGTCCCTTCTTTTTACGTTCTCCCCTCGCGATAAGTTTCGCGAGCGCGATCAAGAGGCATCGGGACGCATGCGCCATCGTCGTTAATAGTGCACGAGACTCGCGGACTTGATACGAGACACGAGCAGCGAGCTGCGGGTGTGCTTAGTGCATTTTTAAAACGCGCGCGCCGAGTCGCCCCGCGCGTCGAGTCGTCGCACGCGGAAGGCGAGGGAAGTAATGAGGCAGGCGGCGGGGGTGGCGAACTCGCGGGGGCCGGACGGAGGCGAGAAAGAAGGAGAACGAGGGGTTAAAGTTCCGAGAACGAGAACGTTTAATCACGTCGGCAATTAGTATGATTCACGGCTGACGTCTCTATCCTCGTTTGTATGCTATACAGAAGAATGAGGCGCGAGGCAGAAACGCAGCGGTTTAGAGCGCGCGAGGAATATATAAGTCGGACGGGCGGACGAGTTTCTTTATTAAATTCGACTCGCTTCTCTCTCTTTCTCAACGCCTTTGAATTATCTAACCGGCGGGTTTTATCGCACGCGAAACGAGGCTAACCCCACCCTATGCCCACTTGGGGTAGGGTCGAAGTGGCGAACACGGATTGGTTCGTATTCCACGGATTCCTGTGCTAATTCTGTGAATCGATACATATTCGCTTTTATCCCATTTGTCAAATCCGATTTTATTTAATTTAATTAATATTGTTACGAATATATCTAGTCGACTATTCACTGCTGACTCACGATATAAATACGATTGACAATACACGAACGAACTGCCGATCGATACAGGATCAATCGTCATGACTAGAGTCTTGACGGAAGTTTCAAAGCGAACAAATGTGTGACATTTAGTGATCGAGACAATTAAGGTTTGTTATTATTGATAAAATCCGCGTCAAAACCAAATATACGCGTCATTTATTCGCTCGCGGTCGTTACATTATGAAAATTTGAATTTGCTGCCGGAAACGTCGACGGGTTTCGGGAGGACCCGCAAAACCGTCGCAGGCCCTGTCGCCGGGGATAAAAATACTAGGCACTTCGCACGCGCGTTAAACATGAGGCGACAGCGCAGATTGAGACAACTCAGTTAACCACACGGAGAGAAGGATCTGATAAAATTTACCAATGGATCTAGTAAAAATTACCAATGCGCCTGGTAATTGGCCGCCATAGCCGCCATCTAGCGTTAAGTACGAGAACTACGAGAATTTTTACCATATATATGAACATTTTTACCATATTTCGTAGTAAAAATTCTCAATTTCGTGGTAAAAATTCTCAAAGTTCTCGTACTTCTTGATAGATGGCGTCGTGACTCCCCTGTGCCAGAAAATAATGGTACTTTTTACTAGATATATGGTAAAATTTATCAGACCCTTCTCTCCGTGCAGATCTCGCGCAGGAAACGCGCGGACGCGTTAAATCACGCGCAGCGCATCGGCGACCTCGAATAAGCGAGCCGTGAAAACTCTGAGTCGAAAGAAGAGAAAAAAAATGACATCTTCCCGGGGGGACACGAGGACTCGACACGCCGACGCTTTGTCCGCCGTAGGTGGACGACATATTGATGACCGCGTGCGTCTGCGACCGCAGGATCAATTAACTCGGCCGTCAAGTCGAGCGAGTAATTTTCGACTAATTCACCCGCGTTCTTCGAATTCTCAGCCTGCGCGGCGCAAAATCGTCCTCAGATCGTCGCGACCCTTGGCGTATCTCATTTTTTATCCCTGCGAGCTCTCGTCGCCTAATTCGTAATTTTCGACTTTTCCAGGGACACCCGAAATTGGGACATTTTTCCTCGACCGCCGCCAGAAGACCCGAACTCGCGTCTGGTGTACTACAGACTAATAGAACAAGTCTCGAGGTGATAATTTCCGTTTTTACCGCGAGCGCCATTAATCAGCCGCGCCTCGTGCATGAAGAGCGAAGAAGGGGGCGATGTCACTGCGCCTGGGTCGCTCTCTTTCTCTCTCTTTTTCGCTCTGGGTCCGTTTCGGTCGAGGCGAAACGATTTATAAAATAGGGAGCTCGCTATAGCAGCTCCGGGTACCGACCTACTCGGTGTATACCGGAAGTCGTGGGTTCTACTCGTTTCACTTTTATTTTTCCATTTATTTTTCGTCTTCATCTTTCTCTCTCTTTGCCCCTTTTTTTTTCGCTCCACCATTCTCGTTGCTCGTTGCTCTTTCGGGAGCCACTATGAACTCTGCATCTCGGGCTCATTTATCACATCAACGTTCGCGCGCGATGTTCGTGTCCCGATCTCGGGCCGCTCGTCGTCGCGCGGCCTCCCAGATTATCGAATTAGATATACAACAGAATTGAATTGATTTTCGCCAGTCATCGCACCCAGGTCCGACTTGTCGACGTTCTCTCCGCGGTGTTTTCTCTCGCTCGTCGTTTTCTCCGGCGCGGTGGTGTTCTCGGGTTTCGTTCGCCGCGCGCGCGCGGCGAGACGGGAAAAGAGCCTCTCGCGCGAAGAGCTCGACGAAGGCGAACCTCGCGGATGCATGACGGACGCCGTTAACGTCGCTTATTACTCGCCGCATTATATTCCTCTTCCCTCGATCCGTCTCGTTCGGATATTCCGCTCGCGGGGCCGGAGTCACGTTTCACGTGTATAACGCGACGATGAGCTAGGCAATTTTTGTCGTCGCGATTATGCGCGACGCTTCGGCCGGCTTATTAAGAGTCTTGTACTGTATAAACAGATGAATAATAATTGAGAGGTTATATGTATGTATTCTGGGCCTCGTTTTTTTTCTCGGTGGATTATTCTCTCGTCGGATCCGATAGGAGGAAAACACGATCTGATAAGACGGCGGGGGAGCTGGAATCACGGCGAGCGACGCTGCCGGCGATGCGTCGAGTGTGACGGAATATGAGATATGGCCGATCACCTTTCCTTGAGAGAGAGAAAAAAGACGTCAGTCAATTTTGTTAGCGGTTCCTCATATCAACGATGCCACTCTCATCTCCGCTCATATCCTTGAGGGAAGAGAGGAAACTAGCCGCAAGTGTAACGCGTACCAGGGACGAAACGTTTGATGTCGCCAGGCTACGAGGATTTTGACGGGCGACGATAAATCGACGTCGGTTATGCGCGACCGTCGACGAGTCGGAGACCGCGCGGCGCGAGTGGAATATGACGTAGCGCGACGTTAACACGTCGTATTAACGGTGGACCACGTGTGCGCTGTTGCGCACGCGCGTCACGCTGTTCCCCGAGAGACAGAGTGTCAAAATGTTGTCTAATATTAGCAACGACGACGAGAACGTGTCGGAAACGTCTTCTTCATATTTCGAGACACGTGACGCGCGGTTAACGGCTGACAACTTTGTAACCGCAGGTTCGACGTCGACGTTACTTTGTATTATTCGACTAAGCGTTTGTTTTTTTTTATCGATGCCATCGATTCGCGATCAGGAGATATTGCAAATTTTTACAACTGTGAAAAATGTCTGCTTCAGCAGCAACGACGAAATATTTATTTTCAGCGCATCATTATGCGAGCGGATAAAAGGAAATAATTTTAACGAGATTAATCGAACGTGTCGGAAGCGTCTTCTTCATATTTTGTAACGGATGACAATTTTCTAACTAGATTCGACGTCGATGTTATTTGGTATTATTTTACTTGGCGTTGATACATTTTTTTATCGATGCCATCGATTCGCGATCAGGAGATGTTACACATTTTTACAACGCTGGAAAATTTCTGCTTCAGCTTCAACGATGAAATATTTATTTTCAGCGCATCATTATGCGAGTGAGTAAAACGAAATTATTTTAACGAGATTTATCGAACGGGTCGGAAGAGTCTTCTTTATATTTTGAGATGCGTGACGCGCGGTTAACGGCTGACAACTTTGTTACCATCGATTCGCGATCAGGAGACATTACACATTTTCACAACGGTGACAAATTTCTGCTTCAGCTTCACCGACGAAATATTTATTTTCAGCGCATCATTATGCGTGCTGGTAAAACGAGATTATTTTAACGAGATTAATCGAACGCGCCTCGTGTGTCACGCGGAGCCAGAGGCGAACTCGCGCAGCATCGCAAAGGGACGCGACGCGCCCTTCGACCCATCGACCCTTCGGCCTGCGCCCTCCGCGCGTCTCACCTATGAGACAACCCGATACTTTGATGACCTCTAACGATCGTCAATTAACGCGAATTGTCCCGGTATAACGATATCGCGGGACTTGCGTTACACGAGGTGGACGCGTCGTTTCCGCGTTACCGTAGCGCGGACACTGAGCGAAGCGGCTGGACGCGGCGATTCACCCGGCGAAACGAACACCGGGCAACGATGTCACTTTCGCGGTGTTGTTTGACCATTAGGCACTCGGGCCAATTTCCCCGCTGCGGTTGCATGACAATTTCCACGTCCTCGGGCATGGTCGAATTATTTATCGTGTCAAGGGTTAACGACCCGCGCAGAAAAAAATAGTCCAGGAAAGAGTCCAGGATGAAGTCCTGGATGGTGTCCGGGATGGAATCCGGGCAGTCCAGGCGGGAATACAGAGTGGACTCTCATATGGACCTTGGGGTTTAATCCGATCCCAAGGTCCATTCTGGATTCTTCCACTCCATCCGGGACTCCATCTGGGATTCCCTCCCGGACACGAAAAACTCTCCCTGACCTCATCCTGGACGACCCATGAGTCCAGGCAGTCCAGTCAAACAGTCCATCTTAGTGATCATTGTGGACTCTCACCTAGACTGTTATAGATTACATCCTGGATCACGCCCAAGACTGCTTCCTGGGCGATCCAAGAGTCTCGGCAGTCCGGTCGCTCAGTCCATCTCGCGCCGAAAAAAATTGTCCAGGATGGTGTCCGGGATGGAGTCCAGGCAGTCCAGGCGGAAGTACCGAATAGCCTCTCGCGTAAACTTGAATATTCAAAAAACATTAAAAATAATTATTTAAAAAAATCTTTTTCGCCTTGAGAATTACTCAGCGAGACATTGGTAATGGATTCTTTCAAAGAAAATTTTTCCTGCCTGACCGGGGTTTGAACCTACGACCCTAGCAACCTAACTTCCCAACTGCTCACGCTACCGACTGCCCTACCGACAACTTGACACTTTATGGTATCCAAATCTCACATATAAGTTGCGGAATCAAATTGTCAGTAGTTTGACTAGTTTAGCGAAAGCATGGTAGTCCACCCGTCTTGTCTGACGCCACATAAATTCGAGGGAGAATCAGACAGAATTTACACGACTAGGATCAATGACGCGCGCGGTCGGAGGTTAGCCAGCGAAGGGAAGAACCTTGCGATTTTTGGCGAAAAAAAAAATTCGATTTAACGAAATTTAAAAACCCTATCCGATCGCAAATTTCCCGCTGATTCCAAAAGCGATAGATGTTTGCCCGAAAAATTGAAAGTTCGAGGAGAAAAATGCGAAAAACGATTTTTCTTCTGACAAACTACTAAATTTCGCGATATTAAATATCAAACCGCTGCCGGTTTCCCGACGACCAATCAGATGCTGAATTAATCGACAAAAATGGTTGCTCGCGAACTTTATAATAGAGGATGCTTTCGCTAGACTAGTCAAACTACTGACAATTTGATTCCGCAATTTATATGTGAGATTTGGATACCATAAAGTGTCAAGTCGTCGGTAGCACAGTCAGTAGCGTGAGCGGCTAGGAAGTTAGGTTGCTAGGGTCGTAGGTTCAAACCCCGGTCAGGCAGGAAAAATTTTCTTTGAAAGAAACCATTACCAATGTCTCTCTGAGTAATTCTCAAGCCACAAAAGATTTTTTTTAATAATTATTTTTAATGTTTTATGAATATTCAAGTTTACGCGAGAGGCTATTCGGTACTTCCGCCTGGACTGCCTGGACTCCATCCCGGACACCATCCTGGACCATTTTTTTCGGCGCGGGATAGACTGTGCGACCGGACTGCCGAGACTCTTGGATCACCCAGGAAGCAGTCCTGGGCGTGATCCAGGATGTAATCTATAACAGTCTAGGTGAGAGTCCACAATGACCACTGAGATGGACTGTTTGACTGGACCGCCTGGACTCATGGGTCGTCTAGGATGAGGTCTGGGAGAGTTTTTCGTGTCCGGGAAGGAATCCCAGATGGAGTCCCGGATGGAGTGAAAGAATCCAGAATGGACCTTGGGATCGGATCAAACCCCAAGGTCCATACGAGAGTCCACTTTGTACTCTCGCCTGGACTGACCGGATTCCATCCCGGATTCCATCCCGGATTCCATCCCGGACACCATCCGGGACTTCAGCCTGGACTAATTTTTTCTGCGCGGGGATAACTCGGACCCGATGTCCGTCGCAGCGATAGCCACAATTATATTTCGGAGTACAATATTTTTATGGTGCAATGGAAATGTAAAGTCTCTACCTCGTCGATTTCGTCCGGGAGGAGTGATGGAAAACAATAATATTTTCAGTACTTGTTACACTGAGAAAAATCAATAGTTACGATTATTAATCATTGGTTACATTTACTAAAACATTGGTTGCAGTTACCAAAATATTGGTAGCTCTGACGAACGATTGGTAATCGCAAATATTAATTTTTATAAGTGTACCATACGCGTAGGAAAAATTGACCTTATTTACATACTCATTTCCAAGCTGATATCATATTTTAATATACTACATATTTCAATATACTATAGTATTTATTGCTTGTCAACCAAGCTTCGTTTTCTCAGTGTGAAACATCAAAATTGATCCACACGTCATCATCCCACTTCCACAAATCGTCAACGTTCCTCGTTTCATACATCTTTCAAAACCTAAAAAAAAAAAAAAAAATGCTTTCACTCCTACAACCCAAAAAGAAAAATCGTTCTTCTAATCCCATAAGGACAGCTTGCTGAAATCGAGATTTCTCGTTGACTTTTCCTCGCTGTAAACCATCAGGTCGACCCGAACCTGCTGCACTCGGAGGTCCCGGGGTTTTACTGATCTCTCGAGTGCGTGGCGCGTATGGTCGGAGCGTCGCGGAGATCAGTGGAGTCCTAATCTCTTGGAGTGGCCACTCGGTCGGGTTCTCTGAGCCGGAGCCGCCACCGGTGCGGCCGTCGGGGCGCGCTCTCGACGATCGAGAGACGACGGCGAGGAGGTCGGCGCGTTTGGTAAGGGGACGCGCGTGCCGTCCTCGTCTCGTGCGCGGCGGGCCAACGCGTGTCCGGATATACGAGAGAAACCCAGAGGAGACCCGGAGAGCCCGCTGCTCTTTTGCCACTAACACACAGACCGTGGCACACGGCGCGTTTGCTATATACGCTGTGCACTACATCATCCTAAGTGACCCTATGCAAATGCCTCGTTATTTGTGGGTGCTGCCAGCCATATGGCCGACGTCTTGTTAGTCACTTTTGTTGCGGCTGCGGCGACGAGAACCTGCGCGCGGCTCGAGATGAAGAGGAGGATGAAGAGAGAGACGAAGAGGCCGACATCGCGTTGACTTGCGCTGCTGGAAGATAAGGAAAATTCTTGCCTAGCACATCGACGAGAGATGCGCGCGGCTCGCCTAATCGGCTCGCTCGTTACGACCCTCCGGACGAAGAACGAGTTCCGGGAACGAGAATCGTCCCTTAATTCTGAGGATGATCGAAGCCCTTTCGGCTGAGTGAACGTGGACACCCCCTAGGAATTATATGAGACTCGTTTTTGTTCCCACAGTAGTTAACATTTTTTTTTTTCTTCAGTTTCATTATACATATGGTGCATCCCTTTTTCGTTAATGTCGTAGCTTTTATTTAAAAAAAAACTAGAGAGTTGAGTGCAGGATTTTTTTTTCAGGTTTACAAGGAGGAAATATATTTAGGCGAAGTCTGAAGAGGAAACGAGAATATGAGCGAGGAAAAGGTCTCTGTCGGCGCGACTTTGGTAAGCCGAGAACGAGGTGTCTGGCCGAGATGCCGAACGGAAGGAGAGGTCGTGTTGAGGTTTGTCCGGGGGTCTCGCGGCGGTTCCGAGTGTCCCGCGCCCGGCGAGCGGCCGAAGTGGCCCGAAGAGCCCGAAGACGAGGCTCGTCTTTCCGCGCGTGTTGTCACGTTAGTCTCGATGTCGAGGGCGCTGCGCGCGGGTCGAAAGGGCCACCCACGCTCGACTCGCATTTCACAAGCGCGTTCGACGCTAACGGTGGTCGCTTCTCGCGTCCTCAGTGCCGCCGTCACGGATCGTCAAGTTGTTAGGCACGAAAAAAAAAGAAAATTCTTCGGAAGACGATTCCACGGTCAGGTCGACGAGAAAATTTCGTTGGCATCGATCGCCTAATTGAGAACAGATTTTTACTTACTTTTATCTCGACGCAGGAGCGGAATAAAAAAATCAGTTCCATTTCATTTATTACAATAAAAAACAAATCGAAGTCGTCAATTTTTATTTTCAAATTGTCATAAAAATATCCAAAAATAAAAATGCCAATGTTGGACACTTGATATTTTTCCAACAAGGTTCTGATCTATTTTCATGCAGGAAACGAAACGGAAGACAGCATTTTTTATTGAGGCAACATTAAAAAATTAATAATTTAATTAGTATCTCGATCGTAACGTGTTAATTTGATTATTTAATTTCGTGCACTAGAGGATGATCCGAAGAATCTGGATGTTACGGGAAGAAGCGCAGCCACAGGACAAAACGATGTTGGTAGCGGTTGATCTATGGAGGACAGAATCAGCGGGGGGGGGAGGGAGGGGGGAGCAGCAGTGGCTGGTACCGCTGTGCGACTCGCATGCCTCCTATTCCCGTGGCGTGGAGGGGGAACGGGGAGAGGGTGGGGGGCTGCCTTGCAAATTGAATAACAAACGTTCACCCTCCTCGGTTAAATCACCGAAAGGGCACCCCGCCTCGTTCGCCGCGTCGACATTAACCGCACCCCCCGCGAATTGTTGTGGTGCGCACGAGGATCTCCCCTCCGCGGCGCACTAAAACCTCGGAGAACCCGCGCGGTCGCTGCTTCTGGCTTCTCCGCTCGTTCAGCGCGTATTTGCATAGCAATCTTATTTCGTAATCTTCTCCATATTGATCCGCTCCGCAATGTCGTTTCACCCGCGTCGACTCGGTCGAGACGACGCGACGAGCCGAGGAATATTAACTCGTGCTGCGTTTGTGTGCGGTAAATAAATTTCCAATGGGATTAAATCACTAATGCGACGAGTATGTGGGTAGAAAATTGATTTTTATTAGAGTCTGAAGATTATTTGCTGATCTGACGTCGTTGGACTTCCATTAATTGTGGTGAGATTTTCGTTCCGACGAAAACGAAATGGAGGGACGAAGGATTTTTTTTTATACAAAAACAAATTTTGTGCAGGAAAACAAAAGCCAGTGAATTGCAGGAAAAGTATCAATTTAGATAGAGTAAATAAATTCTGTTTGGGATTAAATCACTAACACGATGAATGAGTGTGAAATTGTTTTTATTAGATTCCGAAGTCCGGCGGAATTGTGTCCTCGGCGTACGATCGAATCCCGAGGGTGAGCCATCGGCCTTCCGCATCAGCGTCCAACGAGAGCGAGAGAGAGAAGGGACGAGACTCGGTCCAAGTCATCCCCGCTAATAATGCCCGGGGAATGGGATAGAGCTCGATTATAGCAGGGTACCCTAGTCGCTGCTCTCGGACCTCCTGACGCGGCCACGATGACGATGCGATGACGATCCAATAGCGTATTTTGTCCGGGGTTCGGTTTGGGCAAATTAAACTAATCGATTTGTTTGGAAAAGAAGCGGCGCGGTCGACGGACACTGGATCAGCGGGGGAACGTCGAGATCGTCGCTGAAAAGCCTCAAGATTTTTTTTTTTTTTTTTTTTTTTTTTTTTTTTCAATCACCAAACTCATAAAAACCTGAAATGTCTGTGAATATTAAAAAACGCAAAATGGTTAAGTGGCAATTTATGTTGTGTCACTTAAAAAATACATTAGTGTGCCTATTGAACTTATGCATGTATTTACTTAAATAAAAAAATGTATATATTTATTTTTATTAATAAAGAAAAATTGATTGCATACTCAACGCAGGATATTTTGCAGCAGCTCTGTGCAGTACAAACCTTTTTTTACTTTTATCTTTATTTTCCGCCGTCCCGAGAAGCCGTCTCGGAGCCCGGACGTGCTTTAGGGTAATTTGCTCTGGGGGTCGCGTTACTCGCGTCGGGCTGCGCTCCGAAATCCAGTGTATGCGCAGCATCATCCCTCGAGCGTCACGTCGTTGATGGCAAATGTGGTCTGGGGGAGTTGGAGGACACGGGACAGATAGAGAGATAGAGAGAGAGCGAGACAGAGACAAAGCGAGTGAAAAGGGGGACGACGTGCATCGTGGAAAAGTGGAGGGGGTTCTGATGTTATGACGGAACATTTCATGGCTCGGAGAATCCGGGACCTAACGGCCCGTACAATATTATTTACCGGTCGCAGAAAGCCCCCCCCGAGAGTTCTTCGTCTCGCGAACCCCTTTTTCCCCTTTTGTATTTTTTATTTTTTCTTTTTATTGCCTCGCGAATCTCTTGCGTACACACAGACTCAGTCGTTTCAACCCGAGACAGTTTTGCGGGAGCGAAAAGACGATCGAGCGGCGATTTTTCGTAAAAACCCTTCACGGGCCTGTAAACGTTTCGGTGAACCTCGCGAGATGGCGAATTTTTGCGAAGCGCTCGCAACATCGCGCAGCGACTTTCGCCGGTCAACTGCGCCGCGCAATTGAGCCGCTTCGGAGCTTTCTGAGAATTTTCGCGGAGTAAGTTTCTCGAGGCGACGATAAAGCGAGCGCGCAAACGGCGAAGGGTTCGAGCGAGCTGAGGTTTGGAGTTCGACGCGAGACGAATCGGCGTGTACTTCAACCGCGGGAGAAAGAGAGAGAGAGAAAGAGGCAGAGATAGAGAGAGAGAAAGAGAAAAGAGAGTGACCCGGAACAAAACGCTAGCGTGCTTCACGATCGTCGTCTCGAGAATGAGATCAGAGTTCATTCGGGGGAAAATGTGAAGGAGACAGTGAGTCTAAGTGAGATCAATTGAATTGAAGAGTAGTCCACGTGTTTATACTCACAAAAGCATCGTTTATTTTTCTCTTTTTTTTTTACTCTTTAAAATGAATTCTCATAATTTTTTATAATAATACTTTTAATAATTATTTATTTTATTAATTAATAATAATAATAATTAATAGTAGGTAAGATTACTAACGTTAGACGGGTGGGCGTGATATGGAGCTCCATCCGAGTCCAAGTTCCACACGTCTCGCTCGCTCGATTAAAATTTCTGTTCTCGTGTGTGTGTGTGTGTGTTTTCTCTAATTTTTTTTCTTTCACCATAACTTATTATTTCTTTTTTTCCTTTTTTATCATTCTCCGGATAGACTCTTGCTCGAGACTTGCTCGACGCACTCGCATCAAGCGTATTTTCTTTCATATATATTTTTTTTCGTTTTTTTCGTGTTTTTCTTTTTTGACAAACGTGACGACGCGCTAGCTCGCTAATTCGAGTATCTTTTCCTTCGGATAGTGTCGTATATAATACTATATAAGATAAAAACTGACGTATGGAACCTGACCGAGAGTAGTGGTATACACATCCGGGCATAAAATTCGTGTACCGTATCTATCGAGGACGACGCGTCCGGTTCGTTCGTGTGAATGATCGTGTTTTTGCGTTATGCGTGTGCGTTGCGTGTGTATTTTCTTTCTGTATGTAAGTGTGAGTGTCGAATTTTTTTTGTCGTCTGTTTCGATATTTCCGTGTATGTCACTTTATACAATATTATATCGCTCTAATATAATATCATCTCTCACGCACTATGTATAGTATTTACACGTTTAATAAATTGGGCGATAGAGTGTGCAGGGGGGTAGCGGTGAGGGCAGGGGGGTACGTTCGGGCAAGGGGGTTTTGGGGGCTTGGGGGCCTTGGGGGGGGGGGGGGGGGGGTATAGTATCGGTGCTACTAGTACGCGCGATATGTCGCGCTGGTGGCCGGCGGTGGAGACAACGACTCGGGCCAGTCGTGATGGGTGCGCGGGAAGTGCTCTGGTACAGCGGTAGAAAAAGCAGAAGAAGAAAGACAGGAGTCGAACCGGGACGGGAACGGCGGCGTCAGAAGCGTCTAGAGGTTATGTACAGGTGCAGGAGAGGACGGCGACGGTGTCTGAGGATTGCCAGGTGTACCGGGATTCTGAGTGTAAGAGTTGTTTTGTCGGGACTGTTGTTGGTGGTGTTGGTGTTGCTGTTGTTGCTGTTGTTGTTGGTGATGGTGGTGGTGTTGTTGTTGTTGCTGTTGTTGCTGTTGTTGGTGATGGTTGTGATGTTGTGATAGGGACTGTTGTTGTTGCTGATGTTGGTGTTGGTGATGGTGATGGGCGTTCATGGAGTGGTTCTGGTGCTGTTGCTGGATGAGGTTCAGGTTGAGGGGGTAGGATAGTGGGGAGCCCAGGGCCGTTGGGGCACCGTTATTGCAGCCACCGGCGGCTCCGGGCCCCACCGGGCTCAGTGCATGCTCATCCCCGCGTGGGGGTGGTGGGCCGCCACGGACGTTGCGTGATGATGCGGATGGTGCATTAGAGGCGGGAGATGCGGGTGGTGGGGATGGTGCGGGGTCAGAGGCGGTGGGGTCATCTGCATTGGGGTCATGGGTGCGGTCGGCTGGTGAGCGGTGACCTGGGAGCTGTTGCCGTCCTGCGGCACCGCTCCCGGCACCCCCGCCAGGGCCTGCTGCTGCTGCTGCTGCTGCTGCTGCTGCTGAGCTTGCCCCGACGTTGGCACCGGTACCTGTCCCGGCACCACCGAGCTGCTGGAAGTGGGACTCTGCTGACTCGCGTTGTCCTCGCTGTCGGAGCAGGACTCGGCCGAGGAGCTCCCCGCTCCCCCCTTGCCCTTGCTGCCGCTGCTGCTGCTGCTGCTGCTGTGGGTCTTGACGTGCTTCGCGAGATGGTCGCTGCGCATGAACCGCTTGTTGCAGACCGGGCAGGCGAATCTCTTTTCGCCGGTGTGGGTTCGAAGGTGCCGCTGCAACTCATCCGAACGTGTGAACCGCTTGCCACAGAAAAGCCAGTTGCAAACAAACGGTCGCTCACCAGTGTGCCACCGTAAGTGGGCCTTCAGATGCGACGTCTTCCCGTAGACCTTGCCGCAGCCCGGTATGTGACAGCTGTGGATGTTCTTCTTCCTTAGATGGACACCCGCGGGCCCGAGGCGCTCGGCCTCTTGGCAATTCGGACAGTCGCACGTGGCGCGGCCGGTGTAGCGTCTTTGGGAGCGCGGCGATGGCGCCTGGCTCACCCCGGTGCCGGCGCCGCCCTGAGGACTCCCGGCACCGCCGCCACCGCCACCGCCGCCGCCGCCGCCTCCGGACGACGCGGGATGATGAGCGTGGAGGCCGAAGCTCGGCGGTCCGCCGGGCAGCATCGATTTGTAGGTGTCTTGAAGGAGATTGTGACCGGCCGACGTGGCGGACGACAGCAGATGATTTCCGGCCAGGGCGAGACTCGTCGAGTAGTCGGCCGAGTAATTCGCCATCTGGGCATGAACGCCGACGCCAACGGTACCGCTCACGTCCAACCAGCCACCGGTGGCGGCACCGTGAACGTCCCACCAGCCATCGCCGGCTTTGATACCGCCGTGCGTGGCGCCGGGCATCGCGTTGAACGGCCACGACTCGTAAGGGTGTCTACCGTAGACGGATCCGAGCGTCGCTCCTTCGACCTTGCCGAGCAGACTGCTCTGATGATGATGCGACTCGCCGGCGGGCTGGGCCGACGCCGCGCCCGGGAAGTAGAGATCGCTGCCGTATTGCGGTGCTGTCGAGGCGCACGACGTCACCGGTGCCCTCGCGTAACCGCCCGTGCTGCCGGCGCTGCTGGTGGCCACGGGTCGTTGTGTCACACCCGTTGTCGTGCATCCGCCACCACCGCCACCGCCTCCGCCACCTCCACCGCCTCCACCGCCGCCTCCGGTGTGCTGGGGCGAACTGCCGCTGCTCTGGGGCGATTTTTTCCAGGGATGAAAGCCCTTTCCGACCGCTGCGTCCGCCAGGGGCGGCGGGCTCTTGCTGCTCAGCTTGTTGCACTGGGCGGCGAGCATCGCGAGCGGCGTACCGCGCAAACCCGGATGATCCTGCAACAGAAAACAAATGGAAGACTCCGTTAGGCATGTGCATGTGTGTGAATGTGCGTTTGGATAGTTTCGAAGGCGAGAAGGAAGACGAGACCAGACTCTTCCTGGAAAACTCGTTTGGGGGCAATATGGTTCATGCTGGAAGTGGGCCTAAGAGTGGATGAGGTCGGTTCTCCAAAATCCAGCACGTATATATATTGTATAACTCAGGCCCGGCCTCGGGGTACCTGGTAATCACGTGTGGTCCGAATCGTTCTAAAAATAAGCTGACGCTTCCGCCGTTCCCCGACGTCCGCTGTGGCCCCCGAACTCCTCTCCCCCCCTCTTCCCAAACTCATCCTCTTGCGCATCTACGTACACGGCTTCCGCGAGTGGTGGAGGGCGCATAATGACACCAAATTGGCGCACACACCGTGTGAGCGGCGTCCGTGTGGACGTGGTCGCCCCTGGTCTGGGCGCCTCGTCCGGGAGTCTCTCTCGTCGGCCCAGGCTGCGGCTCCTATGTGGCTAGAGCCACATAGGAGCCGCGCTCAGATCGCAAGATTGGCTGCCCGAAGTAATGAGGCCCGAGGGCGTCGGGCGCGCGCACATACAGAGGCCACACGGGTTGGCGCGAGTCGCACGGCGACGACGACGACGACGACCGTGTAGCCCGGGGTCACATCCTCCTCTAGGTAGTTTTATGCAAATCATTCGACGGCGACGAGCGTAGCCCGAACGAGGTCGACGAACACGGAGAGCGGACCCGACGTCGAGTTCGCCCGTCCGCGTCGAGAGGCGAAAACGTCGTCGTACATCTTGCCGCACCATCGGCGCGACTCTCCCGGTCGTCCTGACCCCCTCCCCTCCCATTCAACCCAGCTCCAGTCTGACACGAAATTTCGATAGAGTTCGGGTAAAACGATCCGGCCGCGATTGTCGGAACGTCCGGACGGACCGTGGTAAACGGAACCTGCAGTTACCGACAAATTGCGACTCCAGCTCGTCTCAGCGTCAATCGAATTCATACAAGCCCTTTGAGTGGAATGAAAATCGGGGATGGGGAAAGGGGAGATGAATAATTTCGCCATACGCGCGAGAAGAACCGATGGCAGACGACGAGCGTTCTGGATTTAACACGGCCGGGAGACGCTTCTTTCGCATAGTGTGGAGGCGGTGAGGACAGGGGGAGGGGGGTAGTAAAGGGATGCGGGAGGGAATAATACTGGAACCGGCGAGGCTAGTCGAGGTAATGAGGCCGGAGGCTGCAGGAGAGGATCGGGCGGTCTCATCAAGGGCAGTTTCATGCAAATCATCCTGGCGTAGGGCGACCCTGATGTATACACATCTCTCGCGTCTCCCTCGCTCGCGTTGGGGGAAAGACGGATCAGGGGGATGGAGGGGGTGGCTAGACCGTCAACGGCGGCTACTGTAAAGGGACCGACGCGCATCCTGCGTCACAGTGGCCGTTCGAAGGGCTCTTTCGCTGCTGCTGCTGCTGCTGCTGCTGCTGCTGCTGATGCTGATGCTGTTGGTGTCCTGGAGAAAGGCACCAAGATAGGAGGAAGAGAGCAGAGCAGAATGAGCCAGGCGGGTGGAAGGGGGGGGGGGGGGGGGGGGGGGAGGGGGGTCGGAGAACTGAAGAGCGTATTCGGAAAGGTAGAGGCAAAGGGTCCGCGGAAGCAGCAGGAAATTAAAGTCTGGCGGCCCGCGGCCATTAGTAGCCGGCGCCATCGAGGCGACACGCCCCCACCGCGCTGTCCGACGTCCTTCTATACGCGCCGCGCGCTTCCAGGCTCCTCGCCATCAGGCAACACCAGGACGAAAGACACTGGCGCTGGTGCGGCTTTCACTCGATTCTTGTTTTCTCTCACCCTGGGTTTTTTTCGGGGAACTATTGAGTATCCTCGTGGACTGAGGATTTTATATCGTGAGTATGAATGAACTCAAGTCATTTGGTGAATCATGGTAGTCCTGGTCAGGAAAGTGCGATTCTTGAATGAAAAAATAATCCATTTGATTTGTCTCGTTATTTTGTCAGAAATAACAGCGCTGTCGATTGAAGGTATCGATAACCTTATTCAGGACCTCACAGATAGTTTTGCATTATTTTTTAATTATTATATCATCAATTTTTGGAAGGATGATTTATTATCACGAACACAATATCAGAGTAAAATACTGCAAGATCCTCTCGTTGCTGTTTTTAATTCTCGAGCCAGCCTGCAAAATCGGAAACCCTCGTCGACAAACGTGGCGGAGCGGGGGGTGACCGAAAATTTATGGATTTAATCGTAGCTTCGACGAGCGAGACGACAAGACGAACGCGGCTTGTACGAGAAAGGTGGTTGCGCGTCCGGGGTATATAGCAATGGTCGGTGAATGCGAGGTGGAATCGGCGTGTTCGTCGCGCAGATATACGTATATATATGTATATCTGTCTGACGAGCGCTCGGCGAGGGTCGCGCGGGTGTGAGAGAGTCCGCGAAGGCTTCCGATTCGGTGGCGCCTGCTCGTTGGGGACGTAACCTTGCGCGTAACCCGCGTGCACCAACCGCCGGGAGCCGAAGGAACGAAGGCGATACTCAACCCCCGGCGATATTTCCATCGAGCTCTCTCTCTCTCTCTCTCGTTCTGGAGGGATGGGGGGGAGGTTGAGGGGTTGGGCTGGCAAGGAGCGAGGAGAGGACGAGGGGACGAAGAGACGCCGCGTTGCGTCCTGGAAAAGAGCGAAAGGGACGAGAGATTCGGGGTGGAAGATAGCGAAGGGAGTAAGTGCGTCGTCGGCGAACGAGGGTGCGAGCGAGAGGCAGAGGGAGGGAGAGAGGGAGGGTGGCCAGGAGCGAGAGGGGTGACAGTGTGTACAAGGGGGATGGCAGCGTATCTCTGCCGGTATACGAGAGCCACGCCCTCTCCAAGCTCGACGGTCGTAGGTTATAGGTGAAGAGTGAGAGAGAGGATGAGAGGGCGAGAGAGAGAGAGAGAGAGATAACGCAGCACAGGGTTGGTATTGATCCAGTCGAACAATACGACGTGCCCTCCGGAGACAACGACATCTCTCAATTAGCCATCGAGGAACGCGCGACGACACCCACCAAGCCCGTTCAACCGCCAACCCCCGCCACCTCGAATTTCGACTCGCTCAACCTGGCGGACCACGAGCTGCTCATCCGCACCCCGCGCTGATAAAAATCTCCGGGAACCGAGAGACTAGCGAGTTATTTTCACTCAATTGGATACGAAATGAATAATTGATGGCGTCGATAGGTTCGAAGATAATTCCGTGAAAGCGACTGCAGTGCCATGATCCAGAAACCATTGGCACGAGAAAATAAAGGCTGCCACAAGGTGAGTGCAACCAAGTTATGAGTTGACTCAACCGATAACTTGGACGAGCCTGACGAGTTATTCCTGATCAACCCTGATGTCGCAATTTTTTCTATCTTTTAACCAGCTCTTCGTTTCGACGTCCAACCCTTTTTTCCTCCACGAACAACTCAACCTTCCTTTCTCAACCTGTCGGAGCAACCTGCCCTTCCCACACCATTCACGCGTTTCCCCCCGCGCGTCGATAATTGCGAACCAGTCGCGAACTCCGCGAACGCGCGTGTAACAGGAAAATAAGAGAAACTGCTCGAGCACCAGGAGTGCGAACAAGTGGTGGGCATATGGATCGCGGTCGGCAGAAAACGCTGACGGGGTCAGACGCGCCGAGCACCCGACAGTGGCAGAATGGTCTTTGGTATTACTAGGATTATCCGCAAATGGAACGTGTCGGGTGCGTTAATAGGGTTATTGATTAGTCGAATGCCAGAGGAGATAGAGCGCTGGAGGGAGTCGAGCGAGCTGCGGGGGAGAGGGAGGACGGGGGAGAGGGAGAGGGAGAGTGAGAGCCGGAGCGAGCGAAGCGCCCCGAGGCGACGTGCTCTGTAATTATTCCACGCTGAACGAAAAGGAGTCGTTACTGCGGTAGCGCGCTTTGCCAGGCGCCTTAAAGTCGCCATCTCCAACAGCAGCTCCACCCGCGGCCGCTTCTCGCTCTCTCGCGTCGTAGTCCCTCTCGGTCATTCTCCTCCACCGCACACCGACGCGGCTACCAACCCCCTCACCGTCTAACCGTCAATTATCGCGGTACTTCGCGGGCTCGCGTACGCGCGTGCACTCGCCGCACGCAACGCGATATAACCCCCCCCCCCCCCCCCCCCCCTCGACCCCCTCTGACGCTGTATATCCTGCCCTGTACCCACACGTTTCCGTATCACTTACAGCGGTCCTGTAAGTGAATCGCTCCGTGATATACGTCCTGCCTTCTTTCCTCGTTAACCGCCGACTTCGCGGCAACGACGCTTCGCGCTTAACCTCGATTCTAGCCGAGACTTGCGGTGGCGTTCGGACGTGTTTTGTGTGTTAGAAAAATATATTTTTGGACGGTGGACGTGCGCTCGGTGCACGCGAGGACGTAACCCATGACGGCGTGTAGCCTGGCCTTATAACGTGTGGGACGTTATCCTTATCGCTTAAAACGGTTTTGTAAGTGAATAGCTTGATATAACCTCAATACTGCATCATCCAGATATCGAAAGAAAATTATATTTGGCGTGACAACGATGTTTTGTTGAATTGAAAGGTTTGCAACTTCGTCCAGTGAGCATAGTTCACCAGAACTGTGCTCACTGAGCGAGAAGATCAAGCAGAAGCTGGGCCTTCTCACCTGCGGTGTTTTTTTTTTCGGTTGCGCCAGTTTCACCTCTTCAATCATAACCCAGCGTCCGAAAACGATGTTGTAGAAACCTCTCGATGCGATGATTGATGACGCGACACAGTCTCGTTTCTCACGGGTGCAAACGTGTGTTGCAAGCCCGCGCCGAGTCTGGCCCGGGCGAATTCAGGGTAACGCAAGTGGGTTTTACAACACTGAATGTGTTTCTGTCGGCTAGTTTGAAAGAGACCAGCGCCCATGTGAAGCCCTGGGCGCGGGTTTCATCTTTTGTTTTAGCCGCGTGACGTCACGCCCCCATCGTAGTATCCCAGAAAGACCAGAGAGACCGAGACAGCGAGTAGTCCAAGCTAGGACTAATAACGCCTCGAGCGGCGACGCCGCGCGCATAAATTAAAAAACGCTACAACACTCGGCCCGGTGTGTGGCGACCGGGTGGAAAAAGTTGATCGTCTCTCGAACGACGCGGCGGTCAGCGCCTTCCGAGAACTCCGCTCCGTTGCTCCGGGTTTCTCGCCGTCGTTCCAGCCACGCCGCGATCGCGGTCGCCACGTTGCGTTGTCGTCGCGCGCACACGAGACTTGACTCGTATACCCAGCTCACTTCGACCATCCTTCATCTTGCGATTATGCCGAGCTCATATTATATTCGCAAACGCGGTTACGAAACTTCGATGAATCCTTCGAAGATCCTCATTTCCTGCACGAAACTTCGCGGCGGGAACTTCGTGGTTATCGCCACGAACGAAGCGAGAGAGACGGAAGATATACATCAGATAGGAAGGGAGGTAAAGAGTGAGTGAGACGTTTAGACCATTTTGTCTAGGAACGATGGAACCAATCAGCGAACGTTCAAGCGAGACCCTCGAAGCAGTCGCGCTCGTTTTCCGCACGAAACGGCGCGGGAGCGCAAAAAGCTCGCGAGCTTAGCGGCCCAGCAGCGAGAAACGCTTCGACGATTCGGTCGTCCGGTAATAGACGCGATCACGTAATGTCGCCGGTGTACCCAAAATGGTTTCCACGAAGCCAGCGCGAGGTGTTTCCAATGAGCGACGGGTGCGCGGGGGAACCTTTCGAAAATTGGATTATTCATGGGAGGTGGTCGATCGGCGCCAAGGGGGGAAAAGCGGTAGTCCTTCCTACCTCCCACCTACGGAGGGGGAAGTGTTGGTTGACACGTGAAACAAAACCGAACCTGACGACCACTGCGCCGATGTTCGAGGTCACGGACACGTGACAGCTGCGACGTGAAGTTGGCGCGTTTTCCACATGCGTTCAACGTCAAACCGACCGTCCAGCCATTCATCCAGCCAGCCAGTAGCTCGTCCTCATCGTCCTCCTCGTCGACGTCGTCGTCGTCGTTGTGGCGCGGAGCCATCAGGCAGGGGCGTAAGGCTCCCGTGACAGCCGACTGACAGACAGACCGACGTGTGCGCCACGCGGACCGTGCGCGAAGCCCGTCGGAGGGTGCGAACGAGGTAAACGCGCGGGCGCCTCCGCGCGGAAGGGTGTAACACGCGGGCGCCTCACACTCGACGCCTCGACAACCGCGGCGGCGGCGGTGGCGTCGGCGACCCTCATGGCCGGTGGCCCGGGGGGCGCTTGCGGCCGACCGCAGCTGACGTCTTTGTCGAGAGAGTAACGAAGTTCCCCCCTCGATGAAGTTTCGGGTGAGGGCGAGAATGACCACGGTGGTCAGCCAACCGAGAGCAGTCGACACACTCGCCCACTCGCGTTGACGGAAACACACGAAGTGAGAGAGACCCACTTCAGGGTACTTTGTGTCCTATTTATTCCTGGACACACGCTAATGTGAGGTTAGAGAAACTCATTGAGATTGATCGCAGCTTGATTTTACGTGGAGAGGCTATGAGGATAGTACCTGGATTGGAAAAAGAGTTGCTACCCTGATAACCACAACACCAAGAAATTGTTTGCCAGGGTTCAAGAGACTTGGACGTAGTTTTTCATTCTCTGCTAAAAGTCTTCAAGTTGTAGAAACTTGTGGATGTCGCAGACGATTGAGTCTCTTGTTTCTTGGTGTTAAGGAAACGAATATAAGGACAGTACCTGGATTGGAAAGGGAGTTGCCACCCTGATGACCATAACACCAAGAAATTGTTTGCGAGGGTTCAAGAGACTTGGACGTAGTTTTTCATTCTCTGCTAAAATTCTTCAAGTTGTAGAAACTTGTGGATGTCGCAGACGATTGAGACCCTTGTTTCTTGGTGTTTCCGACAGTTCGCCGAAGAGTCGACGACCCGCGGCAAAGGGAACACGCAACACCTGCCCTGGTGGCGGGGCAGGCGGCTTCTGATTGGATCCAGCTGCGTCGGGGAACCTATCCGATCTAATAGAGTCCTGGAATCGACCGACGATTGGCGCACGAACCAACGGGCAGTCCTACTTCCTACCTTCTTCCAGTCGACATTGTACGAAAAGAACGTTTCGAGGATGGGAAAGCAACGGCAATCAGTCCGATTCCCAACGGAGAACAATGCGGGCTTCGACTTCCAATGCTAATGATCTGTTTATCGCTACTAGCAGCTCATCGCATAACCGCGGCACAACATCAACTCCAGTCGACTGCCACAGATAAGCATGACACTCATCGAGCGGGACACTGTTTCCAATTCTGTCCAAGCGCTAATGCGACGTTACCAACGCCTAACGGTGCGATAGCCGCACGACACAATTACGGAGAACATTTATTTTCCAGCACTCGACTGGGTTGAGTTATTCTCAGGAAAATCACATTTGTCGTCGTCGTCGTCGCCGTCTTCATCGTCGTAGTCGTTGGTTGCGCAAACGACGCGACGGAGAAACCGGCGAATCCCAAAATTCGCCGCTGTCCTCCTGGAATTGAGTTTAGCATTAGGCAGACGGGATTAATAACGTTATTCATGAGTGAGAACCCGGAGGCTCCGGAGGGTCGGGGGGGAAGCTGCATCAACACATCGCGCGCCGGCAGCACGAGAAGCACATTCGGGGCGCTGATACCGTCCCGGTCAGTTCCCACCGGAGAGCTCGGCTACCTGTTACCCCACCTTTCTAAATTATGTTTTTTAATTAAATCCATCGTGAGAGATAGAGCCGGGCGCTCTGAGAGAGTGATAGAGAGAGAGATAGAGGACTCAGGGCCCCGCATATAACCCGCGGGGTCCCCTCGATCTTTCGGTGGTGCGGGATGACGCCTCACCGGAGGCTCCGAAGGGAACAACCTAAGTATACTTATACCCTCGGCCGACGTTCTCGTGTACCGCGCGTTTTGCCTCGGGCCAACAGGGAGCTGCAGAGATTTATTCGGCGTTCGCCGCCGCGTCGTCTTAGCTCATCATCCGAGGGCGCCGATTCTCCCCACCTCTTCAGCCCCTTCGTTCGGTCTCTCTCGGGTCCCTTTTTCATCAGTGGTCCCGGGCCCTGGTCCGACAATCCGCTGACCGACAGACCCTAACGATTTCCGCGTAACGGGCTAAAAACCTTCCAAGCTGAGGACGACCTTGAAGGGTACAAAATCTCCGCTGGATCCGCGATGAATCCCTTTTTGGTTTTCGCTGCTTTTTCGGTGGCAAAAAAATCGGTTGGCTCGACGAAAATATCGTTATCTGTGGTAGCAAAGTCACTTTATATTTTTGTATCTCGATCAACGATTAACGATCATTTTTGGGTGTCTTTCTGGATCATTTTTCAAGGTCGTCGATTGCCGCTCTTCCTGTCTTCCAGTGCGTTTCCCGTCACCGATGAAATTTTCCAATCGCTGAGTTTTCTCTCAAGGACTTAAAATCGTCCTGGGTAAGAACGATGATTTTGACCTTGGACCCACCGAAAATCCCGAACCCTTTCCCGTGCCCTCCGCAATTTCAGGGGAGCCGATTCTCCACGCTGGATTTTCACGCTTACATCGCACTGTTCGGGGTTAGGAGAGGGGGGAGAGAGAGAGAGAGAGAGGGGCGGGGTGGAACTTCGCGAGCCGTCGAAAGGAGCGAGCGCCCTCGATTCGCCGTTCGGACCGAACAGAAGCAGCGCGACGGAGATACCGACGGCGGCCGCGCGGTATCTCGGAGGAGAGACAAGGCTGCTAATTCATTAGCACTCGTAAATCTGTCGCGCTCCCGGCGTTGAATATTAAGCGGGCATTACCGAGTGCCCCGGCTATAACTCGTGGCCAGTTAACGCGGTTACACCCTTATCCCACCACCACCATCACCACCACCCGACCTTCCGTACACCGTGCGCACCACCGTAAAAAAGAAAAAAAAAAGTACAACTTGTGTACAATTCCACTACTCCGATTTTTATTTTTAGGCCCCTTCAGATTTTCTTTTTTATTATTATATTCGCCGATTTATCTTCGTTTTATTTGCTTCCTCGAACAACGCGCGAGAAATTCTCGTGGCGAACGACGGTGCATTTTATTTGCCTCGATAAGTAGGGCAATAAAGAAAATTACGTGAGGGCCTCCGCCGTACTCCGAGAAGCAGCCGATGCTCATTGCCACTCTGGCCGCGCGGCGTCGGCTTCGCGTGCTCGCGAGACTTAGAAAAGCGCGCGCGACGAGAGGTTGAGGAGAATCGCGTTAGCTTCTTAGTTGATTGGCCGCGCTCGGTTCCGGCGTGCCGAGGTCATTCTCGCGAAAATCGCTTCTTCGAACGTACGTACGAAGGGCGGCAACGAAGACGACGGTGCATCGGGTATAACGAGGCGTTTCCACCGGGCAATCGGTTATTAGCAAAAATGCAACTCTCGTTTTTCAAACGCGTTACGTCTTCATTAGGATAATGAGAGCGCTGTAAATCTCTCGGTGCGCCCGAGCGCGGCCGCCGTGGCCAACGACGTAGCCGCTCGCTCGGGTTCGCTCGCTTCTCGAACGCTCGAGGCTCGCGACGCGCACTGGCAGCAGCAGCAGCAGCAGCAGCAGCAGCAGCAGCAAAGTCAGCGGACTCGCGCGGACTCGAGGGACGGAAGCGTCGCGCGCATTTGCATGAAGTAATTTAGTGGTACATAAAATTCCACGAGGGAATTAGCGAGTCCCGGGTGTTCGATCCATCGCCCGTCGCTTTTTTACGCGAAGAGAAAAAAAAACATCGTCACTGTATAAATCGTGAAGAACATTCGATTTTCAACTGAATTTTTCGATTTTTCGTGAGTCATCAATTTTTTTATCGCGTTAACCGGAGATTTCCGCGGCGAAAAAAATAGAGGCCCACGTTGAGTCTCGCTACAAGATTCAAATTGTTTGATTACGAAGAAATAAAAATACCGATGGCGATAACGATGATTGATATTTTATTACGCGGTATACTTCACGCTCCGCGAAAAAAAGAATCGGGATACGAGAAAAAAAAACGAATCACCGGTGGAAGGATAATAAACGAAGGAAAAAGTAGAACGTGCCGCGAAAAAAAAGGGGAGAAGGACGCCCGCGCTCCCGACCGGGAGCCGAGGCGTAAAGAGAGCAACGGTAGCGGCGTGGCATTAGCATATAGAAGGAATAGCCCCGCGGCCACTTCGTAATAAACGCCCTGCGCGCCCCGTGCGGCTAACTCGCGGGGAGCGCGCGCGCGCGCTCTCTTGTATTTATTAACGATGTACTTTTCGGCATACCCGTCGACATTCGTCAGCCGTCGATACTGTCAGGAGACTCAACGACGCCGTCATGGCGAACAGAAAAAAAAGAATCAAAAAAATCCGAAAGTTATCGATCTCCGCGTGTGTATAAATATTTTCCCGCACCCTCGGCTGGAATAAAAAATCTAACGATGTCGGACGCGCGACCCGCGCGATATATAATTTTTTTTATATAGCGTCGCGCTACGCACTGCAGCCCTAATACAATAAATAAAAAGGGGGTGAAGGGAGGAGGAGGGGGGAGGGAGAGGGACATACCCATTGGGCCTCTGTCCACCGCCAAAAATAAGAGACCTAATGCAGCTCTCGTATATTCGACTCTTTATAGCGCAGCTCGGCTCAGGTGGTCCCCACGAATTTCGAGGCTTCGGCAGCAGCGGCGGCTTTCTTTCAATTATCAGTCCTCCCAGGCTATGAACATTCACGCGGGCTCCGAACGTGAAAAAATTCAAACACACACACATGCGAATCAGGGTCGTCGCCGCCTGGTCGAAGGACGAATCGCGGCCTATTCGTAAAATTCCTCGAAGGCGATTTTTCACCATAAAAATGGGCAGCAAAAAAAAATCGAAAGTAAAAAAATGAAAAAATTGTTTGCGAAGAAATCATCTCTCGCTGGACGACGCGAATATTCGCGTTCCGCACGAATACGCGCGTCGTCGCTCGGGTTGCTGGATGCCGAGATCAAAGTGGATTTTGATCGACGGTCGCGCGCGAGCGCCCGCGATTCGCACGCGATGCAGCTATTTTCCCGTTACGAGCGATTACCGGGCGGCGGCGGCGGCGGTGGCCGCGGACTACGCGTTTATCTGATCTGTCGTGTAGCAGCTCGGCCGCCGTGCACGAGCCATCGCGAGTCCCGTGCTGGCCTGTGTTCCATATGTGTGTGTGTGTGTGCCTAGAGTCGGTCTCTCGGTTCGTGTTCGAGTTCTACTCCGTGTGTAGTGTAGAGTCGATTCGTCAGTTCATGTTCGAGTTCTGTTCTGTGTATAGTGTACAGTTGGTTCGTCAGTTCGTGTTCGAGTTTTCCTCTGTGTGTAGTGTAAAGTCGGTTCGTCAGTTCGTGTTTAAGTCGAGCTCTATAAAATCAGTCAG
Organism: Itoplectis maculator; assembly: GCA_964034905.1. Classification (NCBI taxonomy): domain Eukaryota; kingdom Metazoa; phylum Arthropoda; class Insecta; order Hymenoptera; family Ichneumonidae; genus Itoplectis; species Itoplectis maculator. The sequence continues at coordinate 3,653,532 of OZ035855.1, read as the reverse complement.
TTTATGTTCGAATTGTGTTTCGTGTGTAGCAGAAAGCCAGTTAGTGTATGAGTTCGGCACCGAGTGTAGCACACTTTCAGAAAAGACTGGAAATTTGTATCCATAAACTCGTCAATTGAATTCAATGGACAATTGTGATATAAAATGAAGGTCCCTTTGCAATGAAATTAGAGTAAATTTTCAAAATTAAAATACTTTCATAGTCAAATTAAAGCTAATTATAAAAATTACTGTACCAAAAATACATTTGACCTCGCAGTTGTATAGCAAATTCAATATACCAGTTTATGAATAAAAACTTTCAGTACATGTGCATTAAATTTCAAGTAATTATTTTTCTCAGTTTATATAAAGTCGATTGATCAGTTCGTGTTCGAATCGTGCTCCGTGTGTATAGAGCCAATTCGTCATCAGTTCGCGTTCGAGTTCAGCTCTGTGTGTACTATGAAGTCGGTTCGTATAGTCGCGTTCGAGTTCTGCTCCGTGTGTGCACACAGCGAGCTCGTCAGTTCCTGCGGGGAGTCGAGCGTTTTGTATCGCCGCGCGCGGTCGGTCTTACCCACCGCTTATATACATGAAAATCCTAGCTCGCGCGTTTGGCCTACTTGCTTGCGCGTCTCACGCGCACGAAAATAATTCATCGGGACGTCGTCGCGGCCACGCCCCCTTTTAAATTAATAAACTCGTCGTCGTCGTCGTCATCGCTTGGTGGCCCCCGAGATTTTCCTCGTCATTGTGGCAAGAAAATTATATTGGAAAATTCATATACCACCGGCCGAACGACCAGAGCCGATGGATATTCCATTATAGAGTCGCCCACGCGTCGATCGGGCTTTTCGATCTTGGTTAATTAATACGCGCCGCGATAACGAGAGGAGGGCGAGAACCTCTCGGGTGTGCGTAGCCGCCGTGTTGACAGCTGTCGCGGCGCCTGCGCGATGATGAATTAATAATCTCTCGAGTCGCGCGAGCCGCGCCCGATCCACGGGCTCCGATAAGCCTTTCGTTTCTCGGGTCACGGAGCTCGAGGGCGGGGAGGGGAGGGGGCGCCGGTTTACTAATTTGCATTAATGTGGGCGGGGAATTTGGGGATTTTTTTTTTCGATAAATTTCTGTCACTTTGTTATGGAGGTTCGAACGCGGCGACGAGAATCAAAGTGCGTGATATTGATGCGTTTTATTTTTATTTCTTTTTATTTTTTTTTACTATTCCGATTGCCGCAGGACTTCGATACGCGGGCCTTTGTTAATTTATTTCTCGTCTTCGTAAAAAAGGCAGCGCCTCCTGTCGGCACGTATGTTCGGTGCTTAGGCAGCGAGAGAGAGACAGAGAGTGCGATGGAGCAGATTCCGTTATTAGAAAGACGCCGCGGGCATAATTTAGCCGCGAGGAGAGTTTATGTGACGCGAGGGAGAGCCAGGTGACCTCAACGAGGCCCGGGAGTCACTCGGATCTAACGAACCCCGTGTGTTCTCGGGTTTTTTTTCGACACCATTACGGAATCCTCGAGGCTCGGGGCCTAATAAACCGGAAAAAGAAAAAATCGAAAAAAAGAAAATAAAATTCTTCGACCAAAGATTCGATAATAATATACATTGGGCGGCTGAATTTACAAAAATGTTATTTCCACAATTTTTTTTCGTAACATCTGAACTTTTTCTAAATTCCCAAACGAAAAAAAAAAAAAAAAAAAAAAAAAAAAAAAAAAAAAAAAAAAAAAATTGCTAGTTCACATCTGTCAAACTTCAAAAAATTGCAAAAAAAATTAGCGTCTCGCTTGAAAAAAAATCAAATACAATTTTCGTACTAAAGACATTTACGTCCGTTCGAATCGCGATGGATCGAGCAAATTTATAAAGAACGTCGCGGTTTCGCGGTGAGAACTCGACGCGGACGGAGTTAAACGGGGGTTAAACTCGCGGTTCGCGAGTAACAGTGAAATCTCCATATCACGTGCTGTCGTAATAAACTCGCGGGAAGAGCGAATAGAGCTGCCTCGACGCTGGGAATAATACCGAGCGCGCGGCGTTCTCCCCGCTGGCACTCCGCGAGCGTCGGGTGCAACCGACGAGCTCGCGCGCGGGTGCAGCGGGGAGAAAACCCGTCGCGCGGAGCGTCGAAGTGGTAGCGGCCGACAAACTGGCAGTAAATCACCCTCGTCGGTTCCGCGGTCTCTCGTGTTCTCGCGTCCCTGTACAAACAGGTGCACCAGGTACGTAATACACGCGCGCCGAGTGGACGCGGAACGAGAGAACGAGACTCGTCGGCCGAGTGGCTGCGCGACGGTTCCACTCGACAAGCGGTTCGCGCGGCTCTCGGCGTCACCGCTACGTCCACTCCGGACGTAGCGAAAAAAATAAAATAAAAATAAAAATAAATTCCTTTCTTTTTTCTCGTCAATTGCGCGCCGAAATTCTCGATTCGCAAAATTCCCAGATTGAGTCGTGTATGTAAATCCGATGGCTGCGATTCTCGAGAGGTTATAAAAATAAAAAATAAAAATCGAATGATGCAGATTCACTCTCGACTGTTTCACAGCTTTCGGCCGCGATTTTGGTTCGACGCGATTTCAGTTCGTTCGTTACGCGTTGATACAGTTGGTTCGATTTCCAAGCGGCAAAAAAAAAAAAAAAAATAAAAAACTCGAGCAACTTCACCATTTACTGAACGCGGTGTGAGAGGTAAAGTTCAAAGTCCATCCAAAGTGGACTTTGAAAACATTCCAGCTTTTTTGCTCCGACTCCAATTCCGCCGATACTGATTGCAAAAATTCGCGTTTAAAAAATCCGAGCCATGTGCCACGATGGCACCGGCTGTGATTCGCAACGAGCGAAAAAGACGATGAAGGGAAAAAGTTAAAGAGCAAAAGAGAGAGAGAGAGAGAGAGAGAGCGAAAAAGGCAAATAACCATCAGGGGGCAGTAGCCATCAGCAGCGGCGCAGAGCTCATCGCGCGCGTCTCGGTGCGCGCATCGACTCGCGCGGCTGCCGAGCCGAGGAACCCGGCCGGGTTCCCCGAACAATCAGGAGTCCCGGCCAAACACGTAACGAGACGAAAAGTATATGCTTACCGCGACTATGAATTATACTCGGCGTGATTATAGGCATTACGCGCATGTAGCGCAGTAAACGGCTTTAGCGTCTGCCTGGTAACCGGGCGGCCGAGTCTCGGGGCTCCGCGAGTCTCGGGATTCGCGCGAGAGACTTCACCGCTGCCCGAGAGTCGCGGGCGTGCGCGAACACCCGAAGCTGCACGTAGAGCGCGACGCGACCGAGTAACGACTGAGTAGCATGTGGCGTATAACGCGAATCGCGGGAGCAGTGGCTTCAGTGGACAGTTCCATGCTGGTGCGAACCAGGGCGAAAAATTGTGCGGATCAGGGCGAACACATTTACTGCACGCGTTGTTTCTACTCTCGTGTCTCTCGTGAGAAAACTGAGTAACATTAGCGATCACGACAGACGGATAAACACGAGGGAAAAATATATACAATACACATGAGAATTACGCTGCAGTTCGGTATACGAATAGTCGGCGAAATAATTCGGGCCCTAATGACACGCTATGCAAAAATAATTAACTGCCTCTTCGTGAGACGAAGACATAACGCGCGAACGGAAAGCTGTAACGGAATGATTTTTTTTTCTTTTTCGTGGCTTGTGTTTCTTTGTTTTTTCTTTTTTTTTTTGCTTTTGCAAAGCTTTAATGTCGCGAGCTGTTGGGAGCTGTTCTCGGGCTCTGACGCTGCTGTCCGGACGACGACGACGACGAGAGCGTCGTTTCCAGACGCAGAAACGTCGAATGGCCGATAATAATGATTGCCTCGCGCGACCGGAATCATTTGCGAGTCGAACGCGGAGTGTGTGTGTATGTGTGTAGACTATGTGTGTAAGTTCGAGCGGGCGAGAGCAGCGAGGATCGCTGCATCGCGAGCGACCAGCCGCGGCGGTGCGTTCGGTTGCGCTCTCGACTCTCGGGCAAATTGGCTCGCGTGTCTTCGTCGAGTCCGTTGAATTTATAGCTTCATTGCACTCGCTGTGTGTGTGCTAGTGTGTTGGACGTTGGAGCTTACGCACGTTGCGAGCTCGTCTATGGCTCGTGAGTGTTTCTGTGTATTTTTTCCTGTTTTTGTGTATTTTCGGTTTTTTGTTTTGCTGCGTTTTTTTTTAAATATTTTTTTGCGTTTCCGTGTATCTGTGAATTTCTATGTATTTTTTCGTTTCCGTGTAGCTGTGTATTTCTATGTATTTTTGCATTTCTCTGTATTTCGCCTTTCGCGTGTTTGCGAGTGGTTGTCCTGTGCATGCGAGAATGTGGAATGGCGCGACCCTCTCGCTGCTGCCGCGTACGTCGCGCGACGGCCAACACGTGCACAGGACGCACAGGATACGGGAGAAAAAAATATATAATATGTGAACACACACACACACACGCACACACGTCGACGCGTGTTTCTCTCTGCGCGCGATTTCTGACGTTACGTAAAATCTACGTATGCGCCGCGTCGCCGCTGTATCGCTCGATCTTATAATGCACATACCAATCGAATCTGGATTCCCGATAACGACGTAAAAGCGGCGCGCGCGCGCCCGCGAGACAATAATTGTACCGCGCAGGTGCAGCGCGAGAGACTCGTTTCAGGGATATTACAGAATGGAGGACAAATTTTGTGCAATCTCGGTCGGCCGGAGGGGAAACTTTTGAATGTTCGCTCGAGTTACTCGAGATATAATGACGGCAAGAAATAAAAAGTAACGTGAGATCGAAGATAAGAAAATTGTCAAGTGACAAAAAGATTTACCGACGAGCCGAAAAACTTTTATATTTCTATCTTGTTTTATTTTTTATTTTATGTATTTTATTTGATTAAGACACAAGAGTCAGTAAAATCTAGCAGTGGTTACTCATTTCATTTCATTTTATTTTATTCTTGAATTCAATTTTTCAAAAATCAACTGGCCAATGTTACGGCACTTCGGATCGAAATCTCGGACCAGTCAGACGGTGATCCCGGCTGTATAAACTATACAGCGATGAGCAGAGAGCGTCGTGGGGTTCCAGTTTATCAGATCATCGCTATTGAATCACTCCATTAGGAGGACAGATCCCCGTATAAACCACCCTCTCCATCGTCTCCCGTACCCGTACTCGTCAATATATCCTACAACAGCGAACAACCGACCGAGCGAGAGGGGAAATATTCGAGCGGAGCTTGAGAGCCCGGGACCCCCCACGCGGCGTTCGCGCTCGAGATCGCTGCAACAGACTGTGACATATTAGGCCACCCCAACGAGGACATCATCCCCGTATAAGAGCCCCATAAGAGGGTGACTGCCACGGCGGTGCTTTTGCGACTCTCGGCCGGTTCAGAGAAAATTTATCGTTTCGCGATTTAGTGGCCAACCGACCCGTGGGAGAGACCGAGGATCGCTCCTCAGGGGTCGAGAAGCGAGATCCCCCGCACGGCTCCTCTTCAGGATCTCCGCAGCACGTTTGGGGCGACCGCGTCTAGTGCATTATATTTATATGTGCGACGTCGTCGTTGTGTCAGCGGTCGCGAAGAACACACTAAATAAATTACAGCGGGCGAAACGTTCGACACAGATACTGCGGAAAATGTAAGCTGCACCGAGGCACTGCCCGGGTATTACAGCCAGTTGCGGGCTTGGTAATTAATTTACACGGTGCAACTGATGCGTCGAGGAAAATACAATGGAAGAGGCGGACGTCGATTCTTTTCGCTCCTGATGTTCTCAGCGTTTATTGTCAATGATTTTTTTTTTATGTAGTTTGTTAAGTGTGAGACAAAGTAAGTATTCATTTTAATCTTTGTTAAAAAAAATTAGGGTAACTAATTTATTGGTGCACATAAGGCGTTTTTTGTTCAGGATTACCGTCAGGAATTGGTTATGCTACGATTCGCTTTTTTTTCCACTTTTCGAGCTCGAGAACCCTCGAGGACCAGGGAAAATCTCGCAGCATGGAAAATTCATGACCAGAGGGCGACGCAGGATATATCGAGTGCTCTCGAGCCTCCCACAGTCTGTGACAAACGCGCTACGAGTGTCGCCGAGGTTAAAGCTTTTATAACGCGCTCGTATAAATATGAAAAACCGATGTATGGGCGATAGCGGTTACGCGGGTAACGGTACACGGGAAAGATCGGGTATTACCGGTCGCGCCCCGGCAGCGCGGTTTCGCAAGTCCGCCGAGCGCGGCTGCGGCGCGCACGCGCAGGATACGCGCGGATTTCGTAATGATAATTGGCGCGCCCGGGGCTCGGGCGATATAGTCGCGAGCGCGCGCCGAGCCAATAAGGGCATCCGAAATATGCAAATCGGGAGCGGCCGCAGCGAGGACAACGCGAGCAGCGAAATGCGAGCAGCGAGGAAGCGGCGTCGACTTTATATGGGAATATACAAGAGCGGTGCGGTGAATTTAATTTCGCTCAGCAAAATTTACTTTGAAGCAAAATTTATGATTACATCTGACAGTCGTACGGATTAATTGAATATTAATTTGTTGACTGGGTAGAAAAATCAAAAGTCAATCATTTTTTTTTTCAACATTTTTTTTTCTCTGTGCGCTGCAACAAATGCTCTCAAATGTTTACAGATTTCTTTTTTTCGGCAAGAATTAAACCGTGAATAAATGTATACAAGTAAAACATGGATATTGCAATTTTAATGCAAATTCGAGTCACCGCAGCTTGCCCGTTAATATTTTTTTTCGCCACTTCGCGAAGCTGATCGCCAAGGCCTTTAGCTCGCGCACGAAACGCGCGTCAATTCTCGAGACACACGATCGGCCTTTTGCTCGAGCGACCCCAGAGGGAACGCGCGGAGCTCCCGGGTTTTTCGCAATGTTTTTTTTTTTCTTTTTTTTTTTTTCTTCGCGATTCTTTTCCCCGGTCGTTCCCGATCGCACCTCGCAATACAAGCGGCGGCGATTCCCTGATCGTTCGGCTCGTTCCCGTCGCGATCTATACAGATATACTCGGGTGTTGATATTAGATGGATCTATGCACGCGGATACAGCAGCCGCGACGGCGGCGGCGACGGCGACGTCGGCGGCGGCAGCAACCCGAGAGAACGGTAGATAATGATACTTTCCACAAGTTTCCACCGCCGCCGCGCGTCCGCTGGTTATCGGTTCGGCCGTGGCGCGTATATATATGTATAAGGTCGCGCAATTACCGCGAAACCGGTTTAAAGTCAAATGTACGTACGTGAGCGTCGCGGCGGTGCTGTCCGTCCGCGTATGTGGTATACACGAGACCGTGCTGCAACCAGCAACCCGTCCGTTCCTGCAACTCGCGCGCAATACACGAATATACAATTCTATTCCAGGTAATCAAAATCACAAACTAGAGACAGATAGAGAGAAAGATAGAGAATGGGACACAGGGAGAATCAGTGTAAAACGGAAAAAGACAGAGACAGAGAGTAAAAGAGAGAGATGAAAAGCACATAACTCAGCAATTGGCAAACTCGCAGAACACACACATTTCGCACACGGTATTAATTCAATCCGCGTATCGCATTACAACCTCCTCGCAACATTGTAACAATTTCCAGACTCGCGATGGATTGCGCTTGTTTAATTTCCCGTTGAGTATCGTGAATTCGCTATCAGACGCGGAATTGCCGCGCAGAATGTCGTCGCGACTGCGAAATCCCGCGGCTGCTGGGAACTCGACGCGATTTCCGCGGCGACGAGTTCGAACGATTTATATGCGCATGCTGAGATAAAGTCGCGGGGCTGTCGGATATAAATGACGAATGTTCTGCAGCTATTTCGAGTTCTCGATAATTAAATACAGCTAATGTAATTATACAGTGTAATTGAATGTTTATACAAATATATATTTTTTATCCAGTGACAAGTTGTCCAAACGTATTAGCGACGTTTCGAATTTTCCAACCCTTTTCCCAGCATCTGACGCCCGAACCCAAAGTACACCGAACGTGACAATCGAGTTAGCCGGTGGCGTGGCGAAATCTCGAGCTCCCCATGAAGGGTGATCGGACTTGGCCGATGATCGGCCCAATCTCGGTGCCGAGATTGCCAACATTGGCATATGATATTGGCCCGATCATCGGCCCGAGTCTCGGATGATAAGTCCGGCTCGATATTGGCAACAATAGTTGGCCGAGTATCGCGTACGAGGATCGGCCGAGTATCGGTCTTTTTGTCGGCCGACATTATCGGCCGTATAAATTTTATCAAAAAATAATTAATTGTACTTATTTAATCAAGTTATCCTGCACTTTTAATTACATATTCCGTCTCTGATGCATTTTAATCGCTGAAAAATGTTTAATTTTTTTTACATTGTCAGGAATCGAACCTGGGACCTTTGGGTTGTTGCGCTGCGCCTTAGCTCACTCGGCCATTGCGATCATGTCATTTACATTTCTTTTTGTCTATTTGATCGACTAATCTAAAGTATCAATTTGATGTACTATGTACAGCACTTACAGAATTATATGACTGCGTCTGATGCGGTATAAATAAATCACATTCAATAATCTTTCACGGAAATCAACAATTAGTGAGTCAATACAAGGCCGAGCATTGGCCTAATATCGGCAAGCCAACAATTGGCGAGTCAATACTTGGCCGAGCATTGGCCTAATATCGGCAAGCCAACAATTGGCGAGTTAATACTTGGCCTAGCATTGGCTTAATATCGACAAGCCAACAATTGGCGAGTCTATACTTGGCCGAGCATTGGCCTAATATCGGCAAGCCAACAATTGGCGAGTCAATACTTGGCCGAGCATTGGCCCAATGTTGCAAAGTCGATAATCGTCACCCCAACATTGGCCCGAGTATTGGTCGTTTCAGCTTTATCGGCAGAACCTACATGGGTCGACCCCAGCTCCATCGATTTCTCGGTCGAGCAGAGCTCCCGGTGTCTATGGATCCACAATACACGCGTTTCTCTCTCTCTCTCTCTTTCTCACTTTCGTCCGGCGCGAATATAAAACCGACGCGTCCGACACGCACGAATCACGTGAATGCGGCCCGGCGCGGTCCGTGTATTCTCACGTGTGGTCACGTGTGGCCCTCTCCACACGTTCGCACCGCGCGAACCCCTCTCGATTCCAACACCTCGACGTGTGTGTCTGTGCGAAACGCACTTCTGGGTCTCCGAGGTTTTCGTCGACTGCCCGTGTGGAGCCGGCAACAAAACCGGCGCCTAGCCCGCAGATCGCCCGTCACACTCGATCGGACACATCATCGACCCGATAAATCACACCAGATGCCGAGGCACGAGAGAAGCCCCGACACTCCGGCCCAAACAGCAGGGACAAACACGACGACACGCCGGGCGCAGGGTATAACGGGGTGTCTGGTGTGTTTGATGTTTTGGCTCGCGCCACGGGGGCCTCGCGCCCCCCGTCGAGTCGACGCTCGCCTTTGTTTCTTTCTTTATTATTCTCGTCACTTCTCCTTTCGCTCGCAGCGTCTCCTCTCGTCTTTCTCTTCTCGTCTTCGTCTTTGTCTTCGAGGGTCGTGTAAAAAAAATTTGTCCGGATCTCCGACGGATCTTAAGGATTATTATTAAAATTATCGACTTGTTGTTGACTGGACTCGATCCGAAAATGCATAAATAATAAAATTGGTATTGAACTAAACTTATGATGCGAATTTATTCTGTGTCACGTGAGACTTTAAGGTGAACCGTATGTAATTTTAATTTGATTTTATTTACCATGGATTACGAATGGCCGATTAATCTAAAAATCGGTCATTCGTAAGTCTTCCGTATCAGTCGGCTATTCGTGATCCATTGTAAACAACAATAAAATAAAATGAAAATATCCCTCTCCAGCTTTCTCGCTCAGTCAGCGCGGACGTGAATTCGCGGTGCGATCCGATAAAGTCGCGGCGGAGGCTGCGGAGAAAAGGCAATCGGAGTTGGTATCGCCGCCGGGGCTTTTGCTCGACGGTTTGAAGCGCTGTTCGTCCGCACCTCGTGTACATACAGTCGGGGTGTATTACTTACTATATGCAGCGCATGCGGTATTGTGCGGTATATGCATTCATTATAAAAGGCACCGAGGGAGAACGAGGGAGAGAGAGAGAGAGTGAAAGCAGACAGAGAGAGACGAAGCAAAGGACGCGCCCGAGATGATCGCGCACGCGCAATGACGCCGCGATGATGCGTCCGCGCCGATAATGCCCGGTAATTCGATGTTAACGCGCCCCGGGTTACATTGTTTGCCGCAGTCGGCGAGAGCGTCCTGGCTTTTCAATTACCGTCTCTCGCGATGCCTTCGGGCGTGTTGGATATCCACCGACCTTTTGTGCGCGCGCGATATCCGCGAGCGCGGCTCGCAGCCGGCGTTATGCGGGCGCCTCGCGAGCGTCAGATTCGCAAGAGCGAATCTGACGCTCGCGACGTACGATGGTAATGACGATTATTCCGGACTCGCGGGGCCGGACTCGAATAGCAACCGAGCAGCAGATCAACGATAGCAGAGACACGTTTTGGCTTCTGAATGTAATTGGAAGGCTATTGAGCATTTTGTACCGGTTTTTCTGGTCTCGTAAATCGTGGAAAAAGGTATGAACATTTGTTGTGGGATTTATGTGAGAGTATCAATATCTATATTTAATAATATAAAGAAATGATAATATTGATAATAAATAATTTATTGATATTTTATTTCAGGGACGAAATATCAGTTGATGAAAGTTGTTATTATGATCTATGATCTATTCATACATGATGCGAATTATGGAATTAATGTTTTCGTCGCTTTGGAGAAACTTTGTACCAACCAGAAATTAAAGGCGAAAGAATAAACAACAGTTCGCTCGAATAGTTGCGGCGAAAATACTGTGTTTAATTTTCATTGATAATAGATATTCCCGGGAAATAACGATCTCTTGTTTCGACGTTAGAAAAGCCGCGCGCGCGCGGCGCCGTGTGTAATAACTGTTATTTCGCGTAACTTGAGATACGAGCGATTAAAAGTGCACGCGGCTGCTGGTTAAATTGGCGATAATTACGGGCTTTAGGAAGCGCGGAACGCTTATTAGCGCTCCTGAAGGTGTAACGCCGGTCATCCAGTTGATTAATTTATTCGCTCAATTTGTCAATGTACCGTCGACCGACGATATCGAGGAATCAACGTTAATCAGAAATATTTATTCATCTCGCGTGTTTGTTGAAAATTAAAATCTCGGATGATTTCATTGTAAATTTATGTCGTCCTAATCAGCTGTGGCAGGAGGAAAACATCATCAAGGCTGGCGACTATTTCCAGCACGAAGCAGTAGGGAAAGCGTCGATCTGTCGATATGATACGACTTTGATCATAGATGATACAAAAATTAACTCGTTAGTATTCGAACTGTCCTTCAGTTGCAACCAATAGCAACGTTGATCGCTCGACGCGGCCTCCGAGAATATTTTCGATGCGCACGAAAACCCAACGGGCTTGTTCGCAAAAGTTTGCCACAACCGTTGCACATTTCCCCGCTGCACTTCCGGTGTGTGCATCGACGGTCGAAATTGATAGCTGCATCGCCGACCGATAGCGTGATGGATTGTCCCGGAGTTCCTCTCTCTATGCATTATTTCCAACCCTCCCACCCCCAACCCCCTCGGACTACCCCAAAGCACTCGGGTCATCAAAACTTTCGCGAAATAATATATCTTTTATCGAGCATATTCGGCGCGGAAAAGAAGGAAAAAAAGAGAGAGAAAAAAAAAAGAAAATACTCGTCCGGAAGCGGAAGGTTTGTCTCTCGGGTTCGAGGCGTCGTAGCGTGAAGGCGCGAGAGGCCGCAGCGGTAAGCGGCGACGCGTCGGACGCCGCAGCAGCGCGGACGGCGCACGTCTCGTCGTTCGGCGCGCGCGCGCGGTAACCGAGAACCGCTTACGCTCGGCTCGCACCGGCGGAAGGTATCATTTCCGGTACGTCGATCAATCATACTTTCGCAGGCCCGCGAGGCGCGCACACCCGACGCGCCTCGTGAACCTCCCCCCGATGAACCTCGGGGCAGCGGCGGCAGCCAGCAGCAGCAGCCATGTTGTCACCCCCCCCGGAACATCTGCCATCTCGACGCGCGTTCGCCGGTAGCGAGAAAGGTTCACTCGACGCGTCGCTACGCGCATACGACGAAAAGTGCGCGCGGGACACGCAGACGGTTTGTATTATAAGCGAATATGAATGTCAGAAGCGTATTTACACGTCACACATCATTCGCCCGACGCGTCTCGTCGTCGGGGTGCGATGGCGGGAGGGGGGAGGCTCGAGTGTCATTCAATGGTTTCTATAGGTGGAAAATTCACGGCGCCTGTCAGAACGCTGACGTCGACGCTCTCGTCGATCTTCATTTTTCGTCGGGTGAGAAAAATAACACGTTGGAATAAACATTGAGAATTTTTTTTTTTTTTTTACGGTTATAGAGAAAAATTAAGGAAGGAGCTGAAGAACGTTGACAAATGTTTTCGTGATGCTGTGATGTTTTTAATTTCTCCTCGTTTTAAGCCTCTGTTACCGCGGTGGACTTGAAGGAAAAAACAATGTCTGTATTATCTATTAGCCGGGTGAATACAGTAATTTGCGTTATTTACTTAGCGCTTACGTAACGTTAACCACCTCGCCGGTGTAATTACTGATTGCGAGTGACACGCGCCTCGTCGAGCTCAGGAATATATCGCCGTTCTATATTTTTCGCGGTAATTAAAAAATTGTTGAGGTTTTTTTTGTTCACGCAGCGACTGCGTCTCGCGACTCGCGGCGGCGGCACCGCGTGATTGGTCGACGCGGTAATTGCGTTCGGAAAGGACGTGTCAACCGCGCTCAACTTGCCAGAAACGTTTTGGTACTCGATGCTCTATTTTCTTTTTTTTTCTCTTTGAAACATCGATGATTTAGGTCGTCGGTCGAACGGAGATGAAAAATTGGGAGTTGAGGTATTTTGAAAAATTATCCCGGATAAGAATGGAAGAACATTGCGTGTTTTTCTGTCGTTGAATTGAGCTGCCGGTCTGAACGTCGCAGCGATTTTGTCCGAACAAATTGGGATGACATCACCGCGGTATTGGGACAGTTCCGCAGTTCGGACTACAAGGCCCTGGCTGATCCGTGGTCGTCCGGGAGCGGCAAAAAGGCCGCGCGCGCCCTTTTCCGTCCTTTCACTCGCCGTGACGAACGACGGACGCGCGAGCGCCGCAGGAAAATCCGCCGCAGCCCTTCGCGCAGCCCCGGAGTCCATTGTCGCACTCGAGAATGTCAAACGCCGAGAAGGACCCCCGAATTCTTGAGAGCGAATCGGATTATGGGGATTACTTCGAGCGGTGCGATGCGCTTCTCGACGCATTACAAGCCACCGTGGGTCCTGGTGTGAAGTGGAGCGAAAGCTCCATAAGACCCCAAAAAGACGACGTCCGTCCACGCCGAAAAGATTTTTTTTTACGCAACGCGTAAAAAAAATCCGCGCTGCGCAGACCCGGACGACGCTTGACTGACCGAGTTTCCGCAATTAAAGTTTGGTTGTCGTCCGAGCCTCTAAACGGTTCGGTATTGTCCTCACGATGAGTTGGGACGTAAAATGGTCTCTCGGACAAGCCGCCGGGTGAAAATAACTCGCGTGCTGTAAACTGTCGTCGCGTGGAATAACAAATGCCCGGGAAAGTCAAGCAGGGAGGTTAGATAGCGCAAAAAAAATTGAAACGAAGAAGAAGAAAATAAAATGAATTTTATTCCCCTGAACTCCGAGGAATCGTCGCGCGGGGCTATAGAGCGTCAACCAGCGAGAGACCAGAGTGCGTCATCGTGTATGCACACTCTGATGTATATCTAATAACGACCTCTCGTACTTGTGCGAAGCACCGAAGAAGCGAGCCCGCTCGGTCGTTGTTGCGGAACGTCGTGACGTATATTTGACTCGGGCGATCGATGGTGAGGAGAAGGAGAGGAAAAAAGAAATGACAGTGTCTTTCCTATGGACTCAATGAAAAAGCAGCGGCTCAACGACGACGCTAGGCAGACGCCGCGGACTCTATTTGCGTACCCGGCTGCCTAGTTTCAATTAATGTCACGAGTGTATTTTTCATCGATTAGTCCGTGATTTGCGATGCTCGAGCCGCAGCGTCGAGATTTAGAGCACAGCGCGCCGGGGAAACTCCGTTACCGCGATTCCAGGGCGCGCGCGCGTGCCGAGTCGCTTGAGCGTGTAACGACGCAATACGTCACTTTCTCGTCTATTCTGAGGGCGGAATTTTGCGGCCGGTTTTATAATCGCCGACAGCGCGCGAGCCACGAGGCGCATTTATATTTAGCGACGTCCTTTATAATCGCCGAAGGCCTTTGCAATCTCGGGTCGATGCGATTTTCACGTTGAGTCGTTGAAGAACGTTGGAAACGGCCGGAAAGTGCTCTCGAGTTCGCTTCGAGTTCGACGGAACTCTGCGAAACTCGTAATTGTTCGTCGTTACTTTCAATTAGCTGAACTGTAAAATCATCGCAGCACCGAGACGCCGAGAATTTCCGTCAACGTACGTCTATACGTTCGCTGCTTGGATGATAAAAAAAACCTCGCGACAAATGAGTTATGAAGTATTCATGGAACTACGCTGAAGTTCGCTGCAAACGTAGAAACATAAGTGGTCGAATTGCATGAATCTTTGATGATCTGCCTGCGTTCTGTGCCTACATTTAAATTAGCAACTTTCGTTATGCGATCCCATAACTGCTTTAAAAGTTTGTTGACTGTACATACAAACGTACGAGGAGAAATTAGCAACTTGTCCCCTCGCGCTCGATATCTATAACCACTTCCATATAGATCCGACGGTTTTTCGAATTATTATGCGTTGATATTGGGATTTGCATTTTTTTTTTCTTGCGCAAGAGGAAGTGCATAAAAGACTCTGATAGCAATCGGAGATGTTCGGTATCGGATCGACAATCGGACTGGATACGTGAATGGAGCATTAGGACGCGCAGAGTCGGGTGACAACGTCGTCTACCCCCGAGGAGGAAGTGAATATCGCGTTACATTGTGTCTCCCACGCATCCTGTCAAGTGTGTCTGCCGTGTCTGCTGCTGCGGCCCTCGCGCTATTTGTCAGCGCGCATCTCGGCGCACAAAGGAGATCAGACAAATAATTGGCTCGGTGTTGCGCGCGGGGCGAACAGGTAGCCCCGTCTTTTGATCGTTGAGAACCTTGTGCGAGGAACCTGGGACACGACACTCGATACATTTGGGTCGGATGCCTCGTCGATCCGGGTGACGACGCGACGAGTTGCGTAGACTGTTACGCTATTGTCCGATATCCGAGCGTTGACAATTTTTTGGAAGTTTTGACGTAAAAAAAAAAAAAGAAAAAAAGACCATCGTGTTATGAGATCGCTTCATCGTCCGGAGTGACGTGCAGCAAGGTCTATTAAAATATAAACGACAAAGATACGCAAACAACGATAACAAGTCCTACGGGTGACTCCGCGCCGAATAAGTAGTGATCGTCACGCACCAATTACCGATCAAAGCAGCTATACCGATCACAGCGGTTCGCATCTCGCGAACGGAAACGAAAAACAACGAAAGAGGAAAAAAAAACAAGCTACAGGGGGAACACGCAGCTGTACAGGCGTCTTCCACCCTGACACCCATCTCGGGGGCCCCGTTTCGTGGGTACAGCCGGGTTTTGGCCGGGGCTCCGCGATGGCTTTTCACCGAGATTAATTTCGGCATTTCACAGAGAGATTTTTCTACGCACTCAATTAATATTCGCCGTGTTTCGGTTTTTTAATACGTTCTCGGATCTACACGGCGACGGTGATGGTGGTGGGGGGTTTAATTACTTTTTTACGTCGACTCTCGTAAATCATTCGCGGCGGAGCGAGAAAAAGAGAGCGAGCGAAAGGCAGGGGAACGACCGAGAGTGGAGGGGGCCTGCAGGGGGGGGGGGGGGGGTCCGAACCAAAAGGAGATGTAACGCAGTTCCTTGTGCCGAGTCATAAAATACCATTTTACAAGGCATATATATGAGGAGAGAAAGACCAGAGAGAGAGACGGATAAATCGTATTATCTCGTACACGTCTAAAGCGTGTACCCTATGTGTGTGAACCTTGGAAGGAACGACCTTAAGCCACCCGTACCCACTCCGATCCCGCTGCGATGTATGGCAGACGGGCGGACCACCTTTTCCCGTCAAAACAGAGCGGATTATCCGGGGCTGATCCGATGAGCTAATCCCGCGACGATAAAAGGCCACCACGGGACGTTATGAGGTAGGATCGAGCGATCCTACTTCATAATGCCACACGGTAGCCGGAAGTGACCCGGAACAAGAGATTCGATCATGCTCCCCGGAGCGGAGTCCGCACGCTGCCGAAACTTTCAAAGGAACGACGGCAGAATCGGTCAAAACAGCCGCGGGCCGTCGTCAACGAGGGAGGCGTAGCGCTTTGACAGCCTAGAACAAGAGGCCTTGACTTAACGAATCGCGAGTGTTCGCTAATTTGCTCATTTGGACCTGCCGACAAGATCTCGAGATCTCGTTGCGCGATTATGGTCCTCGATGGTTCCCAGTGCCGCGGTTAGTCCGACCATCAGGACCGAGGCTGAGCACACAGATACGACCGGGAGACAAGACGACAGGACAAGACGGTAGCACCTGATGTGCCCGGTGCGATTGCACGTTCCAGGGGTAGGCAGAGCCTATGCCAGACCATAGCTATAGCTAGGCCTGACATAGAGTCACGCTGACAGCGTAGGATCCGCGGGGGACACCCGATGTTACCTGCGGAGGAGCGAGCGCCGGATCAAGATGCCTATCGTCATGGCCGCAAGAAGCCGGTTGCGACTGACCGTCATCCAATTGACGGCACTTCGGATCAACGCGGTCAAAAGTCGAACTCTTCTCCGGAGTCACTCGGCCGACTCTCATCATCGAAGTCTGACGTTTTTTTCGGGAGATGCAAAAGACAAAGACCAGTCGAGCTGGGCGCGATGACTCTGGAATCTCGTTCCGTCGGCAACCTGGACAGTCCCTGATTCTCACCGTGACAGCGACTTTTCAGCGCAGATTCGATTCCGATTTAGCGAACTCTCGGTAAATCTTGCTATTAAACTAGATACCCTAACACACTTGTTCGTCGCAAAGACGACTTAGCAGCCCGGGGATGGCGCCCTGGACACTCCGGGCAAACGTGCTTGGGGGGGTCGTGTTGTGGTAGGGTGTGTGTCTTTCAAACGTCAATTCGTTCACTCACCACATGCCCGTGAGCGGGTGACTTGCTGATGGACTGTAGTTGTGGGTATAGCTGACCAGCCGCCGCCGGCGTCATGTCAGTCAGCATCTCGAAGGCCTCCGTGCTTCCTGGAGGCTATTCCCCGGGGGTTTCCGGTAGCGCTTACAGTGTCCTCTCTCTGTCCCGTCGCGCGACGTCCTCAATCGACGATCTCGCCACACGTCGAGGACCAAGCACAACGAGTCAACACGCGGTACGACGACACACGTATCAATTTATCTTTTGGTTTATGTTTCTGAAGTTAATCAAAGTTTCTCGAGAACAAGACCAGCGACGTGTCCCGTTGGATTTATTCGCGCGTTGCGACCGCGACGCGAACGCGACACCGTCAACGAGACTCTGCCGCGGATTCGCGTGGTGTACCGTTGTGTTACCGTTCGTAAACAAATATTAACTCCGGTCCGTGAAAACGAAACAAAACAAAAAAGCGGTGCGGCGCGGGTGCTTCTCGCGTGTACGAGACGCAGATGGGGAACCGGTTAACGTGGTTCCCGTTCTTCGCACCGTGACAGACTGCCGAGCGAGCGATCGGGTGGGTTTGGCCCGACAGAAACGCCAGCCAGCGGCGGCGGCGGCAGCAGCGGCACCACCGGGGGGGAAATGGTAGTGGCGGTGCGGCGGTCGCAGTAGTAGGGACGTGTGCGCGCCGGCTCCGTGTTTCACGGGGTCCACGGGGGCGCGAGGGAGCGAGCCTGCCTGAGTCCTGGGTGCGGGGCGAGAGAGAGAGGAAGAGAGAGAGCGGTGGAACGATGCTGAAGGGGGCTACCATGGACGGGTAAAAAGGGGGCCGTGCTCGGGGGGCGGTAACCCCACAGTGGAGTCGTCGACGCCTCCGTCCGCCCACTACCAGCTGAACCCACTTCAACTCTCGCGTTCCCCCCACCACTGCCGAGGCGCGCGCGCTATCAGGGGAAACCTGCGCGTAGCCGCGTCGCGGCTTAGAGTGGTGGGGAATGCGCGCCGCAGCGGCCGTATCGGCGAATTGCGCGCGCAACTCGCGGCGGAGCCACCGGCGCCGTCGCCGGTGCTGCTGCTGCTGCTGCGACGCCAGCGACCAGCGGCGAACCCGCTCGGCGCGCGTGTTATACCGTCTTGCACGGCGCGCGCGTCGCTCACCCCTTGCCGACGATTTTCTATTTCTTGTTTTGCTTGTGTTTTTTTTTTTAGTTTCTTTGTCTTCGTTTTTTTTTTCGTTTCCTTCACTTCGGTTCGTCCTTTTCCGTTCTCCGTTTCTCCGACTCTCGACGAGCCGCGCGCGCGCGCTGCGTTCCTCGTTTTGCGGCTCTTGTTCCTGTCCTCCCTCTCGGCGGTCTGGACTTCCTTTTTCTCGGTTTCGCTCGTGGCTCGCTTTGAAGAGGAATTTATCGCTACCGTCGAGGATGGACGCTTTTAAAGCTAAAGACGCGTCTCGCCGCGCGTGTTTGCAGCAGACACACACACACGGACACGGACACACTGCGGGCCGAATTCGCGGGGTACCAAGTGGGTTGAAGTGGCGCGTGGGAATGGGAGCTTCGGGTTTGCGACTCGGAGTATTTTGGCCGCGATATATCAAGCGGTCGTCGTCGTCGTTCCGATGCGTTTTCACCGTCCGTTTTTTCCGTCGCGTTGTCAGTGGCAACTTTATTACCTTCGAGGTTGGGTATATTTAGATCCTGTGTTCACGGTTGCCGCATGAAATTCCGAATCCTCGAGTTTTGCCACACGAGCTAAGGTCTTTCATTATTCCAAATGCTCACAAGAAATAACGATATTACAGTCTCCGTATACTCGGAGCATACTAGTTTTTTATGTGTATCCTTCTTTTTTAAGCATACAAACACAACTCGAACGAGCTTCTAATCTGATTTTAATCGGAGTTTGAATTTTAAATGGCCATCGACTCGTGGCCTTGCGATGTTGCGTATCACACACGACAAGACACCAAAGTGATTATAAGGACGAAGACTGCGGTTCGACCGGTGAGACGAGGGCAGAGAGGTCAATTACGTCGCTTCTCGCGCCAATGGCGCACAAAGTCAAGTCGATGAAATTCTCGATTAACTCGATTATCCCATCGGACGCCGCGGAACGCGTCGTGATCTCTGGGTATATCGTTACGACACGCCGCTGGAAACTCCGCGCTCGGTCGGTGTTCGCATTAGGAACTAATTTATCCCGTAATGAAGGAAGACGACGGCGCCACCACGAGAAACGAATGAAACCCCGAGAGAGACCGGCGTCTAATCGGCGGACCATTCATAACTCCGGCGTCTCCCTGCGGACCCCTCGGGGTCCCCCCATCAGACGGAGCAACCGCGGTGGAGCGAACCAGCGCCAGGCGTGGGACTCTCTTTCATCCCAAAGTTTTCCGACGACCCACACCCCGAAAAAAAACATTCATTCATAACTCCGGTGAGCCACGCATCGGCCACGAAGCATACTGATCATGGCTCCTGCTGAAGGCAGAGCGCGGAGCTGCGATCGCGGAATGACAATTATTTTTTCATTCGACAAAGTAACGAGGATATCAGTTACCAGTAGGCTGGGACATAATTTGATGGCTCGAAATGTTACACTCGGGGAATGGAATGCGAGAAACGAGAGATGGACTGGGGACGATACCACGACGGGGCCGGACCGGGTGGCAAATTGATGAAACGAGAGGGAGTCCAGAAGCGTGGAAAGAGTTGTGTGCTGCGGGATAGTGGCCAGCTTGTTAGGCGAGAAGCTCGTGTAGTGTGCATTAATCGTATTACGGACCCGGGTATACGAAATGGCCCGGCCCAGTTGGACGCGCCAAAGCAGCGGCGAACGCGCGAGGTGTGCATGACGATGATGCGGATATCGCGTGTCATAGATCCACAAAAGGTGGCGATCGGGGTCTGGTGCGGGGGGCGGCGGCCTTTCCCTCCTACCTCATGGAGCAGCTACCGCGTACCGTCGGCGCCCGGGAGATCGGAGAAAGGGCGCGAGGTGGCGGAAGGCGTTGCGAGCGAGAAAAGGGATGTTTTACAATGAGAGCTCGCGGGGGCCGATGAAAAAGATGCGATATTAACGCGAGCGCGGCCGATCCTCGATGGGGCGTATCGGGCGTGCTAGGGATGTGCACGTGCTAGGGACGGACCAGTCCGAGTCAAAGGGACCTTTGTTGCGTTTTGTTGCCGCGGCGAGAGAACAATTCGTGATACAGAAAACTTGACCAGAAAACGCGAAATCTCCCTGGAGGCCACTACGTCTTTTATCACGTTTTTTCTTTTTGGGGGCCACCGGGGTGGCCATTCTTGGCGGACGATTCACCGACTCAGGGGGAAATCGAGTGAACGGGCTTGTGGTTGGAGTCGCGTGATCCGGATACACGAAGCTTTGATCGGTTTTTTGGGAAAAGAAGAAAAAAATATGAGTTGGGGTCGGACACTGAGGGAGATTGTTGACGGACAATGGCAAACCGGTTGTCGACTAAACGTCGGCGGCGTCATCAACGCCTGTCAATTGCAAAACCTGCCGCGTTCATTCGCAGACCCGTTTTCTCGTTTATTCCCTCTTCCGTTTGGTGTTTGGTCTCATACACATTCCTTCATTTTTCCCGTTCAGTCTGGACGAACACTGAGGCTTAGAAGAGACGTTTGTTATGTTCGTCGGCAGAAAACAATCTTTGATTCACGCATCCATCATTGTATTATTTGGGTTTCTAGCTCAAATTTATCGCTGCAGTGGGATCAGGCAATTGTGTCTTTTATGTGGCCAAGTTTGGTGACCTGGATACCAAATGTTGTGATCGAGTTGTCACTTTTTCTTCAAAACAAAGACATTATGTTCCCAGCCGAAAGGAAAATAAAAAATCATTGCGACGTTCAATGATTGCTCGATTAAACCCGGTAGCCGGTTAAAAACCTCGTCGACCAACGTCATCAGCGTCAGTCAAGTGCAAAACCTTGTCTTCCGCGTTCCTCTCGGAAGACCCAGTTTCGCGGGTCGATTCACTTGTCCGTTTGGTGAGCGGCTGCTCCGGACGTTTTCGTCCGTGTCTCCAGGCTTCTCGGCACTCGGCGCGCCGCTTCGACGTGATCTATACTTATCGGCTTCTGTGGGCATTCGATCGATGGCCCGCGCGCTGCACGATCGACTTTCAATGATGGATCGTTGATTGGCAGACGCGCGGGACTTCGGGGGTTGAAAGGGAAATGGGCCACGGGGGCGGATAATAACAGGGCGGCCGGCGGCGCGCGATGCGGAGCGAAGATGCGAAGGGGCCCGGGAACCCAGGCGCCTCGTCGCCTTTTGCCTTCTTGCCTTCTTCTTCTTCTTGCCTCTTCCTCTCCGCTCGCCTCTCGTGTTCGCCCTGTACGCGCGTTTCCATCCATCGAGTTCGTTCTCGCTCTATCCACGGTCTTCGTGGCCATGTGGCCATCGGCCCGACCAGAGATGCTGCTTGCTGATGGTCTAATAATTACCTGGGACCGGGCCTTGCCCGACGCTCCTGGGAAGGCCGAAAATGAAGATTCACCTTGTAAGTAGACGACCGACGGAGGGGGAAACGAAGGGGAAGAAGTCGAGACTCTTTTTTAATGCAAGAGAAAAAAAAACGCGGGGAGTCCACCCCACGAGCGAATATCTCAGCTGCTTCGTGGATTTCTTTCTAAAGAATATAATCATTCGGCTAACGCGACTCGGCATCTCGACGCGTGGCCACAACGATTACTCGTTGTAACCCCGCGCAGGGTCATTACCACTTATCGCCGTGTTATTACCGGGCTATAATGCTGAGAGGTGTGAGTCAAACAAAAACGAAAATGCGCACAAGGCGACGATTTACCGATCGTCGGTATCGACGATTCGATGCGATTCGGCGTTACGAGAAGAAAAATGGTCTTTTATCTCGGTGACTTCCGTCCTGTTTGGTCATACGTTATCCGGGGGTTTTCTGTCTTCCACGCGTCCGACGTACTCGACAACGAATTCAACCCACTCAGGGGCCTGAAAGACGGGAAAGGGGTGGTGGAAGGTGGGGAGGGGGTGGCAACACAGCACCGGCTACACTCGGACCAGCGAAATAAGGCGAGGAAAACTCGCGTCTGCGACTGATTTACGAACTCGGGCAGAAGCCACTACTGCAGCTCGGATTTCGTACGTAGCAGCCGCGGGAGAAGAGTACACATTACTTTTGCGCACGCCGCGTCTCTCGCGGGCTCTCTTCTCGGTCCACCGGCCGAGAGACGCGAGATTTATGGGGTGTTCTTTGGAAGACTCTATAACTCTCGGCGAGCTGTATATCGCGAACCTTCACAGCTTCTCCGCACACTTTTCGCAAAAAGCTTCGGACAGTCCAAGTCCAGGGACATTCGTTTTCGTTCGCCTCGTGCGGGAAGGGTCAGTGGCTAAAATTCTGCCGAAAGTTGGTTTTTCATAAATATTTTCGAACTTGCAGAGAAATGTCAACTGTGCTATATATGACGTAGTTGCCTCAGATGACAACAATGTTTTTTGGCGCTTGCGACAGTAATTAATGTCGGCTACCAAATTATCGGGTCATCGGGAGTACGACAACCGTGTAATGAGAAATTGGCCGAGTGCGCGACACCGTTTAAGCCGCGGCGAATATAAATAAAGTACGAGAGAGCAGGAGGAAAAAAGAAAAGCACGCGCCGAAGCCGCTTGACCGTTGCACCGAAAACTACCGACAAATTCACGCGCATGTACCGATGTTGGTAGTTGAGATTGCAAAATGACGTGCAAACTGAGGGACGCCCTCGTCCGCCCCCTGGCAATACGGTAATCACTATAATTACGTATCGAGCCCTTATATTAATACTCCCTCAGTAGCGACGTTCCTTCTCCCTCTCTCTCACTCTCTCTCTCTGCCTCCCTTCACGCCGCGATTCGCTCGCATTCGTCTTTTGCTCGTGAAAGCTGCCCACTTCTTCGCCGCAACCTTTCACGCGATAACCAATCACGACAGATTTAGCGACGCCCGTGTGTCACGCTGACGGTCCAATCTGTTGTGGCCGCAGTGCGCTCTCTCTCTCTTTCTCAGGTAGTCAATGATAAATCACCGATAGCCCTCGAAATGCCGGTCGTACGGACAAAACTCGGGCTGTGTAATTTTTTTTCTTTACGCAACCGAACGCAATCGCCGTTGATCCGTGAAGACGAGTTGACCGAGTCGTTTGACCTCGACGCACGTCTCCTTGTTACATCATTAATCGTGTTTAACCGCATCCTTTTCTTCTATCCATCTACAGTAAAGTAACTCGGTACGTAATGGTAATTAATATTGAATAAAATTTGTCTCAATTTGTCTCAAATGGTACCAGAACAAAAATTGCAATTTTATTTTCCGTCGCACTAAAAAAACAAAATCGAAAATTCGTCCCCACGAAGTGACGCCAATTTTTATTCCCGCGCAGATGCAAGGACTGTCAAATAGCTACGATACGTTTTCCCGTCGGCGTCGACGGAAGTGCGACGACTATTCGATTCGTTAGGTCGCGATATTCGCGTCGCCGAGGCGGCGGTGTCGAGGGAGCGAAAATCAGGGATCCAATTGGCAATCGGACAAATTGAATCGCGCGAGTGCGCCGAATATTGGGCGAGGTGCGTGCGGGACGGCGCAAAGTGCCGCACGTCACATTGGCCGGTTATGGATGCCGCGGGAGGACGGGGGAGGGGAGGGGAGATGAACAATTAACGAGATGGGCCACCCTTCAGCTTCCAAGCTGAGGACCGCGCCCGCCCAGAACGCGTCGGCGAACGCGCGCGCGGCTGACGTACGAGAACTCGATCGGTCGATCTTGTCAAATTTCGTTTAGGGACCCGCGCGCGACTTTAAATTGCGGAAGGCGCCCGTCGACACCCCGCCCGATCCTTCTCGTCCTCTCGGCGACTCCGCAGGACTCCTCCATGTATATGTATATATATCTGCATCTATATGTATATCTGTACGCTACGTATATCTATACAGAGGGCCCTGTATACGCACAAGGTGAGAGCGCATCAGTCAACCGGTCGAGGGATGCCCGAGGGTAGAATCGAGACGCTCCGAGCTCGAAATAAACTCCTCACGGATTGATCCACGCGTCTTTTTCTCTCTCTCTCCCTCTCTCCCGACTTTCGTCGACGAGAGCGAAAAAGCCCGGCGGCGATTCCGCGTCCTTTCTTCCCACGATAAATAACTCGGAGCCTCGCTCGCGAGACTTTGACTCCGCGATTAATTCAATCGTCGGGTTATTAAAGTATCATTGACGTTGTTGGGATATATATATATATATTTATGGGAACCCTGGTAGAAAATCTATAGCATTCTGTTTTATTCGGCCCAAGTCAGACACTGGTCAGGTCCAGGAGAGGATCACACGGCACTGATCAGGGCCTGGCTAGCGCCGGGTGTAACGTTCTGAATTTTGTATCAGAGAATCCGAGCGAGCAAATTTCGCGACGGACGATGTTTCACGACTCTCGGAGGATCTTGCAATCGTCTCTTATCCGCACTGGACGCGGCGAAATTCAATTCGTCCGGATTTGCGATTTTTCCGACGGAAAATTTGCGTCAGAGCGGAAAACAAGGGCAAAGCGATAATGCTGTTATCATTGCCAGATCCTCCTCGACGCATGCGACACGACGACGACGACGATATCGTGCGTTACATAAATTTACCTCGAGAAACTCCGTGTCCGTCGCCGAGTGATGATGATTCGGCTGATTTCCGTTCTGCATCGTCATGACGTTCTGCGGATGCGCCGGCTGCGGATACTGATACGCGCAATTCATCCTACTGCTCGTCTCCGCGCTACTGCGATCCGGTGAAAAATCCTCGACGCTGCCGTCGATCCGTGAATAATCCAGGTGTCTCGCAATTTTCAGTGCCGTCGATTTATTGTTCCTCCCTTTTTATTTTATTTTTCCTTTCGCTCTTCGTTCAAAAATCCTCGCTGTCTCGTCGACGGAGCGATCGGCGCGAATCGGCGACTTGGAGCGACGGACGATCTGCCGTCGTCGTCGAGGGCATCGCAGTCGCTGAAGCGGCGGCCGTGCGAGCAGGTGACGCGGCCATACGCGCCGGGTTTATATCGACGCGCGCCCGCGTAATTTCCAAGTTGTGTATAATTTTCGAGCGGCCACGTCGGCTGCGCTTCTGCTGCTGACCGATCGGCCAATTTCGGCGCTTTCCGGGGGCTGCGAGTCCGATGTCTTCAACGCACCGGCAATCGATATATAATCCGTATATCCACGTATATAAACACGCGTGTATATAAATATATAAATGTATCTATATTACGAATCTATATGTCTCTTTCTCTCCCTCTTCACGATCCACGATCCACGTTCCTTCGCAGCTTCTTAAGCGAGAGACGCGCGGGCGCTGACACCGAGTTTGGCCCGTCGACTCGATTGATCCCGCAAATTGGGTGTATCGACTCGAGAGTGCGTTGAAAAAAAACCCGCGCGCGGTAATCACTGTAATTCACGCTGCCGGCGCGCACGACGAATCGCCTCCCATATACTCTGCGCGTACCGCACACGTATACAGCCAACTCCCAGTGTTGTGAACAATAAAAAAATAGTGTAACAAAAAATCTTCACTCGAAGATTTTTCTTGCGTCCGTCCCAAGCGAAAAAAATCCAATATTTCGTATTATATCGCCGCGTCCAATACACTCAGGATTCACAGTCAAGACTCCAGTCCAGATATCAACGTGTCTCGGGTTTGACGTCCCAAACGACGAAACGTAAACAGCGAAACTCCAGTGCAAAGCGTTGCCCGTTATCGGAAAATCCAGCAGGGTTTGAAATCCCGGAAGGGTCGAACAATTACGACGACGACGACGACGACGACACGCGCAGCGGTGAATTTGCGGATGGTGGCGGTGCTTCTCGCAGCGGGCAACAATTATAACTGAGGTTTTTCGAAGCGTGGCTTGAGCGGCGCGCTCGCGCGGAGGCGGATCTTTCCCGCGGCTAGCCCGGTGTATAAGGCTCGCCGATACGGCGCGACTATAGTCGTGTGTGCACGTGTGTATGTGAGAGAGTATATAGAGTATACGTAGGAACACACATACACATGTGGAGACGCACAGATTCACAGACAAGCGCACACGTGGAAACACAGGCTTCTCCTTCTCCGCTTGGCCACGACATCCCTCTGTCTTTTTCTTGGCCGGCGCTCGCGGAGTTCGTGTGCGTCTCTCTCTCTCTCTCTCTTCCTCCGTGTCCACGTCTGTGTTTGTGTTCCGTATCCGTGTGGATATAGTGTAAGCTACGCGCCTTCCCCTTCGTCGTGTGTTCTCTGTCTCTTTCTCGCCCGCGCGAGAAAAAGACAGACTGAGAGAGTGAGTGAGGGAGAAGAGCGAGGAGAGCGAGCGTGCGCGGCTGCGACCGTGTATCCAATATGCGTGGGTCCCCCGCGCGTCGCGGTGGTGCGCGGGACGCGCGAGGGGGAAGCCCCGAAAGCCGCCGCCGCCGCGCTCGCGAAGCGAAGGCAGATCGGAGAGAGAGAAACGGCGAGTCGTATCCCGCGTCGACTCTGCGTCGTCGTCGCGGGGTTAGCAACGTCGGAGAAGGTGTTGCTGCGGCTGGTGGGGCGCGCGAGGAGTCACCCCGCCCTCGCCGACTGCTTCCACGCGCGCGACGCGAGAGTCGCGCTCTCTCTCTCTCTCGCTCTTGTCCCCCGTCTTATCCGTCGACGACGACGACGACGACGAGGAAGAAGTCTCGAGTGCGATGTTCCCCCGCGATGAGATCCTCGCGTGGCTTTGCACCCCCTCGCGGCCTCCACTCCCCCTCACCCTTCTCCTTCTCCTCCTCACCCTCCACCTTCTCCTCCTCTTCGCGCGCGGCCACCCTCCTTATATATACCCGCCCCCACCAATTTCTACGGCGGAACGTGGAACCCGCGTTCCGAGAGCCTCTCCGCCAATTAAAACTCTCTGATGATCACGTGGGCTCAACGGGCTCTCTGTCTCTCTCAGACATCCCCCTTTTAGCCCCCCGTCCGTGATCGCAGTCGGTGTGAGCTGTCTTCGTCTCGCTTGTGAGGATAAGCGAGACGGAACTGTCTTCTTCTCCTTCGATTCGGAGGCTTTTTTGTTTTTGCGAGGTTCGGTTTTGTGGGGAGAGATGGAAAGAAATGGAGAGAGGAAGAGGGAGAAAGGGAGAGAGGAGGAAAGTAAGATGGAGAGGAGGAAAAAATAGAGAAAAATTGTTACAGTGGACGTTAGCATTTTTTTTAATAGTTCGCATTGTTAGAATAATTAGTGGTGATTTTTGTCGCTGGTTAGAGTTGTTATCGTTGCGGGTAACGAGATTGTTAAAACGGTTTGTTCTCACCTCGGAGAAATGCGCGAGTCGAGCGCATAATGAAACGCAACGCGTTTTTTTTTTTGGCGAAATGGCGCAATGCAGTCTGTCAGGAAAATCACTGTTTACGGTCGTAAATGTTGGACAACGACGCTTGGGAACCATTGAAAAACGATCGAGTTTGTCGGAGAAGGTTGCACAAACGATGAAGACTGAACTCCGGCTGCGGCCGAGTAAAAGATTTTTTTTTCTTCGACGTTTCAGTTACGTCGACTGCGGCGCACTTTGCGCGACGTTTCTCGCCCCAGTTGGCGAGGCGAGATTGAACGATATTTTTTTTACGTTGAATATGCGACAAATTGCGCTACATCGGTAAGTAGAATCTAATTATAGTTTCAAGAACGTCGTGTGTTACGTAAGTTAATCGCGTAATAATTTACTTGCAACGAGATCGCGATTCCAAATATTGACACATCAAACGTTGAATACGGCAATGACGACGTCATTTTTTTTTTCCGTCGTCAACAAAAATAATGTTTTGTATTTTTCTTTATTTTACATATGAAGCAGAGAACCGATTATAAAAAATCTGTTGCATAAGAAAGTGCTATTCGAATTCCCCTTTTTAATGGCACACAACAAAAGTGGCACGTATAATTCTCAACGACATCTGCAAATTTTCAATGCTTTCATGCAACGTTATCGGCTCTGTATCCTGTGATTTTCCATCGTCGATACGAAATTTCGAAAACCTACGTTGCGCAGCCTTGTCGAGAAACATCCGAGCGCCGACGACTCTTTATTCTCAACATATAATTGGCTCGAACAAAAAATAAGGTCACTAATGACGAAAGTGCATCGCGATGGAAAAATGTGCCTGTCATTGAGCGGCCAACGGTCCCGCGGGAGCGAGATCATCGCCCAGGACCGAACGGAGTCGAGGTCTCCCGATCGCCTCACGATCTTTTTCCTCATCTTTTCCCCACCTGCCCCGCTCGACCAATTAGTCGGGGCCAATTAAGACGCGTCTATCGCCGGATTTCGAGTCGCTCGAGCGAGCGCGACGGACGACAAATATTATTGCGCGCCTCGACAGGCACCGCCGTCTCGTTTTCGAACTCGCGTCGAGCTCTTTGAGCGCCGCGGCGTAATTGATCGTTTAACGTCCCACAAAATGTCACAGTTCTCTGCGCGGCAGCGCGAAACACGCGCGCACAGGATACGCCGGGCACTATGCATGGTAATGCGACATTTAAAGCACCCGCGAGAAAATGCGAATAAGTTGCGAGCCGATACGAGCGTGAAATATACGGGGGACGAGAAACACGTTTCGACGCGCGCGGGGCTTTCGGATTTTCCATAGGTCAACGAGTCGCGCGCGCGCCGCGCCGCGTTTCACGCGTCGTCGAAGCGAATCACGAACGCTGGACACAATGATGCACATTTTTTTCCAAATTTTTCTCTTCCTCTTTATCAACGCCTCGATTTCCTTCGAACATGGTGAACGTCATTTTAATGACAGCCAGCCAGCTCTGTACATTTTTTTATTCACAATTACACAGTTTACTATAATGATGAATTTCAATTTTTTTTTTATATCAACGCTTCAATTTCCTCGAACATTGTGAACGTACTTTTAATAACAGTCAGTGAGCTCTGTAAATTCTTTCTTACATTTACAATTACGCAGTCTATACGTATAATGATGAATATAATTATTTTTTTTCATATCAACACTTCAATTTCCTCGAACATGGTGAACGTGCCTTAATGACCGTCAATCGAATCACGCGGTTGTTTCTGTTAATCTCGATTATTATTTTTTTGCCCCTCTCTCCCTCTCTCTCTTTCTCTTTCGTTCCGAAGAATTTTCACCGAAGAAGCCGTCGGTAGCCGCGGTATTTAATTCGTTCACCGTGAAAATGAGCGACCATTAAGGCCGACTATCTGATTGGGGTTGCCCGGTGTGACGAGCGCTGCCGGCTCGCAGCTCCTCGCGCTCGTACCCACCGCCGCCGCCTGTGACTATGTTGCCCGGTACATACTTAGGTACCCACGTGGAAAATCTAACGACCGCCGAGTACACACGAGATACGCGCGCATGCGAGGCACGCGCGTTACGCGCCAAAGCACGTAATTAAGCCATTAACCGGTCGGTATTGAGAAAAACGCGCCAAACGGCCACAGTTGTAAATAAGAAGTTTTATCGAATAACCGTTTGGCCGACGATCGTCGTAGTGTGACGGTAAAAATTGCCCGTTTATCGACGGATCAATTACTAATCCGACGCTAAGTTACGGACGTTAACTTATGAAGTTAAGGACTCCACCGCTGCTTCCCGAGTGCCACGGATAAATTACAAGCGCTCAGTTCTCTTTTAACCGTAAATGTTGCATTTTTAGTGCTGATTTTATGGACTCACTCGACGCTGTCTTTAAATGGTGTGGTGTAACCGTCACGGAGACGTAAAGCGGGTGACTAAGTAAATTGATTTCATTAACCACATCAGTGATTTTTTTATACGTTTTTTTAAATCTCAGTATATTGAGAAATGATTGACATTAATTGAGACATTTTTTTCCAATAGCATCAATAACGCATTTAACTCGAGCTACGTTCTTGGTGTTATCAGAAAAAAATATATCGTTATCAGTTTTGTTCTCACCGTCCTTCAATGTTAAAATTCGCGTCAATCGACAGGAAGTCGACGACGGCGGCGTCGTTGATCCCCAAAGTGCTTACCGATATCCCGCCGGCATGTGAAAGTGGTGCCGCTCTATGATCCTTTCCGCCAGGACCGACACGCACCGAAGACGTGAATGAACGAGTGAAGAAAAAAAAAAACGAAAAAAAAACACCAAAGTAGTCTTGGGTGAACGGGTGAATCGCTCAGCCTCAATGGGAGAGATCTCGTACTCTTTCGTTCTTTCTTGCGCGCCGCGCGTAACGACGACACATGATGCTCGGGCGCGGCAGACGGAGCCGAGTCTTTTAATAAGGTTGAAACTCGATGCAGTGGGAACCCGTGGGTGATACGCATTCATTCCACCACTGCGCACGTATATATATATAACCAGCCCGCGATCGGTCGTACCCGATGCGAGGCCCGAATGTTGAGGAAGGACATCGCCTGAAATTCGTGCTGCGCCAGTGAATTTTCTGCGTCTCGATACGACGCACTTTGGGGTTCCCCGATGCATTGGGCGTTTTTCGTCTCGTTCAACTCGCCACAGCTGCCGCTGCAGTTGCGTGGTTTTTCCTAAACGCGGTGGAAGAAAAAAAAAACAAACGATCCAACAGGCAGCGTCGATCGCCTTAGGGAAGATTGACGAGGCGCACGGCGGACACTTGGATCTATTAGTATCCATGGTGGGACAGAGGTGAAAAATATAGACTGGATCATGTGCGGCGTCGATGGTTGCGCGGTGAAAAATTGTGACGACGGATCCCTCGACTCCGGGTGGTGCGGATCGCATACGAAACTGGCGGAGCGGACCAAGAGCGGTCTGCGACCGTAGAATGGACAGACGGACGGACGGTCAAACGTAAGAAGGTTCTGCCGACCGGCCAGAACGTTTTCTTCGTCGTGCATCGCGCGTACGAACGCGCAGACGGACGCGCTCTGTTATTATGTATCTCTTTCTCCCGGGCTGCAGTCTCCTTCTGCAGCAGCAGAAAGAAGCGGCCGTAGCAGCTCTTTCTCTTAAGGGGAGAAGCCAACGACGACGTCTTAGAGGGAAGCACGTGTGTATGCGCGTCCGTGAAACGAGCGGTAACCGCGTTATACTTCTTCGGGGCTGGAGAGCATCCACGAGGAGAGAAAGAATAATAGCCAGATGCGTCCCACTGCAGCGCAGTCTGCAATTAACAGCTCGAGCGAAACTATTCGCCGCTCGACGCGCGGATCGACGAAAACAAAGCGGCTCGGGCTAATCAACCGCGGATAATTGAGCTTCGAGGGGCGAAAGAGAGAAAGTGAAAGAAGGAGAATTTATATCGCCATTTTACGTTGCTTGACAGTTTTGTCAGCGATTTTTCGAGGGTGAAATGATAATTGGTAAATAATATCGAGAAAGTGGCTGCACAATTTTATCTAATTAAAAAAAGAATCGGTGCAAATAATTTGACGTTCAATTATGTGGTAATATCGAGATAGGGTTGTCACTTATAGTTAACAGAATAACGCTTGTTTGAAATGAACGAAGAGTGAATTGACGAGCAGTCGTTTCAATGCATAAAATATGCAAAGACACTTCCTACGTTACAAGTCTCCATTGTTAAATCAATAATCAGCCGTTATGGCTAAATTGAACAATGGAGGTCGTGTAGGTCTCAATTCTTCATTCTTTCTCAGACACTACTAGTCAAACGCAAAAATAAATCTCAAACACACACAGATTTCATGTTTGAAATCGCATCAGAACGAGGAAATGATCCGACACAGCCAACTTCGAGGGACTCGTCCGGGTTCCCCGTCTCGTCCAACCCCCTCGAACATCCAGCTCACCCTTTAACTCACTTTCCCGGCGCGCCGAGAAACCGGGGTGGAAACGTCGCGAAAACTGCGCAAAATGGATTCCGGAACGGCGGAAAAATCCGACCGGGTCTCCCTATCTTCCGGCCCGGAAGGGGAAACATTCGTCGTGTCCTGAAGTCCCAAGTCCCGGGGGGGAAAGAGGCAGAACGACATCGGATGTACTCACACTCGATTATCTGCAACGCCGAGTGTCAGTACGCTCGATCTGAGCAAGCTCGAAGGTTTGCGCACACATTTTCCATTTTGACAACAAATATTTGCCCTTTTGAAGTGACGCGTTAACGTACGTTGCACGGCATCGCGTACAGCGCGCATCGTATAACCGGCGAGCAGCTGGATTGAGGCTGCAAGAAGGAGTCTTCAAGGAGTCTTAGCTCGCTCGTTCGTTCTTTCGTTCGTTCGAGGAACGATCTTCACCGTTGATATGCACTTCTTTGGCTTAGCCCGAAGGCCACAGTTGCATCTCTCGGCGTGCGTGGGGTCCTGCGCTCAACCCTCTTCCACCGCGTCCAAGTCTCTTTCGCTCGAGACAGACGGCGCAGAACTCTGTATATAGTATATAACGTACATACAGTCCGTATATACCTATACATCGCGCATAAGACGTACATATGTATATCTCATACACGAGTAACCGCTACACGAGAAACGGGTGGGTCGAGTTGCATCGTCGAGGAGATTTTATAGCTGCGAGACGCCGAGTGATCTATTAGAAGCGCACACGAGAGATTTTATAAACGTCCGACGTTTAATCGCCGCTATCGCCTCGTGGCAGAACGAATTAACTGACCGGTACACACGTTCGGCCCCGGCAACGACTCTGGCGGCGCAACCTCCGCGACGACTTATTTACGTCTCTCAGCGGATTTTCCAATTCGCGCGCTCGACTCTCCGGGCGCAGCGCAGAGTCGACGGCGGCTTCGGGTTATTACAGATCCGGTATTACCGCTCGGGCGTTCGCGAGCTGGTGGCAATAACTATTAAAACTGCCGAGAGCTCCAGCTCGGAAATGCCTTTCTTCTGTTTGCTCTTGCTCCGTGAAGGCAGCAGCAGCAGCGCCAACGTCGACGAGATACATCCACCCGGTCGTTGATTCACGATCGCGATCGCTGCGGCAATCGATGCGGTCATCTTTGCCGCGTTGGAATGAGAAGATTATCCCGAGCGACGACTCTGTAAGCGCGTCGCGTTGCTATGAGCACCGACAGGATCATGATGGGATGATTCGGATTGGAAGTGTGTGAAGTGTCTTCTTGATGGGTATCGACAATTGGGATTTTGGGCGCGGAACGTCAAAAAACTGGTGAAGTGCCAGGATATGCGAGACCAGTGGAAAAAAACGATGGAACGAGATGTGTCATCATTAGGTCATTCTGCTTTAGGTCATCATTCTGTGCAATCGCAGCGTCAGCTTCTGAGTCACTTAACCTGCACTCAAGAAAAGACTCAATTGGATCTGGGAACTCGGTTGAAAGATTCCAACAATATCAGAACCAAATTAGCAAGTGGCACCAACAACCTGGTTAGGTGTCATCCAAGTCCTCCGTCACCTGTTTCCATCAACCTACAGTCCAATTGGCCTTAGCGAGTCTTCCAAGTTCCCCTCCCGATCCTTCCACCCAAAACCTTTGTTCCAACGTGCAACTCGACAGCAGATAACGATCCCGGAGCGACGACTTTGTAATCGGACACTTCACCCAAGCTGCACTTGCCCAGAGTAGCTATTCTGGATCTCGCCAGGATCGTCGGCGTTGATTCGCCCGGACCGGCAACCGACTCATCCCCTTGCTGCGTATATATCGCCGATCGTACGTTTCGGGTGCGTCGCGGAACCCGCGTAGCCGTGTAGCACACGCGGAGTGCGGACAAAGTGCCACTTGTCGAAACCGACGATTAAACGGGAAGCGAAGAAGCGAGAGATGAACCGCTTTGGCTCTCTCTCTCTCTCTCTCTTTCTCCCTCGCTCGTCAGGCTGTCGAATGTCAGGAAGGCCATATAAACCAGGGGAGAAACTAACCGCGGTGGCAGAGTGCGCGGAGTGCGCGCGCGTTGTGTGTTTCGCCGTTCGCGCCGGGCGCACGCGGTCGGCATTACGGGTTACGCGGGCGGGGTAATCACGATGATTCGGACTCTTCGGGTGGGTCATCATCTCGTCACTACGTCACCCCGGGGGCCAGAAGCCCCGCTGCTGGCTGCGAGAGAGCCACTCGCAGAATCCGGCAGCAGGAGCGGAACACGACGTCCCGGCGCATTGGACGCGGTGGAAGGAGCGAGGGAGATGGAAGTCATCCAAGATGCTCCTCTGTTCCGCTCTGGGCGACGAGCTTTCTTTCTTTCTTTCGGCTCTTTCTTTCTCTCGGTCTTTCTTCCTTTCTTTCTTTCACTGGCGTCCCTCCCCCTCCTCGTGCACTCAACCTACCGAAAAAGGAATGGATGGTTTATGGACTTATCAATCATTTGGTAGTCGCTTTCGCGAGCGTAGTACCTTCTTACGTATGAAGCCTGTTATTAGTGACGATTAAAAGATTCCAGCACTGGGCACAACGACGCACCGGGGGATGACTGACTGAGTGCGTGTTTCTCCGTCTGGGTTTGCGGTTCCGCTGGTGGCCAGGATGGCGATGGTGTTAGTGGGGTTATTGGTGGTAGGACTGATGTTGGCTGTTGGGGTTTCCTTGATTCGCATCGTTGACGAGATTTATGGCAAAAATTTTGATTCAAAGAGACCAATTGATGGGTCATATTCGTGGTAACAAGGCAAGAATAGAATATGGAATATGAGAATGTCATAATATCATTCGAGAAAATCGTAAACATCTTTTGCGACTATTTGTCATATTTTTGTTTTGAAAAAAATATTGATAATTAATATTATAAAAATTACTGGGATGCAGCGGAGAGGCGAGATACCAATATGGCGTCGTTGCGAGGCGAACTCGGCCTGACGTGAGGGTAGGTAGGGCCAGAAGCACGCGGGATGCACACGCGAGGAGAGTTGAAGGTGATATATGTCTCGTTCGCGGTTCTCCACCGTGGTAGGCGCAGACGAGACCGAGAGCCGGAGAGTCGGACCCGACCCCGCGAGACCCGGAGTGGGGAAGATAAAATATTGCGTGGGTGTAAAATAAAATGGTGGACCCGCGCGCTGTCTTTCTCGCGCTCCTCTCTCTGTCTCTCTTCGTGCTCCTCACGCCACTGGACGAAACGATCTTCAATAGAAAAAAAAATAAATAAAAAAGCGGGGTCATAACTCATCAGGTAACGAAAAAAATGTGGTCGCTGATGAATGAAACGAGTCTGGGAAACACGTCGCCCGCCATCTTTATTCCGTAAACCACTGAAAATTGACGCTCTTAATTGCACTTTAATTCCGACGTCTCGAATTTCTTGATTCGAATTATCGATTGAAAAATTGTTGCTCCAATTTTTCGACGTCATTAAAGTGATATCCGCCGGATAAATTTTATCTTCGCGAAATAAATCACTTTGACACCCGCAATTTTTACGACACGTTACACCGCGTAAATAATTCTTCTCCTCGCCTGCTTTAATTTTATTCCAGCCGAACTTTACGTTTCGCTGCGTCAGATTCGGCGATGTCGAGATTTCGGTCGAATCGCGTCTTGTGTTGTGTGTTATACTGTACACAGGGTAGACGTGTGTAGTGTCCATCGGGCGCAACCGTAGAGCATGAATGTACTCGCATTTGGCGGACGTGCGGAGGAAACCGCGTGGTGGATCGACGTGAGGCACCGAGCGAGGGGGCAGGGGAGGGTGGGGGTGGGAGGTAGGGAGGGGGAGGGGGGGACGCGGAGGGCCCTGACAAACCCGGTAATTAAATAGCCGAACCCTGCAATTAGGGCCACTAAATCGTGACGGGGCCCCTGGACCCATCCGCGCGCACCGAAGGGCCCGGCCAGACACAAAAAACAACGTCGAAACCGCGTTGGCTTATCCCCAGTGTCAGAATACTCGTGGTATAGTCTCTCGGTATAACCCGCGCGTCTCCCGCACACAGTCGCGCCGGGTTCCTACGGCGACTATGTCGGCCAGCCTCATAGACAGACGTGTGCGGTATACGTAAACGCATATGCGCGGGGGTGGCTGCGTGGGAATATATCTCCGGGACTGCGCGCGGCGCGGCGAACGAGTTGCAATACCGCCGGGGACTTCGGGAATAACAAACGATTCGCTCGTTTGATCTCCATCGTTCAAACCGGACCCGCGGTAACATCAATCATCGACACAAATTTAATAAAATATCTTTGCGCTGCTGCGCTCTTATAAACCTTTAAAAGGGTAAATCGCAACTAAAAACCCTTGTTTAGTTGATTAAAAAAACAATGTTGTCGAACAGTTTGTCAGAAATCGTAGATCTGGCCGCCGGGCCGAAAACCGCCCAAATCGGGGTCACGAAATTTATTTTTTCAAAATATCGACTTTTAACCTATACCATCGTTCTCAAGTCGCATATTCTACCCCTGAAAACACTGGTTACAACCCTTTTTTAGTTGACTTTGAAAAAAAAAATTTTTGGCCGAACAGTTTGTCAGAAATCGTAGATCTGGCCGCCGGGCCGAAAACCGCCCAAATCGGGGTCACGAAATTTATTTTTTCAAAATATCGACTTTTAACCTATACCATCGTTCTCAAGTCGCATATTCTACCCCTGAAAACACTGGTTACAACCCTTTTTTAGTTGACTTTGAAAAAAAAAATTTTTGGCCGAACAGTTTGTCAGAAATCGTAGATCTGGCCGCCGGGCCGAAAACCGCCCAAATCGGGGTCACGAAATTTATTTTTTCAAAATATCGACTTTTACCCTATACCATCGTTCTCAAGTCGCATATTCTACCCCTGAAAACACTGGTTACAACCCTTTTTTAGTTGATTTTGAAAAAAAAAATTTTTGGCCGAACAGTTTGTCAGAAATCGTAGATCTGGCCGCCGGGCCGAAAACCGCCCAAATCGGGGTCACGAAATTTATTTTTTCAAAATATCGACTTTTAACCTATACCATCGTTCTCAAGTCGCATATTCTACCCCTGAAAACACTGGTTACAACCCTTTTTTAGTTGATTTTGAAAAAAAAAATTTTTGTCCGAACAGTTTGTCAGAAATCGTAGATCTGGCCGCCGGGCCGAAAACCGCCCAAATCGGGGTCACGAAATTTATTTTTTCAAAATATCGACTTTTAACCTATACCATCGTTCTCAAGTCGCATATTCTACCCCTGAAAACACTGGTTACAACCCTTTTTTAGTTGATTTTGAAAAAAAAAAATTTTGTCCGAACAGTTTGTCAGAAATCGTAGAACTGGCCGCCGGGCCGAAAACCGCCCAAATCGGGGTCACGAAATTTATTTTTTCAAAATATCGACTTTTAACCTATACCATCGTTCTCAAGTCGCATATTCTACCCCTGAAAACACTGGTTACAACCCTTTTTTAGTTGATTTTGAAAAAAAAAAATGTTGGCCGAACAGTTTGTCAGAAATCGTAGATCTGGCCGCCGGGCCGAAAACCGCCCAAATCGGGGTCACGAAATTTATTTTTTCAAAATATCGGCTTCTAACCTATACCATCGTTCTCAAGTCGCATATTCTACCGCTGAAAACACTGGTTACAACCCTTTTTTAGTCCATTAAAAAAAAATACGATATTTGACAGAACCGTCAAAGTTATCAAGGACAAATGAATTTGGACTCGGTCTGAGAGTTCCAGCCAATCACAGCTCGAATAGTTTGCTAACAATCAAGGACAAATGAACTTGGACTCGGTCTGAGAGTTCCAGCCAATCACAGCTCGAATAGTTTGCCAACAATGCTTTCCGTTACTCACGAACTTTTTAAAAGAGGGATAAATTACTTCATTTTCAATTCTATCGCATTACCAAAAAAAAAAAAACATCTTAATTCGTCCCCAAGTGAATCGTCTTACGATGAACTAATAAAACAAAATAAAAAACGTTCTTCCAATCAGACAAAAGCTCGAATCTCCCTCGAGCACTATTTTCCCTATCCCCCCGTTGTTACATCATTCTCTCTAACCCGCAGCGCTTTGCTGCACGTGTCCGAGGGCGTTGCGCGCGGTCTCGTGCCGAATAAACTTTCTCGCGGCTCCTCGGCCGATCGGCGCTCTATATCCATCCGCATATTCTCGCCGGGACTGTCCGAGCGCGGTGGTCGACTCGACGGGGTGGCAGCCCGTTGTGTGCGCGCGCGCGCTCGTCGTGGTGCATCACGCGCGCGGCCCCGGCGAAACGCGATTGCGAAGATAATAGTAACAAACAGTCTTCCTTCCTGAACAGAACGTCGGCCGGCGTCTTTCGGGCCGACGTTTCCGCGCGTTTCCTCGTGTAGCGCGTTCGCCTCTCTTCTCTCGCTCTTTCGAGGCCGCCGCGGCAACATCAGCAGCACCAGCAACATCAGCAGCGCACCGAGTCTCGGCCGCCGCGCTACCGACCGCGCGCGCGGTTGTTGCCGCCGATGCATCGTGATTTCCGTATGCAAAATTGAGCGTGCACACGCACAAAGCGGGGGCGAGATGGATGGTCGAGCATCACGCTCTCTCGCTTCCCGGGCCGTATTAAAATATCAGCCCTTCGCCCCTCGCCCCCCCCCCCCCCCCCCGCCCCCCTCCCGTCACTCCACCCTCCACCTCGTCGCTCTTTACTCTCCCTCTGCACGACGACTATACATCCACTGTACTATATACGTATCGTACATGGCATATACATATACATACGCGTATATAGTATACACTATACGTTACACTATGTTCGGAGGGCAGTGGAGCCTCGCGCGCAGCTTGCATTAAATCACCCACCCACTAGATCCTCGGGCTATTTTCGTGGCGCACTATCGATGGACCGAGCGAGAATATATACGTATATACAATGTATACACTATGTGTATGTATGCATATAACACATGCAGCGAACGCGTGTGTTGTATATATGTTGTACACACGACACACACGACACACGTTGCATAGTTTTGCAGTTTAGCGCACGAGAGACTCCGGGCGAGTCGCGTCGTTTGAGCAAATAGCCAGGTACACCCTTCGCTCTCTTTGCCGCTTTCCCTCGCTCCTTCTCTCTTTCGGCCTCTCGTCCCTCTCTGTCGTATGCGGCTCGTGGCTCGCGGCGTGCGGTACGCGCGGCGTATCGAGTGACCAACCCTTTTTTTTTGCTCTTTTCCCTCCCTCGCTCTGTCTTTCGCTTTTTAATATAAATTCCGTCCCACGACGACGACGACGACGACGACGACCGCTTCGCGGGTTTATTTATACCTAGAGTGCAGAGTCACGCACCGCGCTGATTAATGCCAGGCTTGTTTGTTCAAAATTTTGATTATCTTTAGTTTATTAGGTTTTCGCGTTTAATTTAGTAAGTGCAGCGGTGCAGCTACGATAGATACGCGAGATTTTGTTAGTGCAGTTTTTTTTTGGGTTGGAGGTAAATTTTGGGTTGTTTAAGGCGACAAGGATTTTTCTGGATCTTTGGGCTTCAATCTGTTTTTTTTTTTTTTTTTTTTTTAATAATATTTTACTGGATAGGAATTGACTTATTATCAGTGATCGAATGGTCTTGTAAGATATAAAAGAAATAGATAATCATACAGCAGATGGCAGAGAAATATCTCAGGGCGTGAAGAACCATCCGAATGCTGATCAAACACCATTCGACACCCGGAGAAATTGATTTCCTTCGTGCGCCGGAAAGCAAACAAAACAAACGCGCACACTTTTGATTTAGTCGGAGGTCTCGGATCGAGAACTCGAGGAAATGCCCGGGTAATCGTATTTCGCGTTCGACGCTCTCGCGAAGCCGCAGACAATTTAATTTTCTAATTATCGTAACGAGCTCGCGCTTCTTCGGTTGATCGCGCGCGCGCGGGGCTCTCGCGTTTTATCTCCGAGTGGCATCTTCAAGCGCATCGCCGGGGCCCTTCGCCCGTAGTACATAAAGACTAATGGAAGGCACCTTTTTCCTCTTCCCTCCCTTTCCCCCTGCACCCCCTACCCCAGACTCAATCTCGACTCTAATATCCAATGTTTCATGTTTTATGGTATTACGTATCAGGCGGACCACGAGAAGGACCGAAGAACGCGCCGAGAGACGTTGGCAATACTCGCGGGGAACAGCCTCGACGCCGTCCGGAGAATCCCGGGCGTTGCAGCTCGGGCCCCGGCGAATTAATTGATTCCTGGCTGCACGGGGGTAAAAGGGGGGTGTAAGAGGGCGATGAGAGCGAACCGACGACCGTGTAGGATACCTCGACGTGCGCGCGTTATATCGCGTTTAATCCAACGCTACGAGCCAAGCATGCCAAGAGCCTCCGTATCCCGACCTCAGCGAACGTTAATGAACGCGTCAATGTGATAAAAGTCCGCATGATCGGTGATCCGGATGCGCTCTTGTTGCCGTTGGCCTTCAATAAACGAGTATCGCGTGTACATCGCCGGCGCGTCCTCTCCTCTCTGCCGCGCATCTCGTCGGCGAATACGTCGATTAATCACGCGCCGCGATACATTGACGTTGAAAACATCTCAAATGAGCCGCTTATCTCGTTTGGAGCACCGAAAAAATGAAAATTTAATGAATAATAATGCGAATTACTTTTTGGGTAATGAATAAAAAAAATTTGAGTGGGATGATAAATTCGCGGTGATAAAACGAAAATTGCGCCGGAAATTGTCGAACTTTTAAATTGTCTAAACTTTATTTACATCGAAAATGTATTTTCAACACGAAGTCACCTGGATCAGATTTATTTTCGATACCGCGGATCGAACTTCGAAACTCCAATTACAATAAAATTTAGCGTCCATCGCGCGCGCCCGAATAAAATTGCTCCAATTGCCGAAATCGTTTACCCGCGCGGTTTCACATCTTATCCCCAACTCATTGGCCGTAATAACGTAATCGCGTTTCTCACCTAGAATCGCCCCTCGACGCACTCAACACTCAGCGAAGCCTCGGAGCTTCGCAACCGCAACGCGCCTAACGATCTCGCGCGCGCAGAAACAACCGGACTACTTTGGCTTAAAAAAAAAAAAAAATCGAAAAAAAAAACACACAAACGAAATTGAAAACAGTGCAGCCCGTAACGGTAATGCGAAAGTAACGAGTCGCATAGCTCGGCATCGACTCATCCCCGTTCGACACTTTAAATTCGAAGCGTTGCGCGATCGTCTAAAAAAGAAAAAAAAATCGGCGCGTGTTGAGCCGCGAAGCCACCGCGACGCGACCACCGTCACGCGTGACTCTCTTTACGCTCCGTGATTCGTGCGTAACGAAAAATAAAAAAAAAAAAACACAAAATAAAATAAAAATACGAATCTCAGCCCAGGGACGCGCAGCGTCCATGACGAAAAATCGCGCGGGTTGTACAGGAATGCGAGATGAACAATATAAAAGCATCAGCCGTGCGGCTCTCGGCTCGTGCGGTTTCGCGGTTCCGTGTGTGTGGCACTCGAGTTCCGCTGCGATGCGTCTCGCGCGGAGTCCTCGTCGCGTCTCGACTCGCGCTGCCGGTATAACAGCGGGTGAGACGGAATCCCGGGGCGAAGCTGCGGCGCGTTCTCTGTAAGGAGTCATCGAGGCATCAGAATCAGCCAGCAGCAGCAGTAGAACCAGCAGCAAAGTCGCCGTGTGGGCCTCACGCGGTGCCCCCCCCCCCCCCCCCCCCCCTCTCCCCTCGCCAAGAAAGCCCTCGCGGTGACTCGGCGACGAGAGGGAAAAATCGCTCGCCCGTCGCGAGGGACACCGCACGCTGGGCGATAACCAACGCGGAACACCTCCGTGGCATTGTCGAGCCACGGGCGGCCTCCGGGAGTCCCTTACAAATAGGCTGCTAATGCCCCGACGCCTCGACGCGCGCGCGCGGTGTGAATTGTATAACGAACGGCTATTAGCGGCCAGATCGGCATCGCGACGTGCGCTCTGCGGTGTCTGATTTTTTTTTTACTTACTCATCATTCATTGATATTTTTTTCGGATCCTTGTCGATAGATGCAAAGGGAGGTGAATAGAAACGGACGGTAAAGTGTGAGGCAAGAGATAGTTTTGAGGGGAACGAAGGGGACTGAGAATATTGGATTGAATAATAAATGGCGATGCAATCGTAGGTAACTTTTTAATCTTGATGAAAGGATCTTTCACTTTTCTTACTCCAATATTTTTTTATTACAATAAAAAAAATTAAGATATTGCGGAAGAAATTATTCAATTTCTAAATCCACCTTCATTCACTACCACGACGATTCTCCAAATTTTTCTTTTGAGTCACCATCGTGTTTCTCGCTCCAATAAAACGAAAAAATCTGCGCAAAAAAAACAGCGCGAAAAAAAATCCAGCAAAGGATAAATCGGAAGAGGGTGGCCGAGGTGTTAAGTTTTTCATCACGAAGGATGAAAACGAGGCGATGCGGAATATAATCGGGGAATATAATGCGCAGTCGTTGCGGCCGCGCGGCGCGAGAGGAGCAAAAACAGCGGCAACGATATATATACAGTCTCCGGGGCGGGTTTTACGTGTTACACTCGCTCGCTCTCTCTGTACATACAATAATAACGTCGGTACAGCGCGAAGCTCGTCCCTCCGCGTCCGTCCGTCCGTCGGGTATATATTCTTCGGTCGGTTAGAGCCGCGGTTACCGCGTGGTTATCAAGTTAACCCTTCGCTCTCTCGCGATCCGAGAGGCGCGAGACGAGCGACGGCGGCGGCTGCTGCTGCCGACGCGCAACTCGCTCGCGTCGCCGTCGTCGCCGTCGTCTCGTCGTCGTCTCGCTCGCCCGGCGCGTCTGACTCTCCTGCCTCTCTCCTTCCTCCTCCTCGCCGCTCGTAAGGTGTGAAACCACTCGAAAGCAAAGAGCCCAGAAATTGCGTCCCATTATCCGGTAATGCCCCGCGTGCAATTCAAGCTGTATAGCGTCGTGGTTGTGTGTGTTGAATGTGTACGTATATATACACGGAATACGTGTATATAACCGCGATGCACCGGGCATCGCGAAGCGCATCGTCGATAACGATTCGAAGAAAGTTCATCATCGATCTTATTTGTTTCGTTCATTTTTTTTATCCTTTTTTTTTTCTTAACTGCCAGCACTTTCGAGCGCGCGGCCAGGTGAGATCGATTTTTCGGCGTCGGGCCGCCAATTTCCGATACCGATCGTACGCGAGGCTTGAGCCTCGCGTCGAGGACCCGCGTAATGGTTAATAAATTCGCGAACGAAAAATCTTGCTCGTGACGCTGGAGAAAAATTATTTTTTCAAACCGATTTGTCGACAGCGTGAACAAATTGCTGGAATTTGTAAATAAAATAGAAAGAAAATAAAATAAAATTGGGTCCCCCATGTAATAATTATTCTTAACTATTTTCCTACAACTAAATTAGTCATAGCAAATAGAAACTGCACATTATCAGACACTCCAAACATATTTTACCCATCGATGTGAAACAAACCCACGCGAGATTCGGAAAAAAAATCTACCTCTAAATCGACCCGACCAACCCCGTTCGTCGTCTGCCTATTTCGCGATCGCTGAAATATCTCTTTGTCTCTCGGGCCAACAGCGACGCGACGGTAACGAGCTCCGTCGCGTCTAGCGCCGCGTGGAACGAGTAATAAACGGAATAAATCATATTACAATCGCGTCGAACGTCGTCCAGCGCCTCGTTAACTATCGGCCCGGGTTTCGCCGGTTGACGTTTTCGCAACCTCTGGGAGAGTCACGCGGGCGCCAAAGGGAAAAAGCGATAAAGGACACGGAGGGCGGCGAGAGAGAATCGCGCGCGCGTGTAGCAACGTCGAGAAGACGTTTCTCTCCGGTCGCGAGGAGCGATCGTCGGCGCTGCACACTTTGTACATAGTACACAGACATTTATGTGTATATAGTACGTACGCCGTGTGTACGCGACTTACGGCCGGCTGCGGGTCGAGGAGGGACGAGGAGTTATGGGCGCATTCGTCTCCATTACGCGGTGAATCATTGAGCGAACGGCCTAG
Organism: Itoplectis maculator; assembly: GCA_964034905.1. NCBI lineage: Eukaryota > Metazoa > Arthropoda > Insecta > Hymenoptera > Ichneumonidae > Itoplectis > Itoplectis maculator. The sequence goes on along the minus strand of OZ035855.1, from coordinate 3,609,420 downwards.
CCTTACGAGTGGAAACAGCCTCAATCCCGCGAGAGCCCCGATAGCCTTTTGCGAACCCGCGCGAGACGCTGCAAAGGGGTGAGAGAAGTGCGAGAGAGAGGGAAGGGGAGCCGGCTTAACGAGTACCAGCAAGCTCGGGTAGAGGCGCTTGTGTGCCTTTCCTATTGCAAGCGCCTCCGTGTTATACCCACGCCGAGAGACCGCGTTATTGTTTGCATAAACGCGATCCGTAAATCTTTGTCTCGTTCTCCTCTGCCCGCGTGTATCACTGCATTTTTCCCCGTTTTCTGCGTGTGTATTGTGTCACGAAACAGGGTTATGAAATAATTAAAATTTGTTTGAATATCTGTCAATTATTCTCTGATCATTTTTCACGTCGATTTTTTTTTATAGTATTTTTCAACAGTACAGTTTGATCTTTGACAGTGATATTTAAAAATGCTCGAGAAAATTATTCACAGTGCAAGTATCGAAAGAAGCCCAACAGTTAAAAAAATATCATATCGATTTTTTTTTTGTATAGTATTTTTCAAGTGTGCAGTTTGAGCTATGACTATACAGTTTTGGAGTTTCAGTACTTTTGTTACATTAAATAAATGCCCGAAAAAATTATTCACAGCGCAAGTATCGAAAGAAGCCCAACAATTTAAAAAAGATCATAATATTCAGGCAAATAAAAGATGCAACCAACGAAAAAGTAAACAAAATTGTTATTGCACATTCCAGTCGTCACATTCCTCGGAGCAAGCATATAAAAATACGTCTCGACGTTTTTTCTTCGGCGAACACGAACGAGCTTTTTCCGGGGCCCTCGGCTCTGCGGTGTAAAAGTGAGCGCACGTGTCGTATTCCCGTGCGCGAGGCACGAGCCTCGCGGAGCTCCGATCGCGAAGGCGTGAGTGAGAGAGGACCAGTATAAACACCCCATTCACGCCGAGAGCGCAACGTACACTGCAGTTTACGTATAATAGTATCACGAAGCGGCGATTCGATCGCCCGTTGCGACAGCTATCAATGTTCGCTGCAGTTGCAGTTGCACCGGCGGCAGCGGCAGCAGCAGCAGCAGCAACGATGCATCCAGCGAGCACGTCGCTCGGGCCGCGCGCGGAATCGACATTGTTATTGCCTGGGCGTCATTTTGTATCATTTTCCCGCCAGCACACGCGCCTCGCGCTGATAAATCATCGCCCCGCCTGCTGGCAAAAGCAGCCACCTCGCCACAACCCCCCCCCCCCAACCCCCCACTCACCCCGCTCCCCTCGCGACTCTCACTCCCTCTCGCTCTCTGTCTCGATATGGCAAGTGTGAGCGCATCGGTGTTGCCGGTGGCGCGCGAATTGTCCATATTTATCGGCCCGTTGTACGTTGCGTCCGCGCGGCACGTGAAACACGCGAAATATCCCCCGAGAGACCCGCGGGTCAATAAATATCCCGCACGATAATTCGAGGATAAATTTCCCTCATTCGGCGCTGCCGAACCTCGGGCGCCGTTATTATTTGGCGAGCCCGAGCCCATCGACTGCGTTCAGGTGAAAATTCGACGAATTTTTCGTGCGCTTGACAATTTAACGCGACGTACTACACGTCGAGGTAGCGATTATGTCGTGTCGTTCGGGTCGCAGCGCGTTGCATGATGAATTGGACCGGTGATTGGGCCTTATTTATCCGCGACGATAGCGGCAATGGAATTTATTCGACGGGGCTGATTATAGGCAGGTGAATTGTAAACTTCACCGAGTTTCAAGCGTTGCGGACTTTCGCACAGCGATTGTGGAAAGTTGTTATAAATTCTTGATATGTGAGAGCAAAAAATTGAAACTCTGCGAAGTATGAATAATGGAATTTATTCATACATTTTTTTAAATTAATATTAATATCTGCATTAATTTTCAATTTTTTTGTTTCAAAAAAATAAATGTAAACTTCAATTTTTATTACTTCCCGATAATCAACGGATTCTTCTGATCGCCGGTAAATCAGCGCCACAGTTACAATTTTTTATGCACACCACCCGAGCCTAAATCGATAAAATGGCAAATTATCGAATGAGCACCAAAGATTCTTGCCTCGAAGCTCGCGCATTCTTCGTTCTTACCCCGTCGAAAATTACGCGGACGCTCGGGAATATCATCTCTCTGCCTCCTTTCTCAGTTGGTTAGAGAACGAGATATCCATAGCCGAAGGGGGGGGGGGGGGAGAATCGCTGAAGGAAAATCTCTCGTAAAGCGAATTATCGAGCGGCGTCGGAAACTGGCGAACGAACTCGCGGCGGCTGCGATTATCCTCCTTTCATTAGGCCAATTAATTCCCTCTCTCGAAGCCCATCTCGGCTCGCGGTTCGCGGTTGGCAATTATCACGGAGCTTTGCGTTACATACACACAACAGTCGCCGCCGCGCTGCTATATCTCACTCCGGCGGTTCTTACTCGCGCTCGTTGCTGTAATATTCTTTTACTCCAGTTTGCGCTGAAGACCGCTCGTAATCCGCGACTCTCGAGACTCGGTTGCGGCCGCAGCAGCGGCAATGGGGCAGCAGGTACCGAGCAACGTACCGCGGCTTTTAAAGAGTATTGTAATGCCCGTACTTATTGCGGATGTGCCAATTAGGGCAGTTATGCCCGGTTTCAAAAACAATAATCCTCGTGCAACGTGAACGAGACGATGACGTGTGCGCGCGCAGCTTCGAGTTGGGTAAAGCGACTCGCGAAACGATATAAACTCTTGGGAGCCCCGCGCGCGCCAGGGCGAATTGCACACGTAATGTTTTCGTCAATGCTCGAGTTCAGGTGATGCAGGCAGTTTTGCCTGGTAGGTTTGCCGTTCACTCCCTCTCGGCCGAGCTGAGCGCTCGTTTCGTGTAGCTCGACTCGACTCCTGCCGGCTCGCCGAAAGAAAAGAGTCTTAAACTTTGCAGTTCAACGAGCATCGACGCGCTGCGTAAGTACGTGTATTATTGTATATACAGATGTATTTAAATGCGAGCAGTGTGTGTGTGTGTGTGTGTGTGTGTGTGTGTGTGTGTGTGTTTATATATAGACTGGGAGTTTTGCGTCTCGCCACACGACTGTCAATTATATTCACTCTTCTTACGCAGTATATTTCTTTCGCAGCAAACGTCCGCTCAAAACTCGTCTCCCCCTCCCCCCATCCCCACTCACCTACACCGAGAAGACCAACGAGAGAGACCATCAAATTACAGAGGAGACGAGCAATCGTAAAAGTGAAGAAGTGGACATTAGGACCAAGTTGAGTGATTTTGAATTCCTCGACGATTTTTCCGGCTCGGGATGAGAGGAAAAAGAGGGACGGGAAAATTTGCTGAGATTCTTGCGGAGATATCGTGGATTAATTTTTTTTTTTACTTTTACACTTTTTTTGCATTTTTACTCGCCAGGAAATTTTGTCTATTTTCAGGTCACAAAAGTACGTAATGGTAATATTTTATTTATTTATTAATTAAATATCGGAAAAATCAGAAGAGGTCGAACTACTGAATGAATCAAGATCCAGTTGACTAAATTTTCGTTTGTCCCTGACTTTCGCCACCAAAAAAACACGATGAAGAAAGAGGGGAAAAAAGCGATCGGAAACTATCGCCGAGGCATCGGGGGAGAAAAACATTGACTCGCCGCGGTTCTCGTGGCGATGAGCGTAAGTACGAAACCACCCGCGCTGTCGCAGACGCAGACGGGGGTGATTTTTTTTCTTTCTCCTCTCCCGCGCGTCGCATCCGTCTACCGTCCACCCCAACGGTTCGCGGGTTCGTCGATCGCGCGCGACGATCGCAAACCCATTTCGCTCGAGCACCGTTCGAGCGCGCTCGGCTCGTATCGGGGGAAACGAGGAATATCCAACTGGCGACCGCCCGGGAGAGAGCGAGTTAATCTCAATAATGTTCGGAGTCGACCGGAAGTCGATAGTCGTAAATCGGCTGCGCCAGGAGTCGTCGCGGCGTCCTGGACTTCCCCGTTTCCCGCGACCGGCGCTGCTGCTCATCTGGGGTGGCAAAGCGCACGGACGAACTCGCATTTTTTTCCGGTCTCTCGCTCCGCACCACCCACGATGTCTTTTTAAGCGCCCTCGGATCTCTTCACTCTGTTTTTTTTGTTGTTTTTTTTTTCTTTCTTTGGTGCCTTCGCCTCCGCCAATCACCAATTTTCGATGATCCGCTGTGAATTAATTTCGATACCGATAAAATTGCGACGTTCATTGCTTTGAATTTATTTTCTCGTCGAATTGTCGACGAACCGGTGAATGATTATTCGAACGACATTGAAAGAGCCGCGACGTTCGTTCGATTCGCGCGCGTACAACGAAAAAAAGGCATTAATAATTCATACAATTAGCGCGGCCATGTAGGACATCGACTGGATGGCGGGATTTTCGCAGGGGGTGCGGAGACCACGCGCGAGCGAGTGGGCACGACGCCTGCGGCTGTGCACGACGCCGCAAACGCAGCCCCCGTCTATGTTCGCGCTTGACTTGACGCTCACGAGTCGCACACGAGTCACAGTCTCGCAGTAATGAGGAATGGCAGTGTCTGTTTCGGTACGGCCTCGGGTGTTGTGCAACACTGAATTACGAACGTCGACGTGTGATGTTCTTAAAGTTAATAAATGGACACGACACTACCAACACATAGAAAAATTCAGATTATTCTGATTTTTTATCAAATTATCCAGATAACGTCAACTAATCAACGTTACGTCAAAAAATAAATATAGGACAGACAGGATCGTACATTAAATTTCCGCTCCAAAATCTCGGCACCGTACAACTAATTTTATGTTTTCCTGCCACAAGAACGCAACTCTATCCCTTCATTCTCACCCCAAATTCCTCTTCGCCCAGAATCAACACGACAGCCTCCACCGTAACTAAAATCACAGTACAAAAAATCCAGAAAACATAAAGTTCAACAATTTCCCGAGTTATTTCATCGCAGCCCCCAGTCGCCCCGATCGAGAGGGCGAGGGATGGGGTGAGGGCGGGGGATGTTGCCGCCTGGTAACAAGTATTTCAAAATTATAGGCTCCGACGGTGGAAACGTCGAAGCAGGCGGACTCGCCGAGTGTCGGTGTCGAGCGATGGCAAATGAGGGTATAGAATACGCATTGACGGTCGCTCTCTCGTCGTCGTCGACGTCGTCGTCGTCTCGTCGGCGCGACGAATATACGTGGTAGTTTCTGTATCTCGCGCTGTACGTATTACACGGGGTTTCCGCGTCATAGCTATATATCCCCATATCCACGCACACGGGGTCCACACCCCTTGAACGTCCCCGCGCGTTTCCCGTACGCGAGGGGGAGGGGGAAGGAGGAGGGGAAGGGGGGCGACTCGTGCCACACGGACAGACCGACGACCAACTTTGTCCCCCGCATCGGCTGCGCGCGAGCGGCGAGTGCGACTCGTCGCTCTATCTCTCTCTCCCTCACTCTCTCTCTCTCTCTCTCTGTGCATCGCGGTCGCCCTGTAATCGGGAATCGCGCGCTGTAATAATTATTACCTTTGGCCTCTCTGTCATCAGCGGCGACGTCCACCGCTGCTGCTCGCCGCTCGCGCACCGGTGACGAGAGGTCGATGAGCTGACACGCGGATAATTTCCACCGAACAGGTATACACGCGGTATATATATGTGGGCAACCTGTAAAGGCACGATCGTTCGCGTCTGTGTGCGTGCAGACCAGTGTACGATCGCGAAAAGGCTAGAAAACTCGCGCGCGACGGGGCCGTGGAAAAGTGGCCTCGTCAGGCGCGGCATTGTAGAGCGTCGGCCCTAGGATGGCTTTTGTGATCAGCGGCGCTTGTTAACATCTCGTTATTTTATCATTCAGAAAGGCCACGTTCTTTTTTTTTTTGCTTTTAAGTTGGAGACTATTCTTGAGTGGTTGATTTGCGATGTACTGGAATTATGAAGGTATCGAATGATTATCGATCTTTGAGCATATTTTTGTCAGAAATGTCGATAATTTATGTTACTGTAGGGATCGCTATTACCGATATAAAAATGATTGATTTTTCTTAAAATATTAATTATTGTAGAAGAACCAAAGGCGAATTTGTTTTTGACTAAAATTTCCATACTTCACGACCCGCCATTGATTTGCCGATTGTCGTGCGGCGATTGTCGATTCACACACGGCTAATGACGACACCGAAACCCTCGAGGCGACCCGGCTCTCCGCTCCGAATCGTCCGCAATTGCATTACTTCCATCGTCACGCGGTCGCCGAACAGCCTTTGCGAGACGCATTCACGAGTCTCTGCGTTCGACGATGCGGAGATCAACGTGCGCACGTAACGCGCATCGGGTCGTCGGGCGAAATTAAACGTAACAGAAACGAATGCGCGACTCACGCGCCCCCCGGGATCAGCTGTTGAGGCCGCTTTCCTTTTGCCTCCTTACTCGCAAGACAAAAGGAAAGCGATAGGTGCGAATAACTTCGTCTTGTCCGGCGTCTCACAGCTTGGCTGGCAGCTGTCGACGTCCTCCAGCCAGCCGCGAGGGTTACGAACCCTCGAAACACATACATATATCTATATACAGAATTTCTGTTGCAGCTCCACCGCAGAATCTTCGGACAGCCATATAGGAATACAGGACCATTGGAAATGGTACCATCAATGGTAACTTCGTCTTGTCAGACATCCCACAGCTCCAGAGGCAGCGTTCGACGCCTTCCATCCAGCCACAAGGGTTGCAAGCGTCGAAACACATTCACATATCTATATACAGACTTGTGCTGCACCTCGGACCGCAGCAGAAACGACGGACCGTACATGTAGGAATAACATGTAAGATCATAGGAAATGGTAGCATCAATCGGGACAGGGCGCGCACGTCAAAAAGATGGCACATCGGGGCAGCGCGGCTGATACGCCCTCTCGCGGGCCTCCCCGACAGTCCCAGACGATGCGCCGGGCATCGCCTCGGATTGTCGGGGCCGCCGACGCCGCGCGCAGTTCGCGCGCGTCGAGTAGAAACGATAACTCAGCGATAATAGCATAAAGAGCAGCGCGCGCGGGGCTCGCGGGCGCGCGCGTCCGTCCGTCCGGCCGGGAGATTTAATTGTTGGGTTTAGCGCCTAGCGAATAAGATAACCTAGTGTAACATGTGGAGCCGTCACTTGGGATTTCGCGCACACGATGCATCTCGGGCATCGGGACTCCCAGAGAGCGAGACAGAGTCGAAAAACAAAATAGAGCACACGTGCTCCGGGGGGTTCGTTGGCGAGTCTCGAGTGAGTCTCGAGTGACTCCGACGCAGCAGGAAGAATTAAGACCCGGACCGCGAGGATTCTACTTCTCTCCCTTCTCACTTCATATATAGGAAGGAGGTGCGCGGCGCGCCGCCAGAGTCCGACAGACGCATTCGCGGACTCCGCGCACCCCAACGCCCATCGAGACGAAGCCTCGGACCGCTCTCGCGGCATTTTTACCGAAGTTCCCGCGCGCGATATTATTACAGCGTGGGAGAAGTCGACGCCGACGCGCGCGGTGATTGATTCCGGTGCGCGCGCGGCGGTGGTCGTCGCGGCGAGCGGAGTGCAAGACGCTATAATAACCAGTTTCGCGCGGGTTAGAAATTCAAAAAAATGAACAAAAAGAAAAACAACGTAACAAAACCGATGTTCAGTCATTCGCGGCGAATGTTGTGAAGATATTAATTTTCAACGGAATCTAATTTTTTGTTGTGTCTGTCGAATACCTAAAATATTAAGAAATAATTTTATAATGCACTTCCATTATTTCGTTTTTTTTTAATTTAATGATGCTACAAACTAAAAAAAAATTGGCAATCTGGCGACATTGTCGACTCCAATATTTTCACTCCGCTACACTCGACGACCTGTTTCAATGATCCAACGATTGATTTCTCACCGCAATGACCGAAGACACCGACGCGGCTACCGAGCGGCGTTGCATCCGTTCGGGTCAGCCGAGTCCGCGCTCGTTATATTTCTCTTTCTCCCGATATATCCCGGGCGAAACTCCGCGCGTATATATATCTCTCACGACGCGATACACGCGGGACGGCGACGTGCATCTCCGAAGCGTAGCGACCGCGACCGGAGATGGACCGTTCGAGATAACACCTCGAGGCCGGTAACTGCAGTAATTGTCGGTGATTAGAGGAGTCATAATTACCGGCCCACGTATATAACGTTACCGCGGCTTCTCGTCCATTCATTCTCTTTCTCAATCCTCTCTCTCTCTCTCTTCCTCATCTTACTGTCTCTGTTTCTCTCGTCCCGCGTTCTCCGATCTGTCCTTCCCGACCAGAGGACTCTCTGTAAATGGTAGCGCGTCCAACATCGCATCGACGGGACCGTGATACAACGTTCACTCCTTTTTTTCCTCATTTTTTCTCTTTTTTTTTCTCTCTCTCTCTCTCTCTTCCTCTCTTCGGTACTCGCTTCGTCTGCGTTTTTTCCCGCGTCGACTCTCCGCACGCCGTGTTGACGATTGATATGCGCGTGGAAAAAACGTTGCTACGCGTTGCCTGGAGGTGAATTATCATTCAGTCTTATGCCGCGTAGAACGTAAGTCGTTGTGTGTGTCTGTCTACGCGTCAGTGTAACCCCTGAGACTCGTGACGCGAGAGTCAAAAGTCTCGAGGAGAAATCCTATCATTCCCACGTGACTGCGGAAGACATCGCGCGAGCCGCGCAGCCGTCGCCGTCGCCGCGGAGATATCGCGAGAACGATTAAAAGCTGCGGTTTAATAACAGCCCTTTGGGATTATAGGTGGCTATTATGAGACGCGGACGGCGACGGCGGCGGCGGCGGCGGGTGCAACGCGCATAGACGCGACCGACCTCTCGGCGTGTATCGAGCCGCGAGCGCCGGAGCCTTCGGCCCGTGACCCGGTCCCGTCGGGACTCGCTTATTTCTCCTCTTCGGGTTCCTCTTCGGGTTCTTCTTCGTCTTCGACTTCGACTTCGTCTTCGCCGCTCCGAGTGACGAGGGTGCCTCGAGTTTCGTTCGAGAGGGGAAAAAGCCGAACGCTTCGGCGAGAGGACGACGACGACGAAGCGGGAGAGGGAGAAGGAGCCGAGGGAAACACACAGAGAGCGCGTCTCTCCCCGCGTCGTATATCCGCGAACGATCCCCTCGCGCGCGAGTGTGTTTTGACGTCCGCGAACGATCCACGAAAATTATATCCTACGTCCGCGACGTGCGCGAGACGTTTCGCTGAGAGAGAGAGAGGGACGGATTGTCCCTCTCTTTCTGCCTCGATGGGCTCCTCGGTGCGCCTGCGCGGACGGCTCGAACGCTGTGGCGAACCTAGACGTGACCCATCTGCGCATGGCCGAAAGGGCAATTTTTTTTTCACCCGCAGTAGAGTTTGCATCACGACGTGAAAGTCGACGATAAATTAATTTGGGATTAATTCGTTCGACAATCGCATTTTTAGTGTGAATTCGAGGAGTGTGAATCTCGTTGCATTTTACACTAAATTGCATTGAAACGAATCAGAAGAGTTGGAACGAAAATACAGGACCAAAGGCGACGTGGACATCGAGTCAACATTGATCATATAGTCGACTCACAGAGTCGATCATCCATCAGGAAACATCCAACATGAACATCCAAAATGAATTTGAGATTAATTCATTCGACTATCGCATTTTTAGTGTGAATTCTAGACGTATGAATCTCTCGTTGCATTTTACACTAAATTGCATTGAAACGAATCAGAAGAGTTGGAACTAAAATACAGGACCAAAAGCGTCGTGGGCATCGAGTCAACGTTGATCATATGGTCGACTCACTGAGTCGATTGCCTATCAGGATACATCCAACACGTGGGCCGCGAGGGATGAGCCCCCAGTGAAAGCTGATGGATTTCCCTATCATTCTCAAGCCTCGAGAAAAAAATCCAAATCCTACGACACTCCGCGAGTCATGCGATAAGTCGCTATATTTATTTACGTTCGCCGATATTCGCGAGTTGCCCGAAGCGTCCGACGTGTCAGATGCGCGCGGAGCTTCGGTCACGTGGGACGCGAGGCCATCGGCGGAATCGCCGATGGTCAGTCGCGATAAGACGCGCGAGCTCTATCGTCGGATATAATATCGAAGAAGGTAAAAGCTGCTGCTCCGTGTGAGCAGCGAGTCAAGTGTGTTGCGGGGCTCTCGCGTCGTGGTTTGCGCTGCGGATGGTGGGAGGCAGCTGTTTCCATCGCGATGAAGGAGGAGATCCCATCGCTTTCACAGCTGCCGCTTTGTATCTCAGTCCGCACTCGCGTCGATCTCCTTTCGCCGCACTGAAATATGGTAGCGCTTTGCATTAACCCATAAGCTTTATCTCCTTTTATCACCGATGCCTTCTCACTTCATTCCGCCGGTGAGTGTAACCCTACATCGCGATCGATCGATCGGTCGACGCGATCGATCTTCTTTACCAACATCGACGCGAGGGCTTCGCGAACGCCGCGCGTCCGCTCGGATCGGCAGCCACATCCGCGGGTATCGGTGAATTGCGACCACTTGAAGCAAAAGACGTGATATAAAAAGAGGTCTTTGATACAAGAAACTATAAGTGTCGTGCATTTTTTTGTTTGTTTTCAATTAAATATTTACTGGTTTCTAATTAAATGTCTTTGAACTTCAAAGAGACTTCGACTTCGACGAAACATTTACTTGATGACCACAATCGATGAAACCGTTTCATTGTTTCGAGGAAACGATTTCTTGGATTCGAAGAAAAGATGATTGTATCTCAATTATTTCATTGATTTCAAAGAAATGTTTCATAGGTTGCGATTTCAAAGAAATTTCTTCGAATCAATGAAACTTTTTTCATTGGTGTAGGGACAGCGGAGAGACGCGAGCAACCGGTGCCATTATCGACGCGCCGAGCGCGCGAGAAAGTTTAATGGTTCTACGAATAATCGGCTCGCGCGTCCGGCCTCGCAATATCGATTATCTCCGTCGAGGATCTCGCGTCGTATCCCCCCGGAGAGACGACGAGATTTCCAGGAACCTTCCGGCGCGAAAACCCGTTACACGCGCGCGTAGGAGTTGCGATCGGCTCTCGCCGCTTGTCGATATACACACGGAAGATGATCCGCACGTTAATCACGTCAAATTGGATCGTCGAGTATTCGTACTCGATTTCGAGGGATTCTCATCGACGAGGCGCGTATAAAAAATCGTTTTAATCAAAAAACGTGGATTCCATTTTAGGCTACGATCGTCGCCTGGATCGAAGGTTGAAAGTTGCACAAGATCGACGATACTTTAATAATTGACGTCAAAGTCAAAGGGACGAATTCGAACGAGTATTATTCACATTCGATACCCCTGGATTCTTATCGTCTGCGTGCATTTTAATCGATAATTCGTTATCCTGATGCACTTTAAAGGGACAAATTGGATGGTGGTCATATTCGATTTCGCATATGTGTTTCAATCGAAAAATACCTTGCGATTACCTTCCAGACGCGATCATCGCCCGGAGAGTTTCGAGCCACGCGATACCACTGACGGTATTTTAATGCATCACAAGGGGGGAGAGAAGGGGGGGCAACGTTCCTCGAGCAACGAGCACGGTCTCGCTCTAATCTCCTAATAACATCGTGTTCGCCCGACTCACCGGTTCATTCTGGTGCGCAACCTGCGCGCGCAGGAGGAAGAGACCGCAACCAGCGCTGTGGAGTCTCTCTGACGTCACTGGTACCTCTCGCGTTGCATCTTCTTGGGTGCAACCGCGAGTGCATCAGCGCGCGCACGCTGCAGCGCCTTCTTCGTCTTCGCAGTGCCTTGATGCAGTCATCGTGATGCATCGATTTCCTCGGATAAAACGGCGCATCGCGAATGAGACCAATGAAAAGGGTTCGGAAACGAAGTGTCAGAGGGAAGGAAGGAGGAAAAAAATTGAGTGCATCACCTCGTGGACGCTGCAGCGTCTTCTGCATCTTCGCGGGTGCATCGGTGCTGTTGTGTTTCACCGGAGTTCGTCGGATATGCGAAGCGGCGTGCATCGCAAGTGAGACCAATGAAAAGGGTACGAAACGAAGCGGCAGAAGGAAAGAAGGAGGAAGAAAAAAAATTGCCACGGGTAGAGCAGAGCGAGAGGAGAGGAAAAAAAATAGAGGCAGGACCGGGGCGACCACGGGCCGAGGGGGTGCAAGGGAACGCACATCCTCCCACGCGCCTTTTAAGAGAACACACTCGCCGCGTGCGCCCGAGCCGAAAAAAATGTTGCTGATAAAATCGGCCCTTCGCGTTCCCGTACGGCGCGCCGACCGGGCTAATATATTTATGATGGCCGTTCTCTGCCGTCCGTGCGTGCGCGAGAGCCGGCCCGGCGCGCGGTTATATGCGCGGAGTGCGCGCCGCGTCGGGCAACCCCTCACCCCTCCACCCCCGCGCCGACCGCCCCTCTCTTTGGTTCCTCTTCCATTTTACCGCGTGCTTTACGCATATTTTCGGGCCGGAATCTCTTCGCGCACCTTTGATCAATTTGTGGTGTGGTTTAAAAATTCCACGGACGGAGTGAGAACGGGGGGTGGAGGCCTGGGGGAAGGGGGAGCGTCTCAGGGCGAAATAAAGTGGTAAAGGGGGGAGAGGGGATGATGTCGTGACAACATTTTCACTGAGGGATTTAACTGCAGGCCTTGCCTTGCAATTAAATGCCTCAATGACAAAAAAATCCGTCCCAAGGTCAACGGAAGGTCAAACATCCCTCGGAACTTGTGGCCCATGACTTGGCACCTTCCGCTACCGGAAAAGCCCGGATTTTAATTACACCTCGAATTTCCACTGCCAAGAAGATCGATCTACATCTGACTTATTCACCAGGCGAAACAATTCGACAAATCACCGGTTTTATATTCGCAAAATATTTCGGCCACGATGTACTGCATTTCGCGCGAATCGCGGAGTTCGACCCTGAGACGCACGGGAGTCATCAATCCCGGGGGTCCTGCCCGGTATTTAATGAGCGTGGCCATCGGATAATTAGCTACTCTCTTCGCTCGGTGTTTCCGCATGGAAGCGGCGAAGACCTTTCGCGCCGCTAGTCCGGCTGGATATGTGTATGCAGTACAAACGCACGTCGACCGAAAGGAAAATAGCGATCAAGATAGGCGGTCGGGAGATCGGGTTGGGGCTGCCGGAGCTGCTGCTGCTGGCTCGTTTGCCATGCAGCGATGCATTCATATCAATCGCGCGAGCGTGCGAGACCTGGTTCTGGCAGCCATGCATATGCAATACGGCAAACTCGTGTATACACACGGCCGGGTAACGCGCGTTCGATCCCAGCGGGGCGAGAGAGTAAGAGAGAGCGAGAAAGATCGGCACCGAGTGTATATACGCGACTCCGGCCCGACCCGGTCCCGCCGCGGTGTCGCATAAATTTATTCATGTGTGGGCATACCAACGTGCAATTGTTAATTGCCACCTTCGGTACGAAAAGCCTTTCCAGATCGATCCGGATTGTGCTCGCGATCGAGTCGGGGGAACGTTACGTGGTGTTGTTGTACTATTAACGCGCGTACAGTAGGACCTCGTTTAGGTGACTCACAAATTCATTTTTAGAAATTGGGAGAATATCTGAGACGTCTCGTTCGTCGTTATTCAGGGCCCGGTCGGGCCCTGGCCAGAACCTCGCCATGTTCCAGAATGGGTATGGTGTAACGCTGTTCGTAAAAATGTTCGTCTTGGCAAGTGGAAGAAAGTTACAGAAAAAAAAATGAAAAGAATTTTCATTTAATGTTTGCATTATTTTTTTAATTCGTTGCAATTACAAAAATTTAATTCGCGCGAATTAAATTCGTTTCCACTCAATACGCAAGCGTTCACGGCGACTAACGAGCTACGCCAGCTACGACTGTACGCGTGATGTAGAAGGTGCCGGGCAACATTTCTGGGTTGCGCACGTTGAAGCGAACGCGCGTACACGAGCGACATACGCCGTACACAATGCGGCGGACCGGTCAACTTTATCGTGAGGCTATAGGCGCAGGGTTTTATATCGAATCCTGTATCAGAGCTCTTACACGGCACTTATATCATAGTGGCGGTTTTCCTCGACCTCTCAGCGTCTTGTCTCGTCTCGTCTCATATCTCGATCACTGATATACGAAACCTCAGATGAAAATCTAACCACACGAACGCGCTCGCTTCGCCTCTGGTTTTTTCTTTCATTTCTTCTTTATTTTTCATTTAATTCAACCTCGCTCTTGCCCACCCATCGCACGCACGAGTTTTCACATATTTTTCACATTAATATTCATACATGACCTGCGCGTGTATGCGTTAAATAATGCGGGCAAGCCTCGTTATAATACACATCTTAACACTTCGTATTCGGACTTTGAGATTTGATTTGCAATCCTTGTAAATCACCGCGCGGTAATTAAGTAATTAATGCGAACGACGAAGGGGTGTTACTTATTTTTCCCGAGCTTACGTATAACGAGCGAGGGCGACGCGGGGAAACACGTTTTTGTCGATTTTTCCAGCAAGTCGTGTACGCGCTAATGAACGAAAAAAAAACGACAACAACTGTCACGAAGATATCGACTCGGCTCGACGTATTTTTATTTCCGCCACGAACGCCGCACTCGCGCGACGCTAGATCCGTCGGTGACACGCGAGCGCGAAAACCGTCGCTTCCTGCGAATTTAATGGAGCTTCGTACTTACACGTAGGACATACCGAGCGCATTACGATGTCGAGGGCAAATCGATTGACGCGTTGCTGTACACTTACCGGCTGAAACAAAAATAAAACAACGTTTGATATTCCATTTGTGTGTTTGATAATCAAGGTTTTAACTGTAATACAAGTAACAAAATAAATGTTTTTTTTTTCGTGGTTCAGAAATAAAATCTTATGAAAAATTCGGAGTAAACTTCAATTTAGTTAACACTATTTCCCCATTACAAAAAATTGGAAACCTCGACACATTTCTTACAATTTCCCCAGAATATTTCCCAGATCATTTTTGTTACTTCTCAATCCAGCAAATGCCTCAAATAAACCACAAACAATCCGACAATTCCTAAACGCAGGACAAAAATGTTGCTCGTTCCGCCCTGAAAGCCAAGAATTCGAGGTCGAGACGCTGCGCTTTTGCTGCGCGCGCGCGTGGCGCGTATTTATAGCGCGCACATTGTACGTCGTCGACTCTGGCGAAGTGCGTACACGCATCGCGTAAATGCGCGGTACGTGTATATACGGCTACGTACGAATAGCTCGAGCGTAGTGCGCAGCATCCGCGACGCTCGGGCGAAGTCGCTCGGCTCGCGCGCTGCGGTAAGAGAGGAAGACGTGATCGATGCCCGTGGGATGCGAGGGCGTTCCTGGTGCAGGAGGCGCCCGAGACAAATGGACGTCGCGCGTCTCTCGACCACGCCTCGAGAGTGCGCGAGCGAGCGAGCGAGCGAGAAGCTCCGAAGCCTCGGGAACCCGGGAGACGAGAACCCGCCGGGTGAACACCAGTGATAGTAGCGTCAATGTGCTTTATATATATTTTTTTTTGCACATACATACGAAAATATATATGTATATGTGAGAGTAACACGTATACCGGACTGCTTCCCGAGAAACTCGCGGATATCGCGCGAGGGTCGAGGTATTTTACACGGGCAACCTACGCGGCGACCGCGCTGCTATACATCGCTCGGGAAACGCGAGAGAGAAAGTCGTCTTTACTGCCCGGATCCGCCGGAGGAAACGATAAGTGCGTGCGCGGAGCGCGGTCGCCCGGGGTCCCTTTTCGCCCGGGGGATAAGTGCTCGGCTCGCCCTTCGCTCCGGCGTCTCCCTCCGCTCTCGGGGAAAAATCGAGCCGGGCACTTACGGACTTGCGAGATTTTCCTTCGTCTTTCAGTCCAGTTTCCCTTGAAAGACACACTCGAAGGATTTTCCGAATTGAATTTTAGTCTTTGTGAAAAGGATTTGATTTGTTGTGATTTATTTTTGCAATTATGTGACACACGTTTTTATGGAATTTTATGTGGTACGAGATAACACCGAGAAAATCGTTTGACGGAACTGTCAAAGTTACCAAGGATAAATAAATTCTTGGTCTCAAAAAAAAAAACGGTGAAAACGACTACGACATTTCAAGATTATCGAGCTACCAATTTTCAGAAGCAGATTGCAATTTTTTGTGCAAAATTTAATGCTGAAGAATGATGTAATGTTTATGTCCCGTTTATTAATAACGTTACAAGCTTTTTTTCAATTTTTTAGGAACAACTTCTCCGTGACTAATAATAATTTTATTAATTATGCAGTTACCGACCACATTACTCTCTTTACTCCCGAGTATATTAATAGAAATATCGTCGCAACAGGTTTACGACAGATACAAAAAAATCTAATTGAAAACTTAATCGCAACGGTACCTCGTCCGGTGCGTTCGCCGCGTAGGCCGGGAAATCCACTCGCGCGATAAAACACAAATCGACCGGACGACGAAACAAGATCGAGCGTCTCGTCTCTCGAGCCGCACGGAAAATAACCATCATGGAAAAGGGTGTTAAGCGATGAGTCGTCGGTATATCTGTCGGATGCGGCGCGTCGAGTGTCGAGCTCCGGGCGTTCGATCGGTAAGAGTAGAGATCGGTGTTCGAGATTCCCATCAGCCACAATGGCGCGTATTGCGTGTAAATCGACGTCACCGCGCGGGACTTGAGTGAAGAGAATAACGCGAGACGTCCCGGGAAGAAGGAGAAAGAGAAAGAGAAAAAGAAAGAGGGTGCGGGGTGCGAGACTCACGGGACCACCCAAAGCGCGACGAGAGCTTCGGGTGTTGTGATCGACCGATGCGCGTGCGAGAGAAGTAAACATAATAAAAAGGGGGAGGGAGGGGTCGTCGCACAATGCGAAGACAGCGCTTTGGCTGGACAACGAGTCAGCCGAACGCGAGATTCGTCGAATATCGTCGAGCATATCGAGTGGCGCGAGGTGTCCGCACGGTCCGCGCGAGATCGTCGAAGGGCGAAGCGCAAAACCCGCGTCGCCCAACAGCGGGAACCGCGCGATAAGACCGCAGCGGCGGGTGCAGGTGTTTAGCGTCGCGCCGAGTCATCGGTTCGTCATTACTCTTATTCGAGACTCGAGACCTGCACCGGACGTGCCGGGGCTCGATCTTCGGCCTCGGCTGCGGCACTCTGTATATTCTGCATATATATGTGCATGTATTTATAGATATAGCGCTGTGGCTGTGTGCACAAAGCTCGGGGTGTGCGGGGGCGAGAGATCGCGGCGGGTCACGTCACCGCGGAGGTCGCTGCGGGGGGTGTGACACCCTTTTGATGCCGATCCCTTTCCATCTTGTCCCGCTTAGTATTCTTCTTCTTTCGACTCTTCAACTTTTTTCACTTTCTTTTTCATTCGTTTTTTTTTTTTTTTAAATCTTATCCTACGAAGTCACGCGCACAGGGCGCGTGCTTTTGATGGGTACCAACGAGACGCGCGTGACCGGCCGCGGAAAAATATTGAATAATGACCCGGCAGAATATTCGATAGCGGCTAATTCATTTTTTAGGATGGGCGTTAGCGGAGTGGAAAATATTTTCATTCTTGGGGGGTCGTAACATTTTTCGCTCACTCGTCCACAATCGAGTCGCTCTAAAATAAAAATAAAGCGCTATACTTTTTCGTTATATGGGTACCAACAAGACGCGCGTGACCGGCCGGGGAAAAATATTGAATAATGACCCGGCGGAATATTCGATAGCGGCTAATTCATTTTTTTCGGATGAGACGTTAGCAGGATGGAAAATATTATTATTCTTGGGGGATCGTAACATTTTTCGCTCACTCGTCGACGATCGAGTCGCTCGAAAATAAAAATAAAGCGCTAATTTTTAGTTACACATTATTTGGGCTCAGCTTTTTTTATTTTGCTATAAAGTGGATGATAATACACTGGCGTCCCTAATGACGACGCATTAACGCTCACAATTGCCGGTCGATAATTCGCGATACTAAAGCGCCGCGCACGCGTAATCGTCAAACAAAGTGTCAACCTCGATGCCGGCGCGCGATTGCGGCCATTACGAATTCGCGCGAGTGCGAAATTAGCCGGGGCAGATTGCGCCGCAGCGTTCGCCGTGGGGCCCGCGCCGCGCGCGACGACGACGACGAGGTTCGTCGACCCGCGGAGAGCGTGTGCGGCGCAAATCCGGTCGACGCCGCGCGCATAAATCGACGTCCGATAAATATGTAACAGGTCCGGAGCAGCAGCAGCAGCGGCAGCGGAGGAGACGCGACGCTAGAGTCGCGTTGGGCGCGACACAAGAAGTTTTGACAGGCTAATGATGTACGAGAGAGAAAGAGCGAAAGAGAGAGCGTCGTTTATTTCGTACTCTGGGTCCGAAGACCCTTAAGAGTGAGAGAGAAAGAGGAAGCGAGAACGCGAGGAGCCCCTCGCGGGGCCCTCGCCGGGGCTCGTTGAGTCCCGAGGACGTCCAAGGCACACGCGAAGAAAGATCAAAGAGAAGAAAGGTTACATTTTATAATAATTCGCGAACGGCGATTTCTCCGCGAGCTATTTTAATGCGTTTTCGCTGATCTATCTCGTATGGTACTTGCAATAAGTACCCCGTGCCTCGAGGATACACAAATGTATATAAATATAATAACTGCACGTATATATATTTTTATATACGTGGCAAAACGTGCGTGTACCGATCATTTAAATGCAAATGAAACGAGAGATACACTCGACGTTGGGTATCGAGAGAGCTCGTTGAACGGACTTCGGTATGTACCACCGCTGCATATATATGATCGTCGTGTATCGTGCACAGCTTCGTCGTCGTCGTCGTCGTCGTCGTCGTCCTATCGTATCGCGATGCTGCGCGGAAGGTGCGCCCACGATTCTGTTACTTCTCGGCTGCGAGAAATACCTATAATACACGCACGCACCGCAAACAGGTCGTTCGATACAATGCAAAAGGGGCCGTGCTTGCTCTCTTGCCCCGTTCGCCGCGCAAGTCGATAGCAATCGCGATTCTCGATACAACTCTCGCGTCGTCTCAGCTCTCGCGCGAGTCCCTCGCGTGGGTTCGCATTTTTTTCGCCAACAATTATACCGCATTCAGCTGCGGAGAGACCGAGCTCGGGAACGTGCAAATTCCGCATTGACTAAATCATCCGAGGATGAATGATATAACGAAAATATCGCGCGGGAAGAAATTTCCGACGGGCGCTCGCGGCTTTCGCTCGTTTTTTCGCTCGGTCAGCGGAGGCGTCGAGAAGAGAAGTCGAGATCTTGGGATTACGTTGACTCAGAGCCGCAGAGATATTTCAGACACTGAATCGGTCGGGGATAAATAATAAGCCACAGCGAAATTTCCGCGGATGAAAAAAATTGTCCAGGTAAAAACGACTTGTCGAGGCGTTAAATGTCGAAAATAAATGTCCGACAATCTCTCTCTCTCGCCTTCTCTCACTCATCGTTGCTCAGCCGCGGCGGCTGCGGCGACGCGAAGAAAATCGAGTTGCCGAGATTAGATTCGGCATTCCCACCTCGTAATCTCGAACCCGCCGGGAGTCTGCCCTCGACTTCCGAGTGATGATAAAAGAAATAAAAAAAAAAAGAGAGAAATGAAAACGCAGAGACGAGCATCGCGAATCTCCGCGCGGAGAACCGAGAGAAAGGGAAAGGTGCTCGAGCGTTTCCTGCAACGTGCTCGAATTATTAATCTCGTCACGCGTCGCCGCCCCAGCATCCGCCGCCGCGACGTCGCGTTCTTGCGGAACGCGACGAGTGTAACGCGAAGACGAAACGAGAGAGAGAGAAAGAGGGAGAAAGTACAGGAGACGGAGCACACATATATATGAGTACTATGTTCATGGGTGGAGGGTGGCAGCGATATTCCTGAAGTCTGGAGCGTCGAGAGATAACTGCGCATGCGCGCTGAGCCGCGACACAAAGGCTCGCGCGGCTCGAGTATTGCGCGCGCCGCGCATGTGCAGACTGCTTGTGCGCTATGCGCAACACCGAACAAGCGCGTTTAGCTGCAGATTTCGCGGGTCACTCGGACCGAATCTTTGAGCTCGCAGCACGCGCGCAGGGAGCGCAGGGACCATGATACAGGGTAGTATATAGCGTACGTGTACAGCGCTCGTGATATGCGAGCTCGGCGCGCGCGCCGCGTGTGCGTCACTCGTGACTCGGTTATCCGAGTGGCGCGCGCGGCTGCCGAGACCTTTGGGGGCTGCTGCCACGCCTATCGCCGACCGCACTCGCTCGTCCGCGACGAGAGCAAAGACATTGCCGCGCCGCTCTGTCGCGGCTGTGTACGTTGCTCGGGGGGTGAGGGGGAGGAGGGAGGGGGAAATGAAGAAGCGAGGAGAGAGGAGAAGCCGAGAGGGAATTAGAGCTGCGACACTTGAGAAGCGACGTCGGGAGGTGCGCAAGGACGAAAATACGCAAAAAAGGAAAAATGTACGAACACATTTTTTTTGGTCGTGTTTTGTTCTCCGTCTGTTGCCTGTCTGTCTGTGAATTGTCGCGGTAAATCACTGGGAAAAGTCGGGCGCTGTGATGCGCTCGTTGCACAGTCGAACGAGAGTCGTTTCGCTCGGCGGGAGAAACGCAGACTGAGATCGCGAACGACGAACCGATTTATCGGGTACTTGAGCGCGGGATATTTCTGATTTATCTTCCGGGCCAACGAACCACGTCGTCAGCAATGGCAAATAAATTCGTTCGATTAACTCAGCTCTTTGGCTGCGAAAAATATTATAAATCCAACTCAATTGAACTCTATTTCATGGCTTAGTTAATAAATCAGTTCCAGCTGCAATTAGTTCGATGCCAATCGACGGATCAATCCTGGGAGCTAATTATTTTTCTATTAATTAGTGGTAACAGAAAAATACAACTCAATTGACTTAGTAAATAAATCAGTTCCAGCTGCAATTATAGTTCGATGCCAATCGACGAATCAATCCTGGGAGCTAATTATTTTTCTATAAATCAGTGGTGACCAAAAAATTAGTCAAATCACTGAAACTATAAATCGCATCAGGAAAATATCTGTCACCTGAATCCCCAAGCACATGAAACACGGAAACTTGACACGAAAGTCGCTCGCGTCTCAGGCAGACTAAATGAAACCGTTAGCTCGTGTAACGAACACGCGGACCCTACAATGTATCGTTCGCCGGGGGTGCCAGATCCGCGATCTCGATCTCGACCTCCCATCCGCGCAAAAAATAAAAAACAAAAAAAAACCAAAGTGCAGCAAATCGGTCAGATTCACCACGCAGACCGAAGAGCGTAACGTGTGTTCCATGCTTCGCGATTCGCATGTGGCTCGCGGATAGAGCCGACCGCGAGAGGTAAACTCGCGGGGAATCGGAAGGATCGCGTCGGATGGCGCGCGATGCGCGAGAGGATGCGGGGGAAATAATTGCGCGTTTGCGCTCGTTGCGGGAGGAGGATTCCTGGCCGGGCCGCCTCCGCGACTCCTGGTAGTAATTATCGAATCCCTCGGCCTCCCGCGAATCCCCTTACCCCCTCCGCCCCTGTTTCAACCCCCCTCTTTCTCCCTTCGGCTTCTGCCGTTGCTATATATATATCGTCTGGCTCCTTCGTTCTGTCTCTCTTTCTCTCTCTCTTGCTCTCTGCCTTCGTCCCCGAGGATATAAACTCCTCGACGATCCCGCTGATGGCCGCGCGTACAACCTGCACATTGATCCCCTTCACCCTCCCCCTCATCCCTCCCTCCCCTCAGCACACAACCTGCATCCGATTCCCCGGACCGTGTGTTATTATTCGTGCAATGGTTCTGCTCCCGCTGCGGAGTTACCCGACTCCCAACCGCCACCGACTACCGACTCTCGGTGAGTCGTCGGCATCCGGGGTATCACGGATTTACGCATTGGCTGTACCGGAGTCGAAGGCGAAAGAAGAGCGAATGGGGGGAAGAGGGACGAAGAGGATGAAGAGACAGGAGAAGAGATGCGCAGAAGCGGGATAAATCGAGCGCGTCCGCGCAGCCTCGAAGCGGTCGCAATCGGAAGCCCAACTGACGCGAAGATTACTGGAATTAACGCAACCCTTACGGGGCGATTCGTGAGCGCGCGGTCTAAGCCGAGCTTAGCCGAGCGCAACGCGCAGGCGCGCGCGCCGTGAGCGTTTAGCTCAGAGACGGAGCGGACGAGTCGAGCGGCTGATTCGGACGCTGGATTTTATTTTGCGTCTGAGCTTCCGCAGTCGCCAATCCTTAACCTGTGGAATATTAGGAGAGACCCTATGACGTTTAAGTAGTTCGCGGGCGACGATTTTCTCGGTACGACGCGGGACCGGGAAATCGGTTGCCTCGACCGGTCACTCACGATGCGTTGTGCGTTGAGCTTACGCGTTATTATGCGTTGAGCTTACGCGTTACACTTGACAGCAGCGATGATTCGTTGCTCGAGTTATAATTCCGCGTCCGACGCGCCGAACGCTTCGCGAGAAGAGATAATTGTCCACGTGTCAGGTGGGGAGCGGACCTCTCGCTTATCCCGCCTCGGGGATGCCGAAGCGTTCGAGGGATGAGCGGGAGAAACGCGCGAACGCGACGTACGGACGGACGGACGGAAACGACATCGGTACGAATTAGCATGCGATTTTTTAATTGCTTAATTGCCGACCGCGTATCGCATGACGAATGACGAAAAATATATATCGCCCACGGGAAGGAACGAAAAGTCTGATGCGAACGAGACGTCCAGGGGGAAGCGGAATATTGATCGTGATTTTTTTTACGGCGACAGTGAGATTCGAATATTCTAACCTTTTTTATTCAGATCAAAGGAACACAAAAAATTGACAAATATGAAAATAATGCACGCTTTGTTGCAAAATCGGTGATTTTTTTGGAAGTAGAAATTTCTGAAATTTACTTTTCAATGCTTCGAGCAATTAGTACCTCTCAAAGATCATCGGGGATGATAAATTTTTTCTCACAGGGATTTTCGAGAGGAGGCCAGAGACTTTTCCGACGGCGGGGGAATTACGGCAAAGCAGGTCCGGCGGGCCATCCGGTCACACCGGGGTGCGCGCGCTGCACGTGCCAAAAATTCCTCGGCGCTCTTTGGCTCTCGGACTCCTGTCGATTTCTCTCTCCCTCTCTGTCTTTCCCAACCCCTGAAGATCACGGAAAGCCGATGCCACTGCGATTTCGTGTAATTACCCGCCCCGCTGGGATTCCGGGCGCGGACGAGTGACCACAGATACCGATCGCCGGCCCAAAGACAGCGGCGCGGTGTCGACAGCGGCGGCGATATACTTTCGACTTCGCAAAGCGGCTGGTCGCAGGCCGATTTTTCCCAGCCGATCTCCACCCATTTCTCGTCAGCTCCGGTAATTATCGAGACTGGTAGCGCGAGCTCAAAACGCACGAAGATTCTCAACCCTGCGAGACGTCGGCGGGATTACTCAAAAGGAACAAACGTGTTGCGACGGCGAGATGAAGGGATATGTCGAATACGCCGCGAGCGGAACGCAAAAGCTCCGACTTCCAACTCCTCCGATCCGCTGGAAGCAGCGATGAGCTATTCCCGAAACGCACCTGACCTGCCGCAACCCTGGGGAAATATATCTCGGCGATTTTTGCGTGCGTGGAAAATTACAGGCTCGTAGCTTTGTTCAAGAGTCGCGAAAAAAAATGTCCCGCGACGCGCGTGACAAACGCGTCGACTCTGTTATCAGTCACGTCGTCGTCGCTGGCGACAAAACAAAACGGAAAAACCATCTGATCGCGCGACCCACGTGGCACTTTGACTTGTCGTCCAGAACGCGAGTTACATTTATACAGATAGCAAAAAAAAAAGAAAGAAAAAAAAAGAAACCAGTCTACAAGGTCCTTTCGACACGCATCTAACTCCGCGAGACGACCAAGAATATATCTCTCACTGTATTTTCCCGTGCGTACGAAATGACAGGCTCTTCGCTTCGCCCGCGCCTCGCGACGACTTCGTCCGCCTGTGTCAACTCCGTCCACGAGCCACTCTTCGGTCCTCGCTGACTTTCCCCGCGGCTTTTCGCACGCACCGCGTGACGAAAAAAAAAAAAAAAAAAAAACGCGCCAACCAACGCTCTGCAATATAAATGACCGTCGACTCTGTTATCAAGCCGCGTCGACACCGGCGAAACGTCGCGGAAAAACGATTTGATCGCGCGATACGCGGCACTTTGACTCTCGCGCGAGCGCGTGTCGTGACTTTTGCGGCACGTGCTGCGCGCGAGGCTTCGACCCGTCTCCTGTCCACGTTGCAAAGTTTGCAACAAAAAAAAAAGTAGAAGAGGAGGAGGAAATGGAGAGAGAGAAAAAAAGAAGAAAAATGGCGGAGAAAGCTCGCAACGTGTCATCACCCGCGAGCGCTCGCGGCAGTCACGACTAGGCTCTCGCGGATGTCCTCGCGGGCAGGTCCGACATGGGCAGGGTGGGACCGGCGACAGTTGTGTCCTCCCCCCACCGCGCGGCGAAAATCATAGGGTAAAAATATGCCTTTCCGCGACCGCGCGAAACGATTGCCATACTCCGGTCGTTCGTCGCTATACGACGACGACGAATGGGAGAAAAAAAAACGACAGTGATAGCAGAGAGAAAGAGAGACAGCGGGTTAACATTGGTTAGCAGTCGCCGTAGGCGGGACATCCGCGCGCACTTCGTTCATGCCAATTGCACTCTATGCCTCCGGCCTTGTGTGTATCAGGTTGCAAAGTTTTGTAGGTCGCGATATAGCGACCCAGAGGAAATGAAAAAAAAAGATATAGAAGGGGAGAAAAAAGCCAAATGTATATGCGAAAGAGAGAGAAAGGGAAAGAGGGGGACAATTACTTTCGATTTTCCCATAGAAGTTTCCCGGAACTATGCGGCGGAAAAAAAGGAAAAAAGCAAAAAAAAAACGAAGAAATATCGGTAATAAAGATAAGGGCGTTATCGGCGTTTGGCTCGAGCTGTGCATGGAAGTGGGCACAGTTTTCTGCTGCGCCGGCCGATTGTGTGTCGTACAGATACGTCACATTTTTTTTTCCCCTAGCCCCCCGACCCCCCTGCCGAACCCCCTACGAGGCTGCGCGGGAGGTTCGAGAAAAATACCGGTTGTTCGAAATACACTCTAAGGATCGTAAAAGTGAAACAAAATATGCGGGGTCTTTCCACCGTTCGCATTCGCGTTCGTGTGTGTGTCGGTGTTCGTGTGCCTAGAGAATTGGCATGTGAAAGCTCGTCTCGCGTGTGCCAGGAAAATACTTCCAAAGTCGTAAGTGCCACCCCCCTCTCCCCCATCTCAGTCTCCACCACCCGACGACTCGCCGGTTTTGTCCTTCGCGCGGCTCGTTTCGAGATGTCGTTTAGTTATTAACTAAACGGCCGCGCAATCAGTGAAGAGTGGCTTTCGAGCTAACTAACTGGAGTTTCTTAAAAACCCTAATCTCGATAAGTCAGACCTACATTTTTCGTCCTCGCGATCAGTTAGCGGGTACGTCGTTAAATGTCTCTCGGATCGATTATCGATTCGACGGAATTCCGCGCCGACGACGGGACTAACGATAACAAAAAAAAAAAAAAAAGAAAAGTTAAAAAATTACGCGGTGATAAAAATGCCATGAGTAGAATGAACATTGGTTATAACATTAAACGATAAGCCTTATCAGAAAAAAGTTATGTTGTGTTACGTAAATTTTATAAGATCACAAATTAAAAGATCAAAATAGGAGTAAAAATAAATTTAGAAAAGTAGTTTCTCTCGTCAGGAAATCAGCTGCGTGTATTAATGCTCGATGGGATAGTCAGGGGGTGGCCGGAATAATCAGGGTTAGCCGTACGGTTAATCGACGAGTCCGAGCCGATATCTGGCTTCAGTCTGGGTGGCGGAATCGACGAGCGGCGAATTGCACCGACGCAAATAAAGTGCCTATAAATAACCAGGCAGGGCCTGCGCACCCCCTGGTGTTGTGATTATATTACCTACTCGAGCGAGCGAGAGCGAGACGAGAATTCCACGGGCGCGTCGGGGTGGCCCCGGGAACGGAGAATCCCGCTGGAACCCCCTGGGGGGAGGGGGCGAAAGGACCCGGAATATACACGAAGCAAGGGCGAGTTACAACGGGGGTTGGCGGAACGCGCACTCTGCGGCAGATTAAATCTCCGACGGTTAGCGTTTGATTAAACCCGGGATTGAGACCGATGTTAATGCTCGGGTTTGCGCTGCTCTCTCGACGAGTCGACGATTGCCGCGCGCGTTTTTCGCTCTACCCGCACTCCACCCGACAATCGACGCCCGCGAATATCTCGGCTCGAACGAGCGGCCGTAAAATCTGAGCACCGGGAAAAAATTAAATAAAAAAAAAAAAAAGATTGAAAAATATATGTCACAGGGAAAATCTTGTACATTTTATCGCTGGAATTCTTGATCACATTTCGCGCACCGTTGATGGCTCGGGTTAATTTGATACAAGCTGATAAGAGACTCTTATCAGTTGACATTTTTGTAATCATCGACCAAAGATAACCGTGAGTCGATTAAAATGGCAAAATGTTTTTTTTTTTTTCAACAAATTGTTTTTTTGTTATTTTACAGAAAAAAAGGTCAAGCGACCGCTGCACTCCAAATAAATTCGAGTACGTCCCGGAATCCATTAACAAAAAGCCTGGTTCCCGACGAGAAATATGTCTCATTAACACGGTAACTCCACTTGCAAAGTGTACACGCGCTGTTCACGTGTCCCGCGTGGTACATCGGTACACGCGCATTTGTCGCGTTGTATGAGTGCACCGAGTGATACACACGTGTTTCGGGGCCCGCGTGTAATAACAGGTTAACAGCACCGCCCCGTATACCTTGGTCCATAAACAGTGATGTATGCGGCAATTCCAGACGCCATATACACTCTGCCTTTTTCTTTTTTTTTGCAATCCTCGCAGCATCTCGTTCCTACGTCCACCACGACGACGTCCCGCACAATTTTTTTTTGCTCCCCTCCGACATTAATTAACGCCGCACACGATTTTCAATCCTGACTATATATTTTTCCACAGAACGAACCTGCGATACCTACGAGTGTATCTCCGTCGGTAAAGTAGTCACCAGCGATCCAGCGTCGCATTCGATATCGGCAACCCAATTAAGCAATTAAACAATCCCACCTCCCGTCGAACCTAATTGATGAGCCTTCGTGAAACATTTCTGTCTACGATAATATTGCTCTCGGTGCGTCGGTTATTGATTGCATTCCGCGCGGTAAATCGCGCGCGCTCTGGTCGTCGCTGCGCGTCTCACTCGCCACGAGTCGTCGCGGACAGCTCGGCAATTTTGCGAGATAAATCAATTGCGATCCCGCGATCGTTCGCGAAGCAGGATCGAGAGCGCGAAGCTCTGCATCGCGCAATCGAAAGGTTCGACGTGCTCGAGACTTTTGCATAAAAATTTTCTCACAGTCGGATTGCAGTCGGCTGGTGCGGATGAGTGATACTTGTGTGTTCCGACGTTCGCGTACTTGTGAATAATTGATTCGGGTGTACTAATGATCGGGCAGCGCGAACGCGTGTAGGATATGTGCGAAGGTCCCGGCGACCAAGGACATCGTGTCAAGGACCACCCGTTGCGATGCTGTTACCCCATTTCGTGATTCTCTCTTTCTCTCTCTGTCTTTCTGTTTCTGTATATATCCACTCGGCAGACTGTTCGCCCCGATTTGTCCCCCCCGCGAGTATATTATATTATCCCTCTCGCTCCATCGCTAATGCTGTCGGGGACACACGACACGATCGAGGGAAGGGGGAGATCGTCGTGGCTGCGCTCAACGCGCGCGCACACCAATCGCCCTAATAAATTATTAAAGGGCTGCCGACACTGGGAATGACGTCGGGACGACTATATGGTGGTGGTGGTGCACGTCCCGCGGTGCGACGTTGCGGTGAGAACGCGGTGGCACGAATAAACACGCGCGCGAATCGCTAGCACACGATTGAAATCTCCCGTCGAGCGGTGTCACGAAGAGAAGCTGTGCGGAATGAAATTTGACTCTGGGGACAGAAGTCGGTCGAGTCGTCGAGACTCTGTCACCTTCCGCCTCAGGATTTTGGATTTCGTTGGTACGATAGAATTTTTAGATTCGACTTTTAGTCTACATTGAGTTCGGGAAATTATTATTTTTCAAGACGAGATTCTTTAACCTGTTATGATTGTTCTAAAAATGGAAATTGCACCCCCAAAAATAACCAACTTATTTTAGAATGATTAAGTTTTTTTTTTGTGAATTCCAGAATTCAGAAATCCTCTTGACTACTTTTTGGGGTACGAAAAAAGTGACAGGTCGTCGGTTCAACTATTAACCAGAAATTCTTCCCGACTGTCCGGCCAGTGAATTTCCTCGGTAATCGTGTTGGCAGCTGCGCATTAGCCTTTTTGTCGGTCGTCGTGGCTGGACAGAAATGGGGAAACGGGAAAAATTAATCATTTCGGAAAGTGGGTGAAACTAAGGTGCTTTAGCCGCGGTGAATCAGTCACGCCTGGGACTGGCGGTCAAAATCGGCGGAGATCGACGGGCGAAGTCGGCGCCTTGAGCAAGGCACGAGAAACGACAAGTCTCGAGTTTAGCGGTTCAATCATTTACTTTTGGGATGGTTTGCAAGCTTCAAGTTGAAGGACTATTTGAGCTTACAGATTTCCTTAAAAAAACCTCTATTCATTGAAATTTGTCGAGCTGTTTGAGTCTACATGTTTCTAACAAAAAATCTATTCTTCGAAATTCGCTGATTTGTCTGGTATCTGAATTTTCGAGACACTACAAGATTTAATTTTTCAATTATTGCATCTGCTTCCAATTTGACTAATAAGTTATTTCATTGGATTTCACAGGCAACGAAAAAATGTGCAAAATCCTCAATGTTTTTGTTTCTCAATGCTGGCGCCACCGAAAAATCCTTTGTCTTCGGCCGCCACGGTCGATCCGGACAAACGAACCGTGTGCGTCCGCTTCCCGCTTCGCCTGCTGCTTCGACCTGGGGGTCACACGGGCGCCGTTTCGTTTCACCCTTCCCGAGGCCAGAAAATCGTTTCCGAGCTCTCGAATTCAGTTCGTTCCGCAGCCGCACGGTTCGTGAGACCCCGGGACTTCATCTCGCGAAGGCCAAACTGGCGAATCCCCCGGAGAAACTCGAGAAGACGAGTCGCCGTACTCTCGATTCGCTGGACCCTCGGTAATCGGACAGATTTCCGGCCGCGGCAGACGGGTTGACGAAACAGCCGAGGCCGAGACCAAATAACCAGGGGAACGCTAAGACAATAAACGCGTCACGCTCCGATACTCAACTTCTCCTCGAAAATTTGCCTAATCTCCGTCGAACTACTCGCGAAAACCCAACTGCTTTGTCACGGTCGTCGCGCCGCACAAAAATTCACGTGGATCATTTTGAGAGCCGAGTTGATAAATGAAAAAGGTACGACGGATTCGCGACGGACCGGGGACGAAGACTTCACGCTTCGAAAATATATTTCGACTCGCGTGCTTTGCAAATGAATAAACGAAACCGAAAAGACGTCAGGAAGCATTTATATATACTAGGCTAAAAAAAATGTTGCTCGGACAGTTTGTCAAAAATCGTAGATCTGGCCGCCGGGCCGAAACCCGTCGAAATCGGGGTCACGAAATTTATTTTTTCAAAATATCGACTTTTAACCTATACCATCGTTCTCAAGTCGCATATTCTACCCCTGAAAACACTGGTTCCAACCCTTTTTTAGTTCATTTTGAAAAAAAAAAAAGATTTCGAACAGTTTGTCAAAAATCGTAGATCTGGCCGCCGGGCCGAAAACCGTCCAAATCGGGGTCACGAAATTTATTTTTTCAAAATATCGACTTCTAACCTATACCAACGTTCTCAAGTCGCATATTCTACCCCTGAAAACACTGGTTACAACCCTTTTTTAGTTCATTTTGAAAAAAAAAAAAAATTTCGAATAGTTTGTCAAAAATCGTAGATCTGGCCGCCGGGCCGAAAACCGTCCAAATCGGGGTCACGAAATTTAATTTTTCAAAATATCGACTTCTAACCTATACCATCGTTCTCAAGTCGCATATTCTACCCCTGAAAACACTGGTTACAACCCTTTTTTAGTTCATTTTGAAAAAAAAAAAAATTTCGAATAGTTTGTCAAAAATCGTAGATCTGGCCGCCGGGCCGAAAACCGTCCAAATCGGGGTCACGAAATTTAATTTTTCAAAATATCGACTTTTAACCTATACCATCGTTCTCAAGTCGCATATTCTACCCCTGAAAACACTGGTTACAACCCTTTTTTAGTTAATTTTGAAAAAAAAAAAAAATTTCGAATAGTTTGTCAAAAATCGTAGATCTGGCCGCCGGGCCGAAAACCGTCCAAATCGGGGTCACGAAATTTATTTTTTCAAAATATCGACTTCTAACCTATACCATCGTTCTCAAGTCGCATATTCTACCCCTGAAAACACTGGTTACAACCCTTTTTTAGTTCATTTTGAAAAAAAAAAAAAATTTCGAACAGTTTGTCAAAAATCGTAGATCTGGCCGCCGGGCCGAAAACCGTCCAAATCGGGGTCACGAAATTTACTTCGATAATCTCGCCACCAACTTTTTATTAGAAGATAAAAAAAATATGAGTGGCTAAAAAAATCAGAACCGTCATATTTCCCATTCGAATCATTGAATCGCCTGATTTAATGATTCATCCTGGACTCCCTGAACAACAAATTAATCAAATCTATCTCCGCACATTAATAATCAAATCTCTCGCACACATCCGCGGATCGATAAATCGTCCCATTATCGCCCGAAACAGCTCACGTCGTCCGATACTCATTACCGGCGATATAGACATTGTGACGCGACTGAGAATCCCGCGGATCGGCGTCAGTACACGTCCAACGCACACACACACACACACACAGACGAGGACGTCGCCCAAAGTACACGTAATTTTCGAGGCTCTAATTTGTCAAAGCTTCATTACGGGACGCGCGCGCTGCCCGCGCGGCCGGAGACCCATACTTAGCGCACGCGGCGGCGGGGTAATCATAGTTTAAATTCGGGTCCCATCCATTGAAAATCAGCGGCTCCGCAGCCGCTTCGCAATCAGGATCGAGCGCGGTGTAGCGGGAGGTGCGGAGGGGGAAGAGAGAGGGGGGGGGGGCTCGGCTACCAGGAGGGGACGTGGGGTGAGAGGCTGCGGGGGATGGAGGGGGTGGAGGGTGGAGGCTATCATGGGGCATTTGATCCGCGGCGAGTCATCAATATTGCATGAGGGGAATCTGGGCTCCCGCTATACCCCGTAACTCGGCCTCGTCGCGGCTCCGGTATATTCGATCTCTCGCGCGCGTGCAGCGCCCGGCTAATGTCAAGAATGAAAATAGAATCGCAACCCCCCCGACCCCCGACGCCACGGTCAACGCGCGAGTGTATTAAACGCGTCCGTGTGATCCGTCCGTGTAGTTTGTACTTTAGAGCGATCGCTGGGGAGGGGGCGGGGGGCGAATGAGCTTTCCGAGTTACGCACACTCGACGATGACTCGAAGGGTGTTCGCGCCGCACGGGAGACATTATTACAATGTGGACGGCGCGATAAACGCAGCGCCAGGCGCATCGATTCCGTGGTCAATGCGAGCACCACCGTCGATTTGTCGCGGGCGTTTATACAGCTGATATTCTTGGAAAAAAAAAAAAAAAAAAAAAAAATATATATATATAGAAAACAATGGGAAGTGTCGCTTATTACACCTTCAGTGATCGTGGAAATTGCTGGGGGAGAGGAAGGGGGGTAGATAAGAGAGGAAGAAAAATAAATAAATGTGTTTGTGCTGCAGGGATCCCGATGCGTTTAATCTGTGTATGGAATGACGACTCTTGCAGGTCTTGGTTGAAGAATTATCGGTCGCGTCGTGTGTCGCGTCGCAGGGACGAGTAAAGGGGGGGAATCACGACGAGGCGACGCAGTTGGTCGCCTTCGATCTCCGCGACAGATGCACAGACGGACGGACATAAGTGTGTAAGGCTCTTGGGCTGCGTGCGGATGTTTTGCGATTTTTTTTTTGCCAGGCGAATAAAAGAAAAACCTGCGACAGCGGAAAGTCGTAAAATGCCAGAGGAGACCGCGACGTCTCGGGAGACGCAAACGTTTCGTCATTCGGCGCGTCGTCGCGGGGCCTTCCGATGTCGCTCGTGTCGCTCCGCGTGTATCGCGAAATCAAGAAGAGGCGGAGTCGCGGGCGCGTTTCGCCGAGTATAGTCAGCTCTCTCACTCTCTCGCTCTATCTTTCTCTCTCTGTGTTTCACTGTCTGTCTTTCTCCTTCGCTTTCTGCGTTGCTGGGCCGTCTGACGCGGTTCGCCATTTCTCGACGTTCGCGCTGTACGTTGTACGTTACGTCCCGAGACGCCGATGAAGTAGTTATATATACCCCTCCCCCTCCCCCTCCCACCCGCCAAGAACGTTCTGACGTTGGTTTACGAGTGCGCGACCGACGAGACTCGAGCTACGCACGAAGCTGAATAAACACAAAAAAAAACGAAATCACAAAAAATGTTATTGAAAAAATCGAATCTATTGAAACATTGCGTATGTGCAACTTCAATCTTGTTTCTTAAAAAAAAATGTTACCCGAACTCAGAAATGTCAATAATTATCGAGTGGAAGTAACATTTTCACTCGATCACCTGTCCATCTCTCTCGCCTCGTGCATAAAAAAAAGAACGTTAATAGCACACTCGATATTCTGAACGAAATTGGAAAATGAGTTTTCCGTCTCGTAATCCACTTCAACGGCTGCGCGAACGCAACGACGGACACACCCAAAGCGCTTCGTAACAGGAAACGAAGTGGATGGTTGCAACTTTGTACGCAAACGAATTTCTTTTTTTCTCGTTCTTTTCTTCTTTTCGATGATGATAAAATGAGCGCTATGATTGCTCACGTATACATTGGGTCCGCGTGTATGAAATGTCCCTCGGGAGTGGGTCATGATCTCCGCGGGCGAGGCAATCGGGGGAGGGGGAGGGGGAGGGGGGGGGGGGGGGGGTGGCGACCACCAGAGGAGAAGAGAGATTGCGAGCTCTCCGGCGGGTTATGCGTACACGATCGCTCAACCTCGATGCGTGATGTTTGCTCGGTGCCTCTGAAGAGCGAAGAGATCGAGCTCTCTCGGAACGTCCGAAGAGCGAAGAGATCGAGATCTGCAGCCGCTGAAGAGCGAAGAGGTCGGAGCCTTCGAGGAGCGAAGAAATCGAGCGAGGAGCAGGAGAGACGATCGAGGCAAGAGAGAGGGACGAGCAAAGAGGAGAAACTTTTGAGGAGAAGGAGCTGATGAGGCTCGAGGGGAGGGCAATCATGCGCGGGGGGTTGGCGAGATGAGTGAAAGAGGAGGGAAGGACGACGCCGCGGAGCGGGGAGCATATACGCCAACGAAGAACGAAGGGCCAAATAAGAAGCTGCACGCAATGAGACTGAGATTGCGCAAAATGGAGCAAATCGCGCCAAGACCCGGCGAGAACCTGTCGTATCGCGCATGCTCGCGCTTTGCGCCCACACGAGCGCCAAATTAATTGGATATTCCGCGCGCGGGGCCCGCGACGAGTTCTCGGAAATTTAACGTATGCGAGATGCAGCGCGCTCATTTCGCCATTACTGCACATTTTGTTCGTTGCACTTTTGACACCCGACCGCGAGTGGGACGACGGGGGTGGCGGTAGTTGGGGAGGATGGGGGAGCAGCTTAATTAATGCGCGAAAAAAGTTTATTCCAATCTTTATTACCGCGATATTCACTGTTAAAAATATTTCGCATAAACTTCCATTACTGGTAAAGGAAGCCTGATTACATAAACTGGTATATTAAATTTGACACGTCAATGGAATGCAAAATTAAAATATTTTGTTTCGAGTCCTAGAAAAATTTGGAAATTTAATCTAAACGATAAGAAACTGAATATCAAAATTTGAAATTTTACCACACACGCTTATTAAATTTAATATATCAGCTGATGAATCAAATGTTCAGTGACGTAAATTTAGCAACATATTTAACAATGTTTTTTATTTTTTATCAGTTTAATAAAATCGAATAAAAATGAAAAATATGACTCGAGGAAGATTTAAATGTGTGCCTTTTTTCAATTTTTCCGATTTCTAATGTAACTGCGACTTTTCTCGAATACTTTTAACTGTGATGGGTTTTACTCCTTCGCCGCGATCGTATAAGCGTATGCTCGGGGCCTTCGAGGAAAAGTGCTGACGACGCGAGACGTCGCGAACGCTGTTCCTGGAGGACAACGTCGAGGCGATTTCATCGAGGCGACGACGGTGTCTCGCGTCGTCTCGGTGTTGGTGACGCCGGGAGCCCCGGGAAACGACGCCGCGCGCGCGACTCGAGCGAGACCTGAACCGCCGACACGAAGCCCGGGGACGCGACGAGGACGAGGGTGCTGCCGCTTCACTCCTCCCGGAGCGAAACGAGCGCGCCATAAGCGAGACGTGACCGCGACGTCCCGGTGAAATCGATGCGGCGTTCCCGATCCCGTTGCGGAATCCGAGCTCTCGAGACCCCCCCCCCCCCCCCCCCTTACCCTCCTGTTTCCTCACTGCGTAGCATCGCAGCGTGTAGCCACTCATGGCCGCTGCCGCTGCTGACTCTGTGGTTTTTTAATTCGTAGCTTTTTCGGGCTGACATTAGGCGAACCTATCGCGGTCCCACGTTTATTCTCCCGGCGCCGACGATTCCGAGCGAAGACGAAGGAAGTAAAAAAAAGGGAAAGAAAAAAAACGAAACAATTCCGGAATCATCGGGTGGTGAATAAATTGAGGGGTGAAAAAAAATCCAAGCGGTCGAACGATCGCGCGACGCGGACGTCGAGGGTGGCGATAAAGCGCGAATACGCGTGCGGATATGCTCGCCGGTGGCGACGCGGATGGGGGGAAGGGAGAAAAAAAAACAGAGAAGAAAAAAGCGAACACACCGAGAGCGGAGGAAGAGCCGTGAAAATGTGGCGCGCGGGGGGCGAGCGAGAACCCCACTCGATTCGAGAGGGCAAACAGCGCCATAAAGGTTCCTCCTTTCCGCAAGTTCGCCCGCCGAGAGCCGTATTCGTCGCATCCTCGCACCGAGCTGCTCTCTCCGGGCACGGCCGAACCGGACCCACCGCAGCGCGCGAGGGGATAACCAGACACTGGTCGCCCGCCCGACCGACGAGGAGGGCGAGAAAGAGTGCAAAAAAAAAACGAACGGGGAAAAATAGACATAAAAGTCCACTCGAATCGCGAAGCGAGAGTTGTCCGACGTGTCTCACCCTCCGCGCGCGGCTTTTTCCGGGGGGGGGGGGGGGGGGGGGGTGAACGGCCCCTCGACTGTCCCATGAATACGATTTGCTCGGTGCACGCGAATCGCCGGCGCGACGATCACGCTTTCCATATTTTCCCAGTATTTTTCGGGACACGGATTTAGGCGGCGGCTGATGTTTCCATTTCGGCTGTTGGAGTCGAAGTGAAAATTGTATGCGGTATTTGGCTTTCAATTTTGGCTATTTCATTTTTTTAAATTGAAAATTAAATAATTACTTGGAGGGAATTTTCGATGATGTTACTCAGGCATTTACCGTTGTAAGGTGACGATCACGCTTTCCATATTTTTCCAGTATTTTTCGGGCCACGGATTTAGGCGACGGCTGGATGTTTCCATTTGGGCTGTTGGAGCCGAAGTGAAAATTGTATGCGGTATTTCTATTTCATTTTTTTGATTGAGAATTACATAATTACTTGGAGGGAATTTTCGATGATACTACTCAGGTATTTATCGTCGTAAGGTGACGTTATCGCGTTCGTTCGCACGTGCCGCCGTTGACCCAGTTAACCGCAATCATTTTCCGCTGACAATGAGCACGATTAGGCAGAAAAACGCGCGGTACTCAACGGCCGAACTTTTAATGTCTAAAGAGGCATAGTAAAAGTCGCCAATTGTCGGACTTTCTGTCACTCGTGCGATAAACCACTTGCGGTACTCGAACGTGGGTAACAAGTGGGTAACTGGAAACCAGAACGTTTTTTTGTCTTTTTCTTGAAAAAAAAAAAAAAAAAAAAAAGGAACACTGCATTTTTCGGTTTTAAATACTGCGACTCACAAGTCTATATTCGACAAAGTTCAAGTGTGGAAATGCGAAGCGGTAAAAGGAGTAAAGGACCGAGTCGAAGTCCATGAGTCGGGTTAACGCGGGGGGAGAGGAAGCGGCCGCCTCGGGTGGTGAACCTGGAGCCGCTCTCAGCGTCGGCCCGGTTGCCCAAGGTCACCGGTAAGAACGTCCGAAGAGCGATCGCGTGTCCTCTCGTGATTTCACTCGTTGAAACACACAGACTCAACAGCCTCGGCGTATAATGGCGATATTTTCCGTCGGCTTCGACACAAAGAGTCACGAGCGTATTTATACTTCTTCTGTCTGTCTCAAATGGCGCGTCAAGCGATACCAATAATTACCGTATGCGATATTACGAAGACCAAAAAAAGAAATTGTACGTATGTGTGCGGAACGATTTTAAATACACGATTATAGAGGCAAAATATAAACGAGCCTGGAATTACGTATTTAAAAAGTATAATTTTCCATCATCGTGGAGAAAGCTTTGTTTGTGCGAATGTTTGTCGTGTTATGATTCGAATGTGGATTCCTCGAAATATTCCGAATGGAAATACTGACTTGAAAAAAAATGTTCAAGGTCCTTCGATTCAAAAACATTAAACGTCTGCACATCGAGATACGATTGGGAGGTTGAACTTTGACTCGCGAGCGACGCACAAGTCTCACCGGCGGTTTGATATAATTTTAATTGCATTTCATTTCCGACTTACTTCGTTCTGCAATGAATTTTCGTGCGCACCGTCGATCTCGGTGTCGTCCGAAATTTTGATCTTCACGCACTGCAGAATCGGAAACAACGTGCAATTCATAACGCGGAATCGACGAACCGCCACGAGTCGTCGCGGCCTGTAATACAGTTCGGAATCTAAATTGCACCGACAATCGGTCAGGCGCGAATGCCACGTTCGGTGTTCATTTCGCGACTGAACGCCGGCAGCGGATCACGACATTCGTCCGCCTCGTTGTTTCCGGTCGTCGACTAAACGTGATAATTGCCTCCCTATTGGCGACCTTCGATTATGCATTAGCCGCAAAAGTGTGCATTCTTTTTTTTATCTCCTTATCTCGTCGTTGAAACAAGTCGAACCAACAGGAAACCAACACGAAAAAGCACGAAACGATTTTCTTACCGATTTTCCTCTTCGAACCTGGAACTAAGTCGACCCAACCATTTTGTTTTGTGGTCATTTCGCGAAACCATATCACGTATTAAAGGCGGCATCAGTGGAAAACCAGAGTGCGAAGCCGCCACCGAGAAAACCGTGCGACGGGTAATTAAAACGTAATCAGTATACTAACCGAGATCCCGAGGGGCGGATGGGGTGAGGGGGAGGGTGACACTGTGATTAAATCCCACTAACTGATGTACCTGGATTCTTGTCATCGTCGCGCTATATCTATATTCGTGGACGCGACTCTCTCGTGGCTCGCGTGTTAAAAGTGTTGGTCTCCGTCGTTCTGGACTCTTATCTCCGTCCACCGGAGAATAATTTGTGTACCGTGTGTTTGTGTATCTCTACGTTTATGGTGTGTGTCTATATCTCCATGCTTATGATGTGTCTGCGTATCTGTTCGCACACAGCGTTTATATATGTCCACATTGCACTGTGTAAGTCACGTTTGCACGTGTGCAAATGCGTCAGGAGAGTCGCGCAACGTCCACGACTCGCTTTGGCTCCCGTCGTACACCCGTGTAATGAAGTATGTGGTGAAACAGTTTTACATGACGGCGTTTTAATTTTTTATAGACGTGGCGCGCGCGCTGCCGTTGCTGCTGCTGCTGCAGCAACGACGCGCACGGTCATCAATCAAAGCCCAGGTTGACGTCTATGAGTGTCCTGCCACTCTCGACTGTTGCCACGAGGATATAGTTAGCTTCCTCCGAGCAAAGTCCTCCGGGATAATTGGATTAGCTACGGGTTTGTTGTACGCGCCATTCACACGGTGATTGCGACAAGTTCATTTTTTTTCGTCCCTTTTCTTTTCCTGCTTTTTTCGTTACTCTGTTTCGTTTTCCTGTTTTTTTATTTCTGTTTTTAATGCCAAGTGCACCAATTGGCGTACATGGAATTTCGTGCTCTCGGTGCATCGGCCCCGGTCATCTCGTGAGACGCGGACGCGACTTCGACGAATTCATTATTGAATTATACAATTGAACCGAAGCGCGCGCCGGGTACGACAACCCCGAGAATTTCTCGAAACTCTTCGTGGGCTGTGTTACGTGTTACGACTCTTCTGCGAATGCAGAAGTTGCACTCTGTCTCTCCCTTTCTCTCTCTGTCCTTTGGGTTTGATGTACGCACTTCTTCTCCGGGCTTCTGGCGTGTAACGGGAGATCGCGGGGCGATGATAAACTGGACGAAGGGACTTTTGCCCAAAAACGGTCGCACGAACTGGAATCAATGACCATTTCTGTACTACGTGTATTCTTTTCGTTCCGTTTTACACACTTCTTAGGGTGTAGCGCTCAATGCCAGAATTTGGTGCTCAGTCCTGGCTAGCACAGCAATTGGAACCTGCTTTGGATTTTGTTCGTAACTATTACAATGTCGCATAGTAAAATCTACCATATTTTCAGTATTTAGTCAAAATTATTTTTATTTCAATATTTATTTCCAAGCTAACAGCTTATTTCAAATGAGTATAGTAGTTATTATTTTTCACCCGAGCCCCGTTTTCTCAGAGCACTTTGTTCAGCAGCGTCAATTTAATAATTTCAATTAATCGGAAATGACGATGACATAAGCTCTGATTCGTTTCACAATCCTTCAATTTCCATCGCACAATAAAAACAACGAAATAGCCTCGAGTTGTTTTCACCTCAGTTTCAACTCGTAACAAATATCGGATCACCTCTGTCTCCGTTTTTTCAAGACCTCCGTCAAACCCTCACTCAAAATCATGCGCCACCACGTGACACATGACTTCAGTCCAGTTCATTTCATTCGGTGATAGCTCCGGATTTTACTGAAGGTAATTTCATCCATACGGCAATGGACAACATGACAACGTCTCGCACTGAACGTTCGTCGAAATTGCGTAATCCGAACGATTCTCAAAATCGCTTCGTGCATCACGCTGGTCGAATCACAAAGGCGAGGGACCGATGCGTGCGTGACGTTTCGTCAAATCGAAACAGGTTAGGAAAGACTTATTTAGAAAATGGCGTGTGGGCCCACGCGCGCCTGGTCGCTCGGTCGGTTCGCCGCCTCGAGGAGCCCCTCTCGTCGTCGATTACTCAGGAATGAGGAGATACCGGTATCGCGCCTTCGCCATATACACGCGCGGCGTTCAACACCGCCGCGCCCGAGCGCGCAGCGCGTGTATATCGGCCGCAGCGCAGCAACGTGGGCACCGCAGCTGTGGGTCGAGCGCCGGTTCTCGCCGGCGCCTCGGCCGCCCGGTCATCGTGTACCCCGGGTACTACACCCACGTTCGAGCCCCCCCCCCCCCCCCCTTCTTCATCCACCCGGGCTCGTTTTCTCCCGTGGCTTTCGCGATCTCACGGAGATCCGTGAAATATATTCGTCAATGATGGGTTTCACGCAGATACGTTTGATTTACCGGTGGTTCAATGACCAGGCGAGACAAGCAAAAGCCAATGTATCGAGGTGCGACTCTATATGAGGGCGACTGTAACCTGGAGCTTCGGGGTGCGGTATATACGACGCTTCCTGGGTGATTAACGTGTGAGATTGTTTCATACTGAATGCGCGCACTTGGTTGGTTCTTCAAGTCTTGGTTCTTCAAGCTATTTGGCTTCTTAAGCTCTTCGGCTTTGTTTAGTTGTTAGGCTCCCTTCAGCTCTTCAGCTTCTCTCTCTGTCTCCGTGATATTGTTACGGAAGTGGCTTGTGCGTTTGAAGCATCAACTCGCCTTTACGGAGGGGTTTAAGTCTCGCCAACTATGGATTTTATCGCGAGCGCGGCTCTAGGTCGAGGCGAGAGGATACCGGTCAGGCTCGTTCCGACTCGTTGGAAAACAAGTTCCAGGTGGTACGAGCCGAGGCTCCGGCGCGGCTCTTTAAGTGGACGCGGCCGAGGAGGCAACGCGAATGGCCTCGACGATGATTCTTCATGTCCGCGAATATTCCTCGCGGTGAAGTTCAGTGACGAACTCGAGTCACATCGGGACAACCGTTAGAGGTCTCTTATTTTCTGCGCATGCGCGTATGCTACTTACTGCGCGACTCGTTTAGACGGCGCGTTGCTTTGAATACGTTTTACCTTGGGCTATCGCGGAAAACTGCCCGGGAGCTATGCTAGCAGCAGCCGGAAAGTATAACCCGGGGGGTGCAAACGTTTCTCTAATTGCCGGAGACTCGCACTTCCTTCAGCCCTATTTGGCTCTCGGCTCTCGCTCGCACGTGGCTTTCGAATAATATCCAAAGCCGTAAAAGTCTTCCCGAAGTTTTTCCCGCTCATGCGTGTCCCTTGTATGGAAGTGTAATTGACGGGGGGTTACGGTCGTTGTTTGAAATTAACGAGAGCGAAATTTGCGTCTCGAGTGTGCAACGCGAGATGCAGGTTCAGAAACGCTTGAGGCGTCGTCCTAGTAATTTTCGTTTAAGGAATAGACAAGTCGTTTTGTTATGCACGTTCTAAATACAGAAAAGTGTATTGTTACATTGAGAACTGTCAAATTTATTTCAGTTCATCGCGAAATGAGGAATCGCAGGTCAAATAATTGACACTCCTAAAATGAGATGAACGACCCCATCGGCTGTTTCAATAAGGCTGATTGTGTCTCACGTTACCAAAGCGTTTTGTTCTTTCCTGGGCAGAACATCTTCATTAAAGTATCAAACGATGTCGTGCTTGGGATGTGAAAAATTTTGTTTCCAATTCCTCTTCTTATGTTAGCCCGAGGCGAGAGCCCGTGAATGCCACGAAGCTGAATCACCACCTGCATGTAAGTGCGGATCCCGCATAACTTGACCAAGTTAGACGCAAAAAAAAGGGGGGAAACGATGGGAGGCGGTAGGAAGAAATCGTGTGGAAGACACACACGAGAACCGTACGGAGATAGAAGAGGAGAACGAAGGAAACGGAGGATAAGCAAGAGCGATATGAGGAGTAGGTGTCGGTGGTGATGGTGGTGGTAGCGAAAGAGCGCGAGGAGCGGGCCGCAAGTGCAACGCGAGGATCTCGTGCGTGGCAGTACGTGCAGTTTCCGAGATTTCCGAGAAACCGGCCGGAAAGAACAATAAAAATAATCACTTCAGCAAACTTAATCGAGAGTCTGCGCGGGGCCACGCGGCGCACATCAGTACGTACGGCGCGGCTCTATGCCCGCGCCTTAATGACATCTAATTGCTTTCCAGCGTTCTGCACAGAAACGCGCCGCTCTCGATATAACGCGCGCGGGCGCAGCCGGCAACAGTCGCCTCGGCGCGCGCAACACCGGGAGCGACCCGCCGCCGCGCTTCTTCTAATTTGTAGCGACGGCGTTGTGTTAATTAAAAAAAGAATCCACGGAGTTTCGTGAGTGCTCCGTATACGTATAGCTAGATGAGTAACCCGTACGTCATGAGAATCCCAGCAGTTTCAGCTAAGTCAGTCGAGCCAGTGGTATGGTGGGCAACCGATTGCTCGATTGGACAAACAAACTCTTGATGGACAAGCAACCTGCAGAACAGACCAACCGAGTCATGTGGTAGCTAACCAATCGTCGTGGACAAACCATCTAAGCCATATGGCAGGCTTCCAATTTCTTCATCAGGCCAACTGACTCTTATGACAGACAACCAATTCCTTCGTTAGACCAACTGACTCGTATGACAGGCGACGAATTTACAGGTCAGACGCCCACCAAATCATTTGCCAGTGTCATCTAAGTTTTGTCAATTACCCTAATCAATTAATTACCCAGCGCCAATGTGTGACAACACCTGGTCGTCCCAAGTCCGCCCTTCTCTCCGCTATCTATTTCAATCACAGAACACGCTGTACCGTACGCCGCCCGGTACATTCAGCTAACTGTGGCAATTTAGGCGCGAACTCGGATGCATGGTCTCGCAATTGTGCGAGCTCCACTTCGTGGAAGTTCAGTTAAGTACGGGTGGCCCCGCGTGTCACGTGAATGTCCGCCGTTAACGCGAGCTACGCTGGTGCATGCACCACCACCACCACTGTTGCCATCATCAGCACCACCACCATCACCGCCAACAGCAGCAGCCGTGGACTCGCGAGGACAAAAGCCCGTTTTACAGATAGCTGGATAGCCACATAGCCTGGGCTTGAGAAGTCCAAGGCACGAACGTGCTGCCTGGAATCGCGGCTGTGTGTGTGTTTGTGTGTGTGTGTGAGCGCGACGTCTTCGGGTCTCCGGGCACGACGTGCCACAACCCACCGTGGCGATTATGTTGCCTTGCAAAACTGCGCTGAACGTGTTGTACCCCTTGTAGTACTACTACCTGCCGCTGCCCCATCTCATCAAACATCACGGCTAAGTACGTAGGCACGTATGAGGTATTGTCACCTTACACGCTAGCCATAGACCTTCGAGCACGCTCTCGCACATCTTCAGTTTTACATACAACATACAAACACCGACACTGACACCACACTACGTAGAAACGTGCGCCCGGTTTGCACGCTCGTCCGCAAACGACTCGCTGGTCTCGGAAGGCAAAAGCGTAACGCGTACGTCATGCTCAACGACACCGAGAACCCATCCCTGCGTGGCCTACGAGGCACTTGGGGTAAGGGCCCATTACGCTCGACGACTAATAAACCCCCCCTTGATTGCAAAGCAAACTATTTTTCGTTAACGACGCGACCGACCAGAGAGATTGGACGACGAAGACAAAACGCCATCGCCGGGCCACGAGGGGAGAGCCAAAGTTGACTGGACATCGTTCGACAGTCCGTTTCTCATTTTTTTAATGGAGCTGCTAATCTCTTTATTTTATTTACTTTTTCTTTTCTTCCCGTTGGGGCGAAGTTGGGTCTTGTATGTAATTCTTATCAATTCGCGGAGAGTTGAGGTGGATTGTGCGATTGTTGTTGAAAAAAATAAAAATAAGAATAAAAAAAAACAACAAATCACTGGGACACCGTAGGAAGTGTAATTTTTTTTTCTCTGTCGTGCCTTTTGTTCGCGGTAAGTAGTTAAAGCTGCAGTTGTTATATATTGTGTGATACACCGTATTGTGTGTGTAGCCCCGGGGGCTTGGGAGCTATCGTGCGCGGCGACAATCTCGCTCGGTCCGCAACGCGCCGCATAGCAGCGCGGCATACGTATTCCATGACCCTTCGTGTCCCATTCGAATCGCTATCTCTGTCGTTGTAATTACCTGGTGACTTATTTTCTGTTTTTTTTTTTTCTTTTTTCCGTAGCACCAGCCTCGCCACCGACCGCGCGAGATAAGCGAACGCGGATAGACACATATCACGCACGATGGAGAGAGAGAGAGGAGGGAGGAAAAATGAATTACGATGTATTTGCGTAGCTGGGTGCGGGCCACGTTCGAACGATCTTTTTCTTAAGATGCTGGACATCACTGTTGATGCACTAAAAATCTGTTGCCTATGAGATTCCGAATGGTCAGCAATAAAAAATTTACTTGATTTAATGTTACATTTAATATTCGACCAATATTTTGTATTTTGCATGATCAATAATCCGTACAGTCGCTGAAGTGATCTTTGCGATATTTTCATGTTCTCGCTTCTCCTTGTAATTTTCGTTTTTCCGCGTTGCTATTTTTCACATCTCCCGGCCGTGTCTAATGTCCGAGAATGAGCGTGTTACGAACGGAATCGCACCTCCGCGGCGGCCTAATTGCTCTCGAGTCTTATTCCACTGTGTTGCATACCGCTCGTACATACATAAGTACACCGCTAATTTCCTGCAACGTTAGACCGCCGCGCCGGATCTTTTTATACGAATGAAATGCATGCCAATCGTCGGTGCGAGGCGCCTTCCATTCCGCGCCGTTTAAACGTCCACACTTTCGTTAATTAAACCGCGCGCTGCATACAAAGTAACAAATAGTCGCGGTAGCTCGCGAGGGCCGCCCGGAAATATGCGGCATCGATTTTTTTTTGCAGGATCGAAAGTACCGACGTTTTACAAGATATAAAAATATTAATAGTTTTTTTTTACGCAATACCATATTCTAAATTTATAATAAAAAAAATCTTATCTCAATTAGCAACTATTAAGTAACTTTCTGCAAATAGAAAAAAAATATTTGTGGGGTGTATTCATTTTTGAAAGACATGAAAAATAAATTACAGCGAGGATAATTGAATGTAACATTCCGTGAAAATAATATAAAGTTCGAAGATCGTGCGGCGAATGTGGAGCAGACGATGAAACCTTCACGCGAGCGTTTCCGTATTTTCGCAGCAGGTGCTGAAGGGAGAGCGAT
The DNA here is from genome assembly GCA_964034905.1 of Itoplectis maculator. Lineage (NCBI taxonomy): Eukaryota > Metazoa > Arthropoda > Insecta > Hymenoptera > Ichneumonidae > Itoplectis > Itoplectis maculator. The sequence goes on along the minus strand of OZ035855.1, from coordinate 3,564,916 downwards.
GGTTTTCGAGGTGTGCGAATGATGACAACCGCTGTGGCCATCCGTGCGGTATTAACGCATTAACACATTCATACTGCGGTGACACATAAACCATGCACGATAGCAGCGGTTCTCATCGGCCGCTCGTCTCGTTCGATGCACTCATAAAGTCGCTCCCATCGATATTTCAATGTTTTTTTAATCACATCACAATATTACCGTAATTATTCCAATATCAGCATTTATTCAGTCTTTCTTCCCCAAGTATCAATGTTCAAATTCAACAATACCAAAAAATTCCCCGAATTAAAAAGCACCAAACATTTGTTGATCTTACTTTAAATTTAAAGGGCTCCTCAACCGCAACCACGAGCGACGCGTTTGCGGGTAAAAATAAGAGCCCAGTATTTTGCATGAGTAATAAAATAATTGCGGAGGCCGCGTGCGTTTAGCCAACTAATTCTTATTATTAAGCTGAAAATATTCAGCATTAATGCGCCCCTCGGCGGAGCGACCGGAGTAACGCGGCGCTTAGCGCGTCGGACTCGACGAGGTGCAAGTAATCGAGCTCTCTGCATCGAGATGAAAAACAGCCGCGCGCGAATGTCGGAGCATCGCGGCGCTTCTGGCGCGCGAGAGTCGAAACCGTCGGCGCAGAGCGCGCGCGCGCGCGTTTCATTTCGCGCGCTTTCTGTCTGGTTCTCCGGGCGCTCGCGTGGCGGGAAACTGGCGCGGCCGGCAATTATTGCATACTTGCGCCACGTCCAGTAATTATCAGCGATAGGGACGCCCGTTAACTCTCCGCGCGCGCGCAGCTCGAAGAGCCACATTTCGCCGCAGCGGAATTTGCACCCAAGTCCGCGCTGACTTTTCCGTCCCTGTCGCTCGACGGAACAAAAAAAAACGGAAAAGAAAAGAAAGAAAACCGTATTACCGCACAACTGTGTGGCATCCTGTTCGCAATCTAAACGCTCGTCGCTGCAAAAAAATACTCAACACGCGCGGACGATCTTATCTCGCTGCTCGATTTATATGCTCTCTATTATCTCCTCGGTCTTGCGAATTATTCATCGCTAATTGTAACACGCACGTGTTTCACACGTATTAACTTACGCACAGAAATTCTGTGACCTTGTTTCGTGACATTTATCACGTCGTTTATTAAATTCAATAAAAAAAAAAAACATGGTCATCTAGACATATTTTATTTTTCTAGTTAGCAAGATGTAACTTGAAAAAATATTATTCTTTGTAAATGATATTTAACAAGTGAATGACATTTTTTTACGAAAAATCGTATTATTTACCAACCGAACGAAAAATTCCATTCGCCTGCCTGTTGGACTCTCGCGTTATTTTCCTCTCCGTGCGAGGAGAGAAAACGCGATGCGTGCCTCGGCGCATCTCGCGAGAGCGCCGTTCCCGCGGGATCGAGTTGAACGAGCGAGAGGAAGCGTCGCCGCGCCGTTCGATCTCCTCCCGTGGTCTCGGCTCGATCTTGGGGTCTCTCGGAGAGCGCGCAAAGTCGTCGATGGCGGATACTACAACGCCGAGCCGAGCGGCAGCTTCAGCAGCACCAGCAGCAGCAGCGGCGGTGGCGGCAGCGACGGCGGCGGCGGCGGCGGCACCAGCAGCGGCGGCACCGTGGCTATGTGGCTATGTGGCTTGCCTGGCACACACGCGGGGAGAGCCGAGGCTTCGCAGGTAATTGCTAGGCCGACGGGTCGATAATGAGGCCTGGCTTCGGGGAACCGATTACACTGGGGCCCGAGCGAGAGCCAAAAGCAAAGCCAAAGCCTTTCGAGGTGCGCGTGAGCGCGCGGACCGGCAGTGAGAGACGAGGAGAGACGAGGAGAGACGGGGAGAGACGAGGAGAGTCGAGGAGAGACGAAGAAGGATGAAGAGAGACAAGGAGACACGAGGAGAGACGAAGAGAGACAAAGAGAGACGAATAAAGACGTAGAGAGACGAAGAGCGACGAAGAGGGACGAAAAGAGACGAAGAGGAAAGACGAGAGACGAAAAGTGAACCGAAAAGAGAGGCGAAAAGGGAGAGCGAAAAAGAGTGCACGCGCGCAAGGGTAGAGAACGGCGATGGAACCCGAACGAGCGAGCACCGGGGACCTATCGCGAGTCCTCGAAAATTCTTCCTCAAGTCCCCAGACGCCGACTCGCGCTATGCGCGCGCGCGCGCCTACGAAACGCTCTTACCGGCGATCGGTGTATATAGACGGCTAATGGACGAATCCTCGGCGGGTTCCCACAAGATTCTACCCAAAATTGGGGGCAAGCTTTTTTTTCGATACATCGTCAAACTCGATGCGTGTTACCGAGCTATATACACGTGATGCGCACGAAAGACGGCGCCGGGATGTGGATGAAGCTTTTCCACGGATGCGGAACAAAGAACGGTTGATTTTCAAGGCTCGAGTCGTCGGATTTGGCAATGGTTTATTTTTTTTTAATATTTAAATTTAAGGTTCACGAAAATATAAGCAAGTTTTATTTACAGATGTTGCTTGCGTCGATATTTGAATTTATGGAGCATAAGAAGAGGACCAGAATTCGCCTACAAATTTAATAATATATAAGATATTAATTAACCATTTATAGAAAGATAATTTAATTTCCATTTTTATTTATGACGTGCTTGTCTCCACTGGGCTCGAATTTAGGGTTCCCAATTTTTTCGTTTTTTATTTTTATTCGATATTCCTCGCTCGCATCTTTCCAGATTTCGTGCCACGCACGGGCGCTGCGCGCGAGAGCGAAAAGTCCCGAACGCGCGCGACCCTGGCGAGATTCTTCCGAGGGCGACTCGGAGTCGTGGGAAGCGGGCGCGCGAGGTGCACACGAGACGCGCGTCAGCGTTTCGTCGATCCGCAGCGAGACTCCGTTTCACAATTTGCGGCACATCGGCAGCTGCGAAATAGCGATGTCGTGAGCCACTTTACTAAAAAAAAAAAAAAAAACACAAAAAATAAATCCAGAAGAACCATTGAAAAGTCGACCGGCGCCTCGATACATTCTGCAATCCTTTCGTCCTCACGCTCCGCGCACGGTTTGCCTAACGGTGAAAACCAGGCTTCGTCGGATACACATATTTTCCCCGGCGAGAAACGGATGTCGATACACATTATTGCCGCGACGTCCAGAGGTGAAAACGACGTCTTTACATCGCTCGCCGCGGTATCCAACTATACTATAGTAGCTGCACGCAAAGTGCAGCGAGCGCGATCGGAAAACGTGCATAGGCGATGGATAATATCACCGAGGGCGCATCGACAATATATCTATACATATATCTATTTATCTACATATCTCTATACATGTGTCTATATATAATAGACGCTGCGGGTACGAAGTCCGAGGAAAAATATAAAACTAAAACTAATTGCTAAATTATCGATACTGAACGGTGGCGGCCTATTACACGCCGCGTGCGCCGTGTGTGCGCCGAGTGGAAGGCGAACACTCGCCGCCGGAGCAAAGAGGACAACAAAGTGTTTGGCGTTCGGTCGCGACTCAAGTGGAATCGAGTCTCGGTATATACAACACAGATACACACAAACACGGCTCTCGACGCTCGCGGGGAAAAAGTCGCAAAGTTTCTTCCTGCATGCGATGCGCATGCCAGCCGAGCGATGCTTCGATGTAGCGCAGCGCGCGTTACGCGTATCGCTGCGCCGCGGACGACTCGACGTTGTGTGTTGCGGCCCGGCCGTGCGCGCTCGGTGTGCGCAAGGTGCAGCGTCGTGAATGAGATCGGAATACACGGGCATGCGGCAATCGAAATAAAAAAATCGACACTCACACGAATTGCCGGCAGGAATTGCGAATATATGTGTCGAGACTCACACGTGTGCGGTTAATTTTCCCAGCTACCGGGATGAGGGAGAGAGAGAGGCAGTTGAGTCGGTAGGTGATCTAATTTCTTGCCAAGTCGTGCGGAAAATCATCGGCGGTCGATATACCTACAGTGCGCACTCGATACACTGTACACGCCAACGGGTGTATAATAGTCATCGATAGGTATAGGGGCAATAAGCTCTCGGTACGTATGAACGTGCACCACGTACGTACGTACCGGACGGTTACGAAACGCTCGACCGGGGCTGCTTCCAGTCTTGGCCGGGAGCAGGTCGGAGCCCGGCGTGGCGGACGCCGGCACGATTAACACTCTGTTTTCTTTGCCGGCTCCGCCGTTTCGTCGAACGTCGAACGTGTTCGTTCGGGCGTTCCGTCGTTGTAATCAAGCTGTCCCGGTGCCCCGGGAGTGCGACGGTCGGTTTAGGTTCGCGCGAACGCGAATTATCATCGCGGCGAGCGCGAGCGAGAAAATTCTGGGTTTTCGGTCGACCTTCGGGGAGGCGGAACATTGTCGCGATGCGTCGGGCATTGTACATAATTTCTGTTGGAATGCATACTTAGAAAAATGTATGCTGACTGTAATGTACGACATTGTTGCATGATAGGACGATAATGCCTTTGTGGTTCTCGTGACGATAATTAATGTAACCGGCAGCCAATTATGGAGTCTGCGACTATTTTATGTAGTAGAACTTACGACTGTGTTTTAAATTTGTTATCCCATGGATTTTTCTCAGCGCAGAATTGAATTTAGGGCTTCGATTCAAGCTAATAATAATACAACGACTTTCTGGACGGCAAAAGTATCATGGGGCCTCGAAGACCAGGAGAGCGAGATTAAGAGACGCTGTAGCGCCTCGATGCCAAGTATATTATATACTAGAACTCACTATGTTCGGCCTAGTCATTCCATGAATTTTTCTCAGCGCAGGATTTAATTTGAAAGCTTCGACTCAAGCTAATATTAATGTAACTGGCAGCAAATTATGGTCCCTGTGACAATTTTATGTAATAGACCTCACTATATGTTTGAAATTTATTATTCCATGGATTTTTCTCAGTGCGCAATATGTGTCGAATTTTAGGGCTTTGATTCAAGCTAATAACTAACGGACTTATTTGCAGAGAGCAAAAGCATCGCGGCGCCTCGAGGACCATCAGAAGAGCGAGAGACATGACGAGCGCGATTTTCCAGTGACGAGCTGTCACGGTATCCGCGAGCGCAGAAACCGCCGCGGCACGATCGGCAAACATATCTCCGACGAAGGGAACTTCGCGGCGCGGATCACGCATCCACCGCGGCAGCCAGCAGCATCCCTCGCACGAAATGTACGTCGATATATTCGTATTACACACACGTGAAAATATGAAGAATCATATGTATGGAATTCTATGTGTGCCACGTAAACGCGACCGCTCGGTCGCTCCGCTCGCGCCGCGAGGCACAAAACATCCCGGGTAATAACCGACGAGTTGATATAATTACAGACTTAATACTTTGTACGGCAAACGCTGGTACAGCGGCCGCGCGTGAAACTCGGCTTCGTCACGCGAGCTCGATCCGCGCGCCGTGATCGGCGCGCTGAGACTTTTGCGTTATGGTGAGACACGGCACAACAAAAAAAAAAAATTTATTTTTTTAAATTTATTTATTTATTTCTGAATTTTTTTTCGCCGAGAGAATTTTCAGGGGATGCTTGGAATATGTGGGAAGGGTGAGGGAAGGGAATAAAGCGACGCGGGAGGACGTCGAGCGTTCTTGAGAGACTCGAGAGACTCGCGATGAATGTGGGTTCTTCATATTCGAAAGCCAATTCGTCAGGCTTCGGTTCACGCGCGCCTCGCACCGTCGGGTACGACTCGTCCGTGCAGTGTGCCAATCGAGACGGCGGGATACACGCGCGCGTGTCGATGGAATATTTAATTACAGGCCTCGCCGCGCCGTGCGTTACAATCCGGCGCGGCAACAATGTTGCAGCCGGACATACGCGCTGCAATCAGTGTATCACACACGGTTGCGAGGGAAGCGGGTCTAATGATCGTTCGCGCGGCGAATATATTTTCGTGCGGGCGAGTGAGAACACGCGGCGATCAATTGGAGCGTCGAGAGTCCCCGCGCGGCTTCTCGGGAGACGGAGAAATTCTTGACAAGTCGCTCGTGTCGGTTTTCCTTTGTCGCCGCTGGTTGAAGTGACATTTCTTGACATTTCCTGGCGGCAGCCAAACTCGTCAATCCGAAGTGATTTACATGTCGATTGGAAATTTAATAATAAGTTACATGGGGATCTGACGAACTATGAAAATGTACGAAATCATGTAAGACTTTTTTTATTGGTTTTTTCCTTCGACAGTCATTTCCGATTTTCGTCAGAAAAAAATTATGCGCTGCGTTCCGAGATTTTCAAATAACTTATTTCAATTCGCGTTGCTTTTTTAATTTGCCCAGGGACGATTTTTTTGACGCGTCGCGACGCCGACTGCGAGTATCTTCACTGTAAAAAATATTTCGCATGAGCTTCCATTACGCGTAAAGGAACCCTGTTTACATAAACTGGTGTATTAAATTGAACATGCAAGTATAGTGTATTTTGTTCTGAATCCTATAAAAATTAGGAAATTTAATATGAAAATTAAGAAACTGAGTATAAAAATGTTGAATTTTACTACACACGTGTATTACATTTAAAGTAATGTAAATTCACAAACATTTTTCACAGGGTTGGTAGTCGCGACGCGATAACCGCGATATTTCCGAGATACGCAGAGTCCACGCAGGTCGCCTCACCGCGTTGCGGCTCCGCGACGACGTGCGGCGCGACCGCCGCCAGGAGCAGCTCGCGCGCGGACCCCGAAGGCGCCGCGTTCCCGCAATTAACATAATGAGGCAGAAAACGTCGATATTAGCGCGAGGTTAGTTAATAGCGCACTTGGCCCCCCCGGGAATGTAAATAATTCGCGGTCGGGAAGGCCGAGCGAACGCTCGCGATCGCGATCTTCCGGCGCGTCTCACGTATTATAAATACGTACGCGATGAGCGCCTCGATTCTCGCTCTTCGAGTTCGAGCGGCGCCGTCGCTCGAACTCGAAGAGCGAGAACTCAGACGGTCAAGCGCCTCGATCGTGTGTGGTATTCAAATTAATAACAAAAATGTCCAGTCCATTTTTATTACCATCGCTGTAATTCTCCTGTTCCATTTATTATTCCTGCTTCCTGCTAGTTATGTGTATTTAAATAATAACAATAATTGAGAGAAGCAAAGGGCGCACGGTAAAAAACGTCTGATGAAACTCAATTAAGCATTTTCTTTTTCATCGTCAAACGCTTCCGTGTGGCAAATTTCAAAACTGTACCAGATTTTTTTTCACTATGCAGAAATTCTCCTTTAAGTCTCCTGTTCAATTTATTATTTCAGCTTGCTGCTATTTACGTGTATTTAAATAATAATAATAATTAAAGGAAGTAAAGGGCGAACGAAAAAAGTCTGACTAACTCAATAAAGCGTTTTTTTTTCATCGTCAAGCGCTTCCATCTACCAAATCTCAAGACAGTCCCCGGTTTTTTTTTACTGTGCAGAAATTGTGCGACATTTTTCATTATTTTCCGTAATATATTTTATGAGGGGAAAATTTCCTCAAGGTCCGCGTTTCCCGCGCGTTCGCGTAATGAGAAATTCGCCCCAAGACCGCGAACTTGAACGTTGCGTGCTGCGCCGCGGAGCGGTGGAAATATATAAGCGAACAGTGCAAAAATATTCCGCAAATGCTTCTCGTCCCCGAGCGCTTCGGAGCAACCTCGTACGATCTCGTTCGGTCGCAGCGCGGTCGACGTTGCAGGTGCGCGCGGAGAGGAAACGTGGGTACCCGACGCGCGTTTTTATACACCTGCAGCGAGGCAGCGCGTCCGGGGAACTTTGCCTCATAATGTCGGTTTTTCGAAAACCAACAAGTCGTTAGCGTGAATGTTCCTTGCGCTTCGCTGCTGCTTTATTTTATTTTTTTCTTTTTTTTCTTAAATATCCTCCCGGCGTTCATAATGTATACCGCATATATATGTGTATATTGTAATATTCATGGCTAGATGATTGATGTCTTAATTGCGTGGAAGGCGCGTGACGCGGTTCTCAGATCGGTCCGAAAAAGTCGAGGCCCCTTCGCGACTCCTCGACCAGTGAAATTCGTAGTGTTGAGCTTCAGATTCGTAATCAGTTATTAGATTTTTCTCCGATTAGATCGACGTTTGAAAAAAAAATTGTTAATCGCCTCAAGAGGCGATTAAACTCTCGGCTCGAGTCATTAGTCGAATTCCTAACTTTTGATGTCTGAATTTTATTACGCTCGATGTAATCAGTTGTGATTTTTTTTTATCACTGATAAGATCGACGTTTAAAAAAAAGGTTTTAGAGGCTACTTACACCTCAAATCATTTCGTCGAATTTTACGTCCTTCGACCGATGTCTCAATTGCGTCACATTTGATTGGAGCAACGTTTAAAAAAAATTCTAAATCGCTTCGCGAAGCGAGGCTGCTCGGGCCTCGGTCGAAAATTTCGGAACTGTCGGCTGATGTCTCAATTTCGGAATTGCATAATTGTTAGCCGGCAACAGCAGATGGGGACGCGATCGCGTTTCCCGTACGGAAACCGCGCGCTCTGGGCCGAATTGTCCGCATCTGTTGTTTGGTGCGCGCTTTGCGTGCCCTGATTCGTCGAAACCGGCGCGGCGAATATACCGATACTGCGGATATAGCGTTGTATACGAGGCATTCCATACCAATTCGACCGGGCTGTGAACACCTCACAATTTTTAACATTTCTGCCCTTCCAGTACAAAAAAAATAAAAATCAATGTTTTTTCAAGGAACTTCTATTGTAAATTTCAATAAATAACAGCTACATAATCACTTTCATCCTGTTTATATAGCCACGCGATTTTTTACAAAGTCTAAAAAATGTATAGGGTCATTCTTTTTCGTTATTTTATAATAAAGTCGAAGGAAAAAATTTAAAAAATATTTGTGAGGCTCGCAGTTAGGTTGGATTGGTACGGAATGCCTCGTATATAGTCGTGGGCCTCGGGGGGTGAGAGGATTTCGTGCGCACCCCGCGTATCCCGCAGGAATACGTCACGGACTGATTGATCCTCGGTTCGCGACTGCCGGAGCTACCAATTTGCAGGTGCAAAGTTCATGCGCGCGTACGGGCCCCGAAACCGCTAATGACGGAATATACCGAACCAGGCGCAGGGCCCCGGGTCTATCTATTACCGGGGCGACAAGTTAATTGCGGGGATGCCACCTCAATATGGCTGTAAGTGCTTTAATGTTCGGTGTAAATTCGACGCTTTAGTCCTTCTTGTTTTGACGCTCGGTCTTTGGTTTCTCAAGACCGATTTGCGCGGTTGTCGTCATTGTAGATTTGTTTTTAACTCATATCATTCATTTTTAGATCTCGTCGTTAAAAATATTATTTAAAAAATTGCCTAAATAATTTAATTAATTTTTCAACTACACAAACGACTTTTTATCTCCTACCATCGAATAAAAATGAACAATCCTCCAGTTCGTTTCTTTCCCGGAGCCGGAAGTGGAAAATCGAATCCATAAATCCAAAAATCCCTACAATTTTTTTTCTTAATTAATTTCCTGAGATGAATCGCGGCCAGCCGCGGCTCGGGCCCGGAAACATTGATCACCATAAATCGCGACCCAAATAAGTCAACGCGAGACGTTCGTCGATTCCTTGCGTCGAGGTGGAGCGAACGATCCACCTCTGGGAAGGTCCGAGGGCGACTCGCGAGGGTCACGGTACAAATCGACGGATTCGCCATTTGGTGAACGTGGCGCGGGACTAAAGGGCAGAGGGCTGCGTTACGTCGGACCGCGACTGCGAAGAGGAGGCGGAGAGGGAACAGTTCTCGTTGTGGCACAACTCTATGAGTTCTTCTATACAGGTCCGAGCGCGCCGGCCGTGGCTACGCGAAGAAGAGGCGGAGAGGCGAATGGTATTCTCGTTGTGGCGCACAACTCTATGCGCGTTCCCGGACTGCGCGCAGCAGTCGACGTTCCCGGCGGCGCGCAATAGGCAATCAACTCGCCTCTTGCCATCTCTCTCGCTCGCTTTTTGCCTTTTGTTGCTGCGCCCCGACTCGCTCTTTTCGGCTCTCCGAAACTTAACAGGCCCCCCCCCAACCCCCTCGGTGGCGCCTCTCGCAGGATATAAATTAATTAGATTTGTGTGGGGGGTGTGTCCAAAGGGCGCGCGCGCTTCTCTGCCTTAAGCCGGGGCACCGCGCGCCGCGCGCTGTTTCTCCCGCACCCTCGAAAAACTCTTTTGCTCGTTTCTAGCCCTTTTTTTCACTCGCAAGTCCGTCGCTCTTTTCTCTCGTTCGGCCGCCGCCGCGTTGTCGTATTTCAGTGCTTGTCGAAATTCGATGGAAGCGGAGAAAAATTCGCGGGAGGCGAGACCGAATCTTTGGAGTCTACGGAAGTGTTATATACCTGTCTCAATTTTGGGAGACATGTTTTGGGATTTTTTTTCAATTTTTACATTTTTTCGGATGAAATTTCGCAGAGGGCGACCGAAGGAGGTTGACGAATCATTTTTGGAATCTGCGGAAGTCTCATGCCTGACTCAATTTTGAGGAACCTTTTTCGGGGACGTTTTTCTAAATAAATTTTTTTTTTCTGGCTCCTGCGAAGCTTTCAATTTTTATTTGCTTCTACATCTGTGATCAATTCGACTGCAGTTGAATTTTAGTTTAGCCAAACCATTGAACCAATGACACCGAGGAACGTCTGACCGTCAACCCATCCAAAAGCGCCGACACGAGCCGTCGCGAAGGAAGCCGCAAAAGTCTTCCGTGTGTTCTCGAAGCGTTCCTTATGCCATTCTCCCCCCCCCCCCCCTGCTTTGAGAAGTTCGAGAAGCGAGCGCAGGTATAAGCGGCGCGAGAGCGAGGGATACGCTTGATGTATGGTGGGGGCGTTAACGGGCGGTTGTAACATAGTAACGTTTATTATATTGGCCGCTCGCGGAGAGAGAAACGCGAGAAACGGCCGAGAGAGCGAGAGAAACGGCCCCCGAGCGCGTGTGACGAGCCGAGAGGGATTCGACTGGCTCTCGCGGCGCGTCGTGTGTTATGGCACCGGGCGCGTTATATGCCCACGTAACCCCATAAGGGACACGCGGGGCTCGCGGTCTCCGCACGCTCCGTTCGTATATATCTGCGCGCGCGCGCGCGCGACCGGCGCTTCGCGGCCGGCAAACTTTTCAGCGCGAGGTCGCGCGCGGGTCCCGACGGCCGCGCCGGGACCGGAGCCGACGATCTCCAGCGTCGGGGAGTATCCGGCTCGCCGACGAGGAACCGCGTAAATTTATGGTCCAACCCCTTAGCGATGATGCGGCTCTGCGCCGCGGCGGAACGATGGGAATATTGTTTTGACAGCACCCGCGCCAGACGTATCTCGCTAATGAAACGCGATTTCGCTTGAGTTATCGGTGGCTGCTCTCCCTTCCCCCTCCTCAACCTCTCAACCCCCATAACCCGCCCCTCGCGGATCCCGAGAGCAATTAACGACACTGAGAATACGGGACTTACGAGAATCTCGGAGTTAAGTATAATAATAATATTAATAATGATAATAATAATACGACAATTGTTTATGGGGTTCGAGGGTCACGCAGTTCGACTTGAGTGTCAATTTTCCATCGTCTTTATCGCAACGTCAACGACACCGAAAAATACGTGACTTGGAATTCCGTCAAAAAAAAATATATATGTATGTATATAGATATATGGTGGTCGAACTCACGTTTATGGTGTTGAGGGGTGACGCGGGGCTTCCGCCCCTGCGGCCACCGCCGCCTCCGACCTCCGCCTCCAGCTTGACGCTGTCTGTTGCCTCGACCTGCCGATTGGACAAGCGAGAGGTCACTGCTTCTCTCTCTCTCTCTCGCTCTCTTTCTCGTTCTCGTTCACGACTAGTCGTCTCCTCTCCCGCACGAAAACCCGCGTATCACTGTTTCGGCCGCTCCGCTCGGTTCCACCTGGTCGCGAATATCTTTCCCGTCGTCCGGGGCAACGTTCTCATTTCCCCCGACGCAGCAGCCGGTATCTCCGGGTCCACGAAAAAAATTTCTTGATATACACGCAGCACTTGAACTTTTACTTCCGAACAAACGGCGACACACTTTTGAAAAATTTCTGTCCTCTCGACGGACGTAAATTCAACGTGGGAACTCGCGGAAAAAATCGCAATGCGCCGCGAACAGCCGGGCGCGTTCGGTGCGCGGAAAAATCGGTGTCGGAACGACGGCGCGACGGTCGGTAACGCGGAGCACGTGGACTGCAAGACGAATCGAGTCTCGCGGCGAGGGCGACAGGAGCCCCGGGAATCCGCCTCCCACCACACCGACTCTACTCGCGCGTTTCGCGCGCGGCGTCTCTCGATCCTCCGCGGCGACGACGACGACGACGGCGGCGATGACGACGACGACGACGACGACGACGGGGAGCAGCAGCAGCAGAAGCAACAGCAGCAGCAACCCAGCCTAGCGCGGACCCCTCGCTCCTTCTCTCTCCCGCTTCGGCTCGTCCCGATGATTCCTCTTCGCCCTCCCCCTTCCCTCCCACCCGCCCTCCCCCTCCTTCTCCTCCTGGCGCGCTCGAGTTTCGCTCTCCTTTCCTCTCGCTCTCCTTCTCTCTCTATCTCTCGCTTTTTTCGACTCCTTTCGCGTTCGTTACGTGCGGCCGGAGTGCCGGGCCGGCCAGACAGCCGGAACAGCAAGACAGTCGCGCCGCTCTCGTCGTGCGAACGTGTGCGAGGCGCAGGTGCCGCGTGTTCCCGCTGCGCCTGTTGACGCGCCTTCTCTCGCTCTTTCCCTCTCGTCCTCCTCGCGCGCTCGCTCTTTCTCTCCCTCTCTGCCCTCTTTCTCTCTCTCTCGTCCTCTGTACGCTCGCCGAGCGCAGGAGTCTCGGCGAATCAGGGCTTTCGCGGTTTCGGAGTTCCTCGAATCTTCTCGCCGTGCGCCACCTTCCTTTCCGGTTGATGAATGTACTACGCGCGGTCAGATATACATATATATATTTTTTATGTGTGATTGATATACATATATATCGCTCTATATAGATATATGAATGATTCAGGAACCGGACACGGAACCCACGCGTGGCGAACGGTTCCGCACCACTTCCGGTTTATATCCTCCGTCTCCTCTTCGTGAAAAAAAAATTGGGAATTTTTATTCGAATTAATATTCCTTGTTTTTTTTTTTTTTTCTTCTATTGCAGATGAACGTGTTTACGTATACTTCGTCGAACGATTTTACCGCGCGGAAAATCGCCGCGCGCGCGCCGAACGACACACACAGCCGGGCCCGCGAGAAGCGCGCAGCGAGCACCAACAACAAACACACCGGGGCCGCTCTTGCTCTCTCTCAATCTCTTTGCACACTACTAACGCTTGCGCTCGCCGCACGACGGCCGAGAGCCAGTGGCAGTGGGTAAGCCCCGCGCGCGCTCGTTGCTGGTGCGGCGGCCGTGGCGGTGTTTCTCTCGCGGCGCGTTACTCGGCTTGAACGCGAGTCTGGAATTGCCGTGGCGCCACCCCACCCCGGGTGTCCGGGTCCGAGGGAACGCGGCCTCCTCCTCCTCCTCCTCCTCCTCCACCACCTCCACCTCCTCCTCTTCCTCCTCCTCGCGCTCGACTCGCCGCCACTGCCGCTGCCGCGATCCTCCTCTTCCTCCCTGCGGACACTCGTGGGGGCCGCGAGCCGCCGGTCCTGGCTGTGCGAGCGACTCGCATCCGTGCACACGGCTTTTGCACAATTTTGCCTCTGGTTTTTTCTAACGACAAGTAAAGGGTTTAATGAAAAATTTGTCCTATGTTGAAAAGACTTTTTTTTATAAAAAAAAAAAGAAAGAAAATGAGTGATTTTTATTGCATTTGCCCTATTTTTTGTCCCCTTCGATTCTGGTTCGCCAGGCGAAGACTGCGATCAGTTACGACGACAATTTATTTTAATAGTTATATTCTTTTATTTTTTTTATAAAGAATGATACTTTTAAAGGAGAATTTGTCTCGTATAAAAAAAAAAATCACTGAGAATCAAATCTGTTTTATTGCATTTTTGCCGTATTTTCCATTTGTTTAACGAACGATTTATTTTAATAACCATTTTTTTTTCTTATGATGAATGTTACTTTCAGAGGAAAAGTTGTCTCACATAAAAAAAAAAATCACTGAGAATGAAATCTTTTTTATTGCATTTTTCCGTATTTTCCATCCTTTCAACGAACGATTTATTTTAATAGCAACTTTTTTTTTTCTTATAATAAATGTTACTTTCAGAGGAAAAGTTTTCTCGTGTTAAAAACAAATTCACTGAGAATGAAATCTGTTGTATTGCATTTTTTGCCCTATTTTCCCTCCCTTCCCCGCTCGCTCGAACCTTCGCCTCGCGAAGAGGCGAAGGTTGCGCGACGACGAGCGCAAGCGAGGCACCCAGAAACGCCGATATACGCGCGCGCGCGCCCCAGCGATGGCCATGAATCTTGGCCGGGGCACGGCCAGCCCGCACCCGCCCATTTAATGGGGCCCCATGGCTTTTTCCATTCATTCTGCCGCCATCTGTCGGTCGCCGCGCCAACCGTACGAGACGAAGATTAACCTCAGGAGCGTCCACCTCTCGACCGGGCGCCCCTTCCGTATATCCCCGCGAAACTGCGAATTAACGCGCGCGCGATGCGCGCTCGCGTCGAATGACGAATCGCGCGCGGAGTCGTATCGGCCTCGGCGATGCGCGCGCACAACGCGCGCGCACGCGTTGCGTTCGTACACGCGCGGGTAAAAGTAATTAGCAATAAATTTTCACCGCGTATTTGCCCTGCGCGCACATTATATTTCCTATTTTTTTTTTCTTCTCTTCTTTTATTCGCTCGAGTGTAAACCGAGAAATTATCGCTATTATACATCTGATTTTTATCTGTCCTGTTGATTTATCGATCCCGATGCGCGGTGCGTGAATGCAATTATTGATGAAAGAAAAATAAAAAATAAAACGCGTCGACCTCACTGTCGTAATAAATCGTCGTGCATGAAATTTACGATAACGCCGTTTCCTCCGCGAGACTCGCGGATGTTTCGATCTCGTCGAGATTATTTTCTCGATAACCGCGACAGCCATGCGCAATATGTGCGAATACGAGAAACACACGCGTCGCTCGCGACTCGTACCAGGTATACAAAAAGAGGGGTCTCTGTCTCTCGGTCGAGACGATCGCGGGGCCATTGTGATGTCCCCCGGGCGTGGCGAAGGCCGGAATCGCGACATAATCGTGGCGCAGTGTCGTGGCGACGAAAAGACTCCCCGGGCGAATCTGTCGCAGCTTTAATGCGATGACTCGTGAATTTTTCAACGCGGCTTTAGAATTTTTCACGCTACTTATATTCATCATTTTTTAATTCTCATTCTTTCGTCATTTTCCGCAAACTTTCGTGATTTTTTTGTACCCGTAATAGGGGTCAAGGCGAAATTAAGGGAAAAAAAACAATGTATAATATCAAAGACACGTTTAATGTACTCGCATAACTTAATTACACAATATCAACGATAAAAAGAAACAATTTACAAAAATATACAGGACTCTCTATGTACAATTATATTATATAATACACGTTTCATACGGAATATAGGAACTTTCTTCGTGAGGGAAGTTGGGGAAGGGTAGGGAATCTCTTTTAATATTTACAAAGGCGAGTGTGCTCAGAGATATTTTTCGTTTTTTCTCGCAACACTCTAATACTCTCGGCGCATCATCTGGAGATAGCAGTCAGCGTCGTCGATCAATTTCCCCAGATACAAATTTCAATATCTCTTCGATTTCTCGAATCTACCAGCGAGCGTCGGATTCCGCACCGTCGGATCCACAATTCTCGTCCCTCGTTCGATTTTCTCGCAGTCTCAGATCAATTTTTCTCTCCGCATCGAGTATCGTCCCCTAGACCATGGGATACGCCATGGGGTACTGACTCTGCGCCGCCGATATCACTTGAGCATCCTGCTGCTGCTGCTGCTGCTGTCTCGCCGGGACGTTCTCCTTATTGGCCGCCCGCTTGGCTCCCTTGCACTTCTGATTCTCGTGGGTCTTCACGTGCTTCGTGAGATGATCGCTGCGCATGAATCGCTTGCCGCACGACGGACACGCGAATCGCTTCTCGCCCGTGTGAATGCGAAAGTGTCGCTGCAGCTCGTCGCTGCGGGTGAAGCGCTTGCCGCATATTATCCAGTTGCAGACGAACGGACGCTCGCCCGTGTGCCATCTAAGGTGGGCCTTGAGGTGGGACGTCTTACCATAGACCTTTCCACATCCGGGCACGTGACATATGTGCTGACGCTTGCCGTCCGCGCCGAGCTGATTGCCACCGTCGATCTGGCAGTTCGGGCATCGACACTTCATGCACTTCCTACCAGGTTTCGAATCCTCCGATGCTGCGGCCGCTGCTGCAGCCGCCGCGGCCAACATGTGATCGGACGGCGGGGTCAGAGGCCACTGATAAGGGCTCGTGTGACCTTGGGGACTGGGCGACAGCTCGGGTGGACTCGGCGGCAGCGAGTAATGTTGGATTGACGGTATCGACTGCTGCTGCTGCTGTTGCTGATGTTGCTGCTGCGGCTGCTGACTCAGGTGACTCGTCTGGGTGGTCCAGGCGCTCGGGACGCTCGGGGGCATCGCGTAAGCCGGCGGTGTCAGCGGTTCCGCGATTTGGTGGCTCGCGGCGCTCGGTGTGGATGAGCCAGGGAACCAGTAGGAAGGCGCCGGTTGCGCTGCAGCGGCGGCCGCCGCGGCACTCTGCAGATGAGCGTGGTGCCCGTGATGCGGATAATGAGGATGATGCGGATGATGATGATGACTCGCGAGGGACGACGGCGTGTTGTAAGCGTGATGATGAAAGTGGTGAACCGCCGCGGCGACGCTCGAACCGGCGTAACTGTCCATCGCGTGATGCTGGTGCATCGACGGCATCGACAGGCCCGACATCGGCGTCATTCCCGGCATCGGTGACATCGTCGGCACGCACATCTGTAAAATTCCGGAAAAAATGCCTTGGTTAGTTATTGCGTTTTGCGTGTTTTGCGCGTTGTGTGTGTGCTTATGTATTTTTTTTATGCGAAAGTTGGAGAAAATAATTCAATGATCTTGAAATAGTATATGCAAATGACTTTTGAATTCAGCAGTTTTTAAAGAAAAAATAATGTGCATAAATAATATTCCTCAAAGAATTTTAAAAAGTTGAAAACTCGGAATTTCTTAGAGTACGAATTTAAGAATCTTTTTGATTTTCAGCGACTTCTAATTTTTCCAGCGGAATTTCTATCGGCCGTTGAAAACACGTCGCGCTCGCTGATGTTTCAATTTGAGGCCCTCGCCGAAAATTGACCAACGTAAGAAAAAAAAAATAAAACGAGAAAAAAAAAACACGCGAGAAAAGTGAGGGATGAACGACCCGGTTTCTCGGCGGTATAATAACATCGTGCTTTTCGAAAATTACTATAATTCACACCGCGGAAACACCGACGTTCGTCCCGAAACTAAAAATTATCGTGTCCGCGTTACACGCGGAATACACGTATATGCACACGTCTATATATACAAAGCACACATATATAATCGTAGGAATTGGTGCGGACCTGCTGATACTGCATCACTTGTGCCATCACTTCACACTGCCGGAGCGACGTCTTGTAGGATCAGCTCGTCGAACGACGAACCGCGCGTGTCCCGCGGATTCGCCCGCCGAAGGTGAAAAAAAAACAAATCGAGAACCACCGTCGAGATATCCGAGAGTCAGGCGTCGCGTAGCACCTGATTTATTTTTTCTTCTCTTTTTTTTTCACACTCGTTAAACTATCCACGCGACGTGTGTCATATCATCGACGACGTTGAACCTTGTTTTTTTTTTCGATGCGGGGTGAATCGGCAATTTGCGATGCGAGGGGTCGCGAACACTCGTCGGGTATATATGCGACACACACTGTATATATATATAATATAAGTCGACGTCGTTGTCGTCGTCGGTTAAGTTGTACTCGTACTCGCGTCGTATCCGTGCGCGGCGACTTGCGGACGTTCGGTTCGTAGTGTATGCGCGGCCACGGGCGTTCGCCGGATAATTGCTGGTTGGCGAGCGTGTCGCCTCGGTTTTAATAACTGAGTGGACAACCGAGCGGCGCGGTAGAGGGAGGCTGCTGGCTGCTGCCTCGGCCCCCTTCGGCCGGTTCGTCCGGAGAGAACGAAGGGGTGGGGGTACTGGAGCACGTAGCATCCCGTGGGTTAGGCTGCTGCCGCCGCCGCCGCTGCTGCTGCTGCAGCAGCAGCTCCGTTAGATGAGCCCCAAAACCGCGTCGAAGCGAGGCACTGCGCATGCCCGATTCGGGCTCCCCCCACCACCGCCGCTCGCTCGCTCGGGACCGAAAAGTTCCTCGGCTCATAAATCAACCCCGGGCGTCGAGGATCGAGGATCGGGGATCAAGGAGCTCACTGTGTGCCCTGGCTGTGTGTGCGAGACGCACACACACATAGACAGTGCACACGCACACAGCCTTCAGCTTTTGTGAGCCGGAGCCTAGAGCCGAAGCGATGAGCGAACCCCCCCCTACAGCCCCCTCGTCCCCCACCCCGCAGCCGTCGACCACGGGCAGCGTCTTCGTGGGTTATAGTTCGCCTTCGGGTGAGCCGGAGACCACGAGCCACTACGGGCAAAGGTCCTGCGGGAATCTCGCTACGCTCTCTCGCGTAGCTCTTTCAGGGCGCGCACATGCGCTGTACGAGCTGCTGGGATTTTTCTGCGGGATTTTATGTTTTTTTTTAGAGGTCCCTGAGGAGTTTGCGAATTTTTGGTGGGGTTGATTCTGGGGTGTTTTTGGCGTGTGGCGATTTTTAGTACAACAAACCGGACGTGCTGCTACGCGTCACTACTTTTCGAAGGGCGCTGCAGCGATCTTTTACTAAATTCTTTTTCCTTCTCCTCTTTCTCCTCTTGACTGCAAAACTGTCAATTTTATATTTTGAAAACAGACGAACTTGGTCTTATTTGTTCTGTATTCGCGCGAAGAGCAAACAGAGCCAATCAGAGCCCGAATAAAACTGTTTCACATGAACATAGCTGACAGTCACCAACTGTTTAGATGGGGATTCTTTTTCCTTCTCCTCTTCCTCCTCTTGACAGTAAAACTGTCAATTATACGTTTCGAAAACAGACGAACTTGGTCTTATTTGTTCTGTATTCGCGCGAAGAGCAAACAGAGCCAATCAGAGCCCGAATAAAACGGTTTCACATGAACATAGCTGACAGTCACCAACTTTTTAAAAGGGGATTACAATAAGCGCCGAGATTTTTTTTCTTTTTCAATGTTCCTCGATCGCAAGTGCCGACTGTTGCTCAGCGTCACCGTGCAATGGTAGGCCCCGAGTGACAGTTACACCGCAGTCGATGGTCGTAACTGCGTCGAGGAAGCTGAAGTTTCCGCGTACGTCGCGCTGTAATTAGTGGACCAGTTTAGGCATAATTAGCGTACCTGGGCGCTCGCGCGCGACGCTCGAACACCGCGCATGGCGCGCGCACTTGCCGCGGCAGTTGCAACCCCCTCGTGCCGCACAGCGGCGGCAGCACGCGCGCGTTCACGCATTCATCCCTACCCGCGCGCGACTATCGGCTATAATTATAAAAGCGCGAGAGAGCGAGTGAGAGAGAACGAGTGAAGGGCTTGTCGAACGAGCGGCACACGGGGTCGAGTCTTATATATAGTCGAGGCTTATATAGTTGGGTTACTTCCCCTTGTAATTACACACACCGTAACGCGCGGCTGTACTTTGCGGTAACAATTAATGCGTACGTGACTCGTCACTCAACCCGCGGGAGAAGGGTGGGGGGAGGGGAGGAGGAATGAAAAACGCGCGCCTTTTACCGGATCATAGCGCGGTGAATATTTCATGAAATTGACTTTGTCGCCGGAGACCGACGCGCACGGTGCATCGCCGATGATGAATTAACAATCCCGTCCCTCTCTGTCTCTCGTTATACATAACGAGGGGTGCTGGACTTTTATAAACACGAGCGTGACACGCATTCCGATGCCGCTTCGCCGCAGCAATTTGCGTATTGTCGACGACGCGCCAACCCTATACCTATGAATTTATTAATTTTTCGCTGTCACCGTTTATTACAGCCGAGTTCGGGAAAGTGTTTTTTTCTCTTTATTTTGTTTAAGGTTTTAATTACACGAATGCTTGGTGGTGAAGAGATGTTTCTTTTGCTTCTTTTTATATGGAAAATAAAAGTACGCGAAAATATATCGGAAACATATTTTTATTTTTTAAAAGTATTTTATTTCAAAAATATATTCAGGGTGTAAAGTGTTTTCTGAACCTTTTTTTTGTGATTCACACGTCAGTGTCAAAATTTCCAAGTACACTGTTCGATAAACGCTCGAAAAAAAATCGTCCCTCACAGACGCTGTAGACGAAACAATTTTTTCACGCGTCTCCCGCGTCAAAGGCCTCGATTATCGACAGAGTACGCCCCGTATCCTTCTATCCTCGAGTCACCAGAATCGCGATTGTCCACCCTGCGACGAAAACGCCGCCCTTCGCGCGTTCTTCCACGATATCGAAGAAAGGCGCGAGCCTCCCCCGATTTCACGGAGTCTCGGCAGTGGCCCCGTGGGCCGAGGAGACTTTCCGTCTTCTTTCTGCGCTCGGCGCACAGAAAGTCTAAATCAAAGCGTGACCGAGAGCCGCGTGGCTCGACCGTCGCAGACGGATCCGGAAGCACGTGATAACGAACCGGTTTCCCAAGCCAGGAGAGCAAACGACACACAGTGTTGCAACCGAGGAACGTCATAAATTCACGAGGAAGCTCGTGGACCAGTCGATGCGACGCTGGAAGGTGCGAACCACAGGGAGGAAGTGACTGAGCGAGACGGAAGGACGACGAGGAGCGAGGAAGAGAAGGAAAGAAATGACAATGGTCGAGCGAGAAGAAGGCCCAACTGCTGTTCGACTGCTGTTCGACTGCTGTTCAACGGTCGCGTCGACAAAGTGGACGGTTTATGGCCGCTGTAAAATGATCATTGACGGCGTTTAGGTGACGACACTTTTGCGCTACCGATATAACACCGAGACCGCTGGTGTTCCCATTATGCTTCTCAGTTGCGACCTGCTGCGTTTGCGATCTCGCGCTGCGTCGCGATGCTGCAAGTGCGTCACAATGCGGAGAGCGGTGCCGAAAAGAGTGCGCTACAGCGACGCGCTCGGTGCACATCGGCGGACCGTGCGAGAGTCCGGACACCGGACAATGAGACTCGCAGAGAAAAAGCGATTCACGCTTCTTCGATACGCATCACTCCCAAATTACTCGGCTGTATCGATGACCGATCATCGGTCGCGCCACCGGCACAAAAGCTCTGCGACTTTCCAAAGTCAATGATGAACTTTTTTCGTTGCTGGTCTTTTGTGCTTTTTTTGACCGTGGAATATTTTTATCGAGTCGCAGACTTTCCAAAGGCTGTGACGAATTTTTTTTTTTTTTCTTTTTTTTTGTACTTCATGTTTTCTCAGACCGCGTGGAATATTTTTTATCGACCTTGTCCAAGGATTCTTCGTACGAGGATCAGCGTTATCTTGTCCAAGCACAGCGTTATCACTCTCATGGGATTCCGGACGACGGGTAAAACGGATGCCAACTGATTATCTATCCGTCCACGCATTGAATGACGTCTACGTCTTCTTCGCACGTGCGACGAGAGCACCCTGCCCAAGTTTCATCTTATCTTCATTATCTTCCTCGGATCTCTTTATCGAAACGTCCCCTGCATCTCTTCTTCTTTCGTTCTCACCGGCTTCCGGTTTGAGCTGTCAGATTGCAGCCAGAAGTCGCGCGCTGCTGTCTTTTCGCTGCTGTCAGTTCGTGCTTGAACGTCTGGGCATCGACTGCTGCGCTGACTTCTGCGCAGAAGTCATCGTGTCATCGATCATTCGCGGCGATCCCTCGAGTATATTCGAAAACCACTTAAAGCAACAACCGAACGACCGCGCGCGCGCGCATCGAGACACCAGCTTCTCTTTCACCGAGCTGCTCGCAGCTCGCTCTCCGCCTCACTCGCCTTGTTTGTCCGATTCATTGAACAAACAGCCGCATTCGTCCCGCGTCCTCGCGTGTCCTTCCACGGAACGCGCGAACGCGCTCCTCCCGTTTTTCCTCCGCCGAGTCTGCTGCCAAAAGTCTGTGGGCCGAAACGTGGGCAACGAGAAGGGTGGTGGTGGTGGTGGTTGGTGCCGTCCGGCACACCCTATGCAGTCCGCTTGTGCCACTTCCACCGCTGGGGGACACATGTCCATCCCCCTCCCCTGGAGTCGAGAGGGTTACAAGCGACGAGTCGCAGCAGCGAGACGCTCGCAACGCGCAGTGCTGTAAATCTTGCGACATAGCTCGACGCAGCAGCAGAAGCAGCAGCGAGAAAAGGGTTGAATCGCGACGGGAGAAACGCCCCCTGCGCAGCCCTTTCCATCCCTCGCGACCCTCGGGGGCCACCGCGCATTGTCCGCTAATAAGCCGCTTAGCGACTCCGCGAGGGGCAAATTGCTCCACCGGTAAACACTACTCCCACGCCTCGCCCCGCGTGGACCAGCTTCTTTGCTCTGTTCCGGCTCTCGGTGAACGTCGACGACGACGTTTGGTATTGGTACCGTTGAAAAATTTGTCATTAATCATCGCCCCGTCCGTCCGAGCGATCCTGATGGCCGATGGTGGATCCGGGTGACTTGTTCCCGGGAAGCAGGAAAAGTAGCTTCGGGAGTTGCGGATTGGGAGACAAAGTGTTGGAGGAAGAAATGTTGAGCAGTTTGAGTTGAATTAAAATGATCTGCTCTTGTGGATTTAAAAAAGTTGAGGAAATTGTAATTGCGAAACTTGAGATTGTTCTAAAATGTATAAAAATTTCTTGCAGTGGGCCGAATGATCGATGCCCCACTTTTTCTTCGTTACACATTGTCTCGGTCGTCTCGGTTCATTCTGGTCCACGATATTCGCCCAAGACCGAAGGCCAAGGAGGTTCGATACGTTTTCCCGGAATGCCCTGGGCCGGCGTTTGGTTGCGCTCGTTAAAAATTCGATTTGCCAAAAATCTTCGTCGCTGCGGCGACGCGCTGGCTCTCGAGTCTGGCTTATCCTGCGCTAAATCTAAGATCTCCGGCCGAGAGAACAACCCCCCAGCAGGGTAGGAACAGGGATGCCGCCGCCGTCGTTGCGCTCCTTTGCGGTGTGTCCTCACTTCGTCGCTTGGAGAAAAACAAAGAGGCTGCCAGAAACAAATGATCCTGGGGTGATCTTACGAGCCGAGAGGACGCGGGGATCCTCGCAACAGCATCTGAAGCAGCAGCATCGCCAACGCAGCCAAAATGGCCTATGACGACCGGGTGCAGTCGGCCGAGGTGTGACCAATCGGCAAGTGAGGTTCGGGGGGTGCAAAGGATCCTCGCAACGCGATCGGGAATCCCTCCGCTGCTGGTTCAACTCGCTCGCTGCGTACCCGAGACGCCCGAGCGTCTCGTCCGCCTTTTCGTCCGCCGCGTCAGCGGACAAGCTTGTGCCCTTTCCGCGTGCGAGCAACACGAGCGTTTTACCGAACGCTATTCAGGCGCGATGGACCGACGTAAATCGCAGAGGCAGGTCAGTTCCCCCCTCGGCGTGTCCCTCGTTTACGAATCTACGACGAGGTCTCATTGTAGCCCCCAAAAAGTTGTCTTACCACGAATTTATATCCACGTCCGAGACCAGGGCTCGAGGTCGATCACATTTCTCGTGTCATGGGCCTTGTGACCTGGACACAGGTACACGATACACTTGATTCGGGTTGGTTGAGGCTGCGATTCGATCTTAAGAGACATTCAATGTGACTGCTTTTTGTGCTGAATCACGAGTTTTTCGTTTTGCACGGCTTCTCGTGTGGAATTCTGGCGAAAAATATATATTGAATCATCGTGAATAGTCAGTTGCGATTGACTAACGGAACTCGAATCTTCCAAAGTATTCCCCAACTTCACAGAGTCAACCATGGTTGACCCTGCAGGGTCGTTAATTTAAAAATAATATAACCGTAACTTTATTACTATAATTTTCCATAACTATTTTGTGGAAACGTTTCAGTTAGCCCGGCGATCGTGCATAAACATCGAGTCCATCAAGTCCGCGGCTGGTTATAAGAGACCAACGTTCCTCGAATGAAACCTCGCGTTCTCTCTGCTGCACGCGGCAAAAGGGGGAAAGGGACACAAAGAGCTGCTTGGTAATCGTTTTCGTACGCCAACAATCGTAACTCAGCGAGGTTTATAGTTTTTTGGAAATCCACGGCGCGGCGGCGGAACATTTGAGGCCCGAACCGAAAGCATCGAGACGAGCAGGTCGGTGTGCGTGTGTGTTCGTCCAGGATCGAGGAACCTCTCGGAATCTTTACGAGTTTCATCGGTGGAACCGAGAAACTCGGCGATCCCGAGGCTTCTGGCGGCAACTTCGACAAAATTTGCCACCTGCGCATCTTGCGCGATGCTCAATTCTCTCTCTTCGCGGTGAACGCTCTGCGCCTCAATGGAAACCCGATGCAACGTCAGGTGCCGCTCCGATCCTCCTCACACGAGTATCTCGTGCACCTTTCTCCCTTCGCTTTCCCAAAAAATAAAAATGTGGCAGTCCGGAGAAGCTCAATTTTCCATGCGCTAATGTCAGCGTGTCTTACGAGCAAAAGTTATGTTTTTTTCCCCCGTTTCATATAGCCATCTGGGATTGGGATGTAGTATATCGAGCACTTAATGCAGGAACGAGGAAACGCGAGCGTAAAAACTCGCAGCGGCGGTAAAAAGGTCGACGCGCGGAGTGGAGGAGAAAAAAATCTCAAGACGAAGAAAAGCTGTTGCACAATGGCTGAGCACAATGGGACCAGTTTTCGTGGCTAATGGACCGGGAGATCTCGCAGTTTTCACACGCTATGCAGTCCTTGGTGCTCTCCATGTGTATCTGGGTACTCGAGATTCACAGTGTGAACTCCGCAAGGAGCAAGGAGATGGAAAAAAAAACGTAACTCGGCCCGGCTATTTAGGTTAGGTTTTTCGGCGATTGAGTTCGTTGCCAGAGCCCCGAAGAAAAGAAGCCGGGAAGATTAGCCAGTATATGCCAGGCTCTCTGTCAGTCATCGGTGAGTCGTGCAGGTTGGGAAGGTGAGACACGGGTCTCACCTTCCGCGTTGCGTGACCTTCCGCTCGGCGAGAGAGGAAGATCGTGAACAGCTTCGAACAACAAACCGGCTTCCCCCGCGAGTGGCGATAATCGGGTTAGGATTACGAAGGTGTAAACAAGAGATTACACGCGGCTGAAGAGTGTTCGCGGATGCTTCGGGTGCGCTCACGTTGTTGTGGTGTGTGAAACCGAAATCCGAACTCACCCGGAAGTATGTTTGCACTGGGACAGGTTCGTATCGGTTTTTGGCAAATAAACAAGTTCTTTAAATCTTCAGACTTGAAGTACAAAAGGGATGCAAATAAACAAGTTCTTTAAACCTTCACACTTGAAGTACAAAAGTGACGTCCTCATTATTATATGTTTTCCCTCAAATATATTCCTGGTAGAAAATGTACAGCGTTAAACTCGACGTTAGTCAGGCGCTGGTCAGGGCAATGCCGTCCCTGTACGGGCCTGATCAGTTCCTGGCTTGTGCCGAATGGAACTCTACAGATTTTATAACAGGGATTTTTCTCAAATTAGGCAACACCAAAAGATCATCAATGTTTTTTTAATCAATTTACAATCTTGTGTCCTTTGTCTATTCCAAGTGAATAGACCTGAGCAAACGTTAGAATTTATTTCGATCGTTTAATCTTCGAACGATCAAGAGTGACGGCGATCGATCACGCTGAGCGAAAAAAACGTCTTTCGATCCGGCGCACTGTTTGTGCATATAAGAAGGTCGGAACGTTCCAGGCTTAAACAAACGCGGGGGATTTCCGGACGAGCGCAGCAGCAGCAGCTTCATTAATCATGGCTCACGGGGCTAGAAAGAAACCATCAGGCTGACTGTCTTTCCCGGCCTCGTGGCTCGTGGGTATTAGCGGAATCACGCTGGAGGACGGCAAGGCACGCGCGCATGCGCAAACTGCACGCGGCGACTGCGCCCAGCGGCCGATTCATTTATTACCCATCGTTTGGATAAACAATAGGACACGCATCGCGGCGTGGTAATTGCGAACAATAGACGAGAAATGCCGAGCGTTTAGAGCGATAAAGGGAGATATTATCGTCGGAAAATCAATTTATCACAGGTACATCGGGGTCCTCTTTGTTCTTAGGATCGAATCGGACCTTCCGAAAACTGACCACTCGATTATCGCGACTGTCATTGTGCGGCGTCATTGTGACCCTGTTCGTTAATTCGAGGACAATTCGAGCGGTCAACTGGTGGACCGCGTTTTCTTAGTATTACAATTATTTCGGTATTATGAGGATAATTGACAATGGAAATAGATAGTCCAGCTCGAACGGTGGAATTTCCCGTGAAATAAGAAAACGAAGAAAAAAAATGTTTCGTTGCTCTCTTTTTTGTTAAAGCAAAACTATGAAAACCAACGAATTTTCTGCCGATGTATAAAAAATTACGATACAAAAATAAATGAAAATTTCATTTTTCCCAGCTAATTTTATTCGATAAATAAGCATCTAGATGCATTTCCTATGACGAAGGCATCAGACTCTGGCGATTTCGCCGCAGGAACTAAAGCGCAGAATCATCTTCGTACCTGGACTCTCCGTGAAAAAAATAAATATATATAATATGAAGAAGAGGATGCGAAGGAGCGTTAAGGGGCGCCCCCGCGTCACAGTGCGACCTGTTGCACAGCGCGCCACGCGGTCCGAGGAGAAATGTATAAAAAGGGCGGCGGTGGCACAGTGACTCCTCGTTCGGTTTCGGGGGCGCGCGGGAGCCGTGAGAGAATCTCGAAATCAAAAGGGCCGCCGTCTTTATTGTGACGTCGGTCCATTACGCAACCCCCTGACGTTTTGTGCCTGCGGCGCGTTCGCCCGAGCGACACTTGCGACTCGCCGACAAAACGACTGCGCAGCACACTGGCGACGCTTCACTCAGTCGACACGTGTGAGCCCCAAAAAATTGCAACCAAAAATCCGAGTCTCATCGACGAGACTATTTATTTATATTTATTTACCAAGATTTGCCAGATTTGCCAGGACTGAGCCGCTCGATCCTGTGCGTCCAATGCCACCCGGCGATTTTTCGACGAACGAGGGGAGAAAATATCGAAAATCGGCATAAATTGCCGGCTGTTAATATTTTCGAGATCAGTCCCGTGATCCCGGTCGGGATAAATCTCGGATTATCTTGTGTACGGCGCGCGGATAATCTCACCGCGTTTTTGGCGTTGCACGGGCCCTGCACTAAATATTGTGACGCTGTGGGGCATTAAAGGGGGGAGACAGGGGAGGGGGGTATGAGTTTTCACGAAGTCGGGTTTGCGACCCCGGATCGGGAAAACAATGAGCAGGTAAGCCAATTAACCATGCGCGACGATAAGACCACGGGGTTGGCCTGTGGGTTGTGGCGACTGTCGTCAACGGCGCGTTAATCCGGATTACGCGTGGCATTGAGCAGTCGCACACCTAATCCCCGGGACCCAACGGCACCGGTGGATCGCGACCTCGGCCAGCGGAGTCGCAGCATAATTGAACGACGAATTGTTTTCGGTTTTTCGCGAAAATTTTTCGAGTTAACCGTAACTATCCCCGACTGCACCGGTTCGTCTTGCGACGACCTCGAAGGCGCGAGTCCGTTGCTATCGGGTCGTTCGTGCGCTGCGAAGCCAGAAGAAAAACCCCCCGCGTCTTCTTCCGGTTATGGGTATCGGTGTTCGGTGTCGATTTTCCGAATTCGAGAGGCGAAATAAGTTCAAGGGAAAATCCTAATCCTTTTTTTGATGTTCGGATCCTCGGCTTGGTTGTTCGGGTCGTGGGAGATATTTATTTGAAAAATTATTTATTTTATTATAATAGAACGAATAAAGTGGAAACAATGGCGATATTTCGCGATTTTCGAGCCACCAACTTTTAAAAGGGGGATTTTTTTCAGGCACCAGTTAAGATGCTCAATATTAATTGATTGTAAAATTCACATTATTTATATTTAACTGCCTACAAAATTATGTATTCAAAATGCAAAATTATATTTAGGAGGGGCGAAAATAAATAAGAATCAAAGGCTGTTGAGTAACCACCTGACTTTTCGACTGGGAGGAAAAGTCAGCTAAGCTTCTTAGGAAAATCGACAGCTGGATTGAGGGTCGAGCGGGAGCAAAAAGACAGTTTTGTCCGACGGCAGAGGAGGCGCCTTGTTTTTCGAAGTTGACTCCGCGCGCAGCTCGGCGCATTTGTCGAGAAGTCAACTGCAGGTCGAGAGACACAGAAGTGGCTTCTCTCGCGCGTCTTTCTTCTCGTCGATTGACTAACGGATTATCACAGTCGTCGTAGTCGTCGTCGTCGGGCGGTTGTGGCAGCCGCGCCCGGACGAAAAATTATTCAGTCAGAAGAATCGGCAAATCCGTCGTCCAAAGGGAACGCTAGCCGGGCTGACTTCTTAATCCGGTGCCGTCGACTCGGCGGTCGGAGAATGGGGATCCTCGTGTAAGTACCGTGTCAAAGGCGATTGGTCCGAACACCTCAATGCGCAGCGTTATTTCCACCTTCAAACCTGCATTTGTCCGCGTTTCTCAATTTTTTACTTTCAATTAGCCTTTTCCGTCAAATACGAAAATCTCTGCACCACGTCGGCACTTATATTCGAGCACACTAAATAATGTTTAAAACAAAAATGAAACATTAATGGTATTTTTTACGAAAATAAATAGAACAATCTGTTTCTTACGTTATTTGTTTTGCTTTACTGTCGGAGAAACATACATTTTATAAGAAACTAGGTTAATCACACGCGCTTGCGCGCGTGCCCGAGATACTTTTGCGCTGCTGCGCTATTATAAAGCTTTAAAAGGGTAAATCGCAACTAAAAAACTCTTGTTCAGTTACTTTGGAAAAAAAAAAAAAAAAATTTGTTGTTTAGCTTGTCAGAAATCGTAGAACTTTTTTAGTTAATTTTGAAAAAAAAAAATTTTGGTCGAACAGTTTGTCAGAAATCGTAGATCTGGCCGCCGGGCCGAAAACCGCCCAAATCGGGGTCACGAAATTTATTTTTTCAAAATATCGGCTTCTAACCTATACCATCGTTCTCAAGTCGCATATTGTACCCCTGAAAACACTGGTTACAACCCTTTTTTAGTTAATTTTGAAAAAAAAAATTTTGGTCGAACAGTTTGTCAGAAATCGTAGATCTGGCCGCCGGGCCGAAAACCCCTCAAATCGGGGTCACGAAATTTATTTTTTCAAAATATCGGCTTCTAACCTATACCATCGTTCTCAAGTCGCATATTGTACCCCTGAAAACACTGGTTACAACCCTTTTTTAGTTAATTTTGAAAAAAAAAAATTTTGGTCGAACAGTTTGTCAGAAATCGTAGATCTGGCCGCCGGGCCGAAAACCCCTCAAATCGGGGTCACGAAATTTATTTTTTCAAAATATCGGCTTCTAACCTATACCATCGTTCTCAAGTCGCATATTCTACCCCTGAAAACACTGGTTACAACCCTTTTTTAGTCAATTTTGAAAAAAAAAATTTTGGTCGAACAGTTTGTCAGAAATCGTAGATCTGGCCGCCGGGCCGAAAACCCCTCAAATCGGGGTCACGAAATTTATTTTTTCAAAATATCGGCTTCTAACCTATACCATCGTTCTCAAGTCGCATATTCTACCCCTAAAAACACTGGTTACAACCCTTTTTTAGTTAATTTTGAAAAAAAAAATTTTGGTCGAACAGTTTGTCTGGCCGCCGGGCCGAAAACTGCCCAAATCGGGGTCACGAAATTTATTTTTTCAAAATATCGGCTTCTAACCTATACCATCGTTCTCAAGTCGCATATTGTACCCCTGCAAATACTGCTATCAACCTTTTTTTAGTGGACTAAAAAAATTACGATATTGGACAGAACTGTGAAAGTTATCAAGGACAAATGAACTTGGACTCGGTCTGAGAGTCCCAGACAATCACAGCTCGAATAGTTTGCTAACAATGCTTTCCGTCACTCATGAACTTTTTAAAAGAGGGATTATAGGTTAGCCTACACCATGATAACGTCACAATGACGTTTGTACCCCCTTACAACAGTGAAACACCAAGCTGTAAACGATACGAAGTAACTTGACGAAAATGGCCAATTAAAGCAACGTCAGATACAGTCATCATTCTGTCATCAACCAAAGAATCCAAAAACCTTCCTCAATTGCGCAATAATTTTGATTCCACATAAACTTCTTTCTGCCTTTTTTCCGACAAATCCCTCGACACACCGCAAAATCGATAAATCGACTCTGTCATCTGTGGTCGGAGCTTTTGTTTGGCAGGGGTGGCAAAGGCCAGAGGATACAGCGCCTGATGGTCACCGTGGGTCTTCGCGTCCAGCGCAGAGAGATACGGAAAAAAATTGACCGAGACGCCGGTGCGTAGGATACCCCGCCGACGATATGATTTGTGTGTCAGGCTCCAGGAAGAGGAACCCCGAGACCGCGTTCGTCGGCTTCGCCTCGCTCCACCTCGTGGCGCTCACGTCGGGCGCGACCACACAAGGTCGGACTGATCAAACAGTTCCTGTCCGCGCGCAGAGCCTCTCCGACTTCTATCCCACGTCAACTCGTTCGAGGAGAAATTAAAAACGGATAATTGCTTCTTCCACAACCTCCGCCGCTCTCACTCGGTCTACGAACGCTGCGTCGTTGCTGCTGCTGCTGCTGCTGGTTGAGACGCTGAACACGCTAGCCACGAGTCTGCTTTGCGTGTAGTGAAACCCAATGCGAGTCTTGTTCGCGTGTAGTGGAACTCTTCCAGGTAAAGTCGTAAAGCCTTTTGATATAAAACTAACGAATCTTACTCGTGGTCATATGTCGTACCTTTTCCGTAGTAATAAATAAAAAAAAGAAAAAAAAAAGTGACAGAGTTGAGTGATCAAAAAATGTGTCGAAGAACAAATTATCGATGAATCGGACTGGAATTTTGATGATTGATTTCTATATAAATTGCCACCGCGGAAAATATTGTGAACCAGCGTTTTTTTACTCGGCCGGTTGTAGCACTTTCGACGAACACTTTGTTCGGCTTCGCAGCCGAGTTGCCGAATTCTCCAGGACCTCGAGGTGCGCCTCAATGAGCCAGTGAAAGAGAGAGAGAGCGAGTGAGTGAGTAAGGGACAGAAATATATCCACGGGTTTTCTCGGAAGGTCCGTAGCACCAGTCGGTGAGTCCCGACGCCGACAACGCGAAGGGGAAGCCCTGCAGTGGCATTGTGCGGTTTTATCTTTCAACACGGCCTCGTTTGTTCAACTTGACTCCGGACGACGCGCGGTCCTATGTCAAACGAACATCCCGAATTTTCCCGTCGCTCCGACCGAACAAGTGTTCGACGAGTTTGGCGCTCTCTTTTTTGGCTCCGGGTACTCCAAATAACGTTCCCAATTTTCCGTTGTTTTTTTTTTCGAATTGTTCCGCCGCGTCGCGACGTTGTCAAAAGTTTTTTTGCGACTCGTGAAAAGCAACAAATTCACCAGGTGAATTATTGTAGTCGATACTGAAGAATTATTAAAAATTGAACTAGTCGATACTGAAAGATTAGCAACACTGGTCCAGTCAATAATGAAAAAAAAAATTTGAGTGCGAGAGAATTAACTATTTATAGTAGACGAGTCTATAAAAAAAGTAACTTAGGTAGCAGAGACGCTAAATTACGGAAGCAGGAGTATAAAATTATGCCGCGGCCGTAAAACTCTGGTTCTGCGTTTTTTTGGATGCAGTTTAATGGATTTTTATGATACACCCGCGGACGCCTTCGGTCGGCCTCTTGTGGTGTTCCACTGTTCTCGCGCGGCGACCGAATGATGTTTTCGGGAAATCGTGGTCTGTTGCCGTCAGGAGTTGTCGTCACTTTTCATAATCTCCGGCTTTACTGCGCGGGCGACCGGGGTTCGTTGGGTTCGGGCTCTCATATCCGATGCACTCGAAGGCTGCATCGGTGAATTCAATTTAGACTTCAAGGTCGATAAACGCTGCAAGGAAAATCAAAAGTATAAGGATTTCGAAAATATCTCAGTTTTTCTGATTTAATTCACTCTGTATGAGCTTATTTTTAGTCGCCTCAAAGTGAATTCATATATTCTATAAAAAATATTTTGTAAATAATATAATTTAATTAATTTATTAAAGATTGATGAAAATATTCATTAAAAAAACAAGAAAAAAAATGCAAAGCTTGGCACAATTAGTCCCGACCTCCCTAAACCTTCCCACGCAGAGTGTCGTGAGGAATTCCATAAACACGATTTAACAACTGCATTTTTCGACACACGCGAGAACCAGGGATTAGGCGTATTCATCGAGAGTGTAGCTGAAGAAAGCTCCGAAACCCGAATCCGATGTTTATTGCCGAATTTTCGGGTGAACTCAATGATTTATCATATTATCCAGGACGAAGAGGGAGTTGAACCTGCGCGAGCCTCGAGAGGGCTGCGCGCTTATACACGTGAAACTCACGACGCAACCGGTGGTATGGGATTCGTGAAGGACCATATAAACGATATTTATGTCAACATTTTCCCGTGCACCGGGAGCGTCGAGCGGTCGAGCTCAAAGCGAGCGCTGCTGCCCTACGGAGACTCGACAACAAAGAGCCGTAATTTTTTTTTCTTTTTTTTTTTTTTTTTTCGAGTGGCCAAGAATCAGCAGCAGCGTTTCTGTGCCGTCGGGGCACCGAAAAATCGGGGATACGACCCCCTGCATCGTGCAGGTTGACCCGTGACGGAATAAAAATCACCTAGGAACCGCAGCATTTTTTTCATCAGGTGAATCCAAAATTTTCTTCTTATTTTTTATATTTTTATTTTTTTTTTCATTTCAGTCGACACCCAGATTTTGATTATTTCGGGAAAAGTTGATAATGAAACTTACACGAGATCGTAAAAAAAATTACGAGTCGCTTATTATTATTATTAGTATTATTACTATTATCATTATTGACACAGTGGACGACCAAGAATCTCGACAGCAGGAAGAGACTTATAAGTCACTGGTAAACTTTGCTTTTTTTACGTCGAGAAAAATCTGTTCGCAGGAGACCGAAATGACTGCGTGCAGTCGTGGTGATCCGGGGCTCCGGATTGACATCGGCACGGTCAAAGTTCGACCCCCGTGGAGAGTCTTTAAAAACGCCGACGCGCCCGAGTCGGACGCGTGTATCGCGTGTACCAGTACGCGCCGAGGGGTCCTCGCCGACAGCCGCGCGTACGTCGGCCACGTCCAGCACGTCGCGCGCGCGGTCACTGCTGCGCGCCTCTCGCCTCGTCTGACAAAGCTGTTCACGGAAACTCTGGCCCCCGACGCACCCGCATATGCGGCGTCTTTAGTGGAGTTTTTAATGAGCCGATTTTGGTCGGGAAATCATTTCCCCCCGCGGTCATTAAAACTCTTCTCGTCTCTTTTTACGAAGAAACACGAGAGGGGTAGTTAACGTTAACCTCGGGGAACCGGTCGAAGGTGCTTGGAAAAAATTAATGAAGAAAGCGGAAAATAAATAATAATATTTTTTTTATGGATTGAGCTATAAAGTGGATGGTTATCGGACGATTTCTAAATCTTATTAAATATCATATACAATGTATGCATTTCTACAATGAAATAAAAAAACGAAAAAAATAAATAAAAATTCATACATATATATTTTATTTTTATTTTTCTTTTACCATTCCATAAATTTGTTATTTTTTCGGCTGAGTCAACCTCCTAGCTGTACAATAAGCGCAATTACGGCGCGAATATCGGCAATGACCCTCGGAGCACAAAAACTTCGTGTTCCTCTTTACGCCCGAGAACGGATCTTCGATTCACGTGGCGAAAAAAAAAAGAGCAAGTCAGAGCTCGGACGTCGTCCTTTTTTTTCTTCGTCCCGTGAATAGAGTGTAAAGGAGTGACAGGTATCTCGAATGCGCGCGCGCGCGATCGCGTCTCGGGCCTGACGGGGTGCGAGACCGGCCGAGCGTCGCCGCCTCGAGATACACCGCGAGCTGTGCGGCCGCCGTCGCCTCCTCGTCTCGGCGGCAACGGCGGCGGGAGAAAGGCGAGGGATCCGGAAAATAAACACAGGGAAAATTGGATTTTGCCGTAAATTAACGGCTAATGCACAGATTACTGGCGAATTCTTCGGTGAATGCGCCCGGTCGTCGGTCGTAAATTATTTCGTTCGTGTACTACACCGAGTGCCGCACGGGTGACGCGACCCGCGCGGACCTGAATGGGGGATTAAATCTCTTTGCAGCGCGCGAGAATGCCCAGTGCGTTCGGCCCGCAGCAGACGAGCGCAGCGCGCGGTACCTGAGCAGCAGCGAGCGAGCGAGCGCTTTTCGCCCGGCAGACGAAACGCTAGAAAAGTGGGATGGAAGGGATACGTATAGCTATACAGCCGCTGGGCACCACGAGACGCGCGGTCGCCGCGCGGCGTAATGTTGCGGTCGGCTTCTCGACATTGTACGCCATTCTGTTGGTAATAATTTGCTTTTACACGGAGATTAACGCCGCATGATTGTTTTATTGCACTCCCTCTCGCCTTCACGAATTCCGTAAACGCGGCGGCCACCCTACCACCCCGGCTACGGCCGGACTACGGCGCGGGCTTGGAAATCTCGTGTGCGCGACCGCGACGACCGATTTCGGGTAACCCCCGGAATTTCCTCGTACCAATATTTTCTATTAGAAGTTTATCGTATACGTGAAATGGTCGAATGATTTTTAGTGACATGATTTTTATCCACGTTTTCTTTATTTTTCGAGATGCCAATTAGTGTAATATAATTACACTAATAATTGTTTTAGTTGGCTGTGGTTTGACTACCCTTGCAGTTTGCATTTGATCGAAAGGAAAGTTTTCATTTTTTACAGAAAAATCGTTCTTGGACACTCCCACCGCTCCATCTCGAGGCGGAAGAAAAAAAGACGCTAGACAAAAATACTGTGAATCGCGTGAAAACTCTGACGTCGGTATATCCCAGATCTTCCTTATCGATGCTCGGCATTCCTGAGAGTTCGACGGCTGTTTGGAGTCACTGTCGGTATCCGACGCGATCTGCATTACTGGCCGAGCCTGTACCGTGCGGGTGCAACGTAACCGACGCGTTTTAAAAAAAGCGTTGAAAAGAGGTGTCGATGGATATTTGGTGAAGAGGCAAACAGGCCGTCTTTTGTATTTTTCTAACGTTCCAAACTTTTTTCTATCTCATTTCTATATTTTTTCTTTCCAACGTGCGCATTAACCGGAACATCGAGTTTCAATTGGATACCAATTCACCATGTGGCAGGTAGCACTTCTCTGGCTCTATCATTGGCTATCACGAGGACTGCCGGTCGAATCACGTGGAGCAACGTGCCCCGGTTCGATGTATCGAAGCACTTTGCGTGTCGCAGGTGCATTCGATTTTCGATTATTCACCGAGTACGGAATCCAAGCACTAAATCGCAGGTACGTAGAGACGCGTTCGCTGCGCTTTTACCTGCGGGCGAACTTTCCGCGCGGCGAACGTCCGCCTGGCGGCGCTGCAGTCGGCTGCCACACGTGTCGTTCGCTCATCAATGCGTAACGCGGGAGCGAGGGAGAAAGCGTCACTGAATTTCCCCTACAAAGCGAAACAAGTGCAAAAGAGAAACTACGACTATCTCAGTCACATTACTCATCGTAAGCACGAGCGAGTAGAAGTTACTATGATTCGAATGAGAGCAACGAGGATCGTCGAAGTGGGCGGAGCCGCATTTCGCTCGCCACGTCCATAAGCAACACAAACGCAGAGCGACGGTGGCGCCTCCAGCGAGAACGATCGCAACCAATCAGAAACGCAGGCTCCGCGCTTCTATGTGAATCCGAATTTCATCGTCCAAGTTCACAGGACACCGAGAGACAGTCGACGCACCGTTGCCGCCTGCTCGCTGATGTTTGTTCTAATATTTACCGTGTGATTAATTGATGATCACAAGATGTTGTGTTTCTGTGATATATTTCGCCCTAGATCTACGATCCTCGCCTGTATACTGGTGAGTGACAACTATTGAACGTCAAATTCGTTCGCAATTCCGAACGCGCCGCGGAGTATCAATTTCGTATTCGTCGAGGTGTCATCTGTTTCCTCGTGACACATATTTCCTCGTGTCAAACTGATGCGCGCGCCCGGATACCGTTACTTTTCTATTTTCAGAATGTCAGACTTTTACTCGGCTGCGCGCTTTCTCTTTTCGAATTCCGAGATACCTTCGAAATAAGCTCGTGAATTTTTGGCGATATAACCTCAAATCGCGTTTTCTCGTTTCCGCGATAACCGGCAGCTGTCGGAATTTATCGTTCCGCGTTGTTTCCCGTGCGGCGAGGCGTAATCTCGCCGCGACCGCAAAATTATCAATCTCCACGCTGCTATTCTCGACCCTATTACTATTTTATTATCGTAGTTCACTTGTTACAGTTTATTTATACATGCGAATAATAATTATAATAACAAACTTCGAAGGCCAGAGGCGAATAGCTAGTGATCGGATGTTGTGCTTGAATTCATTTCATTGCTGCTGCTGTTGACATGTATTTCAGGCCAAAACATGATAAGAACGATTGAACAGGTGTTTTTCAATGTTTGAAAGTCGATTACGTAAGGTAAACAACACTGTAAGGAACCATAAACCAGCAGATGTAGTAATCATTTTTTTTTTCTGTATTGACATTTTTGGTTTTGTATATGTTAATAGATGGATGATTGCTTTCAGGATTTTCAGGGTCCTCCAAATTTCTGATCTTTTATTCGTTTTATTTCTTGCAGGTTTTTTTAACATTCAGTTATGTAGACGGAGGCGCAGTGCCGCTTACTTCGAAGAATGTTGATATGACATTAGGTAAGTTGTATGAGGAATGCAATGAGGAATTTTTAGTATTTGCGATATGTTTTTGTTTATTTTAGCGTAACCGCAGTGTCAAGTTATGACTAATGGAAAATATTTTATTTTCAGCTTCAAACGAATTAGTATTTATAAACTTCTACGCAGAATGGTGCCGATTTAGTAGTATATTAGGCCCAGTCTTTGACGAGGCTGCGGACAAAGTGAGAGAGCTGTTTCCAGAACCATCAAGGGTAGTTATGGCCAAAGTGGACTGCGATGCGGAATGTGAGTATATCTGGATCTCTGAGAAAATTTCTGCATTTTCTGATTCCAGAACACAAGTTAAAAATGTATTATTTTCCAGCTTCTGTGGCAGCCAGATTTCACATTACGAAATATCCGACGTTGAAGGTGATAAGAAATGGCCAACCAACGAAGAGAGAGTATAGAGGACAAAGATCTGTGGAGGCGTTTGTGGATTTCGTGAAGAAACAGTTGGAGGATCCTATCAGAGAATTCCATGAACTAAAGGAGTTGAAGGAGCTCGACGACAAGAAACGCATGGTCATTGGTTATTTCGACAGGAAGGACGTTCCCGAGTACGAAATATTCCGTCGAGTTGCCACGAATCTCAAGGACGACTGCCAATTTCACGTTGGCTTTGGGTAAGGAACAATTATGAATATCCGGTTACACACCGACAACTGACAAATAATTGCGGGCTGATAATTACTCCAAAACATGAAACGTGCATTGAAATTGGTCGAAAGATTCCAAGTGTATTCCTTAAATACGACAAAAACTTCGCTTATCTATACAACTAGAAAATATTCAGTAACAGTATTGATTTCGTTTTAACAAGCACTTGCACTGAAGCAAACTGTCATATCAGCCAGTATATTAAATTGCCGTAAGTAAACAAATAATTATCGACAAACGACAAAACGTCTTGCGACTAGAAAAACCATTTTGAAATTCGTTGAATTGTATTGTCTTTTATTTGATCAATATTGGTGTCATCGATGCGTATTTTTTTTATTAAAAAAATTCATTTATCATATGGTTGTTATTTAATCAGGGACGCGAGCCATGCGATGCATCCGCCGGGACAGCCGATCATTGTCTTCCGATCGGACAAAGCTCTGTCCAACGACGACGACGAAACGTACAAAGGAAGCTTGAACAGTTACGACGAGCTTAACATTTGGGCGCAGGAGAAGTGCGTTCCTCTTGTGCGAGTGATTACCTTTGAGAACGCCGAGGAGCTCACCGAGGAAGCGTTGCCGTTCTTGATTTTGTTCCACGCGCCTGACGACATCGAGAGCGTCAAGGCTTACAAGGACATCGTCGCGAATCAGCTTCTCGACGAAAAGCGTAAGTATCCAAAGAGTTTTGAGACATTACGCAAAGCTGAGAGACAATCGATGAATTTTGTGTGTGACGAAATTTGATTTATTCGCAGAAAACATAAATTTCCTAACGGCGGACGGCGTCAAGTTCGCGCATCCCCTTCACCACTTGGGAAAGAGCGCGTCGGATCTGCCCCTCATAGCGATCGACAGTTTCCGACACATGTACCTCTTCCCGAATTACCAAGACATTTTTATCCCCGGAAAGCTCAAAAGTTTCCTTAAAGATCTCTACACGGGTAAGCTTCATCGCGAGTTCCACTACGGTCCCGATCCTAGTAACGAAGCCCCCCAAATAGATGGTCAAGCGAGGTCACCGACGTCGCCTCCGGAGTCGACGTTCCGAAAGCTCGCGCCTAGTAAAAACCGGTACACGCTACTGAAAGACGAGCTGTAAGTGTGCGAAACAAAAAAAAACAATTTGCTATACGATCTTCACAGTGTGAGGAAAATAAATGGACGTGGTGCCTGTGGTACGCGTGTGAGCCTATTTTTCCATTGACGTTCAATTTTGTTATCGCGGCAGTCGCGAAGACTCTGTAAACTCCGAGTGCGTAATAACGTGAGGAACTTCCGAACTCTTCGTTTCGCTAGTAATGCTAGAAATTTTCGTTATAACGTTCGCACGACAACGCGATCCAAGTGATACTCCGAAACGTATGTACCCCCTTGTCACTGATGAGATTTGATGTCCAATCTGATATTCGCGTCATTCAAATTCTAGAATGTTTTTTTTTCCTCTAGATACACGTTGGTTTCGAAGGATTTTCGTGACTTAATTATTGTCGTGGACGGGCAAAAAATGCGCCGATATTTATTTGTTTTCTGTGATGTCCACTTTTTGATCTGCATACTCATTGCGAAAATCACGATTTGTTATCGCGAATATATTTCGGCATCAAATCTCTGCAACTCAGAGTGCTCGGCGACGGCGAACCCGGTCGCGATGTGCCCCCCCCCCCCCCCCCAAATCGCGACGTTAAGGCACAACTATTAAGTCTTAGAATTTTCACTTATAGTTATGAGCTTAGAGGATATTTTACTTTCTTATCTATAACTATTACCCTCCTGCCTCACTGCAAAACTTGTATAGTCCCGACAGTCGTGGTGGATTAGATATTGTACATCTTGTAGCGGATGACGACGCCCTGTATAGGTTTTGTGTACGCCTGTCTATAGATAATAATCGTCGTAGATTTGTATGAAAAAAAAAAGAGAAAGCAGAACGACGTCAATTTTACGGATCGATCTGTAAGAATGAACTTTTTCGGGGCTCACCACGCTCCCGCATACTTTTTTCCAAGACAAATCATGTTGATAAAATAAACATACAAACCGCAAAAAAACAGGAATGTTTCTGTGTTTCCGATGTAAATGTCTGCGGCACCCTTTTTCGGTATTGCGTCCAGGATATATTGGACTTTATTTACATTTTGTTTATTTCAACGTTCGTGTGAATTTCGATTTTTTTTTTGGTAAAGGGACCGTTAATTTTTTCCGAAGGATATTACGCTTTTTTTTTTTGTTAAAACAAATCATTCCTCTATACGCAAGTGTCTCTTGGCATAGTATTTATTTTGCCGTTAATAAACACTTTCTAAGTCACTTACCAAACGTCTTTTAGTTGTGTCGATCTGTGACTTCGTCTCGCATTCCATTCGTCTCTTCGTGGACTGTAAAGCCGCGAGTTTTTCCGGGATTGCGATTCAGGTAAGTAGTCACCATTCGTCCATTATAAAATGGCTGTATTTTAAGGATAACTTGATACATGTATTACATTCCACCAGAACACGCCATCGCCTCGTATTTTGCCTCTCGTTTTGTTCTGTCTCTTATTTCTTCTTCCCTTGAGTCTTTTTGTTTTCTAATCGTACGATACATGACATTACATATAACATGACTTACATACATGTAACACCACACATACGGCACTCTCATTTCGCTTTTAATCAGCTCAGAATCGTGTCCATAGCTTAAGACTTAACGTGAATGAAGCGAATCTGGTACGATAGTTTTATTTTTATTCCTCCTCCTCTTACTCCTTTCCCTTCTCTCGCTCTAGCCGCGGACAAAATAGCGTGTAATCGTATAAGAATTCGTTTCGACAAAAGGTGCGCGGAATAAATCGATGTTTTTCGTGAGAAAGTAGAATTCGTGTTATTGTTGTCAAACGATTGTAAGAAAAAAACGTCAGACTTTCGGTATAGCACACAGTCGTAATACAAGCGATATATTAGTATAATATTTATATATATAGTTAGAATGAAGAAATAACTGAACCCTCGAGTGACACTTGTCGCTTATCATCCGCGCGTGTAAATATCATATCACCTTGTCAATTCGCTCTAATCGTTCTCTCGCTCTCTCTCTCTCTTTCTCTCTCTGTCTCTCCGGCTGTTCGCTGGGCGAATAATTCGGCGCAATTTCGAAAGAACAAAATAGTTTTTTGTTTAAATTTATTTATATATCTCTGCTGGAAGCCTGTTGTTTGTTTTAACTTTTATTTTCCGACCGCACAGCGTCGTTTTGTTTGATTGTGTCGTCGTCTTCTTCGTCTCTCTCTTTCATTCCCGTCGTTCGTCCAACGTGAGCTCGCTTCTCGTCAAAACGCATGATAACAATATTAATGATAATAATAATAAATAGTCGAATATTTATATTCTAGAAAAATAACTGCGGGCAAGTAACTCCGCCCGTGTTCACAGAACTTCATGGTAGAAACGTTATTACATCTCTCTCGAGTAAAAGTAATATAATTATGTATTACCCTCAATGCGATATTTCTCTTCGGTAGCTGTCTCGCCCTTATTATAGTATGCTTATTACATATACGTTCAATATACATATATATCTCGATATACATAAACACATATATATCTCTCTCTTCGCCTGTTACCTTATTACGTCCTGTAGGATATCTTTTCTTTTTTTTTTCTTCACTTCCCAATCACCATATATTATTTGTTTGTTTGTTTCTCAAGTGGCAGCTATACGTACTCCCTTCGTGTGGCGCGACTTGTACTCGTTACTCGCTTTAATGAATTAATGAAAGACTGTTTTTGTTTTTCTTTTTTTTTTTTCGCTTACGATAATTATTTCGCCAAATTGCTCACTTGGCCAGAACGCGACGCCTCGCCCCGTGTGTGACTTAGGCCAGCGTGTGGCTAACGCCGAGACGAAACGTGTAAGTATCGGTACCTTTTCTCGTCTCGACCTCGCTCGCTTCGACAAACCCTTCGCCTCTCGCCCGACTTTGTAACTCGTGCACAAACGAAGTCGTAATGAGAACAGAGGCGGGAAAGAATTACGCTCGAATCCGCCGGGTCGTATATTCACGACGTGGCTTGATATTTCTTTTTTTTTTATTCTTGTTTTAACACAAATAAAAATGTTTGGTAGATTGTTTCGCGTGTGTCCCTTATGACGTAGTCTATTTATCTTCTGTTCGATAAAACGTTCAACATCTAACGATTCAACAATACCCCCCCCCCCCCCCACATGTATCGGTTCGGTAATTTCACTATTATTTTTTGACACGATTTTTTCTTTTTTCATTAAATTCTTTTGCGTTAGCGTAACTTTCAAGGTCTCGCGAATTATTAGTCACTAACGTCGCGTACGCACATTTGCTTTAGTCTAGTTGATGATAAACCTATAGGTGTGCTTCCAGTGCAAAAGATCGCTGCAAACCTCACCCGCAATTTTAGCACGAGAACGCGGCCCTCGCAGTCGGCATAACTTTACACTTATTAACGGTAATGATTACGTAAACTAACTTTAGGATAATCCGGATGTCCTGCATACCTATAGGTGTTTGTATATATTTATATAAATATATTAGGATGTCTCACCAATTAACGAGTATTTAATAACATAAAACAAAATAAAAATTATGCCATAATAAATCATACAATTTCGTCTTCTACTTCTGAGTACGACTGAAGGTAATTCGATTAACCGGTGCCTCGAAAAAAAAAATTATTTTGCATTTAGTTTGTTGGGAGACACCGCAAATTTTACAATTTACTTGTTGAAAAATGTTCGTTTTCGTCTTTTATCAATGAAATTATTCGACTCTTCAGAAATTTGTGAAACGATCCTAATATACATACACACATCTGTATATATATAGATCATTTGATTACTTTTGCAACTTTAACGCGTTTGATATCAGCTAGATTGTTTTTATCTCTCGATTCTTTTCTTCTTCTCTTTTTTCTTACGTTTTGAGTAATTCTTCCACGTCTTACGGTGGGGTCGGGTAAGGAGGGAATTTAGTTAACGGTGATTATTCTCTGGCGATTCACATTGAGCGGGAAATTTTTGCTTTCCCTCGCGCGTCCTCTGCCGAGTGTTCGTCACTTTCTCGAGCGGCGGTTTACAGGTTTTTAATATGCCCACGACTGACTCTTAATTTCTAAAAGTCACGTCTTTCCATCGAATCTCGCGGCGTGATTCGTTGTTGGCGCGCATCAGTGACAATCGATCGTCCGCCGAGCGACGTGAAAGAGCTGGCATATATATATTACATGTATAATCGGTAATTCGTAATATACACACACGCAACGACGAAAATTAATTACAGAAAGCGCGCCGAATAAACGGAAGACCTTAAAATGGATACTTATTACGAACAATATCTGGCGTATTCATTTAGTCACAATATATGTTTTACAATATAATGAATGCATGTTGTGTTTCTTTTAGTACTTAGGACCCTTCGCTCAATCGTACTTGGTACCGGTACGACGAAAATTATCTACGCCACGAGTTGCGCGTGATAACGAATATTTCGAGCCGCTTAATTCGGCGTGCGTGGAACTTTGAGCTATAAAAATATTTTTTTGATTAGACCGCGACGTGTATTAGCAGATCGAATCGACACAAATATTTCAATAGAGGTCAACTCAGGGAACTCGTGTTGCGCATTTTCAATGTTCCTTCCTCTTCCCTCTCCTCTTCCTCTTCTTGTTCTTCTTCATTGTGTTTTTTCATTTCTTTGTTGTCTTTATACGATAAAAAATAGGGGGACACGATTTAGACGTTTTCAGGTGTTTTGAGTAATTTGTTTTTTTTTTGTTTCTTTCTTTTGCTGCAGCAGGTATCGAGTGGTATATTTATATTCATTGGAAAATATTCGTAAGAATAAAAAACGTGAACACGGAGCCGTAACTCTAAGAAGAGCGAAGAATTCAATGTAAATATGTTACACGGGAATTCGGTTGTTGTGCGCGACGTGTCGAGTGCAGCCAACGATCGCGAGGACGCTCGTTGCGTACGTCATCGGTGCACATGGTACGTGAATCCAACAGCCATATCATTGTAACGGGAAGATTTAGGGACGGTTGACGTGCGTCACTGTCGTGTACGACTGCGACGTAAAATTATCAGATCGGAATCTTCGCCGATAAGTCAAAGCGGAACGTGTTTGTGTGCTCGATCGCATATATTGAAAATTGCATTGAGTTCGAATCGAAGCGATAGAACCGATAGTTTCGGTATTCGCGAGGATATTGAGGGACGGTTGCCGAGTCGAATACTCGACCGAATTTGCGATCGGGCTGCTCGTTGGCAAAATTAAACGCGTTTCGTTCGACCGAAATTGCGTGGAATTGAAGCCGTGAAATTGGAGGTTACAACGACGATAAATAAATAAATTAACACGTAAATGACTGAATAAATGAATAAATAATTTGAGCGGATAACCGCAATCAACGAAAACGTCGCCCTGGTGAATCATTCGGAAAACGAGCATCGGTATCTCCTACGACTCCATGTTTCTCTTGTTAACATAGGCCGTCC
The DNA here is from genome assembly GCA_964034905.1 of Itoplectis maculator. NCBI lineage: Eukaryota > Metazoa > Arthropoda > Insecta > Hymenoptera > Ichneumonidae > Itoplectis > Itoplectis maculator. The sequence goes on along the minus strand of OZ035855.1, from coordinate 3,520,753 downwards.
GGGTGAAAACCCTTTCGGATAGATTTTGTTAAAATCTGTTCAGATATTGTCTTCGGGACGTTATACATTACTATTTGAATTGGCTCATCGCGATCAACGCGCGCTCTTTCAACTGGAACCGGAGAGGCGCCTCGCGGGCGTCTTTCCGTTGCGTCTAGGGACCGGATTTTGTGTCCCATTTATGTTTTCACTGTCAGGCGTGACATTTTTCTTTTTGTTACACATTTTGCATATTTTTTTTTGTTTCACTTTAATTAACGCAGGCGCTCACCTGATCGTCTTGAACGGTTACGCGTGATTGGTACGTAAACCGCGAACGTCTGTCTTGCATTCGTGGCTGAGTAATTATTACCAGTTACCAGAGATGGGCAATCGAATTGATAATTTAAAAAAAAACGTATAGATACAGCGAGAACGATTTAATAAATTCGCTGCTATTGGAAACGGACGACCGATTGACGATAAACATTCGCGGAACTCGATTGACAGTCGGCGATTAATGAGAAAATAATTGTTACAATTATTACAGCGAAAAATCTGTGCCCATCTCTCGCAGCTCCCCCCTCGGTTATCCTCCGATTTTAAACTTGCAAATGTGCACGTATCGTTTGGTTTCCTTTTTTTCCTCCCTCTCTACGACTTAAAGCACCCTTTACAATATATATATCAACATTATACAATCTCGTATTCGAATATATCTATAATAATGTCCAATTTTATTTCAACGCTTGAACGGAAAAACGTAACACATTATTGTCTATCTCTATGTAGAATCACCGGGTCACCGACGTTACCGATGATAACAACAATGTTCCTTTTCCTCGCGTTATTCCTTCTCTTCCATCTCCTCAGCTTCTTCACCCTCACCTGCCTGCAACTCCAGGTATATAAATCGATCATGTACCGACAAAACGTATCGAAGCTTTTTTCTTTTTTTTTTTTTGTTTTTATAATATGTCCCGTCGTTTTTCTCTCGCTCGGCGTTTGCATTGCTACTGGGTTCCTTTAGAATCACGAAAATATCGATGCCACATACCATCAATCACACTACATCAACTACATCAATATTCGTTAGTACTTCACGCATTGTTTTTTGCTGGGTTTTTTTTCTTTTTTATAATAATACATATTTTTTTCCAGTAATACGTGAATATATAATGTTTACTCGAGTGCGACTAACGTACTCGCTACGTTTATCTCACCCTAGGCTGTTAGCTGAGTCGTTAACTTATCATGAATATCCACGTGCGGGTGACTACGAAGTGGGGAAAAACTTTTCGTTATTTTTGTTTTATTTTATTTTTGCTCACAGAGGCTCGTAGGGTGAGTGTAAGAAGAAAAGTGAAAGAGATTAGCAAACGAACTTGGGTCTCGGTCGAGACCCACGTAAGGTTCCGATCGTATTTATCGTGTTTTTTCTTTTCCTTTGTTCCTTCTGTCGTTAACAAAATAAAATTATTTTAACCGTAACACTTACTCCCCGAAAGGAATGAATTTATATTAGTATTTATATTTATATATATTTATTTATACGTTCAGCGAGCAATAAATTGGATCTTCGCCTAGTTTATTCGTGAAGAGTATCGCGTAAAAATCAATGCATCTCGCTCGAATATGTATTTCAAAGTTCTCGAAACTGTCTCGCGTACAAATTCGGAGCGGTCCGCGCCGCGTCCTAAATTGTTATTTTTTTTTTCTCTTTAAATGTTTAAAATGTGGACATATGGAAACGCTCAGGCTCAGCACGATCCGATATCAAACGCTTTTACTAATATTTTTTTTTCCTTTTTCTTTTTTCTTCTTTTTTTTCTCTTAAATCCTGATCGAGATGACTCGGCGTGTGATTGTAACGACATATAGCATACGCATTAAGTAGGTACGCTAACCGAAGCTCAGTTGATTGTTTCAGGAGCAACCTTGTTCTCAATTAACGCTAGCTTAGAAATACAAATGAATTCGAAAAATAATTATCGAAACAATTTCGCGTCGTCGCTAGTCGCCGCGTATAACCTGTGTGTGAGTTTTTGTGTGACTTTTTCTTTTTTATTATTTTTCAATCCAGATTTTTCCGGTTGCCGCAACGTCACGAGTGTTTCTTGTGGATTCCTCTTTGTCAAAATTTATCAGCTATTCTTGTCTCGCCTTTTGTGTGTTTTTGTTTAATTTTCTTTCCTTTTCTTCAACTGTCGTATTTTTCAACGGCCCAATATCTTCGGTCATGCGCTTCGACAGTTCTCACAGCGTTTGTACTAACAATAATAAACCGTATATATCTCGAGCACGGGGAGATCACGGCCTGAAGGGTCGGGTGGAAATTAAACGAACGTTCGAACGCGCGCGCGCGCGCTCGCGCAACGAGAACGCGCGCTGTACGTGCCTTCCTCCTTCCGTACGATCTTCGACGGATCGGAGGCTGATCCGCTGCTGCTTCCTCCTCTCGTTTCTCAGTTGACCTACGCCGACTCTTGTCTCTTCTTCTTCTTCTCTGTTTTTTTTTCTTTCTCGTCTCCGTTTATCCGCGCTTCGTCCTGGGACTCGTGTCTTCACTTCGTCGCCGGTGGCTTCGAGGCTTCCGCATTTACGCCGCTACCCGTCCGCAGGATCCTCGAGAGGACCCGAACTGTCTTCGCTGCCAGTTTCTCGGTATCGTAGACTTCCGGTCCCGCGTTCCTCGCAAGCTAATTCTTCGATGTCAGAATTGTCACGAACTCTGCAAATTCACAAAGTGCCACTCGATTGTTTTTTTTCCATCGATTTGAATATTTCAAAATAATTATCCACTATATAGTAATTATCAATTTTTTTTTTCTAAAAAATATTAATATTTTCCTGTATGGACTTTTTGGTGTAAAAATGCTCGCTTAAAAATTCTGAAAAAAAAAATGATAAAAATATTTCGTCTACCTTCGTAGTTGACCATTCCATCGCCGTCCAGATCGGCCTCCTTGATCATATCGTCGACCTCCTCCTCGGACAGCTTTTCCCCCAGATTCGTCATGACGTGCCGCAGCTCCATCGACGATATCAGTCCGTCGTTGTTTTTATCGAAAACTCTGAATCCGACATTGACAACACAACGACGAAAATTCGATTATTCGACCGACGATGCGAGAAATCGAAACACCCTCATGCCTCTCTCTTTCTATCTCTTACTTTTCGCGCCTCGAGTAACATCGAGTGGGCGGAGAAAAGCTTCGCGTACCTGAAAGCCTCGCGGAGTTCGTCCTCGCCGTCCGCGCCTTTCATCTTTTTCGACATCATTTGTAGAAACTCGTTGAACTCGATGGTGCCGTTGCCGTCCTGATCGACCTCGTTCACCATGTCCCGCAGCTCCGTCTCTGCGAAAGCGTCGCGCAGCGAGTTACGTTCCCCAATCAAAATAAATTGCCACGGGGCGCACGCGGGTTTTCAACCCGAGAGTCGAGCGCGCGCGCTCCTCGCGTTGCTATCCGTTCGCACACGCGTGACACACACTTCAACGGGTCTTTATACACTTAATAACCCGCCTCTTTTCTCTCACGCGGTACTTCAGCGTCTAACGCTACTACAGTCCATCCTCCTTAACGGCGCCGTAAATGAATTTCACGCCTTGTCAAGTACGACCGCCGCGTTAATTAATTCACGGTACGAAGCGTTAACGAACGAATTACAAACGGGGATGACGAGAGCGCGCCGCGCGCACTCGCAGCGTCCGCACCTCGCGCGAGCTCGTTAAACACAAATTCTACAATCATCCCTCTCTCTCTCTTTTTTGTCCCTCGTTTTAGCTTTTCCCTCGCTGCGAATCTTTCGTCGCTTCCGAAACAGATTTGTCCACGTTTTTCATTTGTCGCACAAGACAACAACGTTTCCCGCGGCTAATCTGAGCTCGACGAGCTCGTCGCGAGGTTCGACGCTGATGCCAGAGCGGAGACTCAATTATCCTCCCGTGCGCCGGATGGACGCGCAATATTAGGGAACACGATGATTGATCGCGATGCAACGAGCGTTCGGTGAAATGGAAAAAAATAAAAGAAAATTGGCGAAAAAAATAAATGAAAAAAACGCGTTTTTTCCGATAATGAAAATCTATATATTTCGAATTGGAAGTAACGTGGATGCATTATATATGTGTATATATGTGGATATATATTGTACGTATTGGAGTGGAGATTCGTGGCTGGCCCAGTTTCACGGTACTGTTACAATTCGTACACGTGAACATTCCCGTGGTTACGTTCGTCACTGACATGCACTTTTCTCTCTCTCTCTCTCTCTATACGTATATCACATATATAAATATATATTGTATACATGTGCGCGCAGTGCGCGGCGTTTTGTGTGCAACGGCGAACCGCCGCCGCTTCGGCCTTCTCACTACAATCAGCGAGGGGTCGACGAGAGCTCAACCCAACGTCCGGGAAAGGATTGACCCCCGTCCGTATATCACGATTACGGCCTACGTCGAATGTACAACCGCCCAGAACGTTTGCTTGCAATTTTTCCCTTTTATTGTATTTTTTTTTTATTTTCCTTTTTTCGGATCTTACCCGACGGTCTCTGGCCCAACGAGCGCATGACGACTCCGAGCTCGGCCATTGTGATCATTCCGTCCTCGTCCTTGTCGAAGAGCATGAAAGCCTCCTTGAATTCTGCAAAAATATAAATCAACAAATTACACCATTTTTCCACGGGTGTTTTTACACTTTTGAGTAACGTTATTTTTGTATTCGTTGAAAAATAAAAAAATAAAAAAATGCCGTCTGCTTTGAATTAAATAAATCCCATCGGGAACTGAGAGGATTTATTTGTATCAAACAAATTGCCATCTCGAACGGACCCGACAGGCGTTTGATTCCGCCCAACTCACTCGTCGGGTGTAAAATTCCAAAAAGCAATTAAACATTCGCACAGCAGCTCCGCCCCGCGGACTATTCATTATTGGCTCTCGCGGAACTCCTATGTATTTTGCCACGCGTCTATAGAAATCGCGGTCCGGGGCGTTCGCCGCACGACTGGACAACGAGAGTGTTACGGATAAATAATTTCAGCATGAAAAAGAAGGCAACATGGGCGAAAAAAAAAAAAAAACGTGTCGAGGGCGTCTTCTTGGCACGAGTCACCGCGGATTTGTTCCACTGGAGCGCGATGAAACTGCGAGAGGGAGGACAGGGGGAGTATTACAACGATCCCAGCGGGTTTTGTGCGGCACGAGCGTCGTGTGTGGATCGCGGAGTGTGTCGCTGAGAATCTCGAGAAAATTCGAGCGAGTGTGGAATCGCGCCGCAAGCATCCAAAGCGCGAATCCGAGATGCCTATTAATCACGTGGTCTGCATCCTACGCACGGATTTACCGCGCGAATACGTTGCCGTGAATACAGCAACCGAACCGTGTTTGGTGCACGGAGAGAAAAGTATGGGAAAAATCACTATAGGGTAGATGTACCGTTAGTGGCCACTGTACCTATTGTGGCCATTTTTATTATTTTATTCTTCTATTTATTTTTTCCCCACAATTGCACGTTAATTTTTTTAACAAATTCATTTCAATTCACTGAATGACCTACCCGACATTTTTTTTATTCGATTAAATGTTTTGATTTATTTTTTGGAATGTGATGGCCACAATTATCCCTAAGATGGCCAAAAACGGTACGTTTACCCTACTTGTGTGGCAATTGAGAAACATTCCGGAATTTTGGCAATTTTTCCCATACTCGTGGACATATACAATACATTTTCTATCGCGCATATTCCTACAAGTGTGAGAAAAATCGCCAGAATTCCGGAATGTTTCTCAATTGCCAAATGAGTTCAGAGATTATTCCCATATTTTTTTCCGCGTGTGCAAGAATCGACGCGAGACTGTAGCTCGCGCGTGTTTTCGGCTATACCGCAATTTCTACTCTCCCACCGCGTTCGCCCGACTGTTTATGTGTATAAGTGCGCGCAGCAGCGTCGAGTCTGCTGCTGCGAATTCCCGCGCGCCAGCGCCTGGCCAGCCGCGGGCACGTGGCCAGATACGACACCATCATACTTTCCAGAAATGTGATCTTATAAATCGCAAACGCGCGGGTTCGTCCGTTCGCGCGTATGGACACCGACCGACCGACGCGACGCGACCGTCAGACAGACCGAACGAACGGGCAAAGTCGTTTCTATGTGCAACGGCGACTGCTGACGACCCGCGCAGTTCCCGCCGATGTTTGGGTCTCCTGCGCGGTCGGCAACGTAAATTTATTCCCGGACATGCCGAGGTCGCTTTTATAACATGTGTGTGCTTTTGGTTAATATATAGGCGACGACTTCTTGCGCGACGCTCTGCTGCGGCGGTGACGAGTTGAAGTCGTGGCTATTATTGCTGTTACCGCGCTGGGATTTTGTCGATGATGGCGTAAAACTGCGGTGAGAAGGGAAACTCGGATCTGGCTAGGGGCTGGTCGGGCCTACGGCAGCTTGGCCAGAACCCGACTAGATTTTTAAAAAATCTGTTTTTCGTTTAAAAAAACGTCGAAACGAATAAACTGCTATTTCCCCTAGGTGAGGATTTTTTTACAGTTTTTTTTTTTTTTTTTTTTTTTTTTTTTTTTTCATCATCCGCCGATGATGAAAATGGCTGCGAAAACACAGTCCAAGACTCGTTGATGCGAAACGTGAGAACTCGAACCTATGAATCGTACGAGTGACAAAGGCGTCACCATATTTTTTTTCGAGACGACGTGAACCGTTGAAAAATATTGTTTGTCGCGAAAAAAGCTGTTACTGCGCTGCAACGAGCTTATTGTCTGTCGATTATTTCCTCGCAAATGGCTTCGAGCACAGAACAGAGCTGAAATACGAGAATGCGAAGTGCCATGAATCACCGGAGTATTCGGCAAACGGCTCGGCCAATTTTTCGTACACACGTCGACTTTGTATCGCGTTCGTTAGAAAAAAAAGGAACTTGCGGTCGGTCGCGAAGAGGCTATTATTGCCGCCGTCGTTGGAACATTTTGTCGGTAATTTCCTCGCGAATGGCCGCAAGACGGAGGCGTCTACGATGCTTCGGCGTGATATACGAGAATGGCTCGAGCGTCGCGTATGAACGCTACACGCTCGTGGCCCACTTTTTTCATATGCCGCGTGTGTAATGACGGAGAGGGAAAAAAAAGTTTCGAACGATTCGACGCCGTCGGTTCGAGACCAAACGATGCACCGCGGCCGATTCATGAATATCGATGGATGGCCACGAGGGGTTGGAGGGGGAGGGGGGACATAAACTGAAAAGCAATTAATCGTACGTTGAGCGCGTGCTCGTTCGCTTTTTGGCCACTCGAAATTTTTTTTTTGCTGATTTCCCTTTGCCGATCGCTGACTTTGTGCGTTTGGTCGGGAGTCATGAAATGGTTAATTGACGCGGCCGACGTATCGCGGGGCTTTTCCATTCGGCTGACGAACGTTTGAGCGCGGGTCTATGGAAAAATCAAACGATATCCGCTCGACGGAAATTCGCGTTTCTCGCTGATTACTCGACGGATCATCGTGCTGCATCGACGCCGCAGTCGCTTTGGTTTGGTTATACAGTGGAGCTCGTCGTATGTCGACGAACCATTTTTTTTGCGCGTTTGAGGCTTCCTCTTATCATGCAGGTTGGTGGCAAAAAGCTTCGAATATAATCTAATATGTAGAACAAACCGGATGAATTTAATTATCAATAAAATTGCTTTCGGCGAATTGGGGGTAAAATGGATTAAAAAAAGTCAATACTCATTTCCAACACGTCGAGTGCGGCGGCTGCGAGGGCGACGAGCAAAAAAGTGAATTCATAGGGGGAATAAATCTGCAGAAAGAAAGTGTGGGATTCTACTGTATCCACGTTTGGTTCTGTAACTGCGGGTTATCACTGAATGCTGCGCAATTATAGCTGTGCATGTAAAGCGGAGAAGTTCTAAATTTGTGCATTTCTGTAATAGTGGAGTAAACTTTTTTCAAGGTTATGATCTTTTGGTAAAGAGAAAAAACATGGCTAAGCAGTTTTTTAAATAAAAAATTAGTCCGCTCTGATACAATCAATACGAGTGGCTATATAATTTCATATAAAAAATGCGTGTGTGTGTTTTTTTTAATTAAGTCATCTTTCGTTCAATCAAATGTCATTGGAACTACGTGAGAGCCAATCAAGTTGTTTTCCTCGTGTCGTTCGCGATAATTAAACGCGAAAGATAATTTCAAAAGGTAAAATAAATAAAAATAAAAATCAAGCACATTCGTTTGTCGGCGAGGCAGTTGCAATTAAATAATTTTTCGAGTGGCCGGGGTTAAGTAGACTCCATCGGCGCCGCGTCGAGTGACGAGGAATTCGAATCTCGGGTGTAACCGGGAGGTGTAAACGCAACTAGGTCAACATGTTGCACGTAAATTTGCGCGGGCAAATGGTCGGTGCACACACACAGGGAATTTGTACCACGGGCGATGCGGAGCGCGAGGGTTTAGAGTCCCGCACGCGTTTCCGTGCAATATTCACCCGTTGCATACGATAAGCGTGTTGCAAGTGAAAATCTCCCGCTCAAGTCAGACACTCGCTTTCCAGGTCACGCACGTGGCTACGTTTGTATTTTTCTTTTTTTTTCCCACTCCGCATGCAAAGCACCCGAACTTACCCGCCACTTGGTCCTCCGTGAGTCCATATTCAGACTGCAACAGACAAACGTGGAATCAGCGCCAGGAAAATCGTAGCAAAATGCATAGACAAATACACAAATAGACAAATATTCCAAAAACGAGATGGACAGATTTCACACTGTAATTAAATTTGTATTTAGTTTGATTCCAATGTTTGGCTTTCACTCTTCAGTAACGATTTTCACCGGATACAACGATTCTCAACGCTGCACCTGACGTTTTCCCGCCAGAACCGACAAATCGAGCCGGACGCGAATTGTCGAAAAAAAAAAAACGACGGCTGCTCTTTACATCGATACAAAATGCACGTATCAGCGTATCCGCAATGACACTCACGCAAAAATCGTGCGATACTGAATACCGTTTTCGAGGATCAAAAACGAGACAGGCGGATTTCACACTGTAATTGAATTTTTATTTAATCTCATTCGAATTGTTAGCTCCCACTCTTCGATAACGATTTTTACCGGATACAACGATTTTCAACGCTGCACCTGACGTTTTCCCGCCAGAACCGACTAACGGAGCCGGATGCGAATCGTCGAAAAAAAAAAAAAAACGGAGGCTGCACTTTACATCGAAATACATCGAAATACACGCATCGGCGTGTCCGCCGCACGACACTCACACAAAAACCGTGCAACTGAATACCGATATCAAGGGTCAAACGTCGGAGTCTGCGGTACTGACTGGCGTAGCTGACTTCGTCGGCCATTTTTCGAGCGATACTCGCAGTGATCGAAACTCCGAGATTTATTCCAGACTATGTCGTCGCTTACGCGCAAATCTACAATATATGAGACCCTTGGGGGGGAAGTGCGGCCGATGCTTACGGCTCGTGGAGAGGGCTTTGCTGGCCAATTGCCGTGCTATAAACGCACCGCAAAACTAGTCTTCCGCGGTCCGTCTTGCTGTCTTCCACTCCGTGTTCCTCGGCTAAGAGACCATCGTACGGATTATTAATAATGCGTCGGTCCGCGCAGCGACGCGTCGCGGCCGCCGCCGTCGGCCGACGAGCGCGACGTAATTGGTTCATTAAGCGAGGCCGCGTAAATCTGTCAATCCCGCTGCACGCATCGCGAATGACGGACGACCCGACCCATAGACCCATGGACACGGGGAAGCGGTGAGTTAAGGCCTCAGCGAGAGTTTTGCCCTTCTGTGATCAAAGGTGCGTTGCCGTTAATTAAGTCGCGAAAGCGCAAAATCGTCGTCGTACGTGTCGCGAACGCGACTGTGACGGCTCCATGAACGGAATTGGTGGTCTTTGAACGCGAAAAGCGGAGATGGTTATTAGTACAAGAACTAGGTAGCTTAAGATTTTGTTGTTAATTTTTTTATTTTTTTATTTTTTTTGGTCAATAATTTATTCGTAACGTTGTTGAGAATTCGTAAATACAGACTCGTAAATTCGATTCGTAAATTTCGTTTCAGATGGTTATTCATTATTATTTTTTTGTATTATTTTATTTTCTTGTGTCAATGGAATATAATTTATTCTTATCGATGCTGAGAATTCACAAATATAGACGCCAAATTTCGTTTCACCGAGAGGGTCGCGTCAACTAAAAAAAATGTAATAAAAATATCGTCGACAATTTTGCCGACTTCTCAAATTCTGCGTCTCTCAGAATAATTTTTTTCTGAGCTAAGAAAAAAAATCGTCGTTTCCCCGTCGTCAGCGATCATCGGAGAATCTCGCGGCGGCAGCGAATCCGCGGATTATATCGACGAGTTCAGGCTGTATGTTTATTCATCGTCGGGGATGTTGATACGAGACTGGGAAAGCGATCGAGGAGCCGGGCCGTGGGCTCTGTACGTTTCTCTGTACGTTTTATCGCAATAAAGCGACCGAGAGCGGGGCTGATATCGAAGTATGGGGGAGGGGGGGGGGGGGGGGGGAGGGCAAAGCCACGTCTATATAGACCGTCGATTTGCCGAGCGATAGTGCAACACAGCCAATAAATTATTGGGGTCTCGATGAACGAGCTCTCCCTCCTCCCTCCTCTCCTCTTTTCCTCCCCCCCGCGCTTATACGATACTCGCGTTGCCGGAAGCGAAGAACTTCCGCGCGTGGTCTCGTTTACTTCGAGCAACCTGCCACTTCTACAAATACCGCCCGACAGATGGATGTACAACGGCGCAAAGCGCGTGTCGTTCCAGCTACGTATACGTAGCCCTCTCCTTCCCCCCTCCCCCCTCCTGCCCTACCGTCGTACCTCTCCCTCCCCCCTCCTCTCGAAACAGCCGCTCGTGGTTCTTCGAGCTTTCTTCTGTTATAGAAACAGAACGTTTACGACACTCTTAGCGTTGAGCCGATCGGAACGTGTGTTTTTTTTTGTCTCGTTGCGACTCGCAGTCTCGTTTTATTTCTTGGTCCGTAATACCAAAGGCGCCGTTATTACCAAAGCTGTAGGTTCGAAGTTGTATCGAAGTTGTATTATTGCTATTAATAGAAAAATACTGAAAGTAATGTTATTGTTATTGATTTACGTTGAAGTGGTCGAGGATCTTTATCAGTTCTGAAACGATGAGACTATATCTTTATTTTTCGGCTGTATTGAATTTGATGATCGGGATCTTGTAGTCGTTGAGAAAATTGTAGCTGTCAACTTGTCGTCGTTTAAGTGCACGTTCTGATGTTTGATTTATGTGAGAAGTTGGCAAAGTTTCGGGCGAGATATTCGTTGAAATTGAGAGCTTCGCGAATGCCACTTTGCGCGAGGTTTAAGTCAGCACATTCCCTGCAGTCGACCGGGATTGTGCTGACTTAAACCTCATTAAAAAACCATTGATTAAAAACCATTGATTAAAAAAAACTGACATATAATTATATCGGTTCGAGTGTTGCAATTAAAGTGGTCGAAAAGCTCGAACTGTCGCGGTAACCCGAATAATTTTCGGATACTGCCCACGGTTTTCCAGCGTAAACAGTGCAAATGATACAGAACAAACAGTAATTAGCCCCTAACGACGAGAAATATTCGCTCTAATTGGACAAACCTGCGAAAAAATTCCGTAAGTGTAACGCGTTCTTTTTGGACCAGAGTTTCGCGATTCTCTTTTTTTATAAAATAAAAAATAAAAATTGTCCTCGAAACGCGGTGATAGACGCGCGAGAATCGCAGTGTCGGTGGGAACTGGGTCGCACTCGCGTTTTAAAATCCGCGTTTCCCGAGTGAAACGCGCGAGCTGAAAACTCGTTGTGTAACGAGAAACTTCGGCGCGTGTGTCGGACGTGCGCGAGCAACAACACTCGCAACTTCGTCCGTTTGATCCTGGCCGTCCGAAACTCGAGAGCGCGCGCGGCGACGAGAGTCCGTCTCTCCTTTCGCCCGGCGCGCTCCCGACGCGTCTGACTACGACAGGACGTTTCCACTGGAGCCCCGAAGGCTGCTTACTCGTTTTCTCTACTCGCGCCGGGCGCGTTGCACGAGTCTGCCAAAAACCGAGTGTCCCGGTGCATTCTCGAGACAAACTTTGAGCTATCCGTCATGTCGCCCACGCCGAAAACAACTCGGCTAAACGCTTGTAAAATTAACGACGAAAAGAAAACGAAATAAAAAAATAAGAAATAAATTACAAAAAATCACAACTCACACTAATTTGCCGAATCTGCGGGTCGATCGTGCTGGTCAGTCTCCTCAGTCTTCCGTACTCGTATGAGTACTTTTTCTCTGTGTCTGCCATTTCCGTGTTTAATTTTTAACCTGGACACTTATCCCTTTACTCCTGATCCTCGCTCTTCTCGTTTAAACTTCCGTTGCCACAATTCGTTCGAATTATTCGGCTTCAAGATACCAACGGTGTCGTCTTGTAAATTTTTATTAATTCCGCTCCTTCGGCCGCGGCAGCGGCGGAAGTCGAATGGGTTTTCAAAACACGCGTGCACTTCCGCCTTCGGCTGCGGCGCGGTTGTTGCGTTTATTTTCAGGTCCTATCCCCGTCGACCGGTTCAAAACAGGCGAGTTTGAAAAAAAAAAACGTTGAAAAAAAAAAAACAGAGAGACGCCGAAAAAACAGAAAAATATGTGTCCTCGAATAAAAATAAAACGGGTTAAAATTCGACTTTTTCCCCCGTGAGTTTTTCGACGATAAGAAAAACTCGTGCGCCGCGCAGCGAATCGAGCGCGCACCGTTTTCTCGCAGCCACCGACGACTCCTCGCTATCTCGCTCTCGGGACTATCGTCGCGTCGCGCGCGTCGCGTCGGAACGTTCGCCGCTGGCTACATTTATTACTGGCGCATCTCGCCAGTCCGCCCGAGTTCTCGGGCCGCGACCGAGGGCTGCGGCCCAGGTCTCCGAGCCAGCAAAATTCCCGACTGTTTCCCGGGCCACGCGACGCTCTATATTTCCCCGTTGGCTATTGTAACGAGAAGTCACGCTGAGTCGCGCGCTGAGGTTAGCGCACCGCGCCGGTCGTTTCGTTCCGGCCGGGCGGACAACGTCGAACACAAAATGAGCGCGCCAGAGTGGCCGACGATGACCAAGTTCCAGCTCTGTGCGTCTTCTCGAGTGGCGCCGCGATGTCGACGAATGAAATATTCACGCTGGGAAGAGGGATGAAGTAACTGACGCTAAGCGGATCGGAGCTTCAGGAGACGAACGCGTAAAGTAGGGACGAACTCGCTAGTTTGCTAGCTCGCGGCTCAGCGGACTTTGCTCCAATTTCTATTTTTTGTTCATTAATACCGTGAAATTTTTATCGCCACCCACGCTTATCGATTCATGCGGGGGATTAGCGCCAATTCGGATAGTAGTTAAGTAGATTCGCGATGATTCGGGGCTTAACAATTGTTTTATGAATTTTCACGAAAAGGTTTATAAATTAATTACTTTCAAGAATAAAAAATGCAGATATTTGTACTTTGGCAAAAGTAATTGGAAATATTGGGGAATTTTGCGGTAAAAAATTGTCAAGAATTTGTCGGTAATGAGACGTGAAATAAAATTTTCAAATTTGAGTCGACACAGGTGGGCGAAAGAGCGAAATTCTTGAGACTCTTCGCTCGCGTCTTCGTCGTTGCCAAGACGCGAGTCGAGCGGAGGAATCGAGCGAGTTCTTCAAACAAAACCCGAAGCCACATGAGCGCGCGGCGAAACGATTCGCGTCTCGACGATTAAACAAACAAACGGCGATCGCGTCGTGTACCGAATTGAGATGTTACGTCGTTGTATTTCTGATGCGTCTCGTGTTCCGCACGACGCGAAAAGTCCACTCAGATCTGTGTCGATCGTAAAGTGGAACGCGGAAAAAAACGCGAATCGGTGATTTTCTCGCGAATCGACTCGCGTTTTGCATCAGATGCGGATTGATGCCAAACTACGAATTTTAATTACGTCGGTGCGTGAAAAATCTAAGGCACGTGACGCAATCGATTGTGGCACATGACAATCGGATTGCGTCTTCTCGGCTCGTCTCGGGTCACGTGCGGTATATAAGATCGTGGTATATGCACAACATATACACATACTCAGACTGTATGTATACAAGCTGACCGTGAATTCACGCCAACGGAATTATACGATATCGAATGATGCAGCAGCGATAAGGCCAACGGCCTCGCTTATCGAACTTCATTGACTACTTCATTCATCGACTTGACTTCCGAACTTCACTTTTTGTACACATCGAATCTTCATTCATTGAGGCGCGTTCGAATCGTCTCGATATCACGATGAATGGACCTCTCATTTAATTCCTCCAGTTTTTAACAGTAATTTTCAGACGAGCTCTATAAAATACATTTTCCGACCGATAAAAAAGCCTGGAATGTATTCCCCTTATTTTTTTTAAATTTATTCTCTAATTTCACTGCAACCATTTGTTACGAATTAATTGCGATAAATTCCATTCCATCGAAATAATTTTCACCCGCTCGACCTTCACGCTGCTCGGAATAGACCCGACATAAATTTCGTTACCGCGGCCGGCATTAATTGGCCCACCCCTCCCGAAACATCTCGCACCGCGAGTGATAAGATTGATAGACTCGTGAAACGAAATCGCCGCGGAGCGCTCGCCGCTCCGCTCGCCTTGTGTATTATCCTCTCGCGACTAAGCGCGATCGATACGAAATACCTCGACGTCGTCGCGAGTCCCGGTGACACGGGAAGCGTCGCAACGGTGACGCGTAGGCAGAGAAACGTCTGCCGCCACATTGTACTGTGTACTATGTACTCTGCCTTTGTATTTACATGGACACGTATAGAGCGAACGGGCAGCGAACGAGCGAGGAGTCAGCCAGGTGGTGTGTCAGCAGACTCGCTGGCTCGGTGGACGCCAGCCGAGTGCTAAGGACCTATCGATTGATCATTGCAGCTGCCGGAGTCCATCCAAGTGGGTCACATTTTAAGCGCGGGCCGAACTGCTCGACTCCTGCACCGCACGTCCGCCTCATCACCCGCACGTGTTTTTTTTCTTTCTCTCTCTTTCTCTTTCTCTCCGTGACTCGATCCACCCGGTCATCGATACGGACACGCGAGAGTCACACACAACCGCCGAGAGATTTCGCTGATGAGACCAGCCGAGCGATGCGACGAGTCTGATGTTTCGCTGAGATGCCACTGAAAGAAATCGCATTCGTCGCGCGGGGCCCTCAAATCTTTTTGGTGGTCTTCATTCTCCTTGCCGTAGATTTTTTTTCTTCATTTTTCAATCCACTCGGTCATCGATACGGACACGCGAGAGTCTCATACAACTGCCGAGAGATTTTGCTGATGAGATCAGCCGAATGAGGGAGGAGTCTGACACTTCGCTGAGATGCATCACTGAAGAAAATCGCGCGGGGCCCTCGAATCTTTTGGTGCTCTTCATTCTCCCCGGCGTTGATTTTTTTTTCTTTATTTTCCTCTCTCTGTTTTCCTGGGCTCGGCGCTCGCAACCGAGGAACCCGGACTTGGGAGATATGTGTCGCCACGTAGCCGGGGCATCGGCGGCAGCGACAGCGGCAGCGGCAGCAAGAAGCTCGGTATATACGCCACCCACAATCCAGGAAAGCGCGCGGCGTCTATTTCGAGAGAAGCGTCGCGACGCAAAAGTGCCGTCGGCGTCGCGAGAGCCCGCGCGTCGAGACCGCTTCGGCCGCGCGATGCCCGTGTATATAATTCGTGTATACGTCTCGCGACCGAGAAGCGGCTGCGCGGCGAATCGTCGTTCGCGGCCTTGAATAATTACAACGGATACGCGGCTTTCAGTGGCCTTGGCATTCCGGACTTTTTGGATAAAGTACAATTTTTTAATTTTTTTTCTGGTGACGACAGATCATCGATCGGAACACGAGAAACCGATCTGTCCGATCTGACGCCTTTATTACTGAGTATTTTACACCCTGACGAATTCCTATTATTATTATTTATTTTTTTCAGGGAGTTGCCAAGTGGCGCTGAAAACACTGCGAAGCATTTTTAGTTTGAGAACACACAAACCCAGACGCACACACACAGAAACGCTCGCCACTGTCTCTCAGCCCCCCTCCATTCCCCCTTCCGTCGCTCGGGGGCTTACGACATTCCCGAGACGATTGCCAAGCGACCACTAGAACGGCGGGACCATGCAGCGAGAGACGCGTCCGCTCCTACATCCAGGGCCATCGGCTCTCTCGAGGTTATCCCCGCGGGTTAAGGTATATCGATGGCTTTTCTCATCTCTGCCTCTCCGAGACTGAGGACACCAACGAACCAATTCCTATTTTCGAATCTCACCCCGCTCACTCCCCCTTTCCATAGAGAATCCTCGTAATCTAATCTCAAGCACCGGGATAACTGTTACGACGGATAATTTTCGCAGTAGCCCAAAATGGTTAAACCTCAAAACGTAACACACCTCTTAAGTGTAATTGTTGTTTGCAAAAGTTTTCATTGCGCCACTTACCAAGTTGATGGTGACGATAAGATCGTACTGCTGTCTCTGTCCCTTCTTCTTGTTCTTGCCGGTCTTGACGGAGGCGGCCTTCGGCGTGACCTTCACCTGACCCTTCTGGGCCGACGGTTTCTGGGCCGGTTTCGCGGTGCCCTTGGCGCCGGGCGCTCCCTTCTGCCCGCCGACCGGAGCCTTCTGACCACTCGCGCCCTTCTGATTGACGTGGCCAACCCCATCAGCCGGTTTGCTGCGAGCCTGGTTGAGATAGAGAGGAAGAAAAATGCACAGTTAGAATTTGTTCTTTTTCCTGGTACGTTGAGTGATACCGCGGGGAATTTATTTTTCACAGCTCTACGCGTCTATTGCAACCGACTGGAACAGCCAACGACGGGTACTTTGCGAGGACGCAATAGGACTTTAATCATGAGATGGAAGTCTGTTTGCGGTGACGACAATGACGCGCTCGAAGAAGTTTGCGGTGCGGAAGTTCTTCCGTGCGGGGGGATAAGGACGGTGAAATGGCAATGGTAAAGGGGAACCTTCGAGGGGCTTAAGGGCCCTGAAAAATCGGTTACATCAAAACGAGCCTTCGTCACCTTCGGTCGCACTTCAGCATCATACCAGGCGTCGTTCTGTCGTGCATTACTCGTTCTAGGCAAGGCCGGAGCTATCGCCAACCGTGCTTGAATTCGCGTTCTTTGTGCATGCTCGATTCTTTGTCTGGGATTATGCATCTCGTCGTGATGTCGCAGGAAGAGGTTTGGATTGAAGTACAGGAACACGAGGCGGATTTCGCTACTGCATGATGTATGGAAGTGACATAGGAGACACTGAAATTACTGTTTTTATTCATCAGAGAACTTTTGATATTCTAGAGAACAAGCAATTAGGATTGTCAAAAACATTTTTATTAAATACTGTGAACAATAGAATCAAGCAAACTTGAAGTGCTTATCATCTGAGACTTTATCGGAGTAAACAAACACGATGGAAACATTCCAACTGTCAGTTGCGTAGTCTAAGTCTAAAAAATTACGTAGAAGTTGCTTCAGGCTACTTACACCAATAATTATACATAAATATTGACGTAACCAAAAGTCGGGAGAATTTCGAAATCCACTTTCCAGATGCAGGAAACGACGCGACGAGTCTGCCAATTCGGTGTCACGAGCAGATCATTCATCAGGACGCGTCAAGATCCCTTTTCATGTGCGTATTCACTTCGTCTGCGGTGGACAGTGATGTGTGGCTGTTGAAACAAACTTTGACAGGTGTTTAGCGTGAAAAGGCACCGGGTATTACAACGGAAACCCTTTAACGCGTGTGTAGTCGAAGTTGGCTCATTGTGGAACTGGGTTGGCGTAGTTTCCGGTTGTAGTGGCGATCCCACCGGTGATGTTACACAGTGTGCTGTAACGTTTTGACGCTGTAGTATTTTTGAAAAAATCCTGGATACACCAAGTTCACCTACAACCTACGTTGTTCCCTTTATGTACACGCCTTCTAAAATATCGAAGACGCGCACCAAGGTGCTCATTGTGGATTTGGGTTGGCGTCGTTTTTGGTTGTAGCGGCGATACCACCGGTGATGTTACATGGTGCTGTAACGTTTTGACGCTGTAATATTTTTGGAAAAATCCAGGATACACCAAGTTCACCCACAATCTACGTTGTTTTCTTTATGCGCACGACTTCCGTTATATCGAAGACGCGCACCCATTCCGTAATATCGAAGGCGCCCATAATGGAATCGGGTTAGTGTAGTTTTCTGTTGTAGTGGCGATACCACCGGTGATGTTACACGGTGCTATAACGTTTTGATTCTGTGATATTTAAAAAAAATCCAGGATGCACCAAGTTCACCTAGAATCTACGTTGTTTTCTTTATGTGCACGCCTTATAAAATATCGAAGGCGCGCACCAAGTCGCCCATTATGGAATTGGGTTAGCGTAGTTTTCGGTTGTAGCAGCGATAGCACCGGTGATGTTACAACGGTACTGTAACGTTTTGAAGCTGTGATATTAAAAAAAATCCACCCCTAGCTCACCTATATTCTACGCTGTGTTCTTCATGTGCTCGCCTTCCAAAATATCGAAGGCGTGCACACCCCACCATCCAGAATTCAGATGCTTCTGATCCTGAGGCGTGTGGCCCGAGGAACTGGGGCATCAGCGATCGCAACTTGAGCGCCGCTTCTCTCGCGCGAGCCCCGCGCCCAGCCTCTCACGCCGAACAAGTTGCGCCTTCCCCGGAACAACTTTACCAACGCGAATGAGAAATTTTCCTCCCTCGGAGTTTAAGCGAACATCTGCCCGCGCGCCTCGCGCCTCGCGTTGCGCCTCATTCTTAATGCATTTGCCGATAAATCCCGATGAAGTCGCGTTAGCGCATCCTCCAGGCGTATTCGGGCGCTTTCCTAAACCGAGCTAAAAGCCACATTAAGCGCGCTGCACATCGTGCGCGCCTCCCGCGTTGTGTGTATTCATGTGTGTACTTTTCCGTTTTTTTTTACGTTGTATTTCGTTGAATGCCGTTCGCTCCAGTACCCGTGAAAAGGTTCACGGACTCCCGACGCGACCGAGATTTTTCCCGGATGGCGTTTTCGCGTCGTTTCTCCAAACTCGGCGCGAGACCAGGTTGAAACATACAACAAGTCACGCGGCGACGAATGCCGCTACTGCATGAGCCGTCGAGTAGTCGGTACACTCGCTGGTTTCGTCAAAATTATCAAAGCCCCCGCGCCCGATGTTTCACAGCTCCGCAGTTTCCCGGGCTTTTCGAGCACGTACGACGCGCAAAAATGTTCGCGTCGCTGCGCGGCGGTGCTTTTCGTTCGCAACGACCGCAAACGACGGTGAACAGCAGTGCGATGCCTCGAGAGTATCAAGGCAAATGTAGAGAAAAGCGAGGCCAATAATAAACGTTGACAACAAAAAAGCTCAGCCAGGCTCAGGCAAGAAACTGGCTGAGCTTTGGCCCAGTTAGGATTTTCCTCGATTTTCCTCGATTTTTTTATGCTGAGTTATTCTTTCCCGGTGGATTCGTCTTCCACCGGAATTACGACCAGCGACGAGCGGCCCGACAATGAGTCATTGGCGCGGGCGGAATAACCATCGAGTCTTTCGACGGACGACTATCCAGTGGCACGTGAAATCCCGGTGATTTTTTTTCCTTTCGACTGATAAAAAAAGGAACAAAGAAAAGTCGGTCGACTTTCACTGCGATGCGAAAATAGAAATGTAACGGATTCGCTCGCGAAGCACACAATATCACTGCTACGATCTTGATCCTCGAAAACACGGGCTGCAACCAATAACACGCGAAGATTATTCGAGGCCCGATTTTTTCTTTTCAGATAAAATCCATAAGTAAAGGTTTCCAAATTGGTAGACGTTATTTTTCCTCCTTCATCTCTTCCTTCTTCTCCTCCTCGTTCTCCTACGGCTTTTCCACCTCCATCTCCTGCTCCAACTTGCGGAAAGTGACTATCCGTGTCGCGATCGTGAGAACCGAGTCGGGAAGACTCAGAGACGACGATGCGACGCGCGATTCCCGAGACGTCCCGAATCGACTCGGCCTTTTCTCACGCTCCGCGGATTTATCGATATTGCCCGGTGTCCCCCCTCTCCGTATCCTCTCGAATATGATCTTTTATGCAAAGTGCTTCTCGACTGACTTTTGCCGCCGAACTGCGCCACGGGATCGCGGCCCCGGCGGCTCTCGTCTCGGCCATGAATATGGACGTCCGCGCGGATTTGCAGTCGGTCGAGAGTCTCGGCTCCCGCGACGAAGCGAACGAGGATATCGCGGCGCAATTTCGCGTACGAGAAGAACCGGCGCATTCGCGCAGCTCGGAATGAATCGCATCGGCGACAATCGCACCGAGGTTGGAGTGTGAGCGCGAATAACGCGTCGCGCTTGAGCTCAATGGTCGCGACTGGTGCGCGGCTCATCGAGGACCCATTGCAAAAACCCGGACGGATAATGTTGTACCTGGCGCCGCGCGGCGGAACAATGAACGACGTTTTTTCCACCCCGTTGGCTTCCCTCGACGGAGCTCTCAGCAGGTGCCATTATTCAACTTGCGCTCGACGAGCATTTTATCCCTCGTGCGGCTCTCGCGGTGCGCTTCATTTTCGTTCGGTCGCGGACGCATTCGCCGATCCTAACGAAGACGATTTTTTCCTTTTTTTCCACGGCTTTGGTCGTATTCAAGCGACTTTTTACCGCACGTTTTATTATACGGTGATAAATGGGGGTTTTATTTCGAGTGGAAGCTATTACGTATTGGAAAATTGTGACTTCATTACAATTTTCTGGATGCAAAAAACAGTTGTGACGAGTTTTTTCGACGAAAGTTGAAATGGGAGGCTTCGGTCGTATTCGCGCGACTTTTTACTGCACGATTTATTTCACGGTGATAAATGGGGGGTTTTAATTCGAGTGGAAATTATGATGTATTGGAAAATAGTGACTCCAGTACAATTTTCTGGATGTAAAATACAGTTGTGACGATTTTTTTTCAGCAAAAGTTGAAACGCGATGGTTTTATCGTAGCTGTTGCTGCAGTTTTCTCTTGTTGTCGCTTCGTCACATTTTCGCTCGACTCTCGATGTTTGTAAGGTATCCGGTTCGATTGCAATTTATTGCGCGACTATTTTTTCTCGCGCCTCGAGGCCGTTTCCACGCAATTTTCGCTGCGCCTTCGGCATCGAAGTCGCTCATCAGTCCGAAAGAAATCCATAAACAATTCGCCCTCGCGATTCCTCGAACGCCCTCGAAATCTCGGCTTTGTAATCAAAAGCCCGGCGGAGTTGTCGATCGAGGTCTCTGCTCGGCGAAATTGGATATCGTTTTTTTTTTCCCTTCCGCTCGCAGCGACGTCGAGTGATACGCGCGAACGCAGTTGAGTATCCAATGAAATTCCATCGCGGCATCGAGGCAGATTCAGCGCGATCATGTCGAGACTCCTCGAAATGCTCAGGTCGAATCGGCAGCTCGACAGTTGTTGATCGGGTTGTAAGCCGCTAAATTGAATATCGCTTTCATCGTCGTCTCGAGTGTCATTACGCGGACAACACGGTCCAAAGGGTCTACGTTAAAAAAGAAAAATCAAGAATGATACGTTCGACGGTAAACGAGGATAAATTCGTTTATTCCGCAAAAAACGACCTGACATTTATTTTTGTGCCGAGCATCGTGTAAGCTTACAGCAACTCAACAAATCGACTCACTCGAATCGACTTACCATCGACTTCTCGATGAGCCAACAGCTCCGATCGATGGCAAATTAAATTCCGTCTGAACCGAACCGAACAGCGCAATCCGAGACAAATCCAGGATGTCAACCGAGGGGGAAAAATCAATTGTACCATTTTCTCATGGATTATTTTCGCATTTCCCGTCGTCTTATTACTACAGACAACTGCGACAATCCTCACAGCCCACGTTTTTCCAATTAAGGACGGCCGTTCGGAATATCTCGATGATTTATCCGCGTAAATTGATCTCGTCGACGGTTCACCCACATATTTTTTTTCCACCCACTCGCGTCGAGAGAGCAGTCGACGTGAATTACCGTCGAGTCGTTAATCAGCTGCCATCTCGTGCTAATTTGATGCAACCGGAGACTCGCGGTGCGCCCCCTCGTGGGGTGTACATTTCCAGGCCCCCTTGAGAGTTCCCTGCCTCGTCCCGCGTCGCGTCTTTCAGGACAAACGAGACGCACGTATAACAGGGAGTATGTTTCGTGGCTACTGCGCCGAGCATAGAACGCGGCGATATATGGACGGAGTTTCCGGTGTACGCTCGCTCCTCGGAAATAACGATCGAATCGGTGGAAACCGGCCGGATTCACCGCACGAGACGTTACAACCGAACCGCAACCCCGGCAGTCAGTCGATGCGCCCGTAGACCGTCCGACCACCCTCGAGCTAATGAAACGCCATTTAAGCCTGTTTCCTCGCAGCGCGATCCAGCGTAATGTCGGTCACGTGTGCATATATACAGTCATTTACAGGCTGGATGAATATGTAACCCGCACGCTCGAGTCGGTCGGTCGGGCCTGGTCCTCCCGATACCTGACGGCGTCGCGGCGCATGCGGGACCGGCGGCGGCGGCAGCGCGAGCGCAGGGCAAGTCAACCGGGAAGTCGAGAATCCCGCGACGACTTCTTGGCTCGCGTGCCAAATTATTCAGTTTCCACAATTTGGCGGCGGCGGCTCTCGAGAGTCTCGACCCCCGTCGGCCCTCGGAGAGCGCCGCAAGAGGCGCCCCTCTTGCCAATCGTTTATAACAATCTCTCTCTCTCTATGTCTCTCTGTCCGCCTCGCTCTTCGCGGTGAAATATACGAGTTATTAGGGAACGACAAATCACTTGACAATTATCGAGTAACCGCGGGGGACAGTTATGTATGCATTATTCCTGCGATGCGGATCGGTTCGATCATTGTGAATTATAAGCGTTGTCAACGTTGAAGCGAAATAACGAGAACGCGAGGGCCGTTCTAATAACAGAATTAAATAGCTCTTTTTTATTAACCTGGTCAATTTTTTATAGAATTTTTTTGTCGACGAAAAATAAAAGCTAAATCATTGCCTTATTTTTTTATTAATAAAATCCCCTGATTATCCATCGGTACGTGAGCCTAGTTGAAGATATCACTCTTAGGCATTATTCCTGCAATGCGGATCGGTTCGATCATTGTGAATTATAAGCGTTGTCAACGTTGAAACGAAATAACGAGAACGCGAGGACTGTTCTAATAACAGAATTAAATAGCTCTTTTTTATTAATCTGGTCAATTTTGTATAGACATTCTTTTGTCTAAGAAAAACAAAAACTAAATCATTGTCATCATTTTTTTTTTATTAATAAAATACCCTGATAACACATCGGCACGTGAGCCTAATTAAAGATGTCACTCGTTATGTCACGCATTATTCCTGCAATGTGGATCGGCTCGATCATTGCGAATTATATGCGTTGTTAACGGTTCAAAGAAATAATGAGATCGCGAAGACGATAACAGAATTAAATAACTCTTTTTTTATTAACCTGATCAATTTTTTACAGAAATTCTTTTGTCTAACAAAAACAAAAACTAAATCATTGCCTTGATTTTCTTTTTATCAATGAAATACCCAGGTGACCCATCGGTACCCCAGCCTAGTTGAAGATATGTCACTCTACATGATTCGGTTAATCCCCCCTTATCCGCCAAGAAAGAATGACGATTCGTCAGTGTTTTCCGAACGAATGAAAACTCCTGCTACCGCTTTCTCGCCGCCGGGGCGAAGCACTTTCCGCACCCACCCTGGGGGTTACCTTGACTACCGCGAACCGGGCGCCCGGTTCGCGAACATGCCGGAATTTCACGATATTAAGTTTCCCCGGAGCCCGAGCTCGCAGCCTCCGCCCGCAGTTATACATTCTCGCTGGCCTCTCCCGACGCGTCGGGCTCACATATATATATATATATCGCCTCTCGCTCGCTCGGTTCTCGATAAAAAGAATCAGGAATATCCGGCAGCGGCCGCCCCGGCGATGGCGCAGTCGCGCATGGAAAGCAGCAGTATCATAGTCTCTGGAATGTTTTGAAATAGCTACCCGCCCGCTTTGCTCTCGCTCGACTGGCTTCTCGCACTCCCACCCGACCTCCGCCACCGCCGCCGCCACCGCCGCCGCCAACGCCGCCGCCACCGACGTCGCCGGCCTCCGGGACTTCTCTTCTTTCGATCTCTCGAACTCTCCGGGGAGACTACTGCGGAGCCGCCGAGCGAGCGACGCAGGCAACACACGCGAGCGCCTCGGCTATGCGCACGGTAATTGGCCACTCGAGCGGACAACGCGCGGATAAATATATTGGGAGAGAACGAGGACGCGCGGTATTTCGTTATCTGCTTAGCGGAAACAGCTTTTTTCTCCCTCCTCTTCCCACTCCCCACCACCCCTTCGGGTGTCACTACTGTCGGTTGTCTGTGTAGCCGGTTTCACGGCGCGATGCAATCGAGATGTGACATTGTTACAGTCGATTTTTTTTTAAGCCCACATTTTTTGGTGATTTTTTTTTTCGGGATTATTGCCAGATAAATATTGAGTCTCGGTTGAAATTTCGTTTAGCCTTTTCGTGTGATTTCAGGAATTTTGGGAGGGAACGAGGACGCGTCGTGCGTGGTGTTTCGTCATCTGCTTAGTGGAAACAGCTTTTTTTTTCTCCCTCTTCTTCCACCCCTCCCGGGTGTCGGTACTGTCGGTTGTATGTGTAGCCGGTTTCACGGCGAGATGCAATCGAGATGTGACATTGTTACAGTCGCTTTTTTAAGCCCACATTTTTTGGTGATTTTTTTGTCGGGATTATTGCCAGAAAAATATTGGGACTTGGTTGAAATTTCGTTTAGCCTTTTCGTGTGATTTCAGGAAATTTTGGAGGAAACGAGGACGCGTCGTGCGTGGTGTTTCGTCATCTGCTTAGCGAAAACAGCTTTTTTTCTCCCTCTTCTTCCACCCCTCCCGGGTGTCGGTACTGTCGGTTGTATGTGTAGCCGGTTTCACGGCGAGATGCAATCGAGATGTGACATTGTTACAGTCGCTTTTTTAAGCCCACATTTTTTGGTGATTTTTTTGTCGGGATTATTGCCAGAAAAATATTGGGACTTGGTTGAAATTTCGTTTAGCCTTTTCGTGCGCTTTCAGGAATTTTGGGAGGGAACGAGGACGTGACCACCGCGGTGTTTCGTCATTTGCTTAGCGGAAACAGCTTTTTCCCCCTTCCCCCCAGGTACCGTAGGTTGTATGTATAGCCAGTTTCATGGTGGGCGCGATGCAATCGAGATGTGACATTGTTACAGTCGATTTTTTAAAGCAAACGTTTTTTGCGATTTTTTTCGGGATTACTGCCAGAAAAATATTGGGACTTGGTTGAAATTTCGTTTACCCTCTTCGTGCGCTTTCAGGAAGTTTGGGAGGGAACGAGGACGCGACGACCGCGGTATTTCATCATCGGCTTAGCGGAAACAGCTTTTTTCCCCCTTCTTCCAGATGTCGCTACCGTCGGTTATATGTGTAGCCGGTTTCATGGTGGGCGCGATGCAATTGGGATGTGACATTGTTACAGTCGATTTTTTTAGGCAAATTTTGGTGTGTGTTTTTTTTAGTTAGATTTTTTCGGGATTATTGCCAATGTATATTGGAACTCAGTTGAAATTTCTTTTACCCTCTTCGCGCGCTTTCAGGACGTTTCTTCCTGAAAGCCGATGGCAAAGATTCTCGTTCGACGATGTCGAGCAGCGAGGTAGGAAGTTGAAATTGCGAGATTTTGCCGCGAATGGCTGTGCGGAGCATCGGCGCCGTGAAAGTGCCACCTAAACGCGAGTCCCGAGCTTCCAATGAAAATCCCCGTCGTTCACGGGCGCGTCACACAATTTCCAAGATTCTTAAGCCACTGCGAACGACCAAGTGAACGACTCGCGCTAACCTAACGTTTTCCCCGTAGACGTAAAAATATACCATATAGATGTTTCTTTTATTTGCATCCTTCGGGCGTCGCACAGTTCGCCGAGAACCCAGAGCCGCTGAAGTTCGCGTGTCTGGCTTCGCGCTCGGTCGGCTCGTTCATTCCACTCTCATGTACGACTTCCGGAACGACGCTGAGGGTAACAAAACAAAAAGAAAAAATGGGATCGTAACGTCGAGTCAAGTCAGCGTTGTCTCTCAGACCGCTTCATTTTTTTCATCGTCTCGCGAGTCACATTTCCAAGACGTGCGAGACGTCACGTCGCAATTTTCCCAAAGCCGCAGGTCGAGCGAACGAAATACGGGGTTCTCGCCTAATCGCAGCTCAACAAAATAGTGCATTATGCTACGAGGAAGAGAAATGCAACTTTTCACCGCGTGTAAAGCTTGATGCCCGAGCGAAACGAGGATAAACATTCACACGAGGTGAAAAGTCGCTCCCCTCCCATGTAGCGTACTGTACTCTTATAAACCTTTAAAAGGGTAAATTGCAACTAAAAACCCTTGTTTAGTTGATTTAAAAAAAAAAAATGTTGTCGAAAAGTTTGTCAGAAATTTTAGATCTGGCCGCCGGGCCGAAAACCGCCTAAATCGGGGTCACGAAATTTATTTTTTCAAAATATCGACTTTTAACCTATACCATCATTCTCAAGTCGCATATTCTACCCCTGAAAACACTGGTTACGACCCTTTTTTAGTTCATTTTGAAAAAAAAATTTTTGGCCGAACAGTTTGTCAGAGATCGTAGATCTGGGCGCCGGGCCGAAAACCGCCTAAATCGGGGTCACGAAATTTATTTTTTCAAAATATCGACTTTTAACCTATACCATCATTCTCAAGTCGCATATTCTACCCCTGAAAACACTGGTTACGACCCTTTTTTAGTTGATTTTGAAAAAAAAAATTTTTGGCCGAACAGTTTGTCAGAAATCGTAGATCTGGCCGCCGGGCCGAAAACCGCCCAAATCGGGGTCACGAAATTTATTTTTTCAAAATATCGACTTTTAACCTATACCATCGTTCTCAAGTCGCATATTCTACCCCTGAAAACACTGGTTACGACCCTTTTTTAGGTGATTTTGAAAAAAAAAAAATTTGGCCGAACAGTTTGACAGAAATCGTAGATCTGGCTGCCGGGCCGAAAACCGCCTAAATCGGGGTCACGAAATTTATTTTTTCAAAATATCGACTTTTAACCTATACCATCATTCTCAAGTCGCATACTCTACCCCTGAAAACACTGGTTACGACCCTTTTTTAGTTGATTTTGAAAAAAAAAATTTTTGGCCGAACAGTTTGTCAGAAATCGTAGATCTGGCCGCCGGGCCGAAAACCGCCCAAATCGGGGTCACGAAATTTATTTTTTCAAAATATCGACTTTTAACCTATACCATCGTTCTCAAGTCGCATATTCTACCCCTGAAAACACTGGTTACAACCCTTTTTTAGGTGATTTTGAAAAAAAAAAAATTTTGCCGAACAGTTTGTCAGAAATCGTAGATCTGGCCGCCGGGCCGAAAACCGCCTAAATCGGGGTCACGAAATTTATTTTTTCAAAATATCGACTTTTAACCTATACCATCGTTCTCAAGTCGCATATTCTACCGCTGAAAACACTGGTTACGACCCTTTTTTAGTTGATGTTGAAAATAAAAAAATTTTTGCCGAACATTTTGTCAGAAATCATAGATCTGGCCGCCGGGCCGAAAACTGCCCAAATCACGACAAACTGTCAAATCTCGCGCTGTTAAACAAAAATTGTCGGTCGTCACGGCCCTCGACCAATCGAAGGCCGAGTTATACCGACAACAATGGTCACGTTGGCGCGAATTACGCACTTTTTAGTAGTAGATAACGATACGCATACGTAGTGCGATTTTCATTTCTCTCGTCGGGCAGGAATGAGCCGATTTCCTTCCTAGGTAGGTAATGAAGCTGAACTGCGCATACGTGAGTCATTTGTCAAAAAAGTACATTACGCACGAGTTCGGAAAAACCTTTTCCCAGCTTATGTGATGCGAAAGTTAGTTTTCCATACGCGAAGCGCTCGGAAAACCTCACTTTCCGAGCCACACACTGAGAAAAATTAGTAGTAGCAATTACCAATCATTGGTTCAATCTACCAAAATATTGGTTGCAGTTACTAAAATATTGGTAATCACAACTATTAATTTTTTTCAGTGCACTGACGTAAACGTCATTTCCGTCTGGAAGTTTAAAGTCCCACGAACATTCTGATTTACGTTTCGCGCGTCAGCCAGTTCGAAAGCTCCGTCGACGCTTCCAGCGGCGCCGCGAGTCTCGGCCGTAGGTGGCCACCGCGTGACGACTCTCAGCGGCGTGAATTCCGCTTTTCCGTCGCGCGTGTGCGTAACGCGTCGTCACCGACGCCGCCACCGTCTTCGGGGGCTTCTGAAAACGGCACGTGGGACGCTTCGCGCGCACGGCTTTTTTTTCTCTTTCTCTCCGTCCGTCCGTCTGTCCGTGCTGTCCGTCTGTCCCGCGCGGTATTTTCTCTCGCGCGCGCTGTCGTCGCGCACGGGCGCCGCGTTCATTGGTTGACGTTTTCACGCCGGGCTGCAGCATTATAGCTCGGTAAAGCGCGTTCCGCGCCGGTTATACCGCAGTCCCGGAACGCCAGAACCCAGGGACCGAAGAAAAACCCGACGGTCGAAGCGGCGGGGGTGTCGTCGCGCGCGACGAGAGCGACGAGAGCGAAAGCTCGACGGCGGCGTCGGCGGCGACGGCGTCCCCGTTGTGTATATGTATGCAGCGAGGTGGAGGAGGATTCCACGGGTTGGTTATAAAAGTTATCCCAAGCCCAGGAGCCAGTTAGTGCGAGACACTCTAGAGTCCGGCTGCGCTCTAACTACCCGACAGAATGGTTAGTTCAAACGCTCCTCTTCACGTATACAGCCCAACGTCGTCTCGACCTTTTTCCGCCTTTCGCCTGAAAATTCCACACTCCGAGGACGAGACGGAGAGAGAGGGAGATATTTTTCTCTCTCGGCGCTCCACCTAAAGTGGTGTTTATAGAATCTGAAACAGTCTCGCGGTTCTCTTGCCCTGATTATTCTGGTTCTTTTCGCGGCAACGGCAGTTCTGCGCGAACAATGGATTTTCGCGGTCGACCGATTTTTCCTTGGCAGTGTTAATTGAGTTTTTGGGGAATTTTCAATTTTCATTCCTCGACCGCCGTTTCGACGATTTTTAGTACGTGAACTAATCCGAACGTGTTTCTTGTTTCAGGATGACGAACAAGTTAAGAGTGAGTATTTTTTTTTTTTCTATTATTTTTTATGGACGGGTATCGGTATTCAAGACATAATTTTACTAAAAAAATTGACTGAAAATAATGTTCATTCTAAAAAATGAAATATCTAATTTATCGAGAACTTGCCATATTTTTCGTTTTTTTTACAATATATAAAAATAAAAAGTAGTGAATATGATTATTACAGAAATTAATTGTGTGCAAATTATAAGTTTTTACAATAATTAATGTTCTCGAGAAACTATTTTTTTTCGTCGATATACTCAGGCGCGCCGATTCAGCGCTTCGCAAAACTCCGCCGTCCGCGCGCGCGGCATCGTCGTATCCGATGCGCGAGCGAAACTCTCCTCCAATTTCTCCCGGACGAGCGGGAGGAGAGACTCTCGGTAACATTGTGGAACTTTTCATCGTGGCCCGCGCGGCGCGATGAGGCCGCTCGATTAGCTTCTGGCAATCGGCTCGCGGCATCTCAGTTTCCCGAATTGGGGTTGCTACGTGTAGTCACGATTTATATATCGGGCAAGTCCGAGATTTAAAGGGACCGGCCCCACTCCAACGTGCCACGCGAAGTTGCACCGAGCAAAACCCTCTCGCTCCTTCATTCGACTGCCCCCCTCCCCCCCCCCCCCCCCTCCGTCGACGTCGACTTTTCATAACGTTCGTGATAAGCTATCGCCACGAAAAATTTCAACCCCAACCAACCGCGTTTCCTTTTATTATTCGGGTCACTGTGGCGGAATATATTATGATAAAATATTTCCGGCCGGAGTCGAGCTCATTCCGTCGCGATAATTGCCTTATCCGTAATACACAAACCCCTGGGCGTATAAAAATATAAAATTCGCTTTGCGCGATACGAACATTTATGCTCGAACATGCCACTCGCGTTTATTGGCACCGCGCTAACATAATTATTCACCTTCCGCAATGCTTTGTTCCATCTTTTTTATTTTTTAACCTATTTTTTTTATCTTTTTTTATTTTTCATTCGATAACTTTTTATTATCTCTCGCTCCCTCGCTACTCTACTTTTTTTCGTGTACGCGTGCCGGCCAAGTACTTCGAGGTATAATAACGTTATTCGATACAAGCGAAGAGCCGGGAGCTACAAATTCTCAACGAGATCCCGATACGGAACAGGCTCGGGGCTATCGAGTGCACGACGCGCAGGCCGCGCGACGCGGTCGCCACGCTGCAACGACGCGCAGGCTGCGCGTCGCTGTGGTTTATCGAGGGGTCGGTCATTACGCGCCGAGCGACGCGCGGGCGGCGCGTCCGTGAAGCCCGAGATCCTTGTGCGCGGAATTCGTTTTATGTCACTGGAGAGCCAACGACTTCGCCTCCCCGACGCCCCCCGATGACTTCGCGTGGCGCGCAAGCTACAACGGCCCGAGCATAACGGGCAGCGGCAGCAGCAGCACCCGGGCATAGCCCAGCGGGGGGAGACCGGAGAACAACGACGAGATATTTTTCCTCGTTCGATCGCGCCCGCCCCGCGCGTACATTCCCCCCCCCCCCCCCCCCCCGGAGATAGCGGCATCGCGTCTGACCCACTATTCGCGTTGTACGAGCTACTTCTAACTCGACGACCCGAGTCAATTTGCGTAGCTGTAGCGGAAAAATTGCACCGTTTGACGGCGCGGGCCTCGGCGGAACGTGGAGTCGGCGCTGGAGCCTCAAGTGTTGGCAAAAAAAAAGAACGGAGGGGTGTCGAGATTTTGCGATTGAGAATTTGTAACGAATTAGCTACACTCTTAAAAGTGTTTCGCAAAAACTTCCATTACTGGTAAAGGAAGCCTGTTTACATAAACGGGTATATTAAATTTGATTTAAATGGAATGCAAAATTACAGTATTTTCTACCGAATCCTATAAAAATTTGGAAATGTAATATAAACGATAAGAAACTGAATATACAAAATTTAAAATTTGACCACATACGAGTATCAAATTCAATGTATCAGCTGATGAATCAAATTTTCGGTAACGTAAATTCAGAAACATTTTTAACAGTGTAATATTAAAAAAAAATACGATCACTGGATTACTTTTATTACATATGTAACATTAAATAAAAAAAAGAAACAGTATCGAGGGTTTCACGATTGAGAATTTGCACCGAATTGGCTAAAATTTTGTAATTAAAAAAAGATTGCTGGATTGCTTTATTTTAAGTATGTAACATTAAATAAAAAAATAAAAGAACCTGAAATTGTAGAAATGTTGCCAATTTAATCCAATTTAATCGACGAGCTTCGGACTCAGACGCCGTCCGATCGTTATACTAGTGGACACACACACTAATTCTGTATTCTTGCGCAATTCTCGCATCGCCGCGAGAATTCTGTCTCGATAAATAAACATCGATCGCCGTGACCGGGGATGATGTATATTATTTATGCATCGCCGGGCCGCGCGCATCGGCCCTCGCGAGCCGCACTGGGAGATACTCATCTGAGTTTGAGAGCGCGCGCGCTGGACGCGAATTTGAATTGGCATTGCGTGAGAATCGTCGTCGTCTTCGTAGTCGTCGTTGTCCTCGTTGATAAAAATGGAATCGGGTTGTCGCGCGTGTCCGCGACTTTTTTTTCGTCCCCAAACTCTCGAGCTTCCGGCGCCAGAAAACTTTTTTTTTTTTTAAGTTCGCCCGTGTCTCATATTTTTTTATGTTCAACTTTCTTTCAGTGCTCAGGAGAGCTTTCTCCATGTTCGATTCGACCAAGTCCGGGAAGATCGAGAAGGAAAAAGTGAGGACGATCCTCAACACCCTCGGGCACACTTTCGACGACCAGGAGCTCGAGGTTCTTCTCGAGAAGGAGGACGAAGACGGTACGTGTCGATGATTTATGCGATTTTTTTCTTTCGCATGCTCTATTTTTTTATTTTTTTTTTACTCAGAAAACGAAGTTGCTCGGTCGCGTTGCACACGCTGAACGACGCGATAAGTGAATGAAGTCGTATTTATAGAGCTTGCGCTACGTACACAAGGCTATGTAATCCTTTAGGAAAAAGGCGATCACCGTATATCGGAGCTGCCTTTATTTATTATGTCTCTCAAGGTGAATCTGCCGTAATCATACAATTCCGCTGGCTTTTAAACTTATACGCCGGGGCGATGCGATTGCACGTGCGCTCGCACCCGATCGATTTATCGATTTCGACCCCGTCGGTGGGCCAAATAAATCATGAAACACAGTGTATTACATATACCCGGCGCGGTGTAATCTCGGGCCGCGGGGCCTTCGGTTTAAAGCAGTACATGAAAATGAAAATGGCAAAACAGCTGGAACGTTTCATCGGAATTGCGTTTTTATTCAAATGCCACGCGCGATTACTTGTAAACAGTTTTATCAAATTTTGATGTGCTATTTAAAATCCAGTGAACATGGACTATCGATTTGAAGTCAAGAAATATTTGTACATCGACACAATGGCATTCGAATTATCATTATTTTCCATTAGTAAAATCGCTTTGCCGATATTTCGCTTGGAGTCGTAATTTGCGCGAAAGTTGAACGTACGATAAATCGAGGTGCTCGGAAAATCGTCGCGTTTAATCGCTAAGTGGCGCAGCGATTTATCGACGAAGCCCGATTCGTCCGAGTATATCGCCGACTCTCTTCGGGTGAGTTTCCTTAACGATGGAAAAAAAAACGAAACGGTGGAATTTTATCGAGTCGACAGCTGAACGAGGAGACGAAAAGGAAAAGTTTCGGGCCGCCTTTCTCGGTATTTCTATTAAAAGCACTTTTAAAGGGAAACAGTCTTAGTGACTCGGCCCTCGGCGACTATTTTAGATGCGACGCGGGGTTCGCGCGGCAATAAAAGCCTTAATTGCCGTCGCACCTATACCCGTCGCACTCCAAATATTTCCGCTAATTGCTTTCACTTTCTCGCGCCGTCGACGTCGTCCGCCGAGCGCGCAGCGAAACGAAATAACGGCTCAAAGTGCATCTCGTCAGTGTCACTTTGGAATGAAATTTCGCCGGGATGAAATTTTAACTCCAGTTCATTAAATGATCGCCATTTCCATTCATCATTATTTATGGACAGCTAATTACATTCATTAATGTATCATTGGATCATTTTTTATTCACAAAAAAAAAACTAATTATCCATCTCATAAAATTATTCGTCCCAAAGGTAATTTCGTTATAATAACCAAAGGTTAAAAAATAAAATGAAAATTATTCTTCATTCGATCGTTCGAAGGCTTTTTATTGTTATCGATCGCAGCTCCGATAACGAAAAGACCTCGCGGCATCGATAAACGAGGCGACGGGACTCAAAGTCCCGCGTCGCGATTCCCAACAGCGTCGTGATATTCGATAATGTTCTCGCGGAATCTGCGAGGCTTTCGAGCCGACCTTCGCGCTCTTCTTCGCCTCTGACAGTTCAAAGGGGAAAGAATCGACGCTGCGCGCGATGTTGCGATAGGCTTTGCCGGATTCTTTCTATCCACTCGGCACTCCGGACGAACCAAAAGAATTCCAGAAGGGATTGGACGAGAGGGGCTGCACCCGCTCGACTCGTCTCAAAAGGGGATCGGAAACTTTCTG
The DNA here is from genome assembly GCA_964034905.1 of Itoplectis maculator. Taxonomy (NCBI): domain Eukaryota; kingdom Metazoa; phylum Arthropoda; class Insecta; order Hymenoptera; family Ichneumonidae; genus Itoplectis; species Itoplectis maculator. The sequence continues at coordinate 3,486,904 of OZ035855.1, read as the reverse complement.
GAATATCTCGGTCGCGTCGATACGAAATCGCGAAGGGGGGTTGCGCCGGGTTGCGCGCGGTGGAAACACCGTATTAGCATTTATAGGTTTTCGGGTTCTCGTGACCGCGGATGCAAAGGCTGTGGAACGAGAGAGGTTTCGACCTCTCCGCTCGGCGAGCAAGCTCTACGCACTTCGCGTTTCCCCGGCAGCAAAACTTATGCGGCGTTCCTGGCGCATAAAGTGTTTGGACAACAAACATCATTCCCAGAGGCAGATATCGCGGGCTAGCACCGAAATATATCAGAGAATATAAACCAAACTCGCAGAGCCGCAGCGCAGAGAGTGCGACCACGTGTACAACGCGGACACCGCAGCGTCGCGTTGATAAATATATGTATGACCGATATATACGAATACCTGCGACCGAGTGTAACTGCGGGAGATGCTAGCCCCCCCTTTTACCCGCGCCTCTCCCCCCGCGTAAATTGAAACGGTCGCCGTGCAGCTCCGGCCATGTTAATGCAAGTATGCATAAACATTTCGGTATTTAATCGGCGAGCGTCGCACGTGCGACGCCAGCGTAAATAGGTGCCGCGGGTTCGCGGGCAGGTTGCATTAGGTTCGCCCGCGCGCGGAGGAGAAATGCTCGCTCGAATTTCCGCGTGGTGGGCAGAATTCTGTTTTACCGCGAATTCTGGTCGCGCGACAAACTGATGGAATTTCGGGCGGATTATTGAGGTTCGCATTGTTAGGAATTTTTGGTCATTAAATGGTGTACACGTCATTGTGAATCGCGTGCTTAAATAATTGTGATGGAAAATGGTACATAATAGCTTTGAACAGTGTCGCCACATTTTATCATTTTCGCTGTCGATTAAGTATAGTCCAAAAATTGAATCATCCTATTTTTCACCTTCACCGATGCGGTAGCACGATAAAAATAATAAAAATCGAAATTTCGCTGCCGTTTGAGTAGGCAATAATTCAAGTCATCCTATTTTTCACCTCCACTGATATCATTACAAAAAAAAAATCGACGTCCCTCGAGGACACTGAAAATTCGCGCGAAGCCCTCGACACGGCAGATGCACTTGAAAACTTTCTCAAGGGCATCGGAGGTTCAACGAGTTAAAAAAATATCACCTCTTCCGAACTCCGTCAGCGCGCAAGGGCGAAAAAAACATGCAACGAGAGCCCTTAACAGAGGCGCGAATCTCGCTGTCAGTGTCGTAAGGGCCGTGAAAACTGCGCAAGCGCGCGTGCGCCGAGGCCTGCGGAGAGTCGCGCGCGGCGCGCCGTGGAACCAATTTCGCCGGATACGCGCTCGAGCGGCTCGCGTTGCGAAGCGGCGTAACGAGACAATATTATCGAGGGGCGAGGGAGAAACGTCCGGAGGTTTCCGGAGGGCACCGACGATGCCGCCGCTGGCGCTGGCCAGGCTACTGGCTCTCGCTCTCGGCGTTCTGCGGAGATTCTCGTTAGCCGATATAACGAGGTGCGCTATATATCGGTGTGTTTCGCTTTGCATGTCGTATAGAACACGGGACATGCCGGGCGAAAGCGCGTGGATGCGGTACAGGCAAGTCGGGGTTGTGAGGTCTACACATATATATATAGCGACGAGAGAGTAGAGTAGAGGATGAGGGAGAGGAAGAGAAATAGGGGGAGAGAGTGAGAGAGACGAATAGAAATAGAGGGAGGGAGAGAGTGAGAGAGAGAGAGAGAGTGAGGACCTCGGGTAGTGTGAATCCCTTTTGCACGTCGTGTTCGCCAGTCTGGGCTAGCCTCTCGGCTCTCGCTCGGTGCGCGCCAGTCTCATCCCCGCACATAGAGCCGCATTTAACTCTCGTGTAATCGGCGAACCTCCGAGCTAGCTTCTAAATTAGTCGTGATCCTGGGGGGTTGGGTGGGCGGGGGAAGCTTGGAAATGGATAGACAATGCCGGGGACGAGGGAGGAGCAGGCCCACGCAAAAGCCCCACGAGCGTCGGGTTGAACACGTAGCCGTCGGGTATACTACGTCCCGTGCGGGCGACGTACCAGCACGCGGGGGGGACGACGCGTCGTGCACCTTTATTCGTCCTCTCAGTTATATCCCCGAAGGATATAACGATAAACGCACGCCGAGCGATATCGCCGCGAGTGTGGAACACGCGGATTTGGACACCCATTATTATTCCAAACACGTCGTAGCCATCAACGCTCGCGGGGCGCGAGAGTTTCGCGATCAATGGCCCCTGTACAGTTGATTCAGATTTAATCCCTCTCCGTGTCTCCCACTCTCGTTCCCTCTTTCTCCCTCCTCTGGATCTGTCCCTCCTCTGGCCTCGCCTCTGGCGCGTTCGCCATGTTCCGCGTCCGCAGCGTCGAGCGCGTTATATACCGCGCGCCATCTGTGCTTTGGAAGCCGGTGAAAACGGCGCCGACGGACCAAGCGACGCGATATCCAGTCGGATCGGAGATCGAATTCCAAATGCAATTAACGCTGTCGAGCCTGGACGCGATCGGCCGACGAAAGGGAGAACGGCGGGGAAAGCGACGCGCCCGCCGCGCGCATGTTGAACCGTAGACTGGAGAATTAATTTCGTAGTTTAATTTAACGTTCGTTGCATGTGTCCTGTGGTGTCTGTGGGAATAACATGAGTCTCCCTGCCAACCTGGCTGAAAGGCTGGATGGCTGGATGGCTGGATGGCTGGATGCTGGAAGGGTGAATGGCTGTTTGACTGCGTGCCTGGATGCTGGAAGGGTGGATGGCTGGATGGTCCTGTAATTGGTTGTAAGTTACAAAACGTGTCGTCTTATCGTATCTCATCTTCATTCTTCCAGGTTCCGGTGTCCTGAACTTCGACTCTTTCCACCGGGTGGCCAGCCACTTCCAGGAGGAGGACGACGAGGCCCTGCAGAAGGAGCTCAAGGAGGCCTTCCGGCTCTACGACAAGGAGGGCAATGGTTACATTCCGACGAGCTCGCTGCGCGAGATCCTCGCTGCCCTGGACGACCAGATCACCCCTGACCAGATGGACGGCATGATCGCCGAGATCGACACCGACGGCTCCGGCACCGTGGACTTCGACGGTGAGAATTTTTTTCCCGGCAACCTTGTTTCAGGTCGTCGCCGTGCTCGCGGCGCTGAAACTGGGGTCACTCGTCGCTATTCCGGGCAAAAGTCCTTGAGCCACCGTTGGGGTCAGGTGCAACGGAAACGCGCGGCCCAAAGTTCCGGATCCATCGTGGAGCGCAGCCGGAACGACCGCGATTTTGTAATTTTCCTCGCGGTTCCGTTCAAGCTCTGCGCGAGGTCGACCAGGACGGAAAGAGAGAGACTTGGACTCAAGCGGCGCGACCGCCGGACTAAGATTTTAATTGCGAGCCACACGAAAAGCTCGCCCGTCGCCTTCTCCATGGTCCACCCAGTTTTTGACCCCCCACCACCCACCCCCCTGTGATACATATGAAAGAGACCGCACAGCGGAGATTTAATTACTGCCCGGCTTTGTGCAACCGTTCGTCTCGGGTTTTCTCTCTGTGCTCGGACGGTTCGAGGCACGAGATGTGCACGAACTCTGTATATCGCCTAGCTCCACGTGTATATACCTGACGGACGATGAGGGGCGAGGTTGCCACGGGGAGACCCGATCCGAGCCCCTACCCCCTTCAACGGGAGCATGATTAAGCTGCGGAAATCTTGATATCAAGCCTCAAAGCTCCTCTCGGCCATTCAAACGTCGGCAAACCCGAGCGAGTGGCGACCGGTGAGATGCAGTCGCTGCGAGACGACCCACTTGGACGTCCTTAGTTTTTTTCACTCCCTTTTTTGCCTCTAACTCTCTCCCTCCCTCGAAAATTACCACACTCCGCACGTGGTACTGGAGACACGGATATATGGGCCAAACGAAATATCAAGGCTCAAAGTGGTTGATTTACGTCCTGTTTAGAAGACTGAGGCACGCTTATATATTTTTTTGCTAGAGGCAATTGCAGTGCTTCAGTTTTTAGTTAGATGCAATTGAACTGCTCTCGTTTTTTAATCAGGTGCAATTAGACTGATTTAGTTTCGTGATTAGAAGCAATGACAGTGCTTAAGTTGTTTTTTGTCGCTGTTCTTGAAGGTCTGACGAAGTAATTACTTTTTTCAAAAACGCTTGATTATCACTGTCCGAAATCCGGTAGTTTCAATTAAAACCATTGTCCGCATCGCGCGTCAATGTCAGCTTGTCACTTTGCGTAAATCCGCCACTATTATCGCCGTTAATATCATCATAATGCGAAAACTATTATCGCGCAGCTCATCAGTCTAACAGCAGGCGCTCGTAGAGCGTCAAGGTGAAGCGGTGAGTTTGGAGCACGAGGCGCGCGCGCGTATTCACCTGCGGGGAGGGGCACAATTAAAATTTAATTGCGCTTTTCCTCTTAATTATCTCGTGGTACTTGTCGCGCTTGCCGCACCGGTCGTCCAATCTCTCGGCGCGACTCGGGGCCCCGGAGCTCGGGACTCTCGAAGTCATCTCGACTCGCCAACTCGTCCCTCCATCAAGCCTCCGATCCTCGTCCGGGTCGTGCGTTTCAATACTCCTTCAAACAACAAATCATCGGTCACGATTGTTCGGAGCCGCGAGCGCCGCGTCATCGAGATATAACGAGCTCGATCGTTAATTACCCCCGCTGAATTTTTCATGCCCCGCGGTTTTGCGCAACCAGCAGCAGTTTTGCGTTTAATTTATTAGTCGAAAACGGGGGTTCACGGGGCCGTCGCGGTGACCGCGTGTGGCCGCCCGACCTGCAAGTTATTAGCTTCCGCGCCGCAAGTACATACCAACCGGTAAACCGGGCTGAGCTATGCAGTTCATAATTTTCCGGCAAGCGAAAATTATTTTGCAAAAATATAACCGCGTTACTTCCGGTGATTATGATAAACGTTTTTTTTTTTAATGAAACATTCCGGCTTGTGAATTAACGCCCACTGCAAATCTCGCAGTCGCGACATTGTCACTGCTTAGTTGTCTGAAAAGTTGAGTACAGGTGAAAAAAATATGTTACCGTTGGTTTCAAATCAAATAAAATAAAAATAACGTGACAAACAAAAACGTCGCAAAACTGTCATTCGCAGTATTGATAGGATATTCACGCCACGAGCTTAAAGTACTTCCAGTACGTACACACGGATTAATAAGACCGAGCGTTTCCGCTCCAGTGTGGACGTCACGCTCTCTTCCTGTTAGCTCCTCCGGCAAATATGTTGAAGCACTTTTGCGGTTGACACCGCTTTACCTCCGGTTTCGAGGACGCGCACGGCGCCCGATGACGTCGCGGCTGGTTCGCTTCGAAGACCTCTCAGGCCAAAGTCGTTTCGTCCTGGCGTGACAGAGCGTCGTCACGAATAATGCGGCTTATGCTGACGAAAGTTTATCGCTCCAACGTGAACAGCGTACAGGGGTCTCGGGGCCGACGTACACAACGTCTGGTCTACCCCCTTTCCCTTCAACCCTCTCGCCCCTCTTCGCTTTTGCCGTCGTCCTGACGGATTTAAAGTCCAAAACTATCATGGCGGCCATGTAATTTATTATCGCTCGGTGAACCTCGACTGGCATGTTCTAAAGCTTTGCCCTGTTTTCTTCCTTGCAGAATTCATGGAGATGATGACCGGCGACTAAGCGGACAGCTCAACGGAATTTCACCTCCCGGAGACATTTGCACCATCCACCGCGTGACCAATCCAAACACATCCACGCGTCAGCGAGGTCTTCAACGTGTCGCGCGTCGAAGATGCATTCAACACCTGCGTATTAACCGTCGTCGCGCAGAGTCCGATCTCACATCCGACGAATGTATCAAACAACCTTGTTTATTGCTTCGAATCGATAGCCCAACATGTCCAAAGAAGCACAAAGAAAATTAAATATATATAAATATATATTCTGTACTTTTGTACGAGCGTATTTTTTATTGACAACAATGAGGTTGAAGAAAGCCACGTTATCGGCCGCGAGGGCGGTCAAACGTGAGAGAAATAACAGTTGGCCGGGGGGTCAGCGAGTGGAAGATTTTAATTACGCCGTTAGCTTCGTCATGACGCCCCCGGGGCCCCGCAGCAGCTCTAAACCCGAGCCCGATAAATCCCGAGGCTGAAAGTACGGAGATTAAGGGTTCTCGGTGGAAAAGGTATAGAAAGCGGATAAAATGGCGCGCCGGGATGAGAACAACAGCTCCCGGCAACGGGAGCCGTAAGGAGGGTTGTATTGTTCGCCCGGAGTCTTTTATTTTCGCCCCGGCGACGTCGAAATCTTTCGGCCGCAACGTGCGAAATTCTTGTTTAAATATTCATTGTTCCATTCCATGAGGCGCACGCGAATACGGGCGACGTCGTGGGGGTGGGGCGAGAACGTGCGAGAGGATGTGACACGGCTGTGGCATTCTCCACGCGATTCCGTGCACCAACAACAGCAGCGGCAGAAGCAGTAGCAGCAGCAACAGCAGCAGATGCCGCTTCCCCGGGTGTCGAGGATTTAAAGTGCCATGCGCGTGGCCTGGGTTAGGGGAGGTGAAGGGGAGGTCTCGAGCCTCAGGCTGTTTCCGCTAGATTGTGGATGAAAGCTAATGGCCCGACGAGTCACCGACTGCCGGCCACCGCCGCTCGACCGATCCACTTTGCTCGCCAAGGCGGCTCCCCGGTTATGCAAAATAATGAATGAGAACACAGTGTGTATCGCGCGGAGCAAGTTTTTATTCACGTCTCTTCAGCGTCGGCTCGGTGGATGTACGTCGACGTGGGGCCAAGGTGGGGTGTGTCTTGTCCAAACGCGAGACGTGCGAACCCGGCCCAATGTGAAATCCATAGTACGCCGCCAGTATAGGTATATTCGGGCGCACTGTATTCATTCATAGAGAAGAGAAAGCGAAGAATGAATCGCGGGGTCCGTATTTGGACCTTTGCCCGACGATATCGGTGGCCCGTGCCTTCTCTGGCGTTTAGCCTTCAGGATCCGTACGTGTGTGGGCTTCTCGTTCCTGAAGCTCGATCGACTTATCGAGTGACTAGCGAGGAAGGGTTCTCTTTGTCCTCCTCCAACATTCATAACTCAGACTCGATTATCAGATAGTCAACCCAGACCCTTTCTTGCCCCTTGGCCATCAGTTTTTCTTTTCCCAAGTCCTTACGGATTATCCAATGTCTTCCATGTTCTGATGAATGCGACTTGGTATAAGACGTTCAAGCGCGGAGAGGATCTCACCAAGCTCGTGTTGTTTATGGCAAAAGGAATACACTAGTTTCATCGGTGGTTGCTTCCTCGCAATAAGTTCCAAGGCGACGGCATCGCCGCGTCGTTGATTGCGTGCGCGCTACTCGAGTATTCGGGAACATATCTCCTCCTGCTGAAGCCGCGCTAACCCGTTGCCGCAAACATGCAGCCTGCGGTTCGGTCTAGGCGACATTCAGGTCGGCTGTCTAATGAGACTAACAGTTTGCCCGCGCGTCGACATAAACGATCGCTACAATCGGGTTTTGAGTATGCGCAAGTTTGTCCCGAGACTTCGCGCCGAGCCCGATTAACACTGTTTTTGGGGTACATTGCAGAGGCTACGAAGGTGCATTCAGAGGTTGTTAATGGCTGCCATGGATTCTCGACACCCGTAAAACGCTGGGTTAGGACTGGGTGTTCTCTTCTCTCTTCATTTCTTCTTCGGCCTTTTACTACTTTCACCGGCTTCCTTCTCGTTCCTGCACTCCAGCTTTATCGAAGTGTTTGGGCAGTCGTGTAGCAGTGGGAGCCACATCCAGGGGATCAATAAGGAACCCCGGTGCAAGTAGCGTCGAAAAGTTATACCCCCCGTGGAGCGGGAAGAGTAATAGAAACGGGAAAACTGCGAAATTTCGACGATATGTAGCATAAGAGGGAAAACCCCGCTCAGTGATTTATTTAGCTTTTGAAATCGTCCAACTCTCTCTCTCTCTGCGTTCCTCTCTCGCTTTATCCTTCAGGTTTTGGTATTCTACCCGTCGACGAGTGCGCGCGATGCAGGGAAGTTCAGATATAGCCGAAACGACGCTGCAACTGTCGCCCTCACGGTTTTCCTTAGATTTCTCGCGAGCGATACGATGTTTCACTGGAATCGAAAAATTATGGGTCGCCCGAGGAGTTTCGCCGCGTCGGGTTACGGATATAAGGGAATTCTCGGAGGTTGATTCGAACCTGGATTATTCGATCCCTGAGGACCTTAAAATTTATAACGCAATCATGAATGCAGAAGCCGACGCGGCGCGGCGGATTCTGGAAACTGGATGTCCGGTTACGGTTTAAGGTCGTGAAAATTGCCTCGGGACTTTTTGCGATTCAACAACGAAAAATTGTGTACAGTAAAATTTTCTAATTCATTAAACTTTTTCGAAAGAAATCATTAAGTCATTTTAAATATAAAAAAAAATCTAAGAATCATTTTAAATCTCAATAGGAATCTTGGATACATTATAACCTCTTTCACTGGTTGAAGTCATCTGTTGCCATAGCCCATTAAAGAGTTGAATGCATATACATTGAATTGCCATCTTGAAGCACCGAATTCTTTAAGAACTTCGCTCATAGTTTTATTTTCGTCTGGACAGGATTCAGAGATTCAACTGCTTTTTGTGCGTCTGCGTCTTCTCGCACCGCTCGGCTTTTTATTTGCGAATGCTTTCAATTCGCTCCTTTGAAGGTCATGACTGCACGGGGAAGCCACGCACGAAAAGCGCGAAGTACAGGGCGCGTCGCGCGAAGCATCGCGAAAACAAAAACAAAAAGAAGAACTGACAGAGCTCTGATTCTGTGTCAAACCGCCGGGATCCTCCGAGCGGGCAGACGTCGAGTATCGAGCTCTCTTTCATTCTGCAAAGTGCGCTATAGCAAAGCCGGTTTTGTCGCGACTGCCCTCGACAACACTTCAACGTTGGCTATAGATGTTTTAAACGAGGATTCCTATTGCAGGCAACGTAACACTTTACTTTGAGTGGAAGAGAGGGCGGAGCCCGAGCTTTTTTCCCCCTCGGCTCACTTTCACCGGGAGCTTTTTTTCAAGTCATTTGGCACCGCGAGCGTTTCGCCATGGAAGTGCCTCGTGAACATTGTCATCTAGCGCCCGACGATAATCCGCAGATGCTTAAGTGTTGTTTCTTTCCCCGGCAAAAGGAGATCGTTATCTCCGTCATGGAAAATGACCCTCTTTGCGTCCTGACGCTGAGTAAAAAAAACACCGCGCTCGTTTGTCACGGCTGCCGCGATTGTAAAAGCTGTTAACAAGTTAACCGGCAATATTATCGAATGTTACCGGAATCAAGCGATGGACTTGAGAATCGATAAAATCCGGGACTGTGCGATGGCGCCAGAGGCACAGGGAGAAATAATCGATATTAAGGGTCGCGTGACTATGCACTTGTCTAGTGACCTTGAAACGAGTTAGTGCACTTATGGGTTAGAGTTCGGGAGTAGACGTGAGATTAATAAATAAACCGACTGCGATCGTCGGGCAAGTCGGGCTCGTCGTTGTCGTCGTTGTCGCCGTCGTCGTCGTCGTCGTCGTCGTCGCCGTAGTCGTAGTCGGAAAAGGAGGAGAACGGGTGCACCCAGCAGGGCATCGATCGGTCTCCGCTCCCCCAAACCGCCCTCGACCACGACCTACAACCACACGGAACCCCCCGAGCCACTCGGCTCTCGACGCGTTCTTGCTTTTTCCTCTTCCTCGTTCTCTCCCTATTGCTTTTATATCCGAGAATCGTACTCATCAGGAGAGCGCTCTAAACGAGGGCCTTAAGACCCTTCCCCATTGCAGATTCAGGGTGAGACCTCGCATTCTCTCTTTCTCACCTCTCACCTGATCTGGATCTTAAGTAGTCGTCGGAGGTCACGATACGTAGGATACCGCGTGAAAAACACTAATTGAAGTGAGTGCAGTTGAAGTTAGCTGATTGGACTGTCTACACATTGTCGATTGCTTCACAGAGGTCTAATTATATGAAGTCAAGGACAGCTCGCAATCTGTTATCACTGGGATTGCACTCATCAAGGAAATGTAAAAAAAAAGTAGATGATCTCGTTGACTACTCAGGCCGTTCTACACTTTTTAACCCAGATCTTCAGCTGCTTTGGCACGTTACAACTTCAAAAAGATGTCGTCTCTGCAGTCATGAGGAAATGAGAAAGAGAGAGAGAGAGAGAGAGAGAGAGAGAAAGAGTCGTTTATTACGTGCCCTGGGGCCAGGCCCCCTAAGAGCACCGTGCAAAATTATGTACATATACACCAATAATACAATACGCGCACTTCACATACTGCGCAGGCAATACAGTAAAACTAAATGTAACTTACTTCTAAATTAGCCTAATCGTAATTCTAACTCTACTTAATACTACCAACAAGCCACACACGCGTAACTTGCCGCCCCTACACGCCCGCGTCATACAAGCGCCGCATCTCAGCCAACAACTGATCCCGAAGAATGCGCCTGAACTCCCCCACTGTTCGACACCGCCGATGCTCGACATCCAAGGAGTTCCATAGCGTGCACGCCGCAACCGTGAACGACCGCTCGAAGCAAACCGTGCGCGCAAACGGCACAGCACAGTCCAACTCGGACGCCTGCTGCCTGGTCCCATAAGCCTGCGCAGGCACGGGCACCGAGATGCGCTCGCACAAATACCGAGGCTCGCCCGTCAACCTGATCGCACACACACACGCCCCCAGCAAAAGCTTCCGCCGCTGCGCCACCTTCAGCCATCCCAGCCGCAAATACGAAGGCGTAATCCGCTCGTCTCTACGCACGCCACACACGAAACGCACCCCCCGATTTACCGCGCGCTGCAACAGCAAATCCAGCTCGACAGTTACATCGGTAAAAAGCAAACTGCAATAGTCAACCTGCGATAACACCAGCGCCGACACAAGCATCTTTCGCACCTCGAACGGAATTCGACCGCGGCACAAATTCAGCTGGTATACAATACCATGCACCTTCCCAGAGACACGCGTGAATTGCTCCCGCCACGTCAACGTATTCTGCAAAACGACCCCAAGACACTTAACCGACGACGCAGAGAGAGAGAGAAGGAAAGTGCTGCACTTTCTGCATTTCCCGAATGAGAGTTTCGTGGAAATTTCACTGCATCATCAGGAGTCCAAGCGGACAAGACTAGCAAATGGTCAAACCAGGTCTCTCCTTTTACTTCCGGGCCATTTGTACGTCGTCAAGTATTCTCACTGTGTGTTCACCGCCGCGACCAATAATCCCAGGAGTGATATGAGGAGCGAATAACTGCAAAGTCCACACAGACGGAAGGTAATACAATTAATTGTTAAGGACCTTCGACCCGGGGCAGGGACTTTCGTATGCGAGCGCGGAGCTTCGCAACAGGAGGGGGAAGAAGTTTAACGAGCGAAGGTCTACGTAACTCCTCGTTCTGTTGACGTTGCATAGTTCACTCGTCGGAGTTGAGACGGCGTATAACACGCGGGCCACTGGGATCTGTTCACGAGTTAGTACGAACGACTTTCTCGTGCGGATCGTCAATTACGCCTATGTTTAATCGTGTTCTTTATCAGAATATGATGATTTCAGACTACTCAAGTTAGTCTCTTCGCATCAGTCTTTAGATTGTTGCTTGTTCACTATTAAAACGGCAACATTGGTTGTACCGTATTTCAAAATGTTCAATGAAACATGTATTTCATTTCGATATCTGTAATAGAGCCGAACAAAGACCATCGGGCCTATCAGATTCACATAGAAATCATGGCTGTTATTGTCCACCGAATGATATTTGCTCACTTTCCCCAACTTCCGAACGGATCACAACGGCCTATAGTGTGTGTTTTGCCACCAGCCTCCGGCTACGATGATAGATGTCCTTTCAAATCGGTTCCAACGTGCCCGCCTCGCGATTCGGACCAATGGGCCTGGGATGAATAGTCGTCCCCTCTCTCCCTCGTTCTTCGGCAAATCAAAAGATCTACCCCTCGGGTTATTCTACCAATCATGACGTGGGCCACATTTCGCGCCCAGCACTCACGGTCACACTTTTTATCCGTTGAAAAAAATCTCTTCGGAAAAAATCCCTGCGGCGAGGAGAAAAAATTGTCCATCGTCCGCCTTTCCTCGTTATGCAGTTTATTCCTGACACTTTCGTCGCTAATGCACGAGTAGAAAGGTGAAAAATGCGTGTCGTGCCTCCTGGCGATAAAACGGTGTTTATACGTTACGCTTTGACGCCGGAGAATAATGCGTGAGCCATATTTATGGTCACTGGACACTCCACTTTCGTTGCGTCGTGTGCTGGCGCATTTTCAACGCGCAAGCACAAAACTTTACGAGTTTATTATTATTATTCCGCATACAATTTCCGCGCGGAAAAGTTGCGGCTATTTTCACGTCATCCATCGTCGTCTCGATGAATTACTTACTGCGCGTCACCTCGTGAAATGTTCCGTTAAATCGGGGTCGCAGGAAAAACAAGATTTGTATTCGACACGATTGTGTTAATCGTAAAAGGTAGGGCAAAGGGAATGAAAAAATGTAATAAAATTAATAGAAGGCCCAAGAAACACCAGAACTTTTTGTTATCACATGCATCGTTCGTCGTACCCAGTTTATGAATCAAGCTGTAGTATAAGTGAAAGGGTTTCGCGTTGCCTGGATAAGTGTTAAACGTGTGAGCAGAGGGTGTTGTGCTGTGCATGCCTCATCCAACATTCGCGTGTTACCTGCACGTGTACGTGATACCAGCCAGCGTTATAGCAGCGGGCATGCACTTTGTTTCGCGACGTGCGACTATTACGGCAGTTTATATTAAAAGATGTACGAGTCCGGATGTTCTTTTCAAACACGAATGAAGTTTTAATCGGCGTAAGTACCAACCAAAGTCAACAGTGTATATCTGTATTTCGTGTCAAATATACTCGCTATGTCTACAAAAAAACGAACTCTGTCTAATCACTAAGGATCTAATCGAACCCTAGTATAAACATTGTCTCTAAAAATCCAAGAAGGGTAAAATATGATTTCCCAATCACTTGATGACGAAAAAAGAACAACAGCATTTTTTGATCAATCGAAATCGAAAGAATTGTAATATCTTAGCGCAATTAAATTAGTATTAGGTAATCGGTTGGTCAAAATATAAAATTGTAATTTTATTTCGTGACTCGTCAACCAGATTTTGCCCGTCCATGCTAAGTATAAAATTCTATGAGTAACATGTTTCTCTCTAAACTAGTACTAGAAAACTCTAGCTATGTGGATTATGTGATCTTCGTATGTACCTGGCTCAGGCTTCTAAAGCTACTTGTACTGGCGCTGCGAGCCTGCAAACACAAGTACAGTACAGGTCACCAATCACCACACATACTGCAGTTGGAAAGTAGAGTATAGTATAATAGATAAGTAAAGTATAGAGTAGTAGTAGTAGTAGTAGTATTCGTAGTAGTAGTATAGTAGTATACAGGTACAGAGTGGATATAAAGTAGATAGAGAGACATTGCATAGCACAGCGAATGGTTCAAGTGAGAGGTCTATTGTATGTTACATTGATAATATGCTGTTGTGTCGTCGCTACTCGAATCAGACAGAGTACGTATTACAGTGCTTCGTTAATTAAATAGACAAGCCGTGTACAGCTGGAAATACGATTGAAATACCTTTCACTCTGTGCGCCCGATCAATCGCGCCTCGTGTGAAAGAAAATCCTAAGGCGTGGCTAAGTGCATTATTTTTGTCAACTGATGTATTCTTCTCAGTCGATGCTGACTGAGTAAAAAATCGAGAAGGAAATGATGTATGTACAGAAATGCAATTATTTCGTATTCGCCGAAAGAAACGTTCGTTTTATAACTGCATATTTGTTTTAAAAACTTTATTACCAGTAATAAAAAGTTATTTGATTTCAAGTCCATACATGTGCAATTCGCCAGGCTGTGTGAATTAAAGTAGGTTATTTTTTATTGAATAGTTGAGGCTTTGATTTTTATGTATTTGTACACTATCAGTTGTATCCGGTGAACTAAAAATGCAGTGACAAAAACTGGTGAGTATGCTGTGACTGCAACGGAAATACAATATTTGTTTCATTACGTACCTTAAATTTCAGGAGAAAATAAGGGGAAAAAACATCTTTCAACAGACGCGCGATTGAAAGAAACACAAAACATTTCTCGTGCGAGGTACATCGCCTATTCCAGTCGTAACGCGTTCTGTAGACACAGCGCACAAGTATAGCACACTACACATCCAACATTTAATGCGATGACGTGAATTTTTTAGTTCTATATATCGAAGAATTGGAGCGTACGTTTTATGTGCGCTTTTCATAATATTCGTCATTATGTAAACATTTGCGCAAAGTACCGTTGACCCTTTTTCAGTAATGATCGTTCCGTTCATACATACTGCTTTGCAACGCAGCGTGAATTTATTCCGTGTTTAAGGAAACCGGTATAATGGCTATGCTGTATTTTAGTTGTACATAAAAATATACAATAGTAACGATTCACATAGTAAAATCTCCTCGCTGCCTAACATTTTCATTTTTTATTTCGCCGAGACTCATCACTTATAACGATTACCATACCTACCTCTTCTTCTTTCGATCAAGGTTTGACGTACAATTAAATAAAAAAAGAAGCCCTTACAAATTACAACTATAATATTAACTGTGTGTTATCATAAATTCAAAACTTACAATAAATGCCAAGAAACCAGGATAAATATTTCTGAGCTTTGATACGCTGTCCGCATGAATATGTAGCTAGATTTAAAAAAACAAAATGTAGGCTCATTACGCGCGCTGATAAAATATTTGTGCCGAAGGAAGCACAACGGATCTTGACAGTGAGCCGAGCGTGGGTCATGTGTGGCCGCGATGTAGGTCAGCGAGACAAACAGAAGATTCACCGTAACCCTGACGCAATTGTTTGACGGCCAGAAATGCAGCGGAGAATCAGAAAGAGAGATTTCGCCTCCTCCGGGAGCGAGTCTCGAGTCCCTGATGCTCGCGAGTCGGCTCACAGTGAAAATACTGCACGGTTCTCGAGACTCGGTCTAGCACGCATTGTCATTTTAATTGGCAGCACTCGGTCCTCGTTTTGCAAACGACTCGCAACGACAACGTGCGCAAGCGGGACAAACGCGCGATGCGGCATCCAAAGCTTCGCGAAAACGTGCGGAATGAGTTTTGCAATTCAACTACCGAGAGACAACAAAAAGCTGCCTCTGTAACAGCTGCACAAAGTACTCAATACACTCGCCGAAACGAGGCTGACAAATATTTGTAACAAACGTTAGATTCAAAGAATTTTCGTGTCCCGCCGAAACGTCCGACGAGAGGAGCGGAGAGACCGACTGCGATGACCGAGATAAAAGCTCGGTATCTCGTGGACGAAGTTGAGTTTCTCGGGAGAAAGAAAAATACTGGAGTAAATCCCTGTCCTCTCGAAGAGAATCTACTGACGATGAGAGCACCTCCCGAGCGAGGAGCCAAGATTTGAAATCTCTGTGGCACGTGGATATATATAACGGAGTTCCTTATAAGTGGACGTCCAGCGAGTTGATTGAAGAGTCCATCACAACTTTGTCTTTTGTACAGCTTCCTTAGTCCCGCGAGTTCGGGCGGACAAATCAAGGGGCCGCGAGATTTGCAATATAAAAGACGCGAATTGACTGGATTCTTTCAGGTGTTAAATTTTCTTTTCCTGAGAAACTGAGTCAAATCTGCCTCGAGCTGAAATTGCCGGAGCGAACAATCGGATCGTGTTGTCCCTTTTTCGTCGCGGTCAAGGGTACGAACGATACCAGACCGAGAGGACTCAATTAGAACGGCGATTTGGTTGGTGCCGAACGAGACAACAAAGATTCCCCGTCGGTTCTGTAATCAAGCCATCCGACACTTGGATGTTTGCAGTCTGTGCTGCTGCAGAGTGTACACGGGACATCCTTAAAGTACGTCGTTCTATATACCCGGAGCCAGCTCTCTGAGGTTTAACTGCGTCGTACATAGCAGAGTGATGCGGAGAGCGAACACTCCACAGAGCTGCCGGCGATGCCTTGGGACACCTGCGCGCACCTTCCACCGTTCCTGGCTGGCGATGCCGAGTTTCGCGAGTCTCTCTCTCGCCTGGGATACAAACGCAAAGGGGATATATGAGCCTGATACCCGCGAACATTCTATCCAGCCTGTGGCGGCGAACATGCCTGAGAGCCCAGAGACGATGGGCACGACGGCGGCAGCACCAGGTGTCCCGATTGTCTTTGCCCTACGTTCACCGTGAATTGCACTCGGATCTCGTCGTGTTTACCAGGTTGCCATAATCCGCCCGTGGAGAGGCAGCAGGTACATTCGCTTGGCCTAACGCGCCGCGCTTTGTAATCCTCGACAACATATGAGTCCCGCCACCGAATGCAAATATTCAACGTCATTAGGGCTGTCCTCGTGGAAACCCCGAGGTGCTGTGATTTTGCCTCGTTAAAAACAATATTTGGCACAAAAGTTTGGAACTTCGTTCCAAACGCTCGTTTCGAACATGTTCATCAATGTTTTACAAGCCCTGAATTGTCGTAATCCACGGATTGAAAACAGTAACGGTGTAATCGAAATAAATAAAAAAACTCGTCGACTCCCGATACAAACTCAATTATTCCGTCGGTATCGATGAGCTAGCGACGAAAATCAGAGTACTCGCGCTCGACCCCCGAGCCCCGACGGGGTCGGAGTGATTCAGCGAAGTGCCTCTTAAATTCGCAGGTCGTTAAGGTTCCAAGCGTTCGTGAACGCCTGCTAATTGGTTTTCGTTATGAGATCGTCGGGGCGTGCGTTCGCGTTGTGAGGCTAATCGCCGTTTTCACCGCCATTCAAACTTTCCACCGACGCTGGTGCGAAATATATCGACTTCGACACTTTCGCGGATTGGACGATTTGCACGGTGCATAACGCGAATAAAAACAACAACAACAACAAATAATCATACAACCGTTCAAATTCTAGGTTAAGCGTGACATATTTTCAGTGGTTGTAATTTGTGGAATTGACAGTTTCCTGCGTTATCCGCTTGCGGTTATCGCGAGATTACGCGACTCTTGGTGTTTTGACGATATAATTAATTTTTATAGCAATTGCGATCCTCGACATTTAGCAACAGCCATAACGCAGAAAGCCACTTTTTCACGTTTTTCCGCAGACTTCGAGCTATCAAAAAGCAATATTCTCGCCGGGCGAGCCGAGGCTCAATAATGAAGCAGGCTTTCAAAGGCGAGAGGCGCGCGTGGTGCTAGTTTTTTTTTTCGTCTTATCTACTATGATAAAACTTTAAGCGGATGGGGAGGGGGGTTGGAAGCGACGCGTACGCGAGAATCGAGGCGCGAAGCGAGCGGGACTCCGTACAGACTCGAGAGCCCGCGGCTCGAGAGTGAGAATCCTCGCCATCGCGGCTCTCGCGCCCACAGCCTTTAAAATCGTTCAGGCTGTTTATTTTCTTCGTCGAAGTGAAGATCCGTGTCCTCGTTTTTTGTTGCGTCTCGCCGCGGCAACTTCGTCGTTCGCGGCGTTCTCAAAGGGTCCGACGAGAGCCGTCCAAAAAGACGGGAAAAAGTAGGTAATGCGAGCTGGAAAATATTGGGCATATTTTTTTTTTCGACGAATTTAGCCTCGCGACTGCAAATTTTTTGGGAAGGAAGAAAATCGTGTTATCGCGTCCGTATTGCATGGGGAGCGTGGAAAAGATGTCGCTGATGTTTACTGCCGATAACCAACGACCTTTTTCCACTTAGGATTAAGAAGTGGATCAAAACGTCACCTCCTAAGCCGAAGAACTTTTTCCTAAATACCACAGGAAGAATTCGCGTTTGATAACCACTAAAAGTCGAGCTGATCGTTTACCGATGACGAGTTTTTTGTGTTCTCACGTTCAAACAACGTTTTCGAAGTCTCGATAAAATCGCAATAAGTCGATAAGCGATCAGTGATCACGGATTCGGCGAACAACAGAGCAGACACTCGAGAAAGATTGGATTTTCCGTCGGTGCGTTCGGATCCGTCGAAAGATTTTTTTATTTTTTGTTTCCTTAATCAGAATCCCGTTCCTGGAGGCGCATCTTATCTCTGCTCATTTATTCGGGAGTAGCGCGTGCAATTTCGCGCCTGGGAAGCGCCGTAAATCCGAGCAAGTTTCTCTGGAAATACACGAGCAAAGCGCGAAGAATCACTCGACGATAAAAAACACAGACACTTCGCCCTCGTGAGATTTATTTTTTCGATTCGACCTTAGACCCACTCGAGATAAGTTCGCGATGACAATAGACATAAGGGATGGGGGTTCGGAATTCCACGGGGTATGGTCGCGGGGGAGTCGATGGAAAAAGTATTCGACGCGGGGAGCACGGAAAAGACGAGGCTGCGCGGCAGTGCTCGACGGAATAGATGTTTCATCTTCGCTCGCGTCGATCGACACACGCGGCGAGTGATTTTCCGTTAGATCGATACGAACGTCCGGGAGAGAGGGACCCAAGTCGATTGGCCGGTCGGTTCCATCGCGCGTAATCGAACGAGACACGCGATTGCGAAGAGGTGGCTGATGTGCTCTTATCGGCTATCAACCTTTCTCCATGGAAGCCGCCGCGTATATCTCGCGAGGCGAAACACATCGTGTGCCAGGCCGAGTGAGAGAATCAAGCGGAGAAAGAAGAGGCGGAAGCGGAAGAATAAGAAGAAGAAGAAGGGAAAGCGAACCACCACGCGGTCTAACCACGTCAAGACAGTTTCCTCCTCGTCTTTTCCTCTCGCCGCTCATCCGCAAAGGAATCGATCCGAAGAACCGTTCATCCTCTCGTTACCCCATCCCTCGTTCTCACCCCCCCCCCCCCCCCTCCCCCGTGGGAGAGGGGTGTCTGAGCACGCGACTGGCTCGGCCCAGAGAGGGCGGCTTCCTCTTCCCTTCTCCGCGGCGGCGGCGCGCGCGAGCGGCCTTTTTGCCGTCCCCGAGAGTTCCGTCAAAGGCTTAATTCGCGGCGCGGGCAAAAGAGCAAAAAGCCTTCAGGGAAATAGACCTTCGGGGACCGGAGGGCGAAAAAGACGGTGGAGATCGAAGAAGATCAACGCGCGCGCGGTATACACGGAAGTTAATTAACCCGCTGCAATGATAGAGCTTCCACGCGACAGGACATTGCATTTCGTCGCTGGTACAAGATTTCTGGGTGACGTAATGAAGGATTTTACTTTTTTTTTTTTTCTTACTCTTTCATCTCTCGCTATTTTGCCTTATCCACTTTTAGCCACAAATGACGCGGTTTGATAAGTGAATATAATAAAAACAAAAATTCACACGTCAT
Organism: Itoplectis maculator; assembly: GCA_964034905.1. NCBI lineage: Eukaryota > Metazoa > Arthropoda > Insecta > Hymenoptera > Ichneumonidae > Itoplectis > Itoplectis maculator. The sequence continues at coordinate 3,467,589 of OZ035855.1, read as the reverse complement.
TACTTTATTACGCTATTATTGATTTTTTTAGCGATTATCATTGATTGCTGGCAGAATATGAGGCGCGAGACACCTCGAGTGATTTTGTCGCGGTGCGTCTGACCAAACTCGGGGCGATACTAGTGACTCCGGCCTATAATGAAAATAAAAAAATTCAAACGTCATTACATTTTCACGTTATTGTTCATTTTTTTTCTTGGCAGCTACCAAGAAATTATTGTGAAATTAATTGCTGACAGAATTTGAGGGGCGAGACACCTCGAGTGATTTTGTCGCGGGGCGTCTGACCAAACACCGGGCGATACTACTGACTCCGGCCTCGGGCGACGTCTGCTCAGCGCTGATCGCGCCCCCTGGCGCCGTCCGACGCCAGAACTGCGCCGAGCTGCAGTGTCAACGACTGTGCGACACGTCTGATGGGAATAGTTCATATCTGCGCCGCAAGTGAATTCACCGCGGGGTCCGGTTTCTCGCCTCTGTCTCCTCTATATATTTCTCTCCCTCTCTCGCCGGCTCTCGTGGCCTTTTCACCGCAAGATATACACCGCGCCCTCGCGGCCGCAGTGCCGCGCTGAATATACTCGAGCGCTCGGCGCCTCATTGTACGATTCGTAATGCATTATACTCGTCTGGATGAGGCTATTAGCTTTTATTCATGCGGACAGCGGGCGTTGAAAAAATAACGAGGTCCGAGCGAGACCGGCGTGACCTCGTCTTGCATCGGCGTCGTAAGAGCAAAGGCTGATCCGCGTATTTGTTCAGTACAAAAAAGAAAAAGGCCACTCTCGGAATTATCGATAACGTCTGCACGGCTCGAGCGCGAATCGATTCGAGCCGTGGTTCCGATTGAAATAAATATAAAATAAAAAAGATAGCGACATTGGACGTTTTTTTACCTTGCTTCTGTTTCGTGGTGCGAAATCTTCCTTGCTGGCCTTCCGTCTCTTGTCCTTGAGGATCATCCTCGCCGCCGCGAAAGCCATCTTGACTCGAGTCCGGGCTTTACGCGCCGCTGGTCGAAGATACGAAGCACTTCCGGTTGAGAATGAAAACCCAAAGCGACCGAGCCACAGAATCGGACCGCACTCTCCGACACCGTCGAAACCACCCGGAATTAATGCGAAACTAATATTATTGCCTCGCGAGAATCTAATTCGCAGTCGGTAACTGCTGTAACAATAATTCGGCGCGATATATCGCGCGACTTTATCGACTCGACGTAAACTCTAGTATCACTGGTCTATATTTCCAAGCTAACTGGCGAGCCAATTGTGTGCCTCTACGATTTTCGTATTATTTTTTTTCTCGTTATCCACACGTCCCGCGCGGTACGTCTGACGATTACGAGAGAAACAATTGATCGTCGAATTGAACACTAACGACTAATCGTCGAATTAAACAGCCGCATTGACTAGAAATATCCGCGGTTGTTTTGCTGAGCTTTTTGTGAAATTGACAGTCGATACTTTTGGTTTCTAGCGACTTCGTCGTGGAGTCCGCGCGACCGTGAGCTTTCCCGTCATTGGCCGTCGCCGTCGTCGTCGTCGGCGTCGTCGGGACGTCGGGACGGTGATCTTTCTTGATAGGTCGACGTTGCTGCTTCTGCTGCTTCTTGTTCGTCGTCACCGCGTTCACTACAAACATTGGTCACTGTTGCTTGTTTCTCGGTTGCGTGTGCGTTTCGTTTACGTTCCCTGTATTCCGTTCGCGGGGATTTTTTCGCTTTTTTTCCTCCTCTAATCCCCGTTCACCTGGTCGTCGTTACGGTTGATGCGTGTATAACTTGTACCGATTTTTCTTTTTTTTTTTTTTTACTTTTTTTATGTATTTTATTTTAGTATTCGTCACGTCTACATTTCACTCGTTACTCTGAGTCGCGGCTGCATCGCCCCGCCGTTGTGTGTGTGTGTTTGGTGGGCTGGCTAATTGACAGCTATTGCGATATGGCCATGGATCTAGAAAGAGGAAAATATGTTGATGCCGCGCGAGTCGAGAGCACAGCTTCGATGGTTCTATGCTCGAATCGGCAGCTCGAATGAGAAGCCTCAGCGACGACAATAAACGACCCGGCCAGGTCTTCGACGACGAACGGAGCATCGCGTGTCCCGAAAGATTGGGAGAAATCTCGTTGCAGGTTTTCCAAAGCTCACGGCCAAAGCGTGTTGCCACCATCGATGCTTCTCTTCGCGGTTCGTGTCCGGTATATTCGCTTCCCCCCCCCCCCCCATCCCTCGGTCACTCTCAGCGCCGGCGAAGCGTCTGCGTGGTAAAAAGCTCCACGCTCCGTTTCCTCGAAAGTTCGGAAAAATCGAGTCTCCCCGACGCGAAACTACCCGGTGCGCGCTCGGCACTCTCGGTGAAAGCCAGCGACGGAGGAAAAAGGGCGTGGAGAAAGATTCGAAGGTCTCGCGCCATGAGACGCGCGCTCGGGTTTTCTGCCTCGTCGTGATCTCGCAGTTTGTCGCGCTATTTTCGAACGAAAACGGCGCTGTGCCGCGGCTTGGATACGCCGGGAGACGGCAGCGGCGGTTTCGCCAGAGCGCGACGGCGTTCGCCGTGTTGCAGCAAACTTTTATTACACGCGCTCGACGCCCACGATGTTTGCTGAATTTCCCCGGGATAACCGCGACGCACGGCTGTCGTATATAACGCGCGGTATCGCCGCTGAGGAGAGAACCCGGAACGCGACGAGGAGAGAATGTGTCGAGGCTGTTGCGAGCATCGTTCGTCGATTCGACGTTGCGATGCGTCGTACAGTCAGACCGTTGGGATTGCTCCGCTTGTGTGCATAACAGAATGTTTGGTGTGCGGATATTTTTCTTTGACTCGAAGAACGATTTCACGTCGACGACTAGTTGCGATTTTTTTTTTCTTCGTCTCGACGTTGCATGCATCCTGGAGCAAACCAGTCCGGATTGGTCATGCTTGTGTACACACGATGACGTACACGGAGAGAAAATTTTGGGGAAAGTCACTATACTCGAATAGCAATTGAGAAACATTCCGGAATTTTGGTGATTGTTGCCATACTCGTGGACATATACAATAAATTTTCTATCGCATATTCCTACAAGTATGAGAAAAATCGCCAGAATTCCGGAATGTTTCTCAATTGCCACAAAAGTATAGTGATTTTTCCCATATTTTTCTCTCCGTGTACAATTGCAATTGTACGTCGTGCAATTCTGCGTATCGTGTATTTCAATCGTAACACATGTCGCGACGGTGAAAGTCTCCACGCGAAATCGCGTAATCGCGTTTACGGTCAACCGCTGTTATGACTCGAGGTGCTTATTGAGGACGCCCAGCGAGATTCTGATTATAATTAGGCGGATAACAGCTTCGGTCTCGCGGCAATAAACGTTCGCGTTCGAGGAGAGAGCAGATGCGAAATTCGTTTACGACGGGACGTTTACGTTGCTAGCTTCTAACGATCGTCGTTGTACACCAAGTTTTAATGACCGAAATGTTCCTTTCGATACCGGCGATGCCGCGCCACTGACAACGGAATTAACGTCCAACGACTTTGATAACGATAACGCTTTATTGACGGATATTGCGTTATTATTTCAGAGACCGCCGGCTTATGCGTTCCTTGTTTCTGCAATGAAAGAGGAATTGATATTGCTGAGCTCGTACGAGGATGATTACGCTCAAGAGATTAGATCAATTGCGGTACAGTCGAGACAATATAGCTCTTGGACACGACGCCGTTTCTGGGTCAAACTAGCCACATTTTCCGACCCTGCTGATCAACCTTTCTGCTGGGTAAACGTTTCTCCGAAATTTCGCAGCTTTCTCAGTTTTTAAGAATCAAAGAAATCTGGACTTGTAGATCCCAAAAATGTGTAGACGATGCATTGCTGTCGTTACAATTTGATTGTCAAAGTAAATTACAAAAACCTCTAACGCGAGGGCGATAAAACTGTTTAACATAACTTCGCGCTACTTTATTTTTTTACGGAAAAGTTTCGCGTGTAAATTCCGTCCAACGGTGAGTCGCGAGATATTCTCAATTCCATTCGCAAAATTTGGCAAACGCCGTTACGACTTACACATGTAGGAGAAGGTTCAATTTCTCTCGCCCAATTCCCGAAGGATCGCTTGCTGTTTTATACCGAGGATTGGATCGGCTGGCAGGGGGCAAAGGGGGCAGGAGGGATATACTGGGTGCCGATGCACACCGCGAGGTTCTGGGCGAGGTGGAGATCGCGGGAAACGGTGCGGCGAGACCTCGTCGGCTTGGCAAACCTCGTTGCTCTATCGGCGTCTGAAATTGCACGGAAATGTAGTCCCGCATCGAACTCATCCCACTCGTATAACCGTCCGCGGACTCGCGCAATTCTGTATAATCGGGGAAGGGGGACGAGATGAGGGGGTGGGGGATTGGGTGCGCGCGGGGTCACGCGGATTTCCGGGATGAATCGAACGGTTAGCGTGAACGATGTGCAGCGAAAACCGAAGCGCCGCGAAATGCACGTATTTCGCGGTTAAATTAAGGAGGCTCGATAACCGCGACGACAGTTGCGGTGCGATAATTCGGTGACAGGAATATTCAAACCTCAAAAAGCGTAACCGTAAATTTTTACGTCATATGTAGCGAAAATTGATTATTTTATTTTTTCATGCGACAAACAAAATCGAGTTTTTTTTATTCCTCCTAGAGAATTAAATTCTTTATGCGCATAACTCGTGATTAATTGTATTTCTCCCTTTTTTTTATTTTGTACTAGGCTAATCACACGCACTGGCGCGCGTGCCCGAGATACCTTTGCGCTGCTGCGCTCTTATAAAGCTTTGAAAGGGTAAATCGCAACTAAAAAACCCTAGTTTAGTTGATATAAAAAAAAAAGAAATTTGTCGTTTTGTTTGTAAGAAATCCTAGATCTGGCCGCCGGGCCGAAAACCGCCCAAATCGGGGTCACCATAGGTTAATCTGTGCTGCAGCGCTCATTACGACAAACTGTCAAATCTCCAGCTGTTAAACAACGACCTGCTGGTCATCACGGCCCTCGACCAATCAGAGGCCGAGTTATATCGACAACAATGGTGGCCCATGCACTTTTTAATATAGGAATTTTTGTGTCACGATCCAAAGAATTTGGAATTTTCAAACGGCCCGCGTATACGTAACCTTCGTCCAACGTCGATAATGTTGGCTAGAATATTCCTGGTGACACGGTATTTCACCTCGCAATTACGCCCCTTTAGTCCCCGGCGCGGCGTACCCGTTCATTCGCGACCGTTCGTACGACGCGCGCGACTGCGTACGCGGTTGGACTCAAATAATTTATGAGTATCGTCGCGATACCGTCGCGTTCTTTTTCCCCCCCGTTCAATCGTCGACGTAGGCCAGCCACCTAGCCTTGGTATTTGCAATGGTACGTCGAAGCCCATGCATGTCCGCAGGGCACGGAAGCTTATCATTGATGGGAGTCACACGCAAAGTAAGCGCTTATTCTACATGCGAGCCACTATTATCTCTCGTAGTCGCTTTTTCCTCTCTCACGTTTTTCTGTTTTTTTTTTTTTCTTTTTTTTTGCAAAACATGAGTCACACACTATTCTAGCAGGGATGTTGTATGCGGGGTAATAACGCGACGCGTACGTATCCGCTCAAACAAGGGTGTGTTCCAGTTCCCTCGTCACTGACAATATAATTTATAGCCGGGGCCACTGCAATTTATTCCTAGTTTCGAGAGTACCGAGAGAGCTACACCGTAAAACGCCCGAGTAAGCCATGGAAATTAATTATCATCGTGGATTGATGAATTTTTCAGTGAGTCGCTAATTAACCCTCGAAACGTCACTCGAGGGTCTTCCGAGTCTCGTTGATGTTTCTCCGGGACCGCAAGATAACATTTTATTTATTGTCTTTGGACCGCAAGATAACATTTTTATTTATCGTCTTTGCTTCATAATTGTGTTTTAGAAGAAACTTTTTCAGTACCACCAAATGTGTTGAACCTTTTCTTACAATTATAGCAATTTATTTTCCACCCGGAAAATATATGCAATGAAGTTTTGTATGACATTTCGACGCGCCGCAGTGTCTCGAAGGATTTGTCGCTCCTATTGTGATTATTATTTTGGTTTCTCGGTGGATTAATTAAATTCACAATTAATAATTTTCACCGGGTGCACGGAACTCGGAATTGAAGATTTCTATCCTTCCGGAAGAGGTGAAGAGGATCAGGGATACATCCCCCCAGGCCACCGAACTCTCTCGCCGGCGTTGCGCTTTCTTATAATCGAACTTCCTGGGCGCGGTGCAACCGACGAAGAAATAGGAAAGCACGGACGAGCATCAACCCGACTAATTGCAAAACTTTTAGCAACCTTGCGGCACACGGAACCGGACGGACGGAATTGAAAGGGCGGAGGCTCGGTGTACATTGAGCAGGTTATGGAAAAGGCCTCCCTTGGCTCTGTTTAACTATATACAACTGTAGCCTATACACGCAGTTGCTGCTTTATTGATATACCGCAATCGAGCAATGAAAACCGAGTGGCACGTTGCAGCCCCTCCCCCCACCCTCCCACTCTCTCTCCCTTTCGCAGTAAAAGGGTGAGATAAAGAATATACGTAATAACTTTCGATAAGATTCAGGTGGAGCCATTGAAACTCTCGAATGAATTTTTCCTGAATCGCGACCGTCCGACGTCTCGGGCATTCAGCGCGGAGGTCCATTGAAAAATTGCCTCGCTCTCGGCGTCCCCCGTTCTCTGTATATCACTTCGATGGCCGAGCCTTTCCTTTTCTGATCACAAGAAAGTTTAATCAAGTTTGTATCAAAGGAGACCCGAGAGTGAGAGCGAGAGAGAAACGGCGTCGACTCCGGTGCTGGTGATTCTACGTTACGACACACTTGGAGAAAAAGAAAAAAAAAATGATCGTAGGTAAAAGCATGAGAATTGACGTTGTCGGACGTCGAGAAGAATTGAGTAATAAGCGAAACCAACGGTGCGATTGAAAATTCAATAAAACGAAAGAAGTGACTTTGCGGAAGGTTAAAATTGCGAAAATATAATGAAAATGGTAGTTCGAGAAGCACGCGTAAAATTTCTTCGTGAAAATTAGCGGCCCGCGTTTGCCGCTGGGTAGTTTTCATACGTCTTGCGATAACTGAGGCGAGGTCTGCTTCTTGTTACAAGAAGTATCACTAATGGCCTGGATATGGATCTCTTTATGCCGCGCTCATTAGTACAAGAAGTACATTCTTTTACAGCCTTTTTATTTTCTTTTAATTTTCTCAGTATTACGACTTGAAACCATTGCACAATTTCCACCGGGTATTAAATGAAAATTCTCATTCTCACAGAGAAACGGGAAAAATTCTCGAGAGTCGAATCTCGAACACGGGGCGAACTTCGTTGATCGGTGCAACGGGAATCTCTCGAGCTGTCATAAAACGGCGAAATATTTCAACGTTGCCCGAGTCTGTCGAGGCGCAATTATAGCCGCGAAAGCCTGTAATTTTGTTCTATGTCCGACGACGAAATTTATCGTCCGCAGTGTCATAGGTGTAACGCGTAGTATCGTGTAGTTCCATTCCCATTCATTTTTATTAGCCTCCACCCCCCCACCCCCCTTGGAGCCATTTGTCGGGCTATCATTCTCTATTATATACAACCTCCGTTACTTTGTTCATCATCGCAACGGAGGGGACGATAAATTTCGCGAATTCCTAGGGCTGCATAATTTTCCCGGTCGTGTATAGTTGGAGAAATTTAATTTGGTACTTTGTCTACCGCCCGTCCCTCTCGGCCTCTCGCGCCGCAATCTGTCACGAGCCGATAATATAAAAGAATGTCGCACGGGACGGTCGGAGCGATCGAGAGCCACGTGAACTCGGCGATGTACCCCAGTTTTGTGTAATACACGTAAGGTACGAGGAAAATTCTCTACATGCCTTCCTGCCCTGCCTCCCTTCCCCACACCCTCTTCACCCCTCGCGCCACCCTCGGCAGAAACATGACGTGACGTACGGTCGGGTGGCTGAGCACGACCCTCGGGCCCGGCTCTTGTTGCATTCGCCAGGTTCTTCCGAAAGCCGCGCGCGCTGGTTTCTATCAGCGCGGAAGCGGCTTTTTTAAATTAGATCCCATTCATATTTAATTTCGCAGGACCTCTCCCGATATATTCCTCGAGGCTTTCCGGTCGTAAAAAACTACGCCGCCGAGAGTTTCCAGTTTTTTAGTTTTGTTTTTCGCCACGTTCGATTGCCAAGAAACGAAATGCACTCTCGGCGGTTTCGGTAAATTATTCAGCGATACTCGCGGAAGGTGGAACCGGGGAATTCCGAACGCGATTGTCAATACGAAGTGTGAGAAACGAATCGATGCGACGATGTTGCGAGAATAAATAAATCTTTGATCCGGTGGTTACGGAGACTTGGAAAAACGTTTGGTTTCTTTTTTTTTTTTTAATTGAGTGTCGCAACGCGCGTGGAGACTAAATCGAGGCACCAAGTATATAACACGATCAGCTCGATGCGAGCTTCGTCGCTAATCCACCCGCTAATCCTGTGAGACTCGGCGTTGGCGTTGGCGAGTTGCTGGCCGGGAGAGATGCGTCGGTCGTGATGTGCGTCGCGGCGGATTGGACAGCGTGAGAAACGGACGGAAGAGGACGGAGAGACGTGAATAACTCAACTAGTTGGAATACCACCAGAGGACCGAGTTGCACAGGCAGGTGCGCTCGCGATGACGTGTCCACGTGTAGGAGAAATCAAGTTAGCGGACGTGTCCGGGCGCGGCGGCCGGCGCAACCGGGGACGACGGCGTTCGGCGCGGGGGATCCGTTCGAGTTAACAGCTTCCGGTCACGCACGGGTAGATAAACGCGAGTATCGCAGAGAGCAGCCGCCCCGCCACCGCGCTGGATCCTCATGACGCGACGATAAAACTCGTCGACCTCACCCAACGCGGCGGACTCGCGTGGGCGACGTCGTCTTCGCGGAGATTTGACTAATTTGTCGGTCGATCGAACTTCGCGTTAATCTCAATTAGTCAAATGTAAAATTCAATTTCGCGCGTCGAGTCGAGTTGTCTTGTTTTCATCGAAATTACGAAAATATGTATTTATCGAAAATAATCCACAATATGATTAAGTATTTGTTTCACAATGAGTCAATAATTAACCAAATGTATTTTTGGTTGAAACGATAATTGTTACTTAGAAAGATGTTACTTAATAATGTAAATATTGAGATTCAGGAAAAAAGTTAAAGCCTGGGCATTGTAGTCGCCTTTCGTTGAGTCGTAATTTTTGCTAATTTATTTTTTTTCGTCCTAGTAAAAATTATAGCAGCGAGTCGTGGGTTCAATTTGAACAAAGCCGAGGGAAGTTATTTCAATTCATTATTTCTATGCGAGAGGCATAAGGTAAGAATATACCCACTTCATGTACAGCCGCCACAGTCTCTCCCAGCCGTCGGGCGGGAATGGCTCGACTCCGGAAGTCCGAGAACGAATATCGCCGTCGTGGCAGTCGTCTGCTTGCCAGGTCTCTTTCCACCTTCCCTCCCACTCGTCGAGGGTACGAGGAACGGTGGGCATGACGTTGAAGCTCTTCGAATGAAAGCTTTCCAGGATACAAATACGACGAGAGCGAAACAGGAGCATTGTATTTCATACCCAAGGCTGTGTGCTCCTTGCCGCGCGGCGGAATGAACGCGACGAAAGGCGGAGAGGCAGAAGGAGAACGTCAGCACTGCGACTCCTGAATTTCGCGGATCTCCGACGTTTCGCCTCGGCGCAGGCATTAATGACTAAGACTTTTCCGGAAACCTCATTAAGAATTGAAATAACACAGGCGCGGAAACATTTGCTGGCTCATCGCGAAGTCTATGAGCCTCTTGTCTTCCTTTAATTGTCCACTGATGGAAGGTAATTCGAGCAGCGATATAGAACGTTCAAAGTCCACAAATCAACCGAGGTATTCTTCAATATTTCTTTTTTTTTCGTTCGCCATAAATCTACGTACAACAGTAAACAAAACTCGCACTCGACGTGACAATTATGATGTTTTTCGCGTTCACCGCCTCTTTCGCTTCGGTCACGTGACACTGGGGCAGTGTCAAAGTTTGAAAAAAAAAAAAAACAACAACAAAAAACGTCCGGATACCATTCGGTACTCTGTCGAGATACGCGGCGTCCGAACGCGGTGGAACGAGGGGGGAAAAGCGATATCCCGTTGCTGCCTAGTCGGGTCCGGCGAGTGCCGGGGAAAAACTGCGGCCGCGTAGTCCGCGCGTCGGGCGAGCCACGGAAACGAAATTCCGAAAGCGATTTTTGCCTCGGTTGCGTCTCGGCCGTGTGACAAAAGTGACGTTGAATGCGACGGAAAGCGAACGGCCGAGTGAGAAAGTCGCGCGTGAAGAGACGCGTGAACGAAAAAAAAAACACCCCTCGTCCTTGTCATATACGCTCGGCGTTATTCTGGGCTGAAGTTATTCAATGTCAAAAGACCCCCCCCCCTCCCCCCTGCAACAGGAGGACGTTGTCATATTTGTTTTTTTCTTGAAATTTGATAGAATCGCATAGGAGTCGTCGGAGGGGCGGACACGCCAACGATTTTCCAAAATCCCGCTACCTTTCGCGCTCGTTTCGTCTTTGTTGCTCCTATGGGAAGTGGTATAGGGGAGTATTGATCACTCCCACGCTGCGCTCTCCTCCTCCTCCTCCTCCTCCTCCTGCTCCCCTTCTCCTCCTCCTCCTCTTCCTCCTTCTGCTTTCGAGCAGCAGCAGCAGCAGCACAGCCCGGCGGGTCCTGTTCGGTCCTCCGACCTCTCGGTCCTCTCTCACTACTACCACCGGGTAGTATATCCTCCGCTCGTTTTCCATCCTGAAGTCAATCCCCTTTCCTCCCCTCCCCGAAGTGCACCACTTGATTCCGCGTTTTCCACTCTCCGCGCACCCTCCGACGCCCTCGGTTCCTCTTACGTTTTTGGCTTACGTATAACCTCGCGCGATTTTAAAAATGATTTTCCGTCGCTGCCCCGCGAAGAGAATACGTTATTCTTGCCGCGCCGGCTGACTCATTCATGAACGAGAAATATACCAGCGATTACCCGCGTCGCAAAGTGGAACCGAAACTTTCCAGAACGCGAGTGTGTGGGTTTTGGCTGTTGGAAACTGATTTGATGCTGTTCTTCTTAAAATATTTTTGTGAGAATAAACTTTCACTGGGCACTTTAAATTACACGTAAGAGATTTGGAAAAAAAATCCAAAGAAATGAAAATTATGCTTCATATTTTTTAGAATTTGTTTACTATGTCAATAACATAGACCAAAAATGACGAGACATGTTTTCGCGAAAATCTAAACGTTTTTTAAGCGCAGCGGAATTTTCGGTATTTCTAAAAATTTGGAGAATAATTCTCAACAAAAATGCGCATACAATGAGCACTAACCCGCGCAAAAAAAGGTGTGGAAAGAGTACGATAATGGTGTGTAAATGGAAAGTATGAGAAGTATGTCGTATTAGACGAAACCATACTCAAATTATACTCTACCAATTTTTTATCGAAGTACGAAGTATGAAAGTACTATACAAAGAAACACTGAAACCAGATTTCACTGTTTCTTTGTATAGTACTTTTATACTTCTGAAACCAGATTTCAGTGTTTCTTTGTATAGTACTTTCATACTTCATACTCCAATAAAAAATTGGTAGAGTACAATTTGAGTATGGTTTCTTCCAATACGACAAACTTTTCATACTTTCCATTTTCATACCATTATCATATTCTTTTCATACCTTTTTTTTTGCGCGGGAATTGAGCCGTCGTCCGCGGACGTCTACGTTTTTCGCGCCCACGTTGCATTCGCGTTAAGCATTCTCGGGACGCGCGCGCGTGTTCTCGTTCGCGTGTTCGTCGGCGCTCTCGCGGCCTCGCGAGAAAAGAACTGGCGTGCGTTTTAAACACTTCATCGCGGAGAGCGAACGTGGTCGCGATGAGAGTTCGAGTTGTCAGCACTCGATGCAATCAGTGCAGTCGATCGGCCGAGCTGTACGACATCGTCTATAATAGCTGTGGTGCACTCTCAACGCTTGCTCCTTTTTCTTCCGTCCGTTCGCGGCCACGAATGCACCGCGAGGTATAAGCTCGCCAGGAGTGACTCGGCTTTGTCTCTCGACAGGTTAAAGCGCGCGGGCAAGCAGAATTTTCGCGGGGTGTTGTGAACCGCTAATTAACCGACTGATATTAACGAAACAGGGGCAGGAGGAGGATGGGAGAGGAAATAGCGGACAGGAGGAGAGCGAGGCTCATGCGGAGAGCATACGAATCAATTTAAGGCACGATAACATAATATTGCGAGTAATTTATGGAAGCGAACGAATGAAATGCGCGGCAGCGGCTCTGGCCGTGTGGGGATGGGGCGATATATGCATATACAAGGGTTGAGAGGGGGCTGGATCTGTGCCAGGAATGCTGCTAATCCGCGAGGATGTACAGACCCCCTCCCACCCCCCTCCCGCGTTACACCTCACCGATGTACAAATGAGATGTGTGTCGCGAGAGTGCATGAAATACTTGTATCGGCGCGATACGCGGGCGCAACTGTCCCAAAACGGTACATCCATCTTTCATCGTCGCTGTGGCTCGCCCGGTTTGATTCTGGTTTACGGCTTCATGCGCTAATCATTGAACGTCTCCGGGATGTGCAATTAGTAGATTACCATCTGCAACCATCTCATTACCGTGATTAACAAATTTTTTTTTTGTTTCGTATTTTTTTCTTTCGCGTTTTTCTTTTCTTTTTTGGGGGAAAAGTTCGGACGAAACGATGATTGACGCGTCACGTCGACGAGACAACGTCCTGATGTCATCTTTATCGCGACTGCGACGTGATGTAACGCAATTTCGGGCCGAAATCGATTCATCACCGGGCAGAAGACGCCCGTTCGGTCCCGGGCGAAATTCGTCGGTGGAGGGAAATTGGGGCAACGTCTTCATGTTGTGTCTCACCGAGGCAGACGCGCGCGCGACACCGGTGAAGGGTCGCGAATCGCGAGACCCTCCGGCAATACCGCGCGGCGTCGGGCGGCGCGAGCTTTTGATATATGTATGCATCGGCGGGGATTTTCCGACGACTCGGTGGCTGCTGGCGTCTTGGCTTGTAGGTGTCTGTACCGGTTTCGAAGCACTCCGCGACGGTACACGACGGCAAACGACCCACCCGCGACGGTGAACCGGAACCGCAAAAGCAAAGCCCTCCGGGACCAATGCGAGATCTTATTTTGGGGATTGGGGAAAAAAAATGTTCATTTCCAGTTTCACAGTCAGAAGTGTTTCTTTGGAAATTATGGATTTTCCCTGCTACTCCTTTTTGGCAAAGAGAAGAAATAGGGTTGCCTCCGGGACCAATGCGAGATCTTATTTTGGGGATTGGGGAAAAAAAATGTTCATTTCCAGTTTCACAGTCAGAAGTGTTTCTTTGGAAATTATGGATTTTCCCTGCTACTCCTTTTTGGCAAAGAGAAGAAATAGGGTTGCCTAAAAAAAATTGGGAAAAGAGAATTTAGACAGTGACGAAAAAAGCACTGACAAAAACTAATCAAGGAAATAATTTTTGCCAAGCTGTAAGATTTTTACGAGCGCCAAGTTCCGGGTTCCGCTTCATCAGTGAACAGTCTTTGCGCGAATTTTCGCAAGTTCTTTGGCTTGTGAAAAAACAAAGTCGACGACAAAAACGATGTATAACCTTGGTGCAGCCAATTATTTTAGAATTTTTTTCGCCAGCGCAAACTCCAGCTCGCCGCGACTCGCGGCAACGTTAACGAAAACTAGTTAACGGAATTGCGGGCAACTTATCAAAAACTACTTACTCCAACAGTGAGCGCGATTAGCATTGGACGAGGGAGGGTAGGCGAACCTCGAGACGTCGCGCGCGGCTCGGTGCTGCTTTCCTGTCCCCGAAGGAGAAACCGGCGGCGCCGTTAATAATTCATCCCGCCGAGGCAAGCGGCCCGAACGAGATTCTAATAGGTTCGGAATTATTCGTACGGACGTGAGTGCAATTTCGCGAGGCAAGTACTCGTTGTCTTCATTTCGAACAGTCTGTTCCCCAGGTGCGACGAGAACGGCAGAGAACTGATTTATCTGACGCATCAATTGGACGGAAAAAAGGTCCGCACCATGTTGGACCTCTTACGCAAGATCAACTATTTTTAAACACCACTTTACAAATTGGGTTCAATTTTGGGACCCTGGAATGACTTTCCAAATTTATGACAAGATCAGTTGTCTTAAGATTTAGAAAAGGACTAAAAAAGAAAGAAATTAAATAAAACAAGCGATGCGAAATCATTCCATCGATCGTGTAACCACCGTCGCGACTTTCGATATAGTTACCCTTCTCAGGGTTAACGCTCGATTCCATGCAGTACAGTATTTAAACGTGGGCGTCGATGTGGTTGTACCAGTATATACGATGTAACTCGATAAACACTCGCGTTTCCCAAGAATGGCACTGTCGACGACCAAAATAGAGTCAACTTATTCGCGTCTCGTATTTAACAGGTACGCGATAACGACATTAAACCACGTGCCCCCAAAATAGCCGCATCACGTTCGGGTGGAAGTCGAAGGACCGTCGTACTACGTGGGTGCTCGGCATCCTCCCTCTTCTCCCCAGGTTTAATCAATAAGAAAATCGCACGCGATATATCACGTTTGTATTTTCCCCTCTGCAACACGGGACCGTGATTGATTACACGCAGACTCGCGAGCTTGATTTTCCGTTGAGGCGTCAATGCGAGAAAACAGAAGACTGTAATGCAGAAATGAAAATATCGATGGTCCTTTGATAACCAGAATGACGTGTCGTATTGAGTGTTGCAAAATCCCCGAGCAAACAATGTGTAACAGTTATGATTTCATTTTAATTCAAGTTCTTGCACAAGTTACATATACATTTGCGGAGTGGAACAATGGCAAGGAAGCGGGAGCCGAAAATTATTAAAAAGCCATTTTTGCAGAAGTTGAATACAATGAATGTAAATCCTGGTGTTTGTGCAATAAATCGCGGCAAAGAAGGTACAAAAATGGTAAGTGTAACTTTAACTCAAGTTTATGCATCCGGTTCATGGGTACTTGGCGGTTGCAAATGAGCGCCACGGAGCTTTCGCGTAAAGTGTGGCACGCCAACAAATACAAGCGATGATTATAAAACGCCATTTTACCACAGAAGTTGCTATTACAAACGTTGCATATTTTCTCACTCGGAAGTTACCGTCGAGTCACGAATAGCCAAAACGATTTAGCGCCTCACCGAGGGTGTCGAACGATCATCACGCGTCGAATCGATAACAGGTTTCGGCATCGGCGACGCAAATGAGCGCAGGAAATTACCCTAATCGCGAGCAGGGGGCAAGAGAGCTCTCAGGCTGATTTTATCCGTCACGCAATGTCCAAACTAATTGCAACGGGTTGAGCGCGTGGCATGATGGAAAACAAGGGCGTGATTGTCGCGCGGTGATTTAGCGAATTTCAATTATACGATCGCTTCGCTGTGGTTCGGTTTTGTAAGTTTCCGCGGTTGACGAGCGACGCCTAAAGTGCACGCGTCAGCTCGCTCGGCCGACCCCGTCGAGTGTTTTTACGCCGCTGCTGAGCAAGCGGCGCACTTTGCGGACTTGATTACCAAATTGACGATCAACTCGCGAAGTTCCATTTTGTTCGCGGGTTGTTCTTTTTTTTTTACGATGTTTACGGTGTACACTTATTGTGCCCCGACGGGTTGAGCGCGAGCGTCGCCTAAGGACACTTCGGGTCGTGGCCAAACTAATTAATAACCGGCATTAACCTCCCCCGCTCGTGCAATGTCCGGCGAGTTAAAATCCCGTGGCGCAAAGTTATTTTTCCGACCGAACAAATTGCCGCCGTTTCCACGGCGTCACACATCTGGGTCGTCCACGCGTTTCATATCTCTATAGTCGGCCGCCCCGGAATGAAGATCTCAGCGAGGCTCTGGTCGCAAATTCAACGTGGCTTCGCTCGTCTCGCCCGCTTATTGTCAACGCAAATCTCGTAATCTAACGAGACGACTCTCGGCGAGCATTTCTAGAGTTTCGCGGCCCTACAGCTCGTGCAGCTCGTGTCGCGGCAGCACCGGAAAAGTTGGTCCCACAAAGGATGCCAAAATTGAGGGCGGTCGCGGACGACCGAGCGACGACGGCAGCGACGCTCGCAATGATGGGCTTTTATATATTCGATTATAATGTCTCTGAAACTCGGATCCGCTGCCGAAACTACGGACTGAGCTGGCGAGAGGGCTAAAATAGGGCACGTGAAAGGATTTGCAAGTCCCTGACGCTGGCACCCGGAGGAAACACACGCCACGATCCTTGAATCCCTCGAATCAAGGTTATCCGCGGACAGTATCAACGGCGAGAACCGTATTCGTATGCAGAGTAAACTTTTTTTTATAAAAGACACAGATAAAAACTTTCTGACAAAATCCATTTGGAACTATTGTGATTAAAAAAAATGGCTATGGGCATTTGATGCTAAGGCGGAAAAACTTTAACCTTTTGCGCGTATAGAACTCGTCCGGAAGTTTTTGTAGGTAAAACAGAAATTTTCCAAGACCTGGAGCTACTCTGTGTCGTTTGTCGAATATTTTTTTTTTTTTTTATTCACTTGAAACAATTTATAAACGATAAGTTGTAACCAGGTTTCAGCTGTAACCAGGAATTCGCGATCACCGAGATTTCTCTCGCAATGCATCGACGGAATATTGTTATAGTGTTGACAAGCCCCCCGACGGCGAATGGAACAATCATTATGAATATTGTTGAGACCCTGGGGAACATTCCCCATCGCGTGTCGATAGCATTGGCGCGTTCTGCGAATACTATGACTACGAGTTATGGATACAAGGGCTATCGCTAACGCGTATATACGTACAGCGGGTGCAGAGTGTATACACGCGCGACGGGTCGTGTTGCCGTCATCGACAATAAGCGATTCGCGGGCAAGCTCACCGAACTCAATTATACCATGTCGCGTGTGGCTCGGGGTTGCATCCTCGAAATACAGTAATACAGTGTCGCACTATAAACTGTGCACACGTGTACATGCGCGGGTACACAAAACGGCGTTTTCCCGATAGTCGTATCCGAGAGACGAAAAATGATCGGCAGACTTCGATACTACTGATCTCGATTTTATTTTTTCGTCTATACCTGACGAAAAGCAGTTTGTGGAAAGCTCGAAGAAATGAGAAATTTCACAATTTTATAGAAAACTACCGTGTGACTACTTTTTGAATGACAAATAAAACCGATCACCGGTCCAGCGTTCAGTGGACGTGCAAAGAACAACTGCAAACTTATCCGCAGACGACTCTGCGTCTGGAATCACAAAAAGTCGTCCGAACGTTTGAACGTAACACTTGAAGTAGATTGTAAAAAATAACGAAGGTTCACAGCGAAAACCGTACGGCCGACACTTCGCTGAAGCGCGAAAAATTTAGCGCCGACACGTCCAATGAGAAAGAGGAATGAGACGAAATCCCATGGACTAACAAATTTGGCGAGGGCGGAGTGACCCGCGCGAAACAGCCCCGCGACTTTCAGCGCGTGCGAAACGACGGGTTAACCCTGCTTTCCGATACTACGACAAACAGGACTCTCGAAGACGACAATATTCGCGGGTACGTTCTCCCAAACGAATCGGCGGGATAACCGCCATTTTCACAAAATCACCGTGAGGGAGGCGAGGGTGGCCCTCCTGGTGAACGGGATCCTGCGGCGAAACCGTCCCCGCGAGTGTCGTCCGAAAGGGACGTCCTGTAGGATCGAGTGGCGCGAGGAGGGCGCGAGGGTTGTGCCCCCGGGAAACGTTCCTTGATCTGCTCCGTCTTCCTCAATCTTTTTTTTTTCGCGTCGATCGTATCGTGGTCGCGGGCGGCACCCCCGAAAATAATTGCGCGCAAGAGCTTTGGCTTTCCTCGAGGATTTATTTACTTTTTTCCTTTTTTCTTTTTTTTGTGGCCGGGCCGTTTAGTGTATCGTTTAGTGGTATTATAACGACGGTGATGATTGGTGGTTGAACGCAGTTCGTGTTGAGAACGGACTTACGTGTTCGTTGGTGGGCAGATGGGCCGTGACTGACACCCCTGGTAGCGCCACGCGCCCCCCTCATCGTACGGGTACTATATAGTCGCTGCAACCCTCGATTGATACGGCACTGCGCAGGCCCGTGCATCGCCAACCTCGCAGTCGCGCTCCCGTGAATACAACCCCCCCTCACCGCCCCTCCCACAGCTTCGCCAACCTCGCTCTCCGGCACATCCACATTGTTATATACGTACAGAGAAAACAGATAGAGTATGGCATGTACGTGTTACTACCGCTCGCTGCCGCGCTGCCTCGGTGTCTGTGCACCCTGCTAGCCGGTCGCCACATAGATCACGAATATTATGTGTTCGAGCGTCGGTTCGGTGCGTACATATACGTAGATTTGGCACACTACAATGGGTGGCCCACGCTCACACATTCGTCCGCCAATGATGTACGAGGCCGATGTGTGGGCACGTTTTGCACAATTTGCTCGTACGAAATGAATGGCGCAGTGATTGGCAACGCCTATCAATCTTTATGACAAACACATGTGGAAGCGTTTTTTTTCGTCTTAAATGTTTAGACATAAAACAAATTTTGTTTTTCGAAGAATTTGCAACTTGCGCGATCGCAAAATTTTTCAAGAGGTCAATGGCTCAGGGAATCGCAGAATTGACATCTTGAAATAGCGTTCGAAGAAGTACCTTGAATTTAGGATACATATCTGCCGTGTTATATTCAAGCAGTGGCCCGTTCCATTTGCATCTTCTTCCAGGTATCGTACCTTCCATCTAAACCGGCTTGACTTCCAGATTGAGCTCAACCCTTTTTTCTCAATCATACAAGACACCATCCGTTTTTTTATCCTGGTAGTTGCGATGCTACTCTGACCGGGATAAGAAGTGATATGGCTCCGTATAAGGCGTACACGAACCCAACACTTAAGTAAAAATCCGGAACGACAGGTGGGACCGAAGCCGGCTGAAATTGATCGCTCAATTTCCACACAAACGGGAGAGTCCCGATAGTGTCTACCCTAGGCCACTCTGAACTCAGTGATCGCTCCGTTCGGATACAAATGATCATGGCATTTTCCGCGTCGCCGAACGTGTTATGAGCTCATCTACATCAGTTCCACATCCACCTGTGTTCTCGCTAGAGTTCAATCATGAGTCACGTTGGAGTTTCTCGCCAATAATGGCACTCATTAACCTTATACATGTTGCATTCGGCGTTGAATTACTGTTTGCGAAAATTCCCCAAGCTACCTCAGCATTGTCGACGGATATTTCTGGAATATCGATCGATTCACCGCAGTACCCACGAACTGGATCATTATTTGAAGAGTCCATCCACAGTCAGCAGGCCAAATGGCAGGCCGTAAATGTCCAATTTTGTTGAGTTCATGACAAACTGAACGACTAACCTTGGAGTGTCTATGCGCGCATAGTGTACCTGGAATAACCTGACATACTCGAACCTGTTATACCCGACCAATTGAAAATGTACGAAATCTCAAATTCGTGATTCTAATTACGTGATGGGCCACAAAACCAATGAAACAAAACAAATAAAGAAACCTATCTACGCTAATGTTTGAATAAATACATGAACAAAATAATATGCTAAAAGGTAGAATGTTTAGAAAAATTATTTATCCACAATCCACTGGGACATCGAGGTTACTTGTTGTTACATGAATATACTGCTTACTCAATTGAAGCTGCGGCAACGGCACGATTATACTATCACAATATTGACAGCTGCCACTCTGTCATGTCCGATACTAAAGAAGCAAATGGTTTGTTTGAACAGGCACGCAGCCATTATATTGTGCTTCACGGTCTGATCGAAAAGTTCTTCGACGCTCGGGATACGTGTACCAGCGTAGCGCGCGCGCGCACGCTGATGTCTCTGTTGAAGTAGGAAAGCGAGTGGCGTTGAATACCTGATCGTTTAATCGCGTCGAAACACGAGCGCCGAGCCAATGAATCGGAAGGATTCGACAGTTCGAACAGGGCCTGCGCATTGATTATGCTTTTTCAAACCGCTGTCGCAGCTTCAGCTCAATCGCTTTCAATGAACTCCTATCGTGGGACTATTCGCAGCCCGGAAAAACGGGTTTTTGTTCGATATTCTGTGTCGCCACGGGAGAGCCGTGGGGACAAAAAGTACGAGATCAGCTGGACGTCCGCTGAACGACAGTAGCGTCGCGGAGAAAAGCTTTGTGGTTACGTCGAGAGTAGGAGATGACATTATCTGTCAGGTTTGGTCATTGTTATATAATCCGGGCTTATGTAAACAGACATTTTTATGATGGATAATCTCATCGCCACAACGAAAAGCACAATATCAACACAAATGGTACATCGCTATCAACGAAATTAATCTGCCGAAACAATGACCTGTTTTGTGTGTTAAAACAGAACGACATACAACCGTCGAGATCACACGTGAACAACGACTAAGCTGTTCCCGGTGGGCTACGCCTGGTGAACTAGTGTTTCGCGTCTGGCGGCGTCAGTGTTGCATCGCGACCAGCCTCTTCACGTCCCAGCCGCGCAGCCACCGGTTTCTCTTCAGTATCATCCACTGTACTTTCAACTTCATGCTGGAACGTAGCAGAGTGCTGGATGCAACTTTGGTCTCGACCGCACTGACAAGGCCAACAAAACGCAGAGCGGTGCATCTGATGTAACCAAACAAACTAGAAGGGGATGTAATCTGAACTAGTGACGAACAAGTGTATGCCGCGAACAGTCTAGCACCGACACATTCTAGATACTGCGAATCCGCCTTTGATGGCGAAACTTTTAGGTTTCTCGTGATGAATGAAAAGATCACAATAGATTTTGTGTTTAATGCTTACGATTCCAATGGAGTGGCTAATAGTACACTTATCTGTAAATGTTACGAGAACAGGTACAATGTACTGTATTCCTTAGTACATGGTTATGTCAATTTGCCACTGATATTACCCATACCGGTTGTTACAACGGACACCATTTGCAGTATGATAGCTGACCGAAGTGCCGGGGAAGTAATTACAGTGTGAATCTCCGCAGCACTGGATACCCTTGACCTGATACTGGAGAGGTAACAGTCGTTAACCCGATCCTACTGTTCGCCCCCGACATGATCTGTCAGACATCAGCGTTCTATTAGGTGTGTATGTAGCATCTTAGACGTAACGTGTGAGGGACCTGATCTACCGCCCGTACTGGTCGTGCTCGTGCCACGAATGGAGGTAATTAAGTTATTGGAACGCAAACCGAGTGAGAAACGGATGAAAGGAAGCTTCGCTGGTTTTGCGGGAAACCATTCAATATTGTTCCCTTCCGGTGGTCCAAAATCTTTTCTCTTTCGTACGGTTACTTTTCGTAAGCAATCATTGATCGAGGACGACCTACCGTAACGTTCGTTTACGAATGTCCATATTCCAGAGGATGGACTGAGAGTAAAAACTTACGTAACGCGTTGGGTCTCGGAGAAATTCATTTTCATTCGCATTCGTTTCCACCGATTCTGAGTCTACGCTACTTTCATCGTGAACTCTAATCGCGCATTACATAGATGTTTTGGTTGACAAATGATTCGACCGTAAGCCTAACTCTTCTGCCGAAGAGAACAATTTTTTGGGGCCTGAACCTAATAAACGAGTACAGAAAGTCGATTTGCTCGGGAAACAGTAGCTCATTTTCTCCCGGGAGCAGATTTTTTATCCGACAACACAACGGTTGAAGTGTAAGAGGTACAGAGTCTGTGACAAGGCAAAGAGAGTAGAGCAGTGTTAAGCGAGGGAACCAGTGGCTGAACGGGAACTCCTAACACTCGCTCAAGCGGCGAAACGTCTGGATACATGAGGGAAAACGTCGAAGAAAACTTATATTTCTTGCCGAGCACGCGTGCCACTCATCCATCTTATTCCTATCGACCAAGAATGGGTATTCCAGCGTCACCGTGTCGTACACGCGCACTCCACCCAAGGACGATATATTTACTTTCAGGAAAACAGTATTTTACACCCTCATCAAATGATGTTACAATATACCGCTCAAGTTATGATAGTTATTCGATACTCCCACCGCTAGCTTAGCTTGTCATTGATTTTCATCTTGTCCATCGTCGAGAGGTTTGCTCAGTCACGCCTGAATAAACGCCCGGAACGATGAGTCTGGCTTCTTAGAGATTATTGTAGAGAGCGACGAAAGGATAACAAGTGAAACGAAGAGATATCTGGTAGCAGCGTGGAGGCCAATTCTAAATCGTATCTGCACTGGAAAATCAATAGAGCTCTGCTGTTTCAATATGGTTAAAACAGGAAACTCGTCTCGATGTAGATGGTACATACAATGTTAAAAACAAAATTCCATTGGTATGGTAGGTTACCGGTAATAAAAGACAGGAGTCAGCGGCTCCAACAGTTTTCTACCTTATCGACGAATAATATAAGACCTAGAGTTGGTGTCCCAAAAGCAGAAACCTTTCTTACCGGCGAAAGATAGGTTAGTGCGCATTCATCCCTGGCGTCAGTATCGCACGAATAAGAATCCCAAGCATCTTTATCAGCAACAGTTACGATTCAAACTGCAGTTGGAAATGAAAGGAGATATGAATGCGAATATGGTAAGAGATTTTTTCTAAGAACCTAATATGAACATTGAAAGGAAACAATGTCCCGATTTTAACACTATTAATAACGTTCACAAAGGTCATGCTTAATAGGTTTTGAGACAAGCACACAATATGGAAGCTTATAACCGTAAATGATCACAGGCTTCAACGATCGTTTGGCAACATTTTTGTTATAAATGGAATGTATAATAATAAAAAATATATTTTTCAACTATGCAAAACAATTAATAAATGGACCACAAAGCCAATTATTTAAAAATTGCATCAGAAAATGCTCGGCCATGCCCGGCTAGCTCAGTCGGTAGAGCATGAGACTCTTAATCTCAGGGTCGTGGGTTCGAGCCCCACGTTGGGCGACTTACTTTTTGCTTCATTTTAAACATTTTAGTAAGTAGAAATATAAACAAGCGTAAACATAGCGATAACTTTGTAAAGAACAAAAGCAGCGTTACGGTCTCCTATTACAGATACATACTCACAGATGCATTGAGATAAATTCCAAGACTTACCAGTGCCCGTCTCTATTTTGTAATTGAATGAAAGACTTACCTGAAAAGAGAGAACAACACGTCATTATAGGCAATAAGCCGTTCATTTCGAATGAGCGTAATCTTAAGGTGGGTGGTTAAGAAGCTTACGCTCCGCTGCGTGGAAAGTTTGAACGGAAATGGGTATTTCCTCCGTTGAATTCGACGTGATCGATTTTGAGGTCACGCGGCGAAGCAAATAATAATAATAACGCAACCGCAGATGAAAATTCTACAAGTCTGGATGTGCGATGATGAGACCTCCAGTAAATAAGAACTCTCTTAGGGCAGGATATAATATGAGAATACTTCTAAAGTGTCTTGCTCCAAATCCTTTCTAGAATGTCTTCTATGAAGTGCTCTAACGGGTGTCGCTAAAAAATTCATGATATGCCAAACCCTTGTGCAATGTCTTCGCCCTTTGCGAATTCACGCCACAACGGCAAAACGCACTCAGAGTAATTGCTTCTAAGCCTTGAACCCGTCGCTATCATGGCTTAGGTCGACGTGTAAATGCATAGTACCGTGCCATCTCTAATATATAGCGCCATACACGAATATTCGATTTACAGTGAATCCTCACCTAGCTTACGTAACGTGAAGACATGTAAGTTGAGTGAAGAACCAATCAGGGACGGCAAAGGCGGTTCAAGCCCAGTCCCTTCTTGTGGTTACGTCCAATAAAATTACGACGTGCCTTGCCTTGTACTTGTCGAAGCCGGGTTAAGATATATAGGCGAGATTTTACTGTTTGCAGTACACAGTTTCGGCAGTACAGGTGGTGGTGTTGAAAATATAGTGACCACGTATCGATATTGGGAATAAAGAATATAGATAACATGGGGTGGACAAAGCCTGACTCGTGTCGCGTGAGAGCTGGCCAGTAGCATGTTGTTCATCATGTTGTCCACGTCCGACGCTCTACATAGTAATATATTTCCAACCCGGATATATCGGCGTATCGGCTATAGGTCAGCATCAGTGTGATCTTATTATGAGGAGTATAACGAAAAGAGCGCTGATCACGGCTTAATCGAGTGTGAGATGCCAAGGCTGATAGAAATGAAAGAATAAAAATGATAATATGATGGAAAAGCGCTTTTATACAGGCGAGCCAGCTTCTGCTTCGCCTCGATCACGGTGTTCATGGTGCAGACGGTGTAAGCTTACACTTTGAACGCCCTTGACCGTTGCGCTGACTAACGAAGCTGATGCTGCATCCCGTTTACCGTTGGCTCGAACGAACTTAGAAAACGGAGCCGAACTCTGTTGTTTCATAGATTGGGTTAACAGTCGCCAGTTTATTTCAATTTTCCTCTTGGACATTTCATCCCACAGTTTAAGTAAGATAAGAATCACTGTATCACCTTCTTTCTTTTTCAGCTGAATTGCAAATACATTGCGCTGTCTTCGAGATAGCAGCCGAGAAAGAGAATACGGTTGCGCATCTGACACAGCGTGCGAAGCGAAAGATGGTGAGTAAAGAAGAGCCGGAAAGGATTCTTGCCGGGGTAGTAAATTGGAAATACGTTTGCACGCTCTTGGGACGGCCAAGAGGCGCACCTACTCTCTTATGCGAAACCTAATCCGCCGCTATACAAGGACGGCTATACTGCGATGCTTTTTCACCTTTTCCCCCTCCTCCCCTACCCCTCGGGACTACCTGTTCGTGTTCGGTTGACCACTGCATGCATTCGCACATTGCAACTGCGTGCGTGTCTGTTCGAAGTGCCTCAGGGAGCAGTACGCTGGAGTTAATGAAATTTCGAGCTACGGTTGAAGCTTGCACAGGTGCAATTGCTCAACATCTTCGCCATGAACTTCCATATCAGCGATGAATATCAAAATAATGCATTTTACTGCGAAGTTACGTGTGACGTAGAAAAAAAATTAGTTGATTAACATTTTCAAGATTTATGCATCAACATGTGCATATACATGTTGAAGTATTGGCAATATCTTGGTTTTTTATTTTTATGTCGATGCTGCTCGGGTCAAACCATGTCGCTTCAACGGTGTATTCTGACCTAGAAGGCATGCGGCGATGCCATGGTGATTCGGATTCTAGGACACTTATGTGGGGCAGGTAATGTCAGAGGTCACAGGCGCCCATCATGTCCGCTGCTTTCTAGGTTGAAAGTTTAGAATCTTACAGTCACGGGAAACTCTTTTTACCCTCAAGACCTAAAACTTTGTGAATTCTGTTCAATTTTATCCCCCGAGGCGTGAGTGGCAAAAAACCTAACGTTACACACAAATCAATTGTCCCTTTGGGTGATATTCGCATTCCTTGAATTTAAACTTGTTTTACCTGCTCTCTTTCACGTCGTTAAACTGGAAGTAAATAACGAGCATCAAATCTATACCCGCTCCTGACAAGTTATAGCTCTGCGGAACAGACATAGCCACTCACTTTGAAAACCAATTTTCTTTAGTACTGTTGCCGACTCGTATGCTCCAGCTCCATTGCCACCGTCCACACAGCCATTTCACGGTGTGTCGTGTTTCACGTGAAACAGTGACACCTTCTCATGATCTCGCTGGAATTGTTTTTACACCTTTACAACTGGACTAATAAATCCCGGTGCAAGAGTGTGCATCGTAATAAAAATGTTTTCAACACGACACAAGCTGATGACATGTTTATTGAGGTACTTTTTCTTCAACTCGTAGATAGAACTTATTCGTTCAAAATTGATTTCGAGATACTAGCATCTGAGACAGTCGTGCACTATCTTCCGCAATACGAGACCACGTACCCCCTTACAACAGCACGTGACCTCGATAATTCAGACCCTATACGCGAAGGAGAGGGAGAATACTGGATCGAAAGTGCGTGGGTGAGGAGGCGAATCCCACTGGATCCTCAACCTCCTGGATCGGAAGGGCGAGGCATTCCGTTTATTTTCGCAGCTTGACGCAGACAATTTACGAAGCTCCGTGGGCTTTCCACGAGCGCCTCGACGTTTGCTATATTCTCTTAGCAGAAGGCAGCGCGATTCATCCGCCTTCATCCCTCTTTCATCAGCCAGATGGAAGCTCCGTACGAATGGAAGGAGATGGGGTATGAAACGTCAAGTAACATCGTATAATGCAGGCAAATAGGAAACTTGTTTCCTCTGTACCTGGGATCATCGTGGACTGGATATAAAGTTAAACGTGTTTTCAGAACTAGACATTTTTCCAATCCCCATCATCTCGAGCCAGTCGTATCTAAAAGGTGCGCGTAGCTTTGACGGGCAACTTTGCGTATCCTTTTCAAGCGACCTCTTCAAGCACCCCGTCGACGTTTTTCACTCGCGCGCTGCCGAAGGTTCCGGAGAACCCGGGAGCTAAGGTAACGGTGAAGTAAGAGAGGGAGTGAAAGAGAGAAAGACGGAACGAGACGTGACGACAAGGACGACGGGCGAGCGTGAGAAGTTCTTCCCCACGAACGTGATCGCAAAGCAGACACGCGGCTACTGGTTTCCGTGGCAACGAGATACGAACACCTCGCCCCAGCGGGATTCTCTTATACTCCTGGCACTACACTCCAATACTCCCGCACCTTTCTTCTATTCCCCGTTTTCGCAATATTATTATCGATGCAGCTTTGGTACATTAGCTGTATAGCAAAATTAAGTTGGAGTGTGGAGTTGGCTGAATATATTGGAGTGTGGACAGAGGCTGAATATGATCCATCGGTGGACGCAACCCAAGTCACTTGATAATTTATCCGGTGTCTGATTTTGTAATGATCCGATATTGGGACGCCTGAAATTTGACGTTCACTAGTCAAAACCTAGTGATGTAATTTCGAATCGAAAGTGTACATTTGTATGTACATATGATGTATTTTCAATAGACGCCGAATAAATCTATCCAATGTGTCCGAAGCTCATCGAATTATGTGGTACGCCCGACACGTGACGGGAAACGCCAACGCCGGGAGTCCGTTGCCAATTTTCAGCTCTGCTTGTGCAAAAGCTCGGCGGTGACGTCAATTATCATTTAAATTGGATACTGCTCTTCGCACTATCGCGTCGCCATCGGTAGCACGTTCCATTCCATCTACATCTCGTATCGTAGCTTTACAATGCGCTAGGACCGCTACCACCACCACGCAATCGCGACTGCAAATAGAACAGCCATCACTTTTTGGTGACCGAGTTTCGGGGAAAATTTACACGCTTTTTCAAATTTTCGAGCAGACATAGTCGAAGGGCAAAAGTGGACACACACGAAACCCGAGGTGCACTCGACGAGCTCGGATATGGATTCACCCAGCGGCCACTTTGGCTGCACCGCGACGTCCTCGTCATAATGTGGAGAGTATCTCTAGGCCTAGCAACAGGTGGATTGCCTTCACTAACCAAGGTGGGCAAATTCTCGGTGTTCGTAGATCTACCGGATACACTTATACGTATATATATTGCTGCATTCATCCCCGAGTGGGATACTCTCGGCTGTTCCATACAGCACTCAGAACGGCCCCGGCGGGGTTGTTGAAAGTGGGTAGAGTGAGCAGAAAGAAATTTGTCATTGTCCGGGGATGTTACACTTAAGGGAGGGAAGTTAATGAGTCCGTGCCACTTGACTACAACTCATCCACAGGTTGTGTCTCGGCTGTATCAACGATGATTAATAGACCAATGAGGTCGGTCACAGATTAGTCAGTTTTGTGTCTCCCTTATATTTGCCATAACAATATACTGACAAATAGCATATTAGATCCTTACTGTTGTACCCCATCCTTCGTAACGTCACTTTCTCGTTCCCAACGCAACGCGATTCGCCAGGTAGGAAGTGCAACGGATAGCTCTACGCGCATGAGCAAGATTGACGGGATTTTAGCATAGGTAGGTTTGTCATTCCCGCTTTGTAGACTCTGCGAGGTGTCGCTGGAAGTAATAGAATAAACAAAAAGCCAATCTCCGGGGAGTTCCGGAGGACCCAGGGATATTCCGTTGCTGCACGAGACTCACGCTGATTATTTCACGGATGACCGTCGCGAAAATTCGTATAGTTGTAAATGGATTGCAATTCTGATAAACGGCTATACCCTCCGGTACCGATATGCGTATCTATGTTGAGCTCAAATGAAGCGTGAGTAATGGGTGCACCGGTGCGCGCCACGGATTTCCCTGGCTATTAACGCACGCGTATTCAGTCCTCCATTATCCTGAGCGAGAAGCAAAATAATCGTAATTAAGATAATGCTTTAGCGGGGAAACGAAATTTATTCTCAGGGCAATTACATGTATCGAGCTTTCAATCGAAAGTCCGTTATATCACAATCAGTTATGGTTTTGAACATCTAATTGTTGGACAGTGTTTGCGCTTATTTACGTTGACGTCGCCATTGCAATCGTAATGGTCCCTTCGATCGGTTTTACTACTGTTATTTATTGACGCATCCCCATCTATTTTTCTACTGTTCGAAACAAAAGTCCCATTCACTTTGAGTGACTTTTTTTCTGGGTTCCTCGTTCGATGCGCACTCACATTTTATCGAGAAAATCCAATTACTCAAGACATTACAAAAAAAAAAACGCGCATGCGTGGATAGTCATGTAAAAAGTTGAAAGCCAAGACGGACAGTTTATACTGGCTGTTAAATTTACACGTGCGGAAGCATGTCGGCTATTGTCGCGTAGGGGCAACGGATACTCGAGTAGCTTTTGCAGTATAAAAGAATAACCGGTATTATATAGCCGCTGTAGTTGGCGAGTTGACTCAGGCGTGGTTAACTATGGCGCGATACATCCGATCCGAATAAAGACACGCGCTATCGCGGTATCGAGCTACAAGTGCTTCAGTCGCGTAGATATAGATAGTGCTCGCATTTAACTTGTACCTCGTAATTGTACACTCGTCTCTTGTGCGGAAGCTTCACAGAGAGTATCCTAATAATAACCAAATCATGACTTTTTCAACATCGCGAGATGAAGTCTCGAGGGAAATTTGATGTTTCCAGATGCGATGAAAGGTCTGCGAGGGTTATGTACAAAATTCGTTGCCTGGCTGTGCATCAGCATCGGTAACGTAAAGCGCGAAATACTTCTGTGAATGGAGGTTCGTTAAGTCTTCCTCTCTGATACACTCGCTAAAAAATTATCAAGGTTCATTCAAGCGCATATTTCTATGCCGCGGCGGTGCATTTTTATACTGTGATTAAATCTCTTCTGGTCGTTTCTAAAAAACCGGCATTCACCGACACATCTTCCGTCATAAGTTGGAATGTGCAATGAAAACCAAAACCAACAAACATTGCCTACTCGTTGATTGGACCGTTTAAATTTTATGGCATGTTATAAACTGTAAACTGATATCAATATTTTATTGTATACGTGTTTTCTGAACGAAGCAGACAATTGGTCATTGTATCGTTAGTGTCGTAAAATGCCCACGCGATACTCCCATTACCGAGGGCCATGTCAACGGGGATCGTGTGAAATAACTTTAGGATCGCGTCGAGCGTTAGGCGCGCACCGCACGTTTGATTAACGCGAGGTGTCTTTTGAGCCCGAGTCTGACCTCATCAACATCGGGCCGTAAAACGCGTCCGGGAAGCGCTTAATCTCCCTTCTAACGGACTAACGAAGGGAGTCATGTAACATGCAGCGCGAACTCATACGGCCCTCCGTCTCGGCGCAATCCGCTTATCCTACGTCGTCAACAATATCCGCTGTCAGGGATCAAGAATTTCCAATTCCTGCAGTGCTTGTTAAAAAGTAAAGTTACTTTCCGTGCTTCCGGTTAACAGCGCTCTTTTTTTTTGCTCCCGGTAAGTCGCGCGCCGTGTATAGGCTTACGGCGAGGCTGCGTAGGACGAGACATAATGCAAGATTAAGTCGGTGCTTCTGCGAAAAGTCAGCTGGAAGGTCATTTTGGTTTAACGATCGGATGGGAAAATCCAGTGATCCTCGGTCTCACTCTACGGAGGTCCCGGTAAATAGCTTTGGGTTTACTGCTGACTTTAAGTTCACCTGGTCTAACAGAACTGGCGCGATACGACCTTTCCAGCCCCACTGTACAACGGTGGAGCGTGCACGACAACCGAGACTGAGCTTTATTCGTATTGCCGCGTTCGCGCACGAGAATATTATTTCTCCAGTCGTCACTCGGTCCTGTCGCCAAGCAGCCGAGGCTCGAGGCAATTTGGGTCTCGTTGCCAATAGTATTCCGCGCGCGCTGCGTACGACTAACGAGATTAAATAGAATTTGAGGGCTATTGTGGCGGATACGGGGCATGTTGACTGGATTCGAATGGCGCCGAAGGTCGATCGGTGATCGAATTCACGTTGGATTGCGTCAAAGGCCGCGCAACATACTTAATATAGTTCATCTGCCATTTGATCTACCCCAAATGGCGCTTTTACGGCGGGTCAACGGATCATTTCACGAGGACCATTGCCCAGAGCAATATCAACGGCCTGCGGCCTTTTTGTTCAACCGATGTCGTCAAAGTGTTTTGATATTGGGCGACTCATGGAACTGCGCCGACCAGGAACTACGACCCGTCCTAGAAGTCCTATTGGAAATCCAATGGCACGTTGATGGGATATTGAAATGCTGTGCGAAGTATTTAATAGTACTTACTATACTGCCTTATTTACTAGGCGGTATATTCGACGAATTATCTTTTTTTATGGCAAACGAACTTTGGCAATTTCGCCGCGCCCTTCGGCGCGTGATCCAGGTGTCTTGGGAAATTTCCGCGCCGCGATGTTGCCAAAGTATTTTAATATGCAAGGGCGGCGAAACTGCCGCGCGTTCGCGGAATCTCTGGTGTGTTACTCGATGGGCCTGCGAATTACACTGACGGCGCATCGGAGGTGGTCGGGGAGCGCGCGCGTCGTATACTTGTTGTCGTACACACTGTATCATTAGTAAACACGCGCGTTGAATGAGAAACGCGCAGGTTGCATATGAAATGCGATATGTCGCCGAGAATACACAATCGTAAGACGTAGGATAAGACCTCGTCAGGTGAGCACCGAGAGCGGCAGCAACGAATAATCCATCTGTCTGTCTTTCCGTCTGTCCAACCTAGGGACGTGCGTCTGCCGCGTAACTGACTCTTTCCACTTGCCTGACACGTGTGCCTCATCTTACAGTGAATACGTCGGACGTTAGGTCAGACACCGCGGGTCAGATCCGCGTCGGCTCTGCTCGAGAATGACAAGATTTTCTCGCTCGAAAAGACGCACGTTGCGTGCATCCCGAATTCGAAGTGAACTTAGTAAAATGCCTTCGAACGTAGAATCTCAAAGCCCCCAATAAAATGCTCCTCCGAACGTTGGATCCTATCAACCTTTGCCTTTAAATATGTTTACTAATGATACACGCTGTATCATTAGTAAACAAGCATGTTGAATGAGAAACGCGCAGGTTGCATATGAAATGCGATATGTCGCCGAGAATACACAATCGTAAGACGTAGGATAAGACCTCGTCAGGTGAGCACCGAGAGCAGCAGAAACGAATAATCTAGTCTGTCTTTCCGTCTGTCCAACCTAGGGACGTGCGTCTGCCGCGTAACTGACTCTTTCCACTTGCCTGGCACGTGTGCCTCATCTTACAGTGAATACGTCGGGCGTTAGGTCAGACACCGCGGGTCGGATCCGCGCCAGCTCTGCTCGAGAATGACAAGATTTTCTCGCTCGAAGAGACGCACGTTGCGTGCATCGCGAATTCGAGGTGAACTTCCCCAAATGCCTCCGAACGTAGAATCTCAAAGCACCGAATGAAATGCTCCTCCGAACGTTGGATCCTATCGACCTTTGCCTTTAAAAGACCTCTGTCGTAAAAATAAATAAAAATGGATTCGAGGGAATGGCAATAACTGATCTCCCCCGTTGTATTGTCATGCTGCGCGTTTTTGCGCTCTCTGTGGCTTATCGATTTTGCGAAACGCGAACACACGCGGGATTCAGTTGCCCCGCGGAGCGCGAGACCCTTATGCAGCGAGGGTTCGGGGTGGGGCTCTCCTCATACTTATGCAAATAATATTATCGCGATATCGCGTGTATATCTCACCGTGAGCGCGTTACACGTGTACCCGCTGCGTATGCCCGACTGTGCATAGACTATATCGAACGGCGGTGGCGCGATTGAAGCCGCGCGACGCCAAAAAGCAGCTCTTCAAAAGCTCCCGCACACGCGCCACGTGCCGCCGGTGTGCGCGTCGATGGGAATCGAAAGTTCGCGCAAAGGGCTCTGAGAGTGCGGGTGCCAAAGCGATTCGCGCCGAAGTTGCCGCTGCGCAATTTAACAGGAAAGCTCCGCGAGGTGGAGAATCGAGTTCGGGGTCGTAGGGGGGAGGGTTGGGGGTGCGTCAATGTGTGTTTCAGCACACGCAAAAACTAGCTCCGCAAGGCGCGCGCCGCTCGCTGCCAGAACTTTCGGAGCGTCTAATTTTCTCGGCGTGAGATTCAAACTTCCATGTCGTTTCACTATTGAATTATTCGCGAAATTGTGAAGTTCGAAAAAAGCCATAATTCTTGCGATATAACAATTATGATAATGGTCTTTTTTTGTGGCAAGCAAATATAGTCGCAGCTCGCAAGTATCGCGGAATTGGTTGTTCACTTTCATCGATAACCCGTCTTCCGATTATAACTTTTAATATTTTTGATACTACCCTAAATTTGCCTTTCATCGGATGCGATGCAAAATACACTGAGCCTATTATTTTGCAATTTCTGAGGGCGTGCGGGATCGAAACGCAATTTCGGACAATACAGGAGTTTCGAATTTCCTGCAGTTTGCAAAGCTACACGACGACGAGACGCAAGAGCATCGCCGGATGTGTAGGATGTTTGGCCGGCCGGGGAAGTGGCATCGGGACCACTAATCTCGTCTCGTCGGGGGCGACTCGAGTGGGAATTGGAAATCATTCCGGGAACGCGCTGTTCCAGCGAGGCGCGCGCGCCCTCGTGTTAATTGCAGCTGCGCGGTTTCCGCTCGCATATCGAGCTTCCTGTACAGATTGTATACAGGTCGCACATCGGCAGCAGCCCCAACAGCTTCGCAGAAGCGCAGAAGTCGCCCACCTCCCATATTTCTCAGGCGTCGAGTTGTCACGTTTTCCTCAATATTTGATTGAATAATGAAAGCGGTAACGAACGTCGTCGGCGCGTTTTGTTAGCAATGCAGAATCTCTCGCGACTCTCGCGACCCTCGAAGATGGACCGAAAAGTTGAAAGTTTTCCATCTCCTCTCAGCGCGGCCGAAGATGGCGCCAGGAGCGACGAAGGACCAAACGAACTTGGCCAATTTGTGGGCTGCGGATGTAATTTCACGAACTTGCCGCGAAAATTGCGCCGAAGTTCCTGTGTCTCGACGACGACGCGCCGCTAGTGCGAGTCGAGATACAGTGCTTACTTACCGAACCGTCGCGAGCCTGGATAAAAGAAACCGGGGAGAATAAGGGTCGAATGTGTATGGCGCGGTTGTGCCTGAGTTTGGAGGGGCGTTGTGACTCGCTTGGGACTGCGAACAAGAAGCAGAAGACCCGGTTTTTCAAGGACACAACTCTGTGTGCTCTGTACACGTGACAATGTTGAGCTCTCTTCGGGAATGAGAAAAGTTGGCCTCACCAAGACCAGGGTTGGGAGGCGAAGGGGCAAGGGTTGAGCAGCTGAGCGCTTACACATGTTTCCACAAAATTAACCCTATATCTCCAGACATTCTACGGGTCTCGTCACAGCGCAACGTAAAACAAAACCGAGTTACACATACGTAACGTAGGGCGTACGTAAGAGACTTTTACCCTGAGGTAAACTTCGCGCACGATGTTCTTGTGTGTCTCGCTAAATTTACGCGTCTTCCTGCGTATTTTCCTGCCGCGGGCGCTTTTAATTTTCCGCACGGCTGCTTTCCGTTGCTCTCGAGCTAATTGCCGCGATAAATTCGAGTGCGTGGTCGCAAAAGCGCGTAATACACGCGCAACTTTAAGTCTCCCCCTTTGTCCCGGTGCGCAAGCGGCGGAAACGGCTCGGCAATAGTCAAACACAAAAGACGCGGGGCTTTGTTTCCGCGCTCGTCGTCGCAGAGTCGCGGAAAGCACTTTAATAATGCCGCCCCGTAAATCGACTGCCGCTGAGTAATGAGCCGTTAACGATACATTTCCGTCTTCCACATGGGTCACATATACGTATTTTTCCGATACCTTCACGTGCGCGGGACGTCGATAGTCGACAATAACCCGGGGAAAACGAGTTCACATAAATACGTTTCGTTTAAAAAAAAAAAAGAAAAAAAAAAAAGAATCGTGTATGCAGTGGAAATTGTAATTTCGCAATCGCGTGGGATGATTTTTTCCGCGTCAACAAACACGGTTGCTACGCGCGTAGGACGTTTGATTTACTTACGCGTGCGATATTTCTACGCGGTGGAAAAAAAGTCGCGAAAGTACGTCAAAGCCGACGACCTAAATGCGATTTGCCCCGGAGAGTCGCGGTCTTTCGCTTCTACTTGTTTCCTCCGCCCTTATTAAAATACGTCCGTTCGACGCGATGTAGTTTTCTTACAGTCGGGTAAAACGATTTCTATTCAAATTTACCACCGCAGCTTCTCGGACAAACAAGAGAGAGAAAAAAATCGCGAGCATGTATAGTGTGCATAGCGGGTTAAGAGATTGGGTTGTATGCAAATTCTGGGGAAATCTCGGGCTCTCAGCGTTACCGCGTAGCTTTGTTCAAAATTATTCGCACAATTTTAGGAAAAAATATATCGTTTCAACTTTTGAAAATGTTAGGACAATGTTTTTTAGCAAATAATTGTTATTATTTAACTCTGTTGTTCGATCTCTTACACTGTAATTGGTATGGTGGCAACTTCGCTGTCAGATAAAAATTGGCAAATTCGCATGGAAATGAGATTCTATACCGCGCGTCCGATTCCGATGCGGGAAATGTTCTACGTATTCGAAGTCGCTTTTCGCGGAAGGTAATCTGTTTGCCTCCGTTCAGGAACAGCGCGGAAATGGAAATAGTAACTCGACAATCGTAGGTGCAATCATCAACCGAACCAATCTATGCTTCTACTGCGGTCGAGGCGGACGAGAAAGCGTCTGCTTCGAAAATCGACGCTGTCGTATTGGCACCAAGACGCGGAACGAATTTTCACGACATTTGTTTTGCTCTCTCGGTGGCTCAAGCCGTTTGCGTTTAATTGCAAGGGTGGATGTTCTGTAACACTTCGCTAAGACAAATGTAATCCCGCGATGCGCAAATTACATTCATTCTGGATTAAGCGTACATTAAATTCCCCTAAAAAAAGTTGTGTCGCCAGGGTGGAACGTTGGTCTCGTAAAAACAGCACATCCAACCACCAGGGACCGCGAAAATGTAGAATTTTCACGTAAACGAGGTAATTACGAATTTAACACGATGAATAAATAAAATATCGTCCACGTTAGTGTAATTATAAACATAAAACTCCAAAACAGACCTAACTAATCGTTACTTCAGTCCAAAACCAGTTTCACAAGTCGTTGGAAATTCCAAAAGAAAAAAATTCAAGGATAATTTCCAAAAGAATATAAAACCGTTCTCAAAGTTGAGAAGAGTGCGGGTCAAGTGTGTCCCACCGGCGGCGGGGGCTTAAGGTAATGAAGTGTCCCCATTGTCACCGAGAGAACGCGAGTGTCGAGAGCGGTCGAGCATTGTTGCGAGAACGCGGGCGAGTACTTCATGAAGGGGTATTCGGGACCATTAAACAATGAATAACTCACCCGGCGCATAACTCGCAGGGAGAAAGATGAGGTCTTCATCTTAGTGGCAATCCTGGTGACGATCCTCGTGCGCAAAACTGTCGACCCTTCCGTACTCCAAGTAGTCCCGAGTGCTTCCTGGTGGTCCGAACGAGTCCGTCGTTGTTCCAGCAGCTTCGAAGCAGTCCGGCCCGACAGCGATTACAGCGATTACAGCGAGTACAGCGAGTACAGCGAGTACAGCGAGTACAATGAGACCCGCAGCGAGTGACAGAGCGAGTACCGAGTCCGAAGGAGCGAATTCACGCAAACGCGCTCAGTACTTTCTTCGCGAAAGTAGCTTGGCCGACAAGTGGGGGTGTCGGTGGTGGGTAGTGGTGGCTTCTCTCCCAATAACTACAGGTGGTCGGCCAGCGGCTCTCACCCTCTTCAAAACTACCCTCCGGTGTGGGTGTGTGCGGCGATCGCGTAGCCTCCTCGACGGATCAACCGTTGCCTCTCGACTAACGCGCTCCGATCTCCCTCGCTTCGCCTGACTCGCGCGTATTCGCGTATGCGGTGAACGCGTTACTGCTGGCGCTCTGTCTCTCTGGCTCTCGCTCCTCGCGAGCTGAGTCTTCGTCGCGTTCTGCCGGAGAGGAACAGCGGCGATCTAAAGAGGAAGTAAACGCGGATTCTGCGTAACGCGCGGCCCCGAGAGAGGCGGGAGCTTTTCTGCGTGTGTCGCGCTCAACCCGAGTGTGCGTGTCGGTTGCGGGGGCTACGGTGTATACGTGTGTGTGAGTGTGTCTATGTGTCTGCGTGTATCTGTGTGTCACTCGATTCGTCTTGTCGCGGTCAGGTCGTGGAAGCGGCACCGGCGAATGAGGGTGCGAGAGAAACGCGGATAGGGATGAAGTACGCAACGGCGGCGGCGGCAGCGGCGGCGGCGAGGTGCGCGGGGCTTCTACGCCGTAGACGCGATAGCGCCGGGTCTTCTGTCGCCCGGTGTAGCGTAGGGGGTTGCGGTGCGGTTGAGCGAGATGGAGAAGAGAGACCGGAACGCGAGCGCGCGGCGCGTTGGGATCCCACCCCGTAAGCACTGCCGCCGCGCACGCCCATGGAGAACCCGTGGCCAGGGCCGCGCCTGCCTTGAGGCTGAAGGTCCGTCACGGTGGTCGCGCACGATGCTGCACGACCACCACCAACCAGCATTGCTATACCCCGGTTATAATACACCGCGCGGAACAACCTCTCTCCTCCTCCCCCCGCGTTATTGTACAAGAGAGAATGCCAAGATAATATCGCTCTTGAATGTCGTATTATCGCGCCTCACTCCGGAAACCTTGCATTTGCCGCACATACACGTGACATTATATGCCGAGAGGAGTTTGAATAGGAGTCGGCTTGCGATATGTGTATTCTCACACCTTGCGACCCTGTGATCAGTCGCACGGACCTTAATTGTTCTGTTCACGGCCGATTCACAAGATGCTTGACGCGACACGGAGTGCGGCATACATGGTGGGAGGGCGGCAGGAACGCCCGCCCGGCGCCGAAGTATCGCATTCGTTTGCCCGACAACAGCGCGAGATACTGGCGCGCGTTTATTTCGTGTTCGGGGGATATCCACGGCACGACACGTGGGCTAAGCTTGAATGCATTATTCAGCACACGAAACGCCGGGGAATCAAGTGTAACCCGCTATTGGGTGGGTGGCAAATTAATTCGATGGTTTTGTGTCGCTTGACAATGTGACGTTGCTTTATTCCTTTTTTATTGCTGGGTTGTACGCTGTACTTCGGAATATGCGAGGTACTTTTTTAATTTTTTATTGTGGAGCTTTATATTTAAAACAAGCCTTGAAACGCGGTGTTTTTGCGTTTCTTTTTTATGACCCCGCGGTTGGAGGTCATGGGAGGTTGTCGGGGAGGGGGGATGGAGTGAACTGTGAAGTTGAGGAACTTCGGCGCTATTGGAGTGTGCGCAAATAAGGGAAAGTTTCGATATAAGATGCGGAGCACAGAGCCGCAGCTCGAGCGATGTTGGCGTGAACCCACTCGCGAAAATGCTAATTCTGTTTCTGACCTACGGTCGTTGTGTGGCATTCGCAGGGACCTTCCTTACCGACTGTTGATATGAGATCCTCTGTAGACATGTTACCCTCTATGGAGCTATAGACTGATGAGTTTCCCCTACTCATCGATTGTAGATGCTGATTATAATTACTCACAGTCGATAATTGTGGTCTCTACAATTACCACCGCCGGTTACTCCACAGCCGTTACAGACTGTTCTTCGTTGGTCAATGCGTTTCCTGCAAATCTCCGCACTAGCAGTGTGTAAATGGCACGGCGACGAAGGTAACTGCTTCATCTAAAGATACTGCGATATTCAAAATGTGAAGCAAGCTTCGGCTTTTCACAAACGATGGCGTACGACCCATACGTCTTGTGCTACCCTTCCATTGACCTGTCAGGTACCCAGGGTGAACAACCCCGAGGCGTCGCAGATGTGCAGGTCATATTTTTTGTCACTCATCAGAAATTGTTATCATTATTTTTCGCAATACAGCGACGACGTTTGCGCATTGCGGCGTTGCCGCTGGAATATCCGTCGTCCTCTGACGTCTGGAATAAATGCTTCACTTTATTTCGCAAAGAAAAGTAGAGAGAGTGAAGAAAGCAAAGAAAAAGGAATGGGATTCGCGCTTACCTAAGCATTCTCGAGATTCGAAGAAGTAAGATTATAAGAGGGGCCGTTACGATTCGTTATATTTTTATGACATTTCGCGAAAGTGTCGGCGCGTTCGAGGCTTGCGACCTACAACCGGGAGAGCGCCCGGGTCGCGTTCGCTCATTATCGGAACAGTAAGGCACTCGATTTTTTACCCTCCCGAACGGTTTCTTTTTTTTTTCTTTTTCAAGCCTAACTGTATTCGTCTCCGAGAATCTCGCTCT
Organism: Itoplectis maculator; assembly: GCA_964034905.1. Lineage (NCBI taxonomy): Eukaryota > Metazoa > Arthropoda > Insecta > Hymenoptera > Ichneumonidae > Itoplectis > Itoplectis maculator. The sequence goes on along the minus strand of OZ035855.1, from coordinate 3,428,712 downwards.
CAGCGGGTCTCCGCAATGTGCCGGCCAGAATGTCGGGTTGCGACTGTGGCAATTTCGGCGGAACCCGTTGGGTTCGCCGAATCGCTGACGACCCGCGCCGAAAAATCAAAGTGGCTGCAAACCACACGGTTTGTCCCGACGTTACACTAGACATCTGTAACCAAAATAATCGTTTCTCCTTAGCACCTGCTGCGTTTACCGCTACGTTTACATCTGTAAATAACACGTTTCTCGAACTTTGAAAGAAAAAAAAAATCGTAGTCGTTTCAATGCAGTTCAACGTTTATCCGCGAAAATCGAAGCGAGACACTCGCCAGACGTTCTTGGATCGGGTTCGAGATTCGATACCGCGTATCACAGACGTTCAATTCTCATCCATGATTCATCTCACGGTTTTTCCCCCGCGACTCTCATCCCCCGCAATGCCGTCGTCGTCCCTGGGCGACGCCCGAACCATTTCCCCGTGCTACAGTTACGACATACCGCACCGCCTGGAACGTGTTAGCGGGTCCGCGACGCCAGGAGCATAAAGGTGTTTTATTGATGAATCCTGGAGGTGTAATTCTCGTATCCGGCTCCGCGAGTCTCGCCAGAGACGGCGCTTCCGGAAAATTCAGCCGTTGCTGTGGAAACGCAGTAAGACTGCAAATTCACCGACGTTTCGTTGTTCCAAGCTTTCCAGTCATTCCAGACTCGATACTGTTACGTTACGTTGGAGAAATCCTGGAGTCTGACACCTGCTATGATCCCGTAACACCGGGGCTCCTTTTTGTGACATAAAAGCGAATCCCCGCAGGGTGGTCGCTGTCTGCTCCACCGCCGCTGACGACGATTAAACTCGTCCCGTCCCACGAGCTTTATTAATAAAACGGCCGTGAACAAACGCTGTAAAAAATTCATTTTACCCTGGGATCGTTAGGCTTTCGTCGGAACTTGGTAAACGAGGCGGTGGATTTTTTCCCGCCCTTCGCAGTCCCGCGACCACCGCGCGGTCGCAACCCGGGACGTAGCCTCGCGCACGGTGTCCAAAGTTTTGCAGGAACCACCCGGACCGAGTCGGCCTGTGTGGCCGAGCGTCGAGCGTGTAATAATGGACATTTTGTAGAACGCCCGGCGCGATTACCCGCACTTTCAGCAGCCGCTTTTATAGCGGTCGATGAACGACGCGCTCTCGCTCGAGACGAGCAACCGGCGAGCGCGGGCAACGCGTGCGCGTTTCTCGTTAGCCGAATTTTACGATCTAAGTCTGCGCGCCCGGCGAGAGAAACGAGCGCGTTCGGCTACGTGGTCCGAAACTATTTTTCATAATTTTCGGCGGGTTACGACTAGCTCGAATTTTTTCATACCCTCTATCACGCCGCGCGCCGTTCGCAAAAATCACGCCGCACATTGGAAGGATGCGTTTTGCTTGGGCGCTTGGCTTATCCTAATCGCTCTTGGGAATTAACCGGCGGTCTGAAAAATCGACCGAACGATTAGGCCGCGCGGATTTTTTGTTGTTGTTGCCAGGCTCGAATCTCGTTTCACGTGCGCGCGCATCGTTTTATCGCATCGTTTTTTTCAATCAGATCGCAGATCGTAACTCGTTTCACGGTGTATCGTGTTATTACTGGGAGATCCTGTACCCCACATTAGACGGGAGATCTCTTGCGTTTTAACGAATAGGGCGTGAAAGACCCGCCACAAAAAGCAGCGTCGGATCCGCAGCAGCAGCGGCGCAGCAACAAAACTTCGTACAAAGCAGATCCATCTGATACCCGCGCGACTCATTAGTCAGCGCGCCGGGCCGAAACATCGAAAATTAATAAGTCCCGAGGGACGCACTCGCAGCCAATTAGGACTCGTGGTTAGGCTAATGGGAATTCGGTTAATTCCTTTTTTTTTTTTTTTTTTTCTTAAAAATAAAATGACGAAGAGAGATCGTCAACAGAGCAGATCGAACCGGAAGCGCGAGTTGTCCAATTGCGAGAGCGAGAACCGCAATGATGGATGCGCGTGGAGATTAACGAGGCGTGTTTAATAAAGACGCGCCCGGGTATGAAGAGCAGATTCGAAGATAATCCCGAATTATGCCGCGACAGCTCGAAAATGGATCGGCCGTGGGACTCGGGCTCGTCCCTTATCGTTCAATCATCGACTTAGGCGACGACCACCTATCCGCCGATCCTGGATATATTTTTCGTTCCGAATAATCGGAGCGAGTCGTTTGTCACTTCTTATTCAAGCTAATGAAAGATTTTCCTCTCTTATTTAGCTGCACTAAATAAAGAATTGCTAAAAAAAATAATTTGCTTGGAGACTGTAAAAAAAACTGTTATAAAATTAATAACCACCCTAATAGTTTCAATCTCTTGGTAAGATTAAAATCGCCGCGATGCGCAGAAAATTCTATTAATCCCAACGACATTGCAACAACACGCGACACGTCACTGTAAATAAAAATATTGTAAAATTCAATCGTAATCATTTAAATCTCAGAGATTTAAATAATCGCGATGCACACAAAAGTCTATTAATCCCAACGACATTGTAACAACACGCTGCTCGTCACTGCAAAAAAAAACTGTTTTAAAATTAATTCTACCCTAATCATTTAAATCCCAGGGTTAGATTAACATAATCGCAATGCGCACAAAAGTCAATTGATCCCAATGACATTGCAACAGCACGCGACTCGTCTTTCCCCCTAATTACTCGTTATAAGAGCGTTACCCGTTCATTTTTTCCTAACGACAAATCGCGAGTTCTCAGCACTCCGAGAATCAATCATCGCATTGTTCGTTCTCACGTCTATCCCCGGCGCAATATAAGCGCAGCGATAGCGCGGGGCGCAGGCGCGCGCGCGCCTGCGCCTGCGCACGATCGTCCCGAGCGAAGGACGCGTGGGTGGCATCGGCCCGCGGAGTCGGCCGAGATCGGCCGAGGCGAGCCGATCTCGCCGCGAGAGCCGATCCACGTGTGGCGAGCGTGCCGCGCGTGACTGCCAACCAGTGCGGAGCGGAGCGGGAGCGGGAGTGGAGGGACTGCGCGCGCAGTGTCGACGGTAGAAAGGGCAGCTCGACTGCGGCCGCGGCGGCGGTGGCGACTCACGGCTTACGACTCACGAGGCGACCGTGACTGAGCCAGCGGAGCATCGGCGGCGGAAGGGGCGACGAGACCCGATCGCCGCGCAGCCTCCGCGCCGATTCGCCTCTTCCAAAGCGCGAGCAGCACAATGCACATGCGCCTCTCGCAGCCTTCTCAGAGCCGCGCGCGTTATTCACGGCCCCGCATGAATACGTTAATTACGCGGCCAATTAAAATTACTCGCAATTCATTACCATCTTCTCGTACGAAGCGCGGAGCACGTACGGCGAATAATTGCGATCGACAACGCGCGTGCGCGAGCGCGAGCGGCCTGCGTGTAAGCGAGACGACGTATCGACTACACAGCGCGCGACGAGCGCGGAGATATTCGAGGAATCCGTCAATTGGGCGTCGCCCGAGGACGAGAGAATCCTCTCGTTCCGCGATGACGGAAGGAGGATTGGATGCGAGCGGCGAGCCACGCCGCGGGAACTCGGTCGAGGCGAAAGCGGCGATCGTGTTTTTCCGGCCGCGAGCACTCACGGGAAGGTCGCGGAGGGAGATATTCTCGAGAGCAACGCCGCGAACGCGCCGCACGCGGTATTTTGATGAGGCAGGTTGCAGCAGCCGCGACGCGCGCGCGCGCAGTGCCCGAGAGAGTTGAACCGCGCCGGCGCGGAGTTCGCCGCGGAATTGCAATTTGAATTAGTCGCGAAAGCCGGAGCTAATGATTCCTAAAGAGCAAAACACTCGTCATGTTGCGGCGACGACAACGCGAGTCGCGCGGTGATCGTCGACGACGACGACGAAGACGCGAGCGACGCGCGGCGCTATATGTTTCCGCGCGCGGCTTTGTGAGAAACCGACGCGCGAGCGAGGCGGGAGAATCGCGCGCGCCTCGCTTGATGCAGCCGCCGCAGCTGGTTCGCCGTGTGACCGTGAAAGAGGCCGAGGTGGCCCAGGCGGCTCCGCGAGCCGCAGATACGAACGTCCCGAATTTCTTGCCGCGACCGTCGCGGCGCGCGTCGTTCCTTATACCTCGCGCTTATTCCCACAGGCGACGCGGTGCGAATTCCGACAAATTCAATGACGATCATTATTATCAACCGAGCGTCTCGTTATCTGCGACGAATGCGCGGAGCTTCGAGCGAGAGGTTCTGCGGGATTGGCGAAAATGCGAGGGATGTTGTGTCTCTGGTTTTGACGAATCGGGTCAAAACGTCACTTTCGTGTGCGTCGATGGCGTAATTTCCGATGACTTCTGCACCTTCCCTGGTAGGAAATTTACGGCGTTACTCTTGGAGCTAGTCAGGCCCTAGTCAGCGCCGTGTCATCCCTGCCCGGACGTGATCAGTGCCTGGCTTGGGCCGAATGTATACTGAGGAAAAAGATTTGTGAGTTCAACAAATTCAGCGGTCACCGACTGACAAGCAAATTATTTAGTCATAGCTTAACATCCCAAACATATGTTTGGGCGTTCTTTTTATCTCAAACATATGTTTGTCTGATGAACCGAGAAGCAGTTGATGAAACCAAAACATGTATTGCTCGATGCAAACATTTATTTGACAGCCGGTGACTGCTGCATTTGGTTAACCCAACCATTTTTTCATTTTTTCCCCTGTGTGTAACGCTACATATTTTCTACCAGGGTTGGACCGTAATTCCATCCTTTCGGCATAAAAGTTCTTCTCCTGCCTCTAAAGCGAAAAAAACTCCGAACTACACGTGAACGAAAAATCGATTAACGCTTCGGTTGCGTCAAGGCCATCGATTCGACCGCACGACCAACGAGGAGCACGAATCGAGCGAGAGTACGAAAACACCGAGTCGAGAATGACGGAGAAAACGACGATTCGCGTTTTAATTGTCCCCGACATGCCGAACGAAATACTTGGCGACTCGCCTGCGAGTCCATTAAAAAGTGTTCGTGTTGTAATTGGTGGCCCAAGTGAGTCCGTCGGACACTCCGCGGCGGCGATTCGGCGATTCGGCGCTTCGATCGGGCGGCGCGTCTCTCGAGTGAAACGCTTTCGCGCTGTGCGCTCGCCGTCGCCTCTCGAGATTTAAGCACCGCTCGGCATGCGGCATAAGCAACGCTCACGTACTCGCTCTCCGCGCGCGGTCTCCTCGATCGAGCGCCCCGGCACGTTCTGCACGTTCCAGATATATCCGCAACGGCGCGGCTTCGGCTCGACGCGCGAGAGCTCAACCCCAAAAAGCCTCGGGAGAGGTTCGAAAATCCAACGTCGTATATTTCGCGAAACGCGTTACCTTCCGATGCACTCCAGCTGCGCGTATCGGAACCCGGCATCGCGTCGTGGGTGCAGCTCGCGCGGGGTCTTCGATTCGCCGTAAAGAATCCCATCTTATGAAACCACCTGATCGTTTCCATCGCTGTTTAAAGCTGCGCGGCCTCGGCGAATTCGAAGCGAAATGCACTGCCGCCGCCGCCGCTGCCGCTTAGAGCGCGAGTTTCGAATACAAAGTCGTGGAAAATGAGGTTACGAGATGTGTCACGACGATTGCGGACCCCGCGCGGTTCAAGGAGATTTTTTTCATGTCGACGGCGGGCTGAGAGTCTTCGATTGCCATTGCAGATGAACCCGAGAACGGGTTGGTTAATGCCGCACTTTCTCGGGTAATCGGGTAATCGGGTATCGGGTCGAATAGGAAGTGTCGGCTTCAAGGTGTAACATTGGCAAGTGTATAGTGTCAGTAGAGAAAACGTGACCTGGACGGCGTTCTGGCGAATTCACGGGGAGTACGATAATAGGCTGAGGTGACTGCGATCGACTTGCGTCGCGATTCACGTTGCACGTGCGGGGAGTGGCCGTGGATTTTTCGAACTCTTTTCGAAAGACCAGAAACTGATCTCCTCGCGAACGTGTCTGGCAATAACATCCGAGGCCTCGGACGCGTGTTCAGGGTTGGTTTTTTCACATTGCCCGTCGACAATGGGCAACGCTAATGGCCATCTACGAATGTGTCAATACGGCCTGTTTTGTACACAAACGTCATGGTGCACAATGACGTTCCGCTGCGATGGGAACTCGAGAACCGAAAACATATGTTGATCCAACGTGTCTTGATCAACGGGTTGGTTAATGCCGCACTTTCTCGGGTAATCGGGTAATCGGGTATCGGGTCGAATAGGAAGTTCCGGTTTCAACGTGTAACATTGGCAAGTGTATAGTGTCTCCAGAGAAAACGTGACCTGGACGGCGTCCTGGCGAATTCACGGGGAGTACGATAATGAGTTGAGGTGACTGCGATCGACTTGCGTCGCGACGATTCACGTTGCACGTGCGGGGAGTGGCCGTGGATTTTTCGAAATCTTTTCGAAAGACCAGAAACTGATCTCCTCGCGAACGTGTCTGCCAATAACGTCCGAGGTCTCGGGCGTCTTCGGGGTGGGTTTTTTCACGTTACCCGTCGACAATAGGCAACGCTAATGGCTATCTACGAATGTGTCAATACGGCCTGTTTTGTACACAAACGTCACTGTGCACAATGACGTCCCGCTGCGATGGGAAACCGAGAACCGAAAACATGTTGATCCAACGTGTCTTGCATCCGTCGAGCGGGCGATGTGCACAACGTCGAATGCGACTTCTGGAACGCGACCTGGAATACGCGGTGGGGATTAAATTTCGTGGCGACGCTACGGATAGAGTTTGAGGGGCCCCATTGACGCCCCGGCGAATATTCCTGACAGGGGGGCAACGAGTGTCTAGACAGCTAGGAGACGAGATATCGCAGCGTTGGACGACGGCGATCGTCGGGGCGGATTTCTTAAGAAGGAAATATCGCTACGGCTTCATTAGGGCTACCGGCCTTTACGAACGTCGAACGGGTTTCTGTGTGACAAATAGAAGAAAAAAGGGGGGTGGCGGAGAGGCGAAAAATTAAACTTCGTGTGAGACGAGGCACAAACGTGCGGATCAGTCGCGCTCGACTCTCAGACTTTAAGAAGCGCATACGAACGCGATGCAGCTCAATGTCGATGCATCAACGGCTTAGCGCAATAAAAGTTAAGTCTTCAGACGCCGCTCGGCTGGATTAGGAGGCAACGACTTTTTTTCGACTCGCGATCGTCTCGGAAACGAAAATCCGTCGAGGAACTCGAGAGGGGAATTCTTGACTATTTTTTTGAATATGTCCGAATTTTAGCGAAATCGTAGTGGAAGGAATTGTTATGAGGTGGATAAATAAAAACGAAAACTCGAGTGATCGATGACTCGGACATCTTCCCTCCTGGGCTATTTAGTTTTACCTCCGATAACTGGGAAGACATTTTTTTCAACAGTGTATTTATCCTAAAAGATATCTGGAGTGATGTAACATCGATGTTCGACCGAAACGGGTCAGCAGGTACGAAAGATGGGAAACGAGTGGACGAGCGACAAGGAGAACGAAACAGAACGTTTTTCGGTGGAGAATCCGACGTTCGTCCGAAATTTCGGGCATCCGAGATCAGAATCGTGGGCCGAACATTCTCAGGAGTCGTCGAATCTCTCGAAGACTCGATTTCCCTTTTCCAGATCACACGAACCTCGCACCCTACGCACGACTGCGGCGCATTACGCTGAGTTTTTTTTCTCTCGCTCTTCCCGAAAGGTGAACTCGGCGACGAGCGACGAAATATACGACACAGCCGCGCGGCATAACCAGAGATCGACGGGAATGTGTGAATGGAAAGACAGGAATGCATTGACACGATCGCGACGAAGGTTCATTTAAAATTCAAAGTGCGTTTCGTACGAATGAACGAGAACGGAATACCACAAAGCCTAGACGAGGAGATTTGTGCGCGACGGAATCTCTAATGACGTCGAGCGGAAGTCTCGAGTCTCGAGTGGCTAGGAGAATCACGACGAGCTCGATTGAAAAATCTTCTCGTATAACAAAATTATCGAAAAATTGTCTGTGCTCGAAAGACAATATTCTTCTTTTTTTTTAGTCCCCACTGAATACTAATTTTTTATAGAAAAATTGATGATCATTGATCACACAAAATGTACAAATATTACGATAAAAACGAATGAAGTCTCGCGTACGACGACTAAATATTCATGGAATATTCCGAGGTGGGGGAAGGGAAAGGAGGGGAGGGGGGGGGGGGGGGGACGAAATTAAAAACGACGTGTGAAAAATTCGAGGCAAAAAAGGGGCGGATCCCAAGACGAAAATATAATTTAATGTTAAATAATGCCGAAAGTAATACCCCAAAAATGTTAAATGCGTTAAAAAAAAATGTAAATCCATCGAAAACCCAAAAATTAATAAAACCCGTGAGTCTCGCGCTGTTTCTACCGCTGACCCCCCGTCGTCTCACACGGATCTCGAGGCGATCGTCACGTCGCGCCTCGAAGTATCGACGCACGCGTCGTAATTTTGAAAAACAGCCACGAGAAATGCTCAGGTCTAAACGAAAGGTCGGGAGCAGCGAGACGTGTGAAAAATTCGAGTGAGCGAGGTGGGCGAGTGGCGTTTCTCGACGCGAAGCGTTGAAAAAAATGGTAAATGAAATAAAACATAGCGGTTCTCGTATTTTTCGTATTTTTCACCGTGGGTCCGTCCCGGGCGCGGCAGGTAGAGATCCTTATCCCGTGCGAAGTGTCGGAGAGAGTCAGCCGAGCCGGTGCGGCGAGAGCGATGATCCGTCACCCGCTTCTCGTCGTCACCGGTCGAGGGTTGTTTTTATAATTGGTTACCCTTGCGACCCTCGGAGCTTGACGCGCTCGTACGGCGCGCGTCCCCGGGTTCTTTTCCCCAAATCCTCAGCAGCCAAATCCACATCCCCCTGGTCCAGGTTAGACCGAATCCTTAAGGTAGTCGCATCGGTACAGTCCCGTCAAATGACAGTTTCGGAGAAAAATTCGAACACTTCTCGATGGGATAGTAATCAGAAAAAAATCAAGAAGATGCTGAAAGTATTGATTTGGCATAATAATAACTCCAAAATTTTATTAACAAATTAACGAAAAAAACGAATTGTTCAACAAATTTCCCGGCAACTCATCTTTTTTTTTCTCATGAAAATTATTCATTTATGTTTCTGATTACGTACGAATTTTTTTAAATTGCGTTTTTATTAAGCAGAATGGGGGGTGAAAACCACTATTTAAAAAAATTAGACAAAAATTTTGGAAATATTCATACGTACTCAGAAATACGAATGAATAATTTCCATTAGAAAAAAATAGATGGGTTGCCGGGTAATTAGTTGGAAAATTCATTTTTTCGTTAGTTTGTTAATAACATTTTGGAGTTATTATTGTGCAAAATCAATACTATCAGCACCTTCTGTACACTTGATTTTTTTCAGACTATGAACCCATAGAGAAGTGTTCGAAATTTTCTTCGAAACTGTCATTTGACAGGACTGTACCGATCCGACTACCTTAACGAGTCTTCGCCCTATCTTGTCCTGTGTTCTATGTTACCGATGCTGCTGCTGTTCCTGTTGCTGCTGCTGCTCCTACCGCGCGCGACTCGTCTAGATATCCAAGCGGCGGCCGCACCTCGGACCTCGTGGTCCATAACTTTTCTCTCGCAAGGGGTGTATTCCCGTTTTTACGGTCAGCGAGGGGCGTCCGAGACCTGTGCAACCTGCACGAACGCGACGCGGGCCGAAAAACGAATATAGTAGGTATATCTCTGCGGTCGGTGTGTATATGCTATACACACCGCACGAGAGGAATCGCGTGCCTCGGGAGCCCAAATTTTAATTGGCTCGGCGCGGCTTACGTAATGAACAGTGGCTCCGCTTCTCCAAAAGCGACGCGAGCTATAAATTCAGGGCGCCGGGGCCCGAGCGAAGCACCCGAAGTAGCTGCCGAACTGACTCTGGGTTAGTCGTATACACGCAGCGAGGTCGCTGCTCGTGTTTACCGAACGCGATACAAACCTCGGGACCAAAGAGCCAAACCCAAATCCACTGTCAATTACACCGAGTCGAACGTGCACCCCGTTGTCGTGTCGTGTTAACCAGCGGTAGGAGCTACAAACAAAATAAGCCCCCTCCCACTGATAAAAAAAAAGTAAAAAATATAAACACTCGCTTATGCCTGATCTGTATCGATTGTAAAAAACAAATTTGAACGGTTCTCCGCGGCCGCGTGTAACGGCCCACGTTTTTCTTCGTTATTTTTGTTATTATTATTTTTCGTCTAATAATGAATCTCGCTGAGATACGTAATAAAGTGTCGAGGCTATATGAAATTTATTAACATGATTTCTAGCGATGGAACACGCCCACTTGATACGGCACCACCAATGCGGCAATGGCAGAAAAGTGACGAGGGTTTCTTCAGGTGTTATTCGATATCACCTCAGCAGGATATCACGGAATAGACGTCGGGGCCCCGGCGTCTCGGGAATCGAGAGAGATGGAACGAAAAGTCGAAAATGACGCGCGTAGGACGCGACTTTTTTTCGTATGCACGTGGCGCACGATTTTGAGGGGAGACTGGGAAAAACTGGTCGTTGCGGTCCACGTGCCATCCCTGTGATTATCGCAGGTACCTGGGGTACTCGCAGCCACAGCTCGGACGCGGTCCGTTCGCGTGGCGGGAGGTCCGGGGATCTCCGAGCCAGGGAATAAAAATTCTGGGTCCACGCGTGTTGCACGACGCGCGAGTCGAGCACGCGCCTCGATCTCTGCCGGTCACCAGCAGTGAAGAAAAAAAAAAAGGAAAAATAACGAATTCGTAAACGAGACGATTCCTCATCTCGAACAAAAGAAGGGTTGAACGCTCGGACAATGGACGTACAGGCGTGGGGCTCGTTTACACGTAGATAATTCAAGGCGCGATAAAAATCTCCTCCGCACGGCGCGCGCGTTTTGACGAAGTATCGCGTGGCCGCCGTGTCGTGGGCCGCGAGAGCAGCCGGGAATGAATGTCCGGTGAAACGTGATAAGCCGACGGAATGGGGGCCCGAGCGATGGTATCCGGCGACGGGACCCCTGCGGGACCTACGATCTACGCAATTCTATCGGCGTGGCAGACCGGGGCGAGACAGCCCGTCACGCCGGGAAAATTATTTTCCGGCCATAGCCGTGAAAAACTGGCAGCTATAAATATAAATGCATAGGGTAGATGCACCGATCATGGCCACTGTACCAGTTGTGGCCATTTTTACTATAATTTATTTCAAATTATTGTTTTCCTGTATTTTCATGTTGAAATTTGGAAAGTATCCATATAAGTTAACAAAATTATTTATACAGTTTTGTTTCGCCTTAACAATACAAATAATTCTGTCCTTTCAAAGACGGTGGCCACAACTGGACTAAAGGTGGCCAAAACCCGTACATCTACCCTAACTCAAGAACAGGACAATTTCCTTCCCTCTGAACGAATCTTTGGAAAATATTTTCAAGTTGTTTCACGATGCAAACATTTCTGACATAAAATTAAAGTCGCAGCAAAATGTAGAGGAAAATCGATGGATTTGGCACATTACGAATTCGCTAACATTTTTCTCCCGATTGTCTTACGAATTCTCGGCGCAACGCGACGAAATAATTAGCCGCCCAGTGCTCTCGAATTACTCGCCGATAACAGCAAGCGCGATCGATACGAACGAGCGATATTATCGCCGCGCGGACGGCGACAGATAGCGTAATTAAATCGGCGTTCGAATTCATCTCGGCCGCGAACATTTGGCCGAGACGACTGCGAGCAAGCAAAATAAGCGGACGCGCGTGCGCGTGCGCGATAAACCGGAAGGCAATCGGCGATAATTAACGCTCGAGCGTGGCGTATATTTCATTTCATCGAGGCGAAGCCCGCGCCCGCTCGTCGCGAATCGACGCGTGCGAACACTGGTGGCATCGAAACAGCTCGAGGAATGATACTCGACTTCGCGTCGTCTTGTCGTTACTCGTGCGAAATTTAACGACCGTCTCACACTCCTCGACGACACTGCGAATATTCCATCTGCAGCGCGGCCAACTCGCTCGACAGTCGTACAATTTCGAAGACGCAGGGCAAAAAAAAAAAAAAAAAAAACAAAGCGTACTCAGCTCGTCGATCTGAATGCAGAATTAAAGGGCGGCTCCATTGCATCTGCGAATAAGGTACGAAGTATCGAAAAATAATAAAATAACAAAAACGAGGGAAAAAAACTCTCCGCGAAGGGAAAAAAATAAAAGCGAGGTCCATTTAAGATTTCAGCCGACTGGGGCGACGCCACGTGCACCCGGGGCAACTCGTCTCGACTCGATATGTTTTTTTATTATTTTTTTATTTTTTTTTCGTTGTACCGCGATCGCCCGCGTGGCCCGTAATTAGTGCGAGGGTTCTCCGCGCGCGGTGCGCGAGACGTTATTTACTAACTCGGTAGCGTACGCGACGCGGCGACCGGGCTACGGGCGGAGAGCCGCGGCTCTCGGTAAATTACACCGCGGTATTTGCCGCCACCCCGTAAATCGAGCGAGGAAGCGAGAGAGACATCGAGAGAGGATCGTATAACGACGATGTATACAACAGTGAGTGGTACCGCGACTCCTCGGTCGGTTTGCGCGGTACTCGCTGTAGTCGCTGTAGTCGCTCTTCTCGCTTTGCTCGCCCGCGCACTATCGGCGCTGCTGTCTCCTGCACGTGTGTCGTCCCTGTCGCTCTGTGCTCTCGTTCCGCACATACCGCAGCCTATTTACCCGGCGTATTAAGCTCATCACTCACACCGCGAATAATTATACTCGGCCCACGCCTGCGCGCCTATATGGCATAGATTACGCGCCGCGCCGCCGACCGGTGAGTTAACGCCAATTAAACGATCCCGCGATCGTTTTGGTCGCGGCGCTGCGCTGCGCGAGCGATGGAAATTATATCGCGCCGATGCGGCATGTGCGATATGTCGCGACGCGGGATTAGTCGCTCTGACACACGAGAGATGTCTCACGAAAAATATTTTTCGAAAAAACGTGTATGATAAAACGTGCAGCCATCCCTTGAAATGAAAATGTTGAGTTCATCTGTCTCTGAGAATCCTGCCTGTGGAAAACGTTTCGAATCACACGGAGAGAAGGATCTGATCAAATTTACATAGCCGCCACCTAATGTTAAGGACGAGAACTATGAGAATTTCTACAATATATATGAACATTTTAACGATATTTCATGGTAAAAATTCTCAAAGTTCTCGTACTCCTTGATAAAATTTATTAGACCCTTCTCTCCGTGCACCGCAGCCTCCATTTGCCAATATCGATTATTGTATCAGGTGTGACGTAATATTTTTTTTACAAATTTCAATAAGCGATGTTTAAATCCACGGAATGATTAATATTCTCTAATTTGTGGTTGAAGAGCGATGTATGTTATTCGAATATCCAATATACCGATAATTATTCCCGACATCGAGAGACTCGGTTACCTCGGTCACCCGATGAGCCAGGCGCATATTAGGCAAATTTAATTAAAACATACACTTAGCGCGTGGAATGAAAAAATTTAAAAAAATAAAAAAAAAAATATCGCTGCTGTCGCGCTGCGCACGCTCGCCTGCTGCTGTTCTCGCGAAGTAATTACGGTAGCGAGAGGATCGAGAGTCTGTCGCGAGCGCGCGGACCGCACGATCTCGCGCTCGCCTCTCGGGTCGCCGGTCATAAATCCGTGGTTTTTGCGCGCTGCCCGCCCGCTGATTGGTCACCCCGAGAGGAAGAGGGAGAAATATATCGCCGCGGCGTGTATGCTCATTTCGGTCTCGAAGCGCATTTCGCTCGAGCGCATTATACTCCTCGTTCAATTAGCGTCACGGTCAATCGGGGAAAACTTTTCCACGCTCGCGTTCCCCCCTGATAGATATATATACGAGGACCACGGCCTAGCTCGTCGCTCGTCGCGTCTCCCGAGACTTCGGCCGCGTACGTCGCGCTTCGTTGAACGGGGTAAGTGAATTAAAAGCGGAATCCAATAATTCGGACATGCCAGCTCCGCGACGTCCTCGGGGACCGGGAGGGGGAGGGGGAGAGGAAAATGGTAATTAACCGTAGAGTGGGGGAATCGCGCGGGAGTCCGCAATTCCCTCGGTATCGCGTGTTGTACATCTCGTGAAATTTCGCCTTATTCCTTCCTTTTTTTATCAGATCCACGAACGATTCCACGGCGAAGTTCGAATGCGCGGCCGAATTGTAAATTATCGAGCGCGGAATCGGCGAAACGTTTCCGAGAACTATTCGCTCCCGGCCGAGCTCTCGATCGGAAATAATTAGCACGGGTGACTTCGGGTGAGGAGACTTCGAAATTCCTTATTCGTCGGAATTTTAATATCCGGCTATAAGTAAAATAAAAAACACGATGAGACTATTTGCACCCTTTTTGGTGGATCGTGGATCGTGTCCCTTAGATTTATTTTTGGCACTCTTTTCTTTCTTTATTTTTTTTTTAATAATTATGTAGTACCAAAGCGGAAATTTTCCGCTTTAGTAAGGAATTTTAACGATCCACGAAAAAGAGTACGAAAATTGAACCTGAGAGACATGATCCACGATCCACGAAAAAAGGTGCGAATAGCCTCATTGATAAAAAAAAAAAAAAAACTGTGTTCGACCCCTTGACATAATTTTTTTTCGAGAATATCGACTTTCGATGATATAATCGCGACAATAACGGTTATGTGTTTTCTCGTTGGAATGCGATCATCCTACTCGAAATAACCCGACGCCGAAGAAGTTGTACACTTCCACTTCAATGAGTTAGCGGCACTTGAAGCGATAAGACTCGCCGTGCTGCTTCGAAATCGCAAGTCTCTCATTGGTACCAAAGTAGCAGCGGTGCGAATCGGTCTCGGAATAAAATAAAAATTAAAAACATTTGCGCGCGCGGCACTGCGAATGTTGCGCATACGCATCGACGGTAAAAATATACAATCCGTAAAACCCGATAAATCGGCTGGTGTATCGGTCGTCGCGCGACGAGAGCGAACGACGGAGGCGAGCGAGGCGAGGAAACGTACGACTCGAGTCTTTTCGTCGCTCGTTTTCGGCGATTTAGTGACGTCCGTGCGACGAAAACGTCGTCGCCGTCGTGGCAGGTGGCGACGGACCGTTTCGAGCCTATTCCACCGGTGCACCGAAATCGGCACGAAAGACACGATAGCTCGTCGCTCTCTGGTCGCGTTGATTGCGCGGACTCGGAGAGTCTCCGCTTCACCCATGTTTCGCAGGTCCGAGCTCTGCCGCACTGGAAATGCGTAACTCAACGGGCACCATTAGCGCTATCTCGTCGTCGTCCCTCGGAGAGCGCACGAAACCCTCGTTGCCGCGTCGCGAACCTGGATGAACAACCCGCGCTTCTGGACTCGCAGCGCGAGTGGAGGACGAAAGGAAGGCCCGTTGGCAGTTGGTACGGAGATTTCGGAAGATCCTCCAAAGGATAGAAACGTTCTAGATGTTACAAAAAGGAAATATGAAAACAGTATTGCCGAAGTCTTAAATTGTTCTTAAACTATAATTATGTATGTGAATCTTATTTAAACTGTCGTATTGCACATATTCAGACTTCATTATATTTAAAAAATTCAATTCAATGTACGGTTATGTTTAAGGGTACATTTGCCAGTAGAAATGTAAATTCGGGTTCAACAATTCAACAACTAAAAAAAATCTATGATTCATAAATTGTAAATTCTAAGTTTTCGAAAAACTGAAGTTCTGAATCCAGATTTACATTCATAGTGGCAAATTTGCCCTAAAACGTACCCTTACATTTAAGAAATTGAATTTTTTAAACATAATGACGTATGTATTTTTCCAATACGACAGCTTTAACATGTAAATACAATTTAAAACTATGGCAATAATGTTTTTATCGTTTTTTGCGCGACTAGCAGGAACAACACGATGAGTGGTCGCCACTTGAATACAACGAGGTGTCACTTTCACGAGTTGCCTCTGATTAAATCTTGTCGCAAATTCTTGAAACTTTCGCAGCCCTCTTATCGTCTGCCCGTAATAGATGCTCTCATTGATTGTCTCTTGGCCTTTGACGGTGTCGCAGGTAGTGAAAAACAAACTTAATAAGTTTGAAAAACAAAATTAATAAGTTGCATAAGTTGCAACTTATATGACTCTTGGAACCTGTGCCAGAGGGTCAAAAGGCCCCTCAGCTATTTTCTCGAATTTCATAAAGATGTTGTTAAACAATATGTCGAGTGTTACAGTTTACAGAGGAGTCCACCTGCCAGTCGATTGACGCCAAATCGGACACGCTGCCATTTCGACAATGAGACCTTGTGCATTCTGTGCGAAAAGGTAACAGCTGGTCCCGAAGTGGGTAACGAGTGACTTCGAAGCCGACGCTGACGGATCGTCTCCGTCGTGCCGACCGGAAAAGGCTTCGCCGAGGATTCGCCCCCTGTTATCTTTTGTCTCATTATATCCACCGCTCGCTCCGCAACTTTGGCAAACTCTCCGAGAACTTTCCTCGACTTATACGACGCGCGCACACACACGAGAATTACACGGTGCGCACTGGTCTCCGCGGGGCCCCCGAGGGGCTTCCGATTTACGAGCGCGCACATTGTGCGATATTTTCAATTTCGCATAATTGGCGCCTCGGCCCCCTTTATGGCGGGCTCGCACGCGCGTTTTCGGCAGGCGTTTTCGGGGAGGGAGTGAGAGCAGACGAAAACCGCGAGCAGGGAAAGAGGAAGAGCCGGGGTCCGCTGGGTCCTTTCGCCGTGGATTTTGCCTCCGAAGAGGGAATCGAGAGCTCGGGCGAAAAAGGGGCACGAACATGTGGCTTCCGGGTAGAGCGGCTTCTCCACTTATCCTATGTATGCGGGCCAACTTTATTGGTCAATCTCGGTGAGCATGAAAAATCTGGGTGAGCTCGGCGGTTCCCTGACGGTGGTTTCGATATTTTTCGCCGATTCCACAAGGCTGCTGATGCTGCTGATGCTGCCGCTGCTGCTGTTATGCGGTGTCTCGTTGGATTCAACCGCGACGCACATCGAGGACCATGGAGACACGAGGACGCGGGTGAAATCGAACAATGGACGATCGAGCGACCGAATCCGCGGGTCCCCGACAATTTAGGGCCATCGCGGGGCTCTCTCGCCGCACGGCATGAATACGCGAAATCGGCGCAGTCAGCGAGAATAATTTTCATAAATTTCGGCCCCGGTCAATCGTAAACAACGAATCGAGAATGGTCAGCGCGCGGCGCGGTATCCAAATGGCATCGACGTTTTCGGGATTCGAGGGACCCGCGAGAGGCGCGCGGGGTGCACCTCGCGAATTTATTAGATTATTACGCGAGCCCGGCGAATGAGAATTAAAGAGCGCGTCTCGCGTTCGCGGGGCCCGCGAAATTTCGGGGAAATAATGGCCACCCGGATGGTCGAATTATTTTTATTCTGTCGCGGAGAATGGGACCCCATGACGTCACTGATTTTATGTGGTTTTTGTGTATTTGTACACTTGTTAAAAATCCGGTGTTAAAAATTGACCGTTCAAATTGACACCAATAACTGGTGTCAATTTGAATCGTAACCTCAACATATCAGATACATTTAACTTGAATACAGTTGAATGAAATTTAACGACATCGTCGGATTTTGTTTATTCAATAAGTCGTTACTCTGATAGCATTCTATGGATTTTCATCATCTTAACCCGAAAATACATTTGTCGAAAGTTTCACGAACGAGGACAATAATTTTGACAAACCTGATTATGTGAATTTTACACCCTGGAAAGTGCTACCAACACCAAGTGGGTCAAGACTGATCAAAAGTCCACACCAATTAGGTTTAACACCCTGGATTCCTCAGGGTTATTGTTTTTGTGGATCTGGTGGCCGGATAAAAGGACTCCCGATTCGACCGAGGAAAGAAAAAATAAATTAGTAATTTATTTATTGCAAATCGCATGGTTCTATCGAATGCTCGTGACTCGGATATGAATATTACGCATGCGCGCGGCGGTAAATCGCGACGAGACGACAACGCCGTTTCTCAGACCGCATTGAGCCGCGCAGCTGGCGCGCGGTGCGGGTGTAATTTTTAATTTACCGACGGAGTCGGAGAACGCCGATAACCCGCGATGATTGGACCCTCGAGCTGCGGCAACGGCAGCGGCGGCAGCTTCCCCGTTCGCCCGTGTCCCGTAAGTTCTGGTAAATGGCGCGCGCGTACGATTTACCACTCGCAGTCCCGCTATTTCAAGAGCAAAGATTCCGCGAGGCCCCGACGCGCTGCCGCTGCTTCGGCAGGAATGAGACTTTCGATTTTGCGAAGCCCGCGGCGCCACGAATTTCCACTGTCATTGCTCTTGAATCTCGTTTACAGAGGGAACTTAAAAAATGCATTTATCAGGTATTTCTTACTTTTTATCAACTGCAATTAAATATAAATACTGGGCTAATCACACGCGCTGGCGCGCGTGCCCGAGATACTTTTGCGCTGCTGCGCTCTTTTAAAGCTTTAAAAGGATAAATCGCAACTAAAAAACTCTTGTTCAGTTACTTAAAAAAAAAAAAAAAGAAATCGTCGTTGTCGTTTTGATTGTCAGAAATTCTAGATCTGGCCGCCGGGCCAAAAACCGCTCAAAATATCGCCTTCTAACCTATACCATCGTTCTCAAGTCGCATATTCTACCCCTGAAAACACTGGTTACAACCCTTTTTTAGTTGATTATGAAAAAAAAAATTTTGTCGAACAGTTTATCAGAAATCGTAGATCCGGCCGCCGGGCCAAAAACCGCTCAAATCGGGGTCACAAAATTTAATTTTTCAAAATATCGACTTCTAACCTATACCATCGTTCTCAAGTCGCATATTCTACCCCTGAAAACACTGGTTACAACCCTTTTTTAGTTGATTATGAAAAAAAAAATTTTGTCGAACAGTTTATCAGAAATCGTAGATCCGGCCGCCGGGCCAAAAACCGCTCAAATCGGGGTCACAAAATTTAATTTTTCAAAATATCGACTTCTAACCTATACCATCGTTCTCAAGTCGCATATTCTACCCCTGAAAACACTGGTTACAACCCTTTTTTAGTTGATTTTGAAAAAAAAAATTGTTGTCGAACAGTTTATCAGAAATCGTAGATCTGGCCGCCGGGCCAAAAACCGCTCAAATCGGGGTCACGAAATTTATTTTTTCAAAATATCGACTTCTAACCTATACCATCGTTCTCAAGTCGCATATTCTACCCCTGAAAACACTGGTTACAACCCTTTTTTAGTTGATTTTGAAAAAAAAAAATTTTGTCGAACAGTTTATCAGAAATCGTAGATCTGGCCGCCGGGCCAAAAACCGCTCAAATCGGGGTCACGAAATTTATTTTTTCAAAATATCGACTTCTAACCTATACCATCGTTCTCAAGTCGCATATTCTACCCCTGAAAACACTGGTTACAACCCATATTTAGTTGATTTTGAAAAAAAAAAATTTTGTCGAACAGTTTATCAGAAATCGTAGATCTGGCCGCCGGGCCAAAAACCGCTCAAATCGGGGTCACGAAATTTATTTTTTCAAAATATCGACTTCTAACCTATACCATCGTTCTCAAGTCGCATATTCTACCTCTGAAAACACTGGTTACAACCCTTTTTTAGTTGATTTTGAAAGAAAAAAAATTTAGTCGAACAGTTTGTCAGAAATCGTAGATCTGGCCGCCGGGCCAAAAACCGCTCAAATCGGGGTCACAAAATTTAATTTTTCAAAATATCGACTTCTAACCTATACCATCGTTCTCAAGTCGCATATTCTACCCCTGAAAACACTGGTTACAACCCTTTTTTAGTTGATTTTGAAAAAAAAAATTGTTGTCGAACAGTTTGTCAGAAATCGTAGATCTGGCCGCCGGGCCAAAAACCGCTCAAATCGGGGTCACGAAATTTATTTTTTCAAAATATCGACTTCTAACCTATACCATCGTTCTCAAGTCGCATATTCTACCCCTGAAAACACTGGTTACAACCCTTTTTCAGTTGATTAAAAAAATACAATATTTTACAGAGCTGTCAAAGTTATCAAGGACAAATGAACTTGGACTTGGTCTGAAAGTCCAAGCCAATCACAGCTCGAATAGTTTGCTAACAATGATCTCATGAACTTTTTAAAAGAGGGATAATATGAAACTTTAATCCACAATTTTTATCGCCAACTCGAGACCAAATTCTAACACGTCGCGTACTCAATTCAACATTTAGACCTAAAAAAATGTACAAGTGTATTTTTTTACACAAAGAATATTTTTTTACAGATTTTTCATAAGGGTCCTGACGTTTTTTCTTACAGTTCCTGTTTCTCCGTCCGAATTTGCAGACGGAAAAATGTCGCCCGGTCTCGCCCGGTGACCCTGCCGATAAACCACCGAGAGCAGCGAGAATATCTTTTCGATGTTTCCACGATAATTACGCGCGTGTCGAGCTCGCCCACGCGATCCCGCGCTAACACAGCAGCCACCGGGACCCCACGAAAGGCTGGAAACTCCGAGACTATCGTCGCTGTAGCGCGGCGAGAACGAGCTTACAACGATCCAGCCGAAGAATCGCGCGGGTCACGCCGCGCGCAGAAATGTTTCGTGTTACGTTAATGAATTGAACGCCGCGCGCGCGAGTTCACTTGCCGCGCACTTCGGACCGCCCTATCTTTAATTGCATCGCCACTTTGTTGTTATTATCGTTTCCTGTTCGACTGCCCACTCGGTGCTACATACCGAGCACAATGCGCGCATTCTTGGTGCGAAAAATTACAACCACGATCTCTCGCGTGTTTGCTGAGCTGGTGGTCAAATTTCACGCTCGACTGCGAGTTTAGTTTTTTTCAGCGCTCGGTTTAACGATTAAAATACTCCTCTTTCAATTTTCAACGCAATATAAAGTAAAGTACTTGTACTAATGTAAATAGAATCAGAAAAATGACAGATGAATTATAGTAACAAGCAGACATTTTTTTAAATATAGATAATAAAAAGTTCTAAGTAGCCTGGATCGCTGTGATTTCCAACGTGTGCCCCTTATTCCTCCTTCAATTTTCAACACAATATAAAGTAAAGTATAGCCTCAATAATAATCTAAATATAATTAGAAATATGACAGCTGAATTATAGTAACGAGCAGAAATTAAAAAAATGCCTAAAAAATCTTATTAAAAAATACAAAAAAAAAATGTTCTAACTAGCTCGGATTGCTGTGATTTCCAACGTGTTCCCCTTCGCGCTCGCGCTTCGAACTAGGCGCGCGCGGTGCACCCCGCGCGTCATTAATAATCCGACTCGCGCGCGCGGCAGGTAATTTTTCTCTTCGGAATTAGTCTGCGCGGCGAGCGAAGAGTCAGGTGGACTGCTGCGGCGGCGGCGCGCCGCGTTTTTGTCTTATACTCGACGTCAATTTTACTAGGGACGTGACGAAGGTTGAGGCCCAAAAGGCGCGGGCGAGCGCGCGCGGGCGAATCGGTGGTGGGCGTAATGAGGTGGCGGCCCGAGGGCGAGTTTTAATCAAGAATCGATACATAACGTCGATTTCGCCGGTTCAGTCGGCTACCGGCATCGCGAAACGAAACCCGCGTCCGGGGGCTTAATAAGCTCGCGTCTATTCAGCGTTGCGCCCGGGGTGAACGCGGGTCAATTATCCGCGCCGCGTGTACGACCCGCCATTAGATAACGAGCCGGCAGATGCACGACTAGCGCGAGACAAGGGAGCAAGTGAGACGAGAGGAAAGAGAGAACGACAGGAGAAAGAGGGAGAGAAGAAGCCGAGGGAAGAAGAATCGGGCGCAGTTGCATCGCACCGGCCGTTTGAAGATTCGTTGTTTACGAGTCCTCGAACGGGCTCGCGCGGCGCATATGTAGGTGGCTGACTACTCTCGGCCTCTCGGGCTACCGCGACGCTCGATGCGCGCGGCCCGAGCTGCAGTTATGCGATTTTTAAATCCTCCGAGAGAGGATCGTCGGCTCTGGCAACACGCATCTCTCGGGAGAAACCCGAGTAGCCTCTTTTTGCCCGGACGAGCTGCAGAGCCAACGGTATAACATCCCGATAATCGCGTAAAAAAAAAATAAATAAAACGAAATGAAAAATAAAAAAACATAAAATAAAATCTCGTTCCTCTGATAATTATTTGTCGACCCGGTGATATCAATTAATTAGCCGACGATGAGGGGGCCAATAACGCGGCGGCGAATGCATCGAAGCGTTGATTATTCCCGGGTGATATAATGAATTTAATGTGTATGTCTCCCCCACCCCCCCCCCCCCCTATCTGCTTGGCGGATAAATGCGAGGGCCGCGAGAGGACCGCGTGAAAGCCGCGCGATACGCACGCCGACACTCGGAGAAATCTCGAAAAGAGCCGGCGCACTCGATCGGGCGTAATCGCGCGACGACGACGACGACGACGACGACGACGATGACGACGACGACTTCGCTTCTCGACTTCGTATCGGCAAAACGATCGGTACACCGATATTTTCCGTGTACGTTAACGTCAATTAGCGATGATCGAGGCTGCAAGTCATCGTATGGAAATGAAGCTTTCAGCTTCGGGTACACGAAATAAAATGCGGTGAAAAAAAAATTATAATCGACTCTCGCCGCGACTGCCAATTACACGCGAATACGAATACGGCGCGAAATAACGGACCGTGCGGGGCGTAATGGACGGAAGGCTGCGCGCGAGCTTCGATGCTAAATTAGAAACGCGTTACCGCGATCGCGTCGCGCCGATTGCGACTCATCTGGCTTACAGCGAGAAAAAAGGCGATGGGCATCGCGTTCGCCGGATCATAGAACGTTCACGCGCACTCGAAGTAGTTGAGAATTTGCGACGCGATCTATTCACCCTTTACGCGATTCTTTTTTTCGTGGATAGAAAAATCTCACGTGGGAAATTGGCTTTCGATCGACTGACGAAGGATACGTATTCCGGCATGAGGAAACTCTCGAAGTCGCCTTGTCGTGTCGTTTAGAATATCACAGAATATCGCTGTCGTAGAAATTTCCGTTCGGATCCAGCTGGATCCCGCCTGGATTCCCTGCTCTGAGGTCGGGATCCAGTTCGATATCCAGTCGGTTTTTCAAAATGAAATGTAATGCCTGCAAAATGGATTCCTATCGGGTACTCGACTGGGTCCGGGACGTGGTTTTTATTGGAATCTTGTTTTTGGGAATCCCTATAGAGCGTCCCCAACATCGTTTCCGTTTCCAAGTCTGCATTCACCTAGATTCCTGACTATAATCCCATCTTGGGGTACCCACATCAGGATCACTGTGGATTCGTACAGGGAGTCCGGATTTGGGGAACCCAGAAATCCTGATCGGATAATCGAATCGTATGTACATTGGGACTTCCAAATAGATTTTCTGTACGGTTTCCAGACTTATTAGTCGAAGTCGAGATTATTCTTATCAACTATTCAGACGTACGAAAATTTAATTTTCCTTTTTCACAGAATTTTCATACATTTTTGTCTGGAAGGTGGCTCTGATTTTCTGCGCACTTGGAAATCGTCGCCCTTCCTTTCACCTCTGCGCTCGTCGAAAATTCGACGCTGCCCGGCGCGTCGCGCGCGTCGTGAGACACAGAGAGTCCGATCCACGTGTCGCAACGACCGCGCGTCGGGTTGAGCAGCGCGCGAGATGTTTGAGGCTAAAAATCCCCGTGCGCGGCGGAGCTCTTTCAAAATCGCCGACTCTGCGCGGTTTTCGCATGCGACGGAGACGAGCGATAAATTAAGCTCGGCCGAGAGGCTCCTCGTCGCGCTTCCCATGCGCGGCGCAGCCTCGGGTTCTTGCATACGTCGCGCGCTCCGGTTAGCGGGAGAGTCTCGAGGCACCGGCGCATACTACGCGTCTCAGGACAACTCAACGACGACGACGACGATGTCTCGCGGCCTCGTCGGGCGTAAGACTAGAAAAACACGTTCGGGAATGCGGACCCCGAAGCTCGCGGTCCACCCGCGAGAGCAGATGGAGACATTGCCCGGTATTATAATTAAGAGGAAAAAATAAAAAAAAGTTAGCAATAAAAATAAAAACACGACCCCCTTTCGTTGTATCGTGAATAAATTCGCAATATATTTCAACGACCGCTCGGAAAAAAAACCCTTGAGTCTCGTCGCTGTTACGTCCTGTCCGATTCGATTTCCCGTTGTGTTTTGCCGGTCTGACGATTTCTCCGCGGCGATCGCCATGTGAACGACGAACACGTCGCTCACGCGTCTCTCGATTCCGCGCTCGATCTCCCGCTCGACGTTCCGGCATGATTTATCGGACGCGTAGCGCACTTTACGCGAATTACGCGAGCGCCAACGCGAACTTATCAATCATATCGGAAACGCGCTTCGAACAAATTGCGAATTGCCGGCCGAGGGACTCGCGAACCGCGCTGCGTCCCCGGGTTCCCGGAGCGCAGAGTCCCGCTCGCTTTTTAATAAAGATGAATCGCGGGCCGCGAGTATAATGAGGCATTTATGCGCAATAAATTCAAGATCAATTAGGATGACTCGCGTACCCCGCGACGAGCTCGTGCGCATTTCTTGCCGCGCTGCTGCCGATGCTCGATTCACGCGAGATGCTCTCGCGAAAAAAATAAAGAAAAAAATATATCTGCACGTGTGTCCCAGTTTTTTAATTTTTTCTTTGCATTGCATTTCTTTTTTTCCTTTTTTATTTCTCTTCAACGTTCAAGCCATGTGCACCGCGAAAACACGGTAAATTTATGTGCTCGTAGAAGTAAAAATAAAACAATCTCGGATCACCCCCCCCCCCCCCCGCCCCTCCTCCGGTTCTGGACTACGTTTCACGTTCGCCAAAATGACTACTCTCGTTTTCTTTGGCTACCGCTACGCTCGATGCGCCGTCGATTTCTTACCGCGCTGCTGCCGATGCTCGATTCACGCGAGATGGTTTCGCGAAAAAAATAAAGAAAAAAATATATGAGCACGTGTGTCCCAGTTTTTTAATTTTTTCTTTGCATTGCATTTCTTTTTTTTTTACTTCGTTTCAACGTTCAAATCTGTGTACAGCGAAAACGCAGCAAATTTATGTGCTTGAAGAAGTAAAAATGAAACAATCTCGAATCGTCCCCCCTTCCCTCCTGTCGTGGACTACGTTACACGTTCACCAAAATTATCATTCCGCCGGTAATTCCGGCTTATTATCTGGTCCAGTTGTAATGGTACGTATCTGCGTCTCGCGCGGTTACCGCAGCGTCAAGCTCGCGCGGCTTTGTCGGTTGATTAATGCCTCCTCGTGGCTGACACCTCGCGCAGTTTAATTGCACCTTATTCCGCATGAATATGGATGTTTGCCTCGCGGGCGGCGCAGCAGCGGCGCTCTCGCGTTTTCATGCGCCTGCGCCTTCGGAGCCGCGACGGTAATAGTAGTAGTAGCTATATGTAGTAGAGTACGCGAACTCCGGTCCGGGACAGCTTGGGATAAAAAATGCAATTATGATTATGAAAAATGGGCCGGCGTTGTGCGGCGCAACAAACCGCCGGCCGGAACTTAGGGCGGTCCGCGGGCGGCGCGACCGGTTTAGCATTTACGTTGTCCGCGAGTCGCGAGCTCGTCGAGTGGGTCCTGACGCGGCCGCTCTCGACGCTGCTCGGGTTATGCCGAGGATGAATCGAATTTCGCGGCGTGCGTGTCGAGCGCTTCGTAACGACGCGTTATTTATTTCGTTTCTACCGCTGGAAAAAAATAACGAAAAAACGCATAGCAATTTTAATTCAAGATATAATTAATAATGATAAAAATAGATGAAACGAACAGTCAAACTAAATTGAATAAAACAATAACGAATGAACGCGTTGTAATTTTTATTCAAGATATAATTAATAATCACGGAAATAGATGAATTGAACAGTGAAACTGATTTAAAAAAATAATAACGATTGAACGCGTTGTAATTTTAATTCAAGAGATAATTAATAATCGCGGAAACAGATGATCGAACAGTGAAACTAAATTGAGAAAATAATAACGAATGAACGCGTTGTAATTTTAATTCAAGAGATAATTAATAATCACGGAAATAGATGATCGAACAGTAAAACTAAATTAATTCTGCAACGATGCCGCAGTAGGCGAACGAGGTGAAAAGTATAAATTCGCGCTGTTGTTGTGTAATTAATCAAAAGTAATCGATAATTAATTATTGCCCGATTCTTATTACACCCGGCGATATTTGTGATTGAAACAAAATGAAAAATTGATAAGAAAATAATTTCGTCGATGTCGAAACGTTCGGGGAGCGAGCGCCGCGATTATCGACCGATACATTTCGCGGTGTCTATCGACGAGGAACAATTACGAGAAACGTATTGGCACGAACCAATTAGCACCTCAGTCGCAGTTCGCGGGCAACCTACCAATCTGCCGCGCGCGCTTGGAACCGTTCGCGCACTATACCGGACTCTCCCTCGATAAATGGCTAATTGTACTCTCTGTTCGCGCGGATTCGAGGCTCATGCCTTGTTTCATAATGATAGACCCTTAAACTCGATCGAACGTTAGGGCGTCGCCCGCTTTATTCGGCACTGCGCGACTCGGGCGAAGCTTTGCAATTATCCTGGAATATTTCACTCCGCTCGATCGTGCAAAGATTATTTTTTTTTTTTTTTTTCGTTGCGTCTCGCGATTTCGCAGTTGGCCTCGATAGAAAAGATGATTAATGTCGGGGAAAGAGGAGCCATAACGATAGTCCTAAAACAATTCAGTCGTCCGATATCTCATATTGTCTGCTCGCGCTTAGGCTCGAATTACTCGGCCGAGGGTCCTGCGAAAATCTTAGCGACGAACCTTACGCAATTATCATGGAATTATTCACTTCAATCAATCGTGCAACGATTTTTTTTTGTGTCTCGCGATTTCGCAGTTGGCCTCGATAGAAAAGATGATTAATGCAGGGGAAAGAGGAGCCATAACGATAGTCCTAAAACAATTCAGTCGTCCGATATTTCATATTGTCTGCTCGCTTTTAGGCTCGAATTACTCGGCCGAGACGCGCAGCGCTCGGACCGAGGATCCTGCGAAAATCTCAGCGACGAAACTTTCGCAATTATTCTGGAATTATTCACTTCGCTCGATCGTGCAGGATTTTTTTTTCTTTCTGTTAGCCTCGACGGGAAAGATGATTAATGTCGTGGAAAGAGGATACGCTCCGACGTTAGTCCTAAAACAATTCAGTCGTCCAATATTTCATAGGGTCGCGCGTAGATCGTGTTACTCGACGAGGCTGCGCTGCGCCGGGTCCATACAACGAAAAACCCCGACGACGACGACGATGACGACGACGAACCTCTCGCGCTGCACGCGAGCGGTGTCGGATGGTCTTAATTTTCAATTAATTTCACGGGAGAGAGGAAAATATATGCGAACAAGGCGCGACTAACGCGCCGTGTGCGTGTCGCCGATTTATCACGAACCGGTCGACGTTGCGCTGTATACATTCGCGGGCGCTGGGAATAAGCGGCGCACGCACGCGCCAATATATCGCATTAGCATTTATGTTTCACAAATACGCGCTTGGCGCACTCGGGCCGAGTGTTTAAATCACACCGCGCGTTAAATCATACGCGCCGGCCACGGAATGTTACACGCGCTGAGTGGAGAAAAAAATAAATAAATAAACGATCGACGCGCGGGCAAACAACGTCTCAATGCGATTACCGCAAAAATGTGGATCCTCCTCGCGCAGCTGTTGAACGCGTGGAATGCAGCTCTTGGCACTCCCTGTTCACGATATATCTCCATAGATAATTAAGTTTTGTAAAAAACAAAATTAAAACCACATTGGGCTCTGCAAAAAAGTTCAATAAAATAATGATAAGCATGAGTGAATATCTGAGATGATATGCGTACTTTTATTAATGCCTTGTATTAAAATAAAAAATAAAAAAAATGTACGATGTATCCGTATCAACTTTAAAACTGCGCAGTTGCGTCAAAGGTACCGCATTCCATTAAAAAATCGCAACCAGCATTATCGGTCCCAATGTTTTCTTCGAAAATAAAAAAGAAATTATTTTTACGGCCGATTCAATATCCGATAAGACGTCGGCGAGTCCGAGAAATCGTATACGAAAATCGCTGCCACTTTGGTGTTCTACACGCAAACACTGTGTCGCTTATCGAGAGTAACGTCGAGTGCGTTTGATCGTTATTGCGGCGCGATTGATCGTTATTGGCTCGCCGAATCGTCTTACCGATGTTCCGAAGCGCTCGTCTCGAGGGGAAATCGGTTTGCATTACCGGTCCTTCGCGGGGATTCGCGCGGACGCGTTGACGATGCATCGGTGGAAGATGGTGTGATAATGGCGGAAGCATATTTATGATTATTTCACGGCGTTTAGATTACCCGCCTCGACGTATAACCCGTGGCCAGAAGATGAAAGACACGCCAGGTGGGTAGCCTGGGAGGTCGAGGAGTAAAATCCCGCGTGTGCGGCGCGTCGGTGGCGGCCGGAGACCCGTGGTACACGCGGTTCGCGCGCGATAACGATCGCGATCGCTTATCACAAAATCGGTTGCCGTGGCAGCGCGGCAGCGCGCACGAAATCGATAATTTTCGGTTTCTCGGAGGACTCAATAAAGCGGAAGGCGTTGCCGAAAAAACGAACGAACGAACAAGAAGCGGCAACAACACCAAAAACAACCGATCGTTTCAATTATGATGAATCACTCAGGCCTTATAATGGCTCGAGAGCGGCGCGCATGCGCAGCGATCGGTGAAAAAAATCGGCAGGCCGATCGCGCGCACCGCACGTGCACGAGATGAGATTTTTCGCGCAAAAATCGTTGGCGCGGCGCGCGATGAATAATAATTCAACTATAATCTGGTTTCACACGTGCAACCGATTTCACTTCTTTCGAACATTATTCGCGAGGGATCGACACGCAATTGCCCAGGGTTTTTCGTCGTTGCTGTGTGCACTCCATTTGAATATTGTAATGAGCGACCGCAGCCTGCGCGTTGCCGATCTCTCGCTGCTTCGCCGATCGCTGCTGCGCTGCGCTTGCCGATCGCGGTGTGGCGTCGTGCTACGGGCGCAGTATGGGGCTCCGCGCGCGCGATATTAAGATATTATCTCGGGGACCGACGTGCGGCGCACAACGTACGATTCTGGTCTCCTCGTACGACGCGTAAGATATAGCGTCGTGTATAAACTACCGAGGGTAATGATAGTTATACAACGAGGTCTCGTGCTACATGCCAGAGATTCGCGCCGTTCGTCGTCGTCGATATTCGTTCTGGCGTACAGCGCGCGCGCCGAGAGCCACAATATAACGCGCGGACTCCCGCGATCACCGATTCCCGTGGCGCTCGCCGATCGAAGATAATCGATGTAATGCTGGTTTCGCGTGTTCGCCGCCCCGGTGTACGAAGATGAAAAAAAATACATTGTGGGTTTTTTCCTCGATCGTAAACACACAGCTCTGTTAATGAGCAAACCGCATACCGATTTTTCGAGCTGCCGAGCGAACGCCGAGGGACGAGTTTGGTAGCGATTGCCACAGGGGCTGAAAAAATAGGTCAAATGAGAAATCGGTTTGCGCTTGTCACACATTGACTATTGTTTACAACCTTGATAAAAAATCCGTAGCGTTACATTCGGCCCAAGACGGGCACTGGTTCGGCCCGGAGAGGGATGACAAGAGGGATGGCGAGTCTGGTAGCGATTGCCACATGGGCTGAAAAAAATAGGACAAAGAAGAAATCGGTTGCCCATGTCAAACATTGATACGTTTACAAACCTGGTAAAAAATTCGTAGCGTTACATTCGGCCCAAGCCGGGCACTTACCCGGCCTGGAGAGGAATGACAAGGGCCGGACCAGGGCCTGACTAGCGTCGAGTGTAACTCCGTAAGAAGTTTTCTACTGGGAAATCGATTTATCGATTAGCAATTTTAAATATATGCAGCGTCGAGAATGCAAACTAGAATTATCCTGCGAATTTGCTGTTGCCATTAACGAAATTCCTATTGTCAATTACGATGTCGGAAATGTGTATCATTGGCCTGAAAAAAATCACGAGACTTTTGCGCCTCGCACGTGTCGATATGTTCGAATGGTTATAATTCGCTGCAGGAAAGGGTTATGCGCGCAGCGAGAAGTGTTTAGTCGGTAGCCGCAACCTCGGAGCACTTACGCCAGGTATTTATTAGTCAAGCAGGCAGAGAGATTGCGCGTCGGGCAATCATTATTCTCCGGCGGCGTTCCAGCGACCCGAGAGTCGATGTACGTACGTCGTGTGCATAAGCACGGCCGGACGGTAAGTGCCGGCTCGACAAAACTTTAAGTATCTAGTAGATGGAGTCGTTCGAGGGCGTAACCAGCGTCTCGCAGCTGCGTATATAATGCAAAAGAGTCTGTCGAGCGCGAACGCGAGTGCGGCACTTGCGCCGAGCCGAGCTGAGTAAAGTCTCTCGGACTCGCGCGACTCGCTGACTGATGATCCGAGCTGTGGGCAAAAATTCTTGGCCGTTATTCAGCGCAAAATTAAATTATCCCTGGGCGTTAAATATTTATAAACATGATATACTGCGCCGCGATGCGCGCGGGGCGTTGCGCGAGGCGCGTCGGGCGAACGGGCCGGCCGAATCGAATCTTAAATTCGATAATGCCTCACTCAACTCGGTCGCGGATTCGCCCGGAAGCCGGGAATTATGCGCTGCGGTTCCGCTGCCGCCGCGTCGCGAGATATCTCACTGCGGACGCTGCACTTCTTGCTTTCCTTATTTCTTCGATCGACGTTGCGGAAATTTCGACCGAAATATCACAACATTTTTGGTTTGCAAACAAAATTACAAAATAAAATAAAAATCGTATGAGGAAATAAAAAAGATTTGTCGAAAAGCTGCAAGTATTTGCTAAATTGCTTAAAAATGTTAATAAAATGGTAAGAATACCCTAAATTAATAATATTTCGGTGCAAACGAGACTGTAGCCTGTAACCGGGTTGAAGTAGCCGACTTTTTGTCCACCTCTCAGTCATGTCTGCTTTATTGTTTAAATCGCGTTCGCGAGTGGCCTAATGAATTTAAAATTACGGGTTGAGCTTTTTCTCCTCGACTCGTTGGCTCGAACGCGCGCGTCCCGGACGAACCGCACGTGCGGCGGTGATATCTTCGGGAACGGGACACACGCGATAAAATTTGGGGGGCAATTTGGAGCCGGACCCGACGCCACAGTTTTGGAAACATAAAAATGCAAATTTCGATGATTCTGGTAGCAGTTGCCTCACGCTTCATGAATCTCACTCTGGTTTTTGTCAATGGAGCCAATTTTTCTTGTGAAAAAACGAGAGCAAAGGAGCTTCGCGAATTTTTATATATCCGTCTTATGTATACCGAACCGAAAAAAGGGGGGACGAAGCCCCGCGGCACGCGCCATTATCTCCCCTGCCCGCGTCGTCTATTTCGCTCCGAACGAATTTTTGGCAAATTTCTTTTTAACGACCACCCTGCCATCACCTTGCGGCACGCACCTTGCGCCCCCCGCGCGCGTCCTCGGCTTCGACCGCAGCTACACGTGGTAATGTAATTCCACGAGCGACGATGCTCGCGTCCGTGTAATAATACACAATGCAAGCCGCGGGCTAAGACGAGAACGACTTGTTTATTAATCTACTATAAAATATCGTTATCAGGCGTGAGATGATTTTGATAAAACGCTGCGATGTTTGTTCTCTTGGTATATTTGCACACTGAGACAAGAGATTTTTGTTAGTTCAACAAATTCAGCGGTTACCAGCTGTCAATTAAATTGTTTAGTCAGCTTAACAATAGTTTTTTTTTACATCAAACATATGCTTGTCACCTAAACCGAGAAAAATGTAATGAAACAAAAAAAAATAGGTTGCTCGAACCAAACATTTATTTGACAGCCACTGACCGCTGGATTTTATAGATCCAAGCGGTCTATTTTTGCTTCCTCATAGAGGAAATTTTGTAAACATTTTTAAAAAATAACCATAAAACAACGTAAATGATTTAACTTTCCATCGTTGTGATCTGAAAAATATGGAAAAAAATGATGAGGAAGCAATTTGTAAGGTTATACTTTCCAGCCTTTTTTTCTGTGTGTAGACGATTGGCCAACAAAATCGTAAAATTATTAATCCGTGATGTCTCGAACAAGTACAGCAATATCTGAAACGTAGAATGGAAAAAAATATTTAGGCGGATCAATTTTTTTCGTTCGGCTAAAATTAGTTGCTGGCCTGTGCAATAAATAAATAAATTTGTCCAAGTACCATTCATTTTTTTTTTAAGAACCGCGTGAGTCCTAGTTACTCACTATCGCTATATTTTTTTAATTCGTTCGTTCGATTTTCATTCGAGTCCGAGACCCAGACCCGAATATCCGCTGTCTCAGCGAAGTGGCCCAGAGCAACTCGTGCGATTGATGCCCGTCGAGAGACATCCGAGGCGTCGCGAGAACGTTAATTAATTCACGGTAAAAAATCGTGAGACTGAACGAGGGAATCCTCGAGCTCGCCCTTAATTAGATAATGGATCGTCCTGAGAATGGTTCACCCCCTCTCCCCCCACTCCACTACCAGAGCTCTCGATAGCATTTGAATTCGAGTCCGCGATCAATCTCAGAATAATCGCCCAATTATCGCAATCGCAACCGCAGATGCAAAGCTATCGCGCTGACATCTCTAGGAATCTTACGATCTACCCGTTGTCGCGCGCGTTGTCTCCCCCGTCGTTCTCGTCCTCCCTCTCGCGCTGCACCCGATTCTTCGACGCTGCTGCTGCTACTGCTGCTGCTGCTGGAATCTTCGTGCGCGCGCTTTCGGGTTAATTTAATCCCGGGGGAATGAGAAGGCGCGCGAGCCGCGGCGGCGAGGCAGCGAATCCGCCGATAGATTTCTATCGGGGTATTCGGATCGACACGGGCGATTTATATCTCCAAGATTCTTATCCGACCACGATATTTACCTCGAGCCTCGTGTACGTTCCGCTTGCATTATGCGTACGCAGTGTTGTATACATATATATATATGTACGCCAAAGTTACCGCATTGGCGTTGGCTTAATTGTGGTCTCGCAGATGCGGCGCGGCAGGGAAAACGGCCACGCGACGCAAAGTGCAGCACACATATCGTCGATCGAGAATCCGGGTCCTCTCTCGACGATTAATCACCGCAGCTCGGACGAACCTCCTCGTTCGTTTCTTCGCTCCGATTCTTTTTTTTTTCGTTTATTTTTCTTTCGTTAAAAATTGTTATCTTTTTTTTTTAATTTTAATTTTTCAATTCGTCGGACGAGCCGTGAAAAATCGAGCAGTAAATGCCTGTCATAATTTCGCGCGCGCAACGAGAGGTCCGAGCGGTATAACAGAACTCATGCTCGGTGCTCGCGCGCGCGGCGCGAGGAGCGCAAACGACCCGATGGCAAATCGTTTAAAGCGTCGGAAATTCAGCGAAGACCGAGTGCGGCAATTAGTAATTACGCGGCGCGCGGCTACCGCACGCAAAAGTACATTCTATCATTACCCGGGTGCGCCCGTGTAATTGAATGTCCGGTTGTCATGCCCTCGTCGAGCGCTCTTTATCCTCCGTCCTCCTTCTCCTCCTCCCCGTTTCTCCCGCTGCTCCGGTTGCGCGGCATGCGATCCCGGAGACTCGTCCCGGCACAGGTGATGATCGCGCGCGCGGCTACGTCGAAGCGCACTCAATTGCCGCGCGCGCGCGACCGCGTCCCGGGAATCGGTTTTGCGCCCCAGGAATCCGCTAATATAATTCCGAAGTCCGATAATCGACCGACCCCACGTCGGTCACGCTCCCCGCGAAAGATCGAACGTGTTTTTCCATGTGACTCCTGTATACTTTGTCGCTGGCAATTATCGCGTATCGGGGCATCGACAATTGACAGCATTTTTCACGCTCATTAACGACAATTATTTTAGTACATCTCGGATTGGAAAAAAATTCGGAGAAACCGGTGGATCTGTGTCTACAGGAATTTCCTAATTTTTTTTCTCATTGACTACAATTATTTTGATAGATCTCAGATTGGAAAAAAATTCGGAGAAACGGGTGGATCTCTGCCACAGGAATTTCCTAATTTTTTCTTATTAACAACAATTATTTTAATACACCTTGCATTGAAAAAAAAAAAAAATATGATACAGGTGGATCTGCGTCTGCAAGAATTTCCTAATTTTTTTGTTCCTGTCAATTAAAGAACGACGAGAAAAAATTGCATTAACGAGAACGCGAATTAAAAAGAGCTCCGCGCGCAGACCCGAAAATTCCGTCTTCTTTCCCACGAGGCAGCGACTTTCGGGACAACCGCGCGTTCTCCTTTTTTTTCTTCGACCCCCTCTCGAAAACAAGAAGGCCCAATAACATCGCGCGTCCTCCACTTATACAGACGGAAGAATTATGATCGTTAATTGCTCGTTTCGCCCAGGGAGCGCCTCTTTTGATTAGTGGTGAATTTAGTTGGCACCTGCGCGCGCCGCCCGACGACTCTCCCGAAAGTTATGGTATACCGCGACGACGAGATCCCTCTTCGCGCGTCCCGATTGGACCTTTCTAATCGTTCACCGCCGTTTCTCACAGTGGAAAGAAAAAAAAAAAGAGTGTAGCACAGATACGTGTCAAACTCGCCACTGACTGATATTTTTCTATAGGAATATAACCTATAGGATATTTCCATGGGTTTCTCTCCGTGTACTAGGGTAGACGTACCGTTTTTGGCCATCTTAGGACCAATTGTGGCCATCACATTCAAAGAAATAAATCAAAACATTTAATCGAATAAAAAAAAACGTCGGGTAGGTCATTCAGTGAAATGAAATGAATTTGTTAAAAAAATCAATGTGGAATTGTGGGGTAAAACTAATTTGACGAATAAAATAATAAAAATGGCCACAATAGGAACAGTGGCCACTAACGGTACATTTACCATATTTGACGCACGTCGAATTTAGGAGATACGAGATGAAATACAGCAGAAGTCGTAATTTTGTTACAAACGGTGGCAGTCGCACAAGTTCGAGGTCCACCTAACCTCTTTGCCTTCGTCGTCTTTGCTCCGTTTCCACTCGCCTCGCGTTTACGCCGAGCACCCGTTGGTGACTCTCGGCTCTCTCACAGCGTCCCGCGCGCCACGACGACCGACCACTCGGCAGAATGTCATCGGAGTACTTTACATTCTTCGCGAGATGCTTTCTTCGTCGCGCTATTCGCGCACTGAAAATTACCCGCTCTAATTCCGGAGTAATTACTCTTTTCCCCCGCGCTGTCCGCGGCGCGAGGCGAAACCAGAGCGCGCACCGGGCAGCGCAGCAGCGTCCGCGGGCGCGTCGTTGTCGCCAACCAGACGCTTTCGCATTCCTCGCAAACTGCTCCAATTAAGCGACCCTCAGGACCCTAATTGAGACGTACCTATTTACAAGAATTCGGAGCGCAACCGGCTATCAACCGGCTCGACAAATGCATTTATAATGGTTCTTTCGGATTTTTAATTACTCGGACTCGGGAGATCCACTGGTCGAGGGACCAGTGAGAGCCGAGTGATCTATCATCCGTCCTCGAACGAAAAGTAAATATTACCCTGAGCTTTTGCTTTTATTCGGAAATAAATAAAAATAAAATAATTTTGAAAAAAATACGAAATAAAAATAATGACCCAGAGTCTGCAGCTTCGCCGGAAGCATTTGCTGGAAGCATTGTGCACCCCCTACACTCGACCAGGTTTCCAGCTAGAATATCACTCCACGAATTCTCTAGGCTCATAGTTCCAGCGATCGCTAATGCCGAAACCCCGCGGGCTACGGTGGCCGCCTGCTCCATATTTTTTCTCGTTATCCCGAGACGTGAATTTCGCTCCCGTCTCGCGTCCCCGCGAAAATAATACGTTGCCGAGGCCGCGCGGAGGCCCCGCACACCGATATCTAGACGAGCGACGAAACTGAGATGAAAAAAAAAATACCCTCTGCTGCGCAAGACGGTGATAAATCACAGATCGCGAACAGCGAGAGTCGCGTCTCGTTGCCGCGCGAGACAAATTGGCTTTTGGAAGTCGCGAGCTACGCGACTCGCGGGTAATAATATAATTACAGGACTTCCACCCAGGTAGCGACGGTCAGCTCGGACGCTGCGCTTTTTTCACTTCTTCTCCTCTCGGAGTTTTGCTGGCTTCTTGCGGCCGCGATAATCTGCATCCTCCTTCCAAAAAAAAAAAACAAAAAATGCCGACTGCCTCGCGCTCGTTTCGCGCGGTGCAGTCGGCAATCCCCGGGTGTGTCTCTCGCTGCACCGCTGCACGGCTCGTGTATACTTAGCTGTGATTTGCAGCGACGGTCGCGGGCGCAACTGCGATTAATTTTCTGGCCCAGTTGCGGCTGCATCTCGCTCTGTCGCTTTTTTATCTTCTCTTCGAAAAAAATAAATAAAAAATAAAATATACATTGCACGTTTTTTTAATAATTGCGTTTTCACCTAAAAAGTATCACCAGCTGTGCTAATTATTTCCAACCTGACTTTTGCATTATCGCAACGGCATTTCGCGATTCTACGATAATAAAAATGTAATATCGCTGGCTTCTCGCGGTATAAACGCGGGGCGATGAAGTCTCAAAATAAATTCCCACCTTTGCACCTTCGTTACGACGCACGCCGGATAAATACGGCTTATCGGGCTCAAAGAGGCGAAGAAAAAAAAAAAGAAAATGAAACATCTCGTTGCCGAGAGTTCCCGGGCACCGGACGCTCGATCGCACGCTGCGGTGCAGCGGCGGCGCGTGAGATCCAATTTATATTATCTCACCGAGGGCGAAAACGCGCGAGGAGGCTAAGCGGCCTTCGCGATAGCCGCGGGGATAATTAGACGGGTCGCGAGGGCCATCGGAGGGCCCTCCGAATAAGTGTCGGGTCGCCTTGTGGCGTCGGATGTGTGTCAGCTCCCGCGGCTTCGTCTTCGGCTCTCGTTTGGCAGAGAGGCTTCTGCCTTCGTCGTCGACGACGACGACGCATCGGGAGGAACGGAGGAGGCCCGCAGCTTTGCTCCACGTTTTCGCCATGCAAAGCCGGATCATTACAACGCGCGGGGCATGAAAGGCCGCGAGGCCGCGGGTCTTTCGGGCCCTACGCGAGGCAATAAATACTTCAATCAGTGCCCTCTAAGGCGTCAGTTAGCGTCGTCGCAGCAGCCGCACTCGGCGCGCTCGTCGTCGTCGTCGCAGCGGCGGCGACAGTCGGGCGGCGATTCCCAAAGCGACTCTCGGCGCGCGCTCGATTCGCTCACGCGGCGCGTCCTTCCGCGGCCTCCTCGTCGCTCTTCTCGTGCGGCTTCGCTCTGCGCGGTTAAACGTATGTTCGCCTCCGTTGACAGCCACCTGCGCAGCTCTCCGGCTGTCCAAACTCCGCGCACGATTTCTCCCCCCCCCCCTCTCTTTCTCTTTCTCTCACGGCATCTCCGCGCGCGCGGCTCTTATACCCACGTCTCGACCTGCCGCGCAGAGGCCGATCTGCATATCATTCGCAGAGCGGCGCGCGATCGCCGCGCAGAGCTCTCGACGGCATTGTGTCCTCTCGATCATGCGACACGTGACAATTTTTTCCGTCCATCGCGCGGATACTGCGAAAGTCTTCCCGAGAGACTTTCCAATCGAATCGGGAAGAAAATACAACACTTTTCGTACGTGACTGAAAAAAAAATTAAAAGACAATGACCGGTTGATATTTTCATCCATCTTCGCTGTGACAATTCTTCCTAGGTTTTTTAATTAAATCATCGGAAATTCTGTAAAAAATATAATGAACCTAAAAAAAATGAATGGCGATGACCGTTAAAATTTTTTTACATTCTCGCTGTAAGAATTTTTCAAAGGCTTTTCGATTAAATAAGCAGAGACTACTGTAAAAAATACAATAACCTTAAAAACATCGAAAGACGATGGGTTAATATTTTCTTCCATCTTCGCTGTAAGAATTTTTCCAAGGCTTTTCGATTAAATCAGCATTAAATATACTAAGAAATATTATAACCTCAAAAAAAAATCGAAAGACGATAGGTTAATATTTTTCCCATCTTCGCTGCAAGAATTTTTCCAAGGCTTTTCGATTAAATCAGCAGAAAATAATGTAAAAAATATTATAACCTCAATAAAAAAAATGGAAAGGCGATGATCGGTATCACAGGTTTTCATCCGACCGTTCGCGATCGGACGCATCGCGTGACCACCCCGAGACACGGTTGATCCTCGGCCGGCCGTAAAAATACCGTTTTCCTCCTCTTCCTTCCGTAAATCATGTCAATTATAGATTGTTTATGATCGGTAAGAGCGACCGTTGCGGGGTGCGCGCGCGCGAGAGAGATCTCGAGATCTCGATGCTATCTGGTCTCCGGGGGCGAAGTCATACGGCGTGAACGTGTTGTTGTTGGACGCGCGCGCACCTCTCTCGTCGCCACCGCGTTAGTCGCCTCCCGAAGAAGCGGGGTGGAAGGTTCGTTGTCAATGGCTTGATAATTGGGTGAGCGCGGAGAGAGGAGAGCGACACCCTCGTCGGCTTCGCGTGGAATCGAACCGAGAGTTTCGCGAAAGAACGAACGAACGATATCTCGGTGCTCGATTTCTTCTCTGCTCCTCTCGCGCTTGAAGTTTCGCGGTCGAAAGGCGCAGCACAGAAGCTGCGCGAGGCAGCCGAAGGGCCGCGCTGGTTGGCCGAGCGGACGCGGCTCTGACTCGGCTGCTCGGCTCTGCGCGAAGACAGCGAGCGAAAGGCCTCGCAATCTCTGCCCGCGAGTGGCTTCGCTCAGCCCCGCAGCGCGCGCACAGCGGCCAACTCGTCCCTCAGTCAAGCTCAAGTCGGGACAATAAATCTGGTCCTTCGCTGTGCGGGTAATTGGGTTCACTCGCTCCGAGATCAATCCGATACTGTCTGCCGCGTGTCCGTCTGTCCATCCGCGGTTCGCGGTCTCCCGGCAGATTCCCGTGAAGCCCGGGGAACCTCGGCGAGGGTCCTCGCGCTCGTTCACCCCCTCCAACCCTGCCAACGTAAGCCTCGACTGTCGAGCTTACCGATCGCGAGGTTGGCTTGAAAGGAATAAAATCATTCGTGGAAAATAAAACGTCTGATGCGTATTGATTTTTTATATTATACATTTTTGTTTTTTTTTTTTTTTTTTTTTTGAAAAAAGATTTTTGACACCTGTTGACCGAACGTAGAATCTACGAATTTCGCATTCAAAAGATCAACTTAATATTTTTTTCTCGTCTGCCGATAAAATATTTATTTTATAAAATATTTATTTTATAAAATATTTATTTTATCGGCATACGAAATATATTTAGATCGACTTATTTTATTATTTTCATCTGCCGATAAAATATTTACTTCGTCTATATCGTTCGCTATACGAGAAGCAGGTGGTCGGCGGTCGCTTCAAAAGTCCGAAGTGTACGCTTCCCATTATTCCTTCGAAGCGTCCAGCCTTAGATTTCCTAGCTCCCGCGTTTTGCATTTTGCATTTTGAATTTTGTAACCAGTCTAGCCTTGCGTCGATTCGGTGTATCCGGGGGATCCGCCAAATCGGCCTCCCGAATCCGCAGCTCGACAGTTCCCTCCCCGAGCGGAGGGAATAATACCAGGCGGGGAGACCTGTTCGATGATAGCTCAGCGCCTCTTGTTACGCCGCCCCGGGTTTTATTCATTCAAATCGTGCCGCGCGCGAGATCGTGTCGTATGTAAAGCGTCGAATTTCCGAAAGCCGGAGAGGCGAGCGCGGCTGTAGCTCCGCTGTGGCTGCGCATGTCGAAGGGACCGCAGCGCGGGAATCGCGACGAGAGTCGATCGAGCGAGCGAGCCAGGCGTAACTCGGCGCTTCGCAGAGCAGCGAAGCCCTCGGAAAGGGCTTCGAGAGCCGAGAGCGCGCGCGACGGTTCGCCAAAGACCTGCCGATCCTGTGGGAGTCAGTTCGCGGCTGGCTATAAATCTGAATAATAAATGAGTCCGAACGGCCTCTAAGAAGTCTCCGCCTCAGCGAGAAGACGCGCTCGCTTGGCTGCTGAGGGCGCAAAAGATGAATTTACGAGACGACGCCGCGCGGCTCTCGAGTCGTTGCTACTCTCGAGAGAAGCGAGAGACCCGCGCGGTCCGTTCAGATCGAGCGCGTTGAAAAACGCGAACTCGGAGTTTTGCTGAATCTTGGCGTTTGCGCGGACCAAACCGAACGTCGAGTGTCATTGCGATCGGCCTCAGCGGCGGACGTTTGACGTGCGGTAACTCAAACAGTTCTTGACGTCACTTCTGGTATCTTGGGAAGAGGTTAACGTCATGTAGAACACGAGGGACCACTTTTGTGTACCCTCTGATGCATTTTTACAGTGTGACACCAATGAGAGATTTTTCCTCGTCGGTTTTGAAAGGTACGAAAGGCAACGCACACGAACTATCGTCCCTAATCGAGAACGCGTGGAAACCACTGTCGCTTCATCGAGGAAACGAGGGTCTCGAGATTTTTCCTCTCGTCGTCGTCGTCGTCGTTGCTGTCGTCGACGGTCGAGGAATTTCCCCGAAATTCTTCGAATTCTCGAGCGACGATCGCGTGTTATATATATATCGGAAACTCGTGGGGAAAGGCTTTTAGCTTTGAGGTTTTCGTTGAACTATTCGAAGTATTTTTCAATTCTACACGAGTCGCGCGAGGGTGGAGAATCTCTGAACGCGAAATCGCGATGAGCCCCTAATAAAAGTCGTGTGGCATCCGTGCGAAGCGACCTTGTTTATTAGCCAAAAACTGCGCCGAAATCTTGGTTACGACATTTATTTTTTTTTAAATAGCGACTTTTAACCTAGACCATCGTTCTCAAGTTTTTTTTATAGATTTGTTTATTTCGAGCAGGTGAACAAATTACAGGGTAAGTTTGGAGATATAAACGAAAACAAAACCAATGCCAGAAAAGTGAATAAACCGAATGGCCCTTTTCGGGCTCTCGTCGGTTGAGAAATCGTTCTCAAGTCGCATATTCGATACCCCAGAAAACACAGTCGCCAATCACACGGTACGGTGACATTCACTGCGATATTTCAAGATTTTAGGGCCGCCAACCGACGAGCCGATTCTGCCTAACGAATCTCGCGGGGGTTGCGCGCGCCGTGTAAATAAGACGGTGCGAAATTTCGAGGGTTTCGTAATTGGCCCATTCTATTTTTCTTACTCTTGTTCCCCGTTCAGCGCGGGTCGAATCCGCAGATACCTGAGCCCCGGTCCAGTTTTTAACAGCGCAACCCAAGGCGATATTTCTCTGATCGTTTTGCCGCGTGCACCTCGCCGCGATTCCCCCGCGCGCGCTATATAATTAATCCGTAATTAATTCACCCTTCCGCGAAAAAACACAGCCGAATTCGTCGGACTCCGGCGGCCTCGGGAACCCCGTGAAATTGGTGAGTAGCGATCGTGTAAACTCGAATGAGAATAAAATAATAATCATACACCGTGAAAATACCAACGAAAAAAAATATACACATTTAGCGCAAACTTTCCGCTCTTAAGATGCGAACAACGTGGCCAACCCGACCGGAAAAACTGTAGCATCACATCGGGCGTAAGTCGGGAACTGTTCAGGGTCACAGCAGTCCTGCCATGACCTGAGCAGCGCCTGACTTGGGCTAGGCACAACGCTACGGATTTTTCACTCGGGAAGCAACGGGCGGCAGATATTTTCAATTCACCGATTCCACTATTTCTCAATAAGAACCGAGGAAGAAAGAGGAAGAGAAGAAAAAAGTCAAAATAGACCAGAGCGTCTTTAAAGTTTTGTTTTTTGCCACCGCCGAGTCCGGTTACCCAACGTGACGTCACTGCGCGCGCGGTATGATTAGATCTCTCGCCGTTCGTTTCATTTTACCTGCAACTCTGCCGTGTCAGACGCGCGCGCGATGCGCAGCGGGTTCGCCACACCTGAGCATACGTGTATCTCTCTGTATCCTAGCAGCAGTAGCGTGCAACATCCGCGTAACTCGCCGTTCGCGCGCCGCACCTGATCGGCCTTCGTTATGCTGGACTCATACACCGCGCAAGCGCACTCGTACGAATTCATGAAGCGCGCGCGCGCGGCTGAATAAATGCGAGATGCGCGACGCGCGCGCGAACGCGACGAGACCACTCGACGTGCGCGCGTCGCCCTTGTCCGTCTGTTCTCACGCGCGCAACGCGCGAGCCGCGCGCTCGTCGACCCGACGCGACTGGTGCGCGTCAAAGCGGCCGAGTGGGAAACACCGCCGCACATTCCTCGCTGCCCCGCGTGGCGCTCTTGCTTCGCCTCGCTGGGCATATTTATCGGAGATAACGAGACCACGTTGATAATGATCGTCATTGAATTTCGCAGGAATCCCGACAATGAGTCGAGGTTGTGCGCGAGCGAGTGGACAGGAATGACGATGACGCTGCTGCAGGGACGAAGATAATTAGTCGGTTCGTCCAGCTCGAGTGGTTCAGTAGGTTTCGAGCGACTCTGAATTGGCCGAACATTTTATTGCTGTCAGGAGGTTCGCTGACAACGACTCCTGACCTGACGTTTCAGACGGTACATTCCGCCCTGTTATACCGATCGTGCTTGAGAGCCGATTTTTAATTCGCGATTTTCATTTCAGGAATCGGTATCAGGAAACATGGGACCAGACAATACGTTTGTCAAAAAACGAGATAAGACCGATCATTGCGAATTCTTTGCAAACAAAAATGCATAAAATACATTTTCTCAATTTATT
Organism: Itoplectis maculator; assembly: GCA_964034905.1. NCBI lineage: Eukaryota > Metazoa > Arthropoda > Insecta > Hymenoptera > Ichneumonidae > Itoplectis > Itoplectis maculator. The sequence continues at coordinate 3,385,943 of OZ035855.1, read as the reverse complement.
TGAGGCATTTTTTTTTTTTTTTCATTATCTGAATTCGGCTAACCGACTGATGTTTAAATGGAAAAATAAAATCAGTAGGTTTCGAGCGACTCTGAATTGGCCGAACATTTTATTGCTGTCAGAAGGTTCGCTGACAGCGACTCCTGACCTGACGTTACAGACGGTACTACATCCCGCCCTGTTATACCGATCGTGCTTGAGGACCGATTTTTTATTCCCCTTTTTCAACTCAGGAATCGGTATCAGGAAACAGAGGCCCAGACTATTCGCCACGAAAAAATAAATTCGCAAGCACTTTCATACCGATCGGAGTCTTCTCGAACGAGTTTCCTCGGCGATCGGTACGAGCGATCGAGTCTCGGAATCACGAGCAACCTCCGTTCCTATTATACCGGTCACGATATACGAGTCGCCCAAGCCGAGTCCGAGATTGACGGGCCTTTTCGACCCAGAAGCTCGTGGATAACCCGAATGTTTTGCTCGCTGCACTCTCGGATCGTCGTCGTCGATGTGGACGGCACGAACAGGAAGCCGAACGCGGCGTCCGCATAACCGGACTAACGGTACAACGGTCGAGCACGTTTCTGGCAAATCTAATTCCCGATTGGAAAATTGGCGGGACGGGAGGAGCATCTGGGAACCCGAAGGAGAGAGCAGCGAGCGGGTATTGTGTAATCGAGGAGGATTAGCGATCGGGAGGAACGCGGAGAGAGATCGGCGAGGGTGATCCCGGCCGAGCGATGCCTCGGGGCGTGTTCGCCGAAGGCGAAGCCGTCGGCGTGATCACTGCTGAGGTAAACCTCTCGCGCTCGTAAATATCTCGCGCGAACCTTCGCTCGGTGAGCGCCCTCCGGACTAATCCGTCCGGCGAGATATCGCTGCTTAGCGATTTATGGATCCCGCGAACTCCTAGCGAGACGCTCTCCCCGCAACTTAATCCACAGCTGGACCACCGCCGAGCACATTGAGACACATTGAGAATCGTTAAGCCGAAGATTTGTCCCGAGAGACAGGAATCACTTAATCGAATACCGATAATATATGGAAGAAAAATGGTCACTTTTTAAATTACTGCAGTGGAAATATTCTGACACGTCGCAAACCCCGATTTTATGCGACGTGTGTCTTGATACACTGAGCTGTATACATTTTTTTCATTTAGTCGCGTCACAACTCCTTCGTCGTGTCATTCTTTTTCGAATTTACCCGACCGCGTAAATTTTCGATCCCCTCGTCCGTAAATCATCCATTGTAATCAAAAGCCTATTAATTTATTCCAAACACTTATAATTTGTATTCGAATTTTCGCTGGAAATGGACACATCTGCGATGCTCCAAAACCGCCGGAGTTTCGTATCGCAAAACATTATCAGCAAACAGAGTGATTCTCTTTCTCTCTCGAATCATCCATACCCGACCGCGTGAATTTTTTATTCCCTTGTCCATAAATCATCCTTCGTAATCAAAAGCCCATTAATTTATTCGAAACAATTATAATTTGTATTCGAATTTTCGCTGGAAATGGACACATCTGCAATGCCCCAAAACCGCCGGAGTTTCGTATCGCAAAACATTATCAGCAAACAGTGTGATCCTCTGTCTCCCTCGCCTCATCTATACCCGGTCGCGTAAATTTTCGGTGCCCTCGGTCCGTCGCCCGTAAATCATCCGACAGGCTTTTATCCAAAATACGCTGTCGCGCGAAGCACGTGCTGCGCCATCGCCGCGTCATGCGCGGCGGCTGCGGCGTAAGAAAAAAATGCGACGGACGGAGCGTATACGGTTTTTACCGATAAGTAAGCGATCGGCGAGTGCGCCGATCGGTTGCGCGTCGGGCCCCAACGCGAAAGATAACCGGGAATAAATCAACGTCAGCCGTTAAGTAGAGGGCGGTCGCGTCGGATCTTAGCGATGAATCCGCGGCGCGCGGTTCCTCTCGGGCCTCGTCGCGCATATACAACCCGAACGCGCGCGCGGGGCAATAATAAAACGCGAGGCTGTGTGTAATTGGTCCTTAATAATCTCGTCATGACTGGAATTGCCGGTTGATCGCTTGGACTCGACTCAACGCGCTCTGTTATTATCCGCGACGATTTAATTACGAAATTAATGCGACCTATTAACCGAGCGCCCGCGCGCGGCTCATGCGGCTGTCGAGTTCGCGCGAGCAGCTCTCGGCCCGGGCAGCTTGCCATTCTCCGGGGGTCCTGACGCGACGTTCCTCAAAAAACGAGATAAGACCGATCATTGGGAATTCTTTGAAAATAAAAATGCATCAAACAAATTGGACAATTTATTTGATGTACTTTTTTTGGTGTCTAAAGTCGGCTAAAAAATTCTTCGGCCATTACGATGCGACGTTTGTCAAAAAACGAGATAAGACCTATCATTGGAAATTCTTTGCAAATAAAAATGCATTAGATAAATTGGTTCAATTTATTTGATGCATTTTTTTCGATGTCTGAAGGCGGCTAAAAAATTCTCCGGCCATCCCAATGTGACGTTTGTCAAAAAAACAAGGTAAGACCGATCGTTGCGAATTCTTTGCAAATAAAAATGCATTAAATAAATTGAGCCAATTTGTTTGATGCATTTTTTCATTATCTGAAATCGGCTAACCGACTGATTTTTAAATGAAGAAATAAAAATATTGTTAAGCTGACTTAAATATTTATTCCAGCCGTTGGCCGCGGGACTCGATGCACCAACCAATCTCGATCCTTTCTCAATGCTAAGTCCTAATGGAATGGACTCATTTTCCGCAGTTCCCATTATAGACAGAACGGACACAGCCAGGCGCACAGCTTCGCCATTGAAACCGAACGAGGACTCTGGGTACGTTGAATGCCCGACTCGTCGCGAGTGGTGGAAGTACGCGCGCGGTCGGTCATAATGGAGATACTCAACGACCAGATTTCTACGGTTTAACGCTGGCCCGATAACCGGCGCGCGGATCTCGCGCGCGCGCGCGCGCTCGACGATGCAACGAGCTCTCGTTCGCGTTGAGCCTTAATTAGGTGGCTGATTAGTTCGGCCGCTCGGGCAACTCGACTACTGGATATTCACAATTACGTTATCGCCGTTGTGTAGCACCCGGGGGACATTGTAACGATAGACCGTGCGGTACCATTTCAAAATGTTCAGACGCTAATATCCACTTACCCGTGACTTCGTCGCCTACCGCCGCACCGATATCAACGGCCCGTGCGGACAACCGGGCACAAAGTAGATCGTAATCGTACACTTCGCCGCGCAACGAGCGACACGGATTAACTCGGAGACGGAGCCGAGTGCGGACGAAAAGTGGCTCGAGTGTGAAGTGCATATCAATTACCGCGATATCGGATTCAAAAATTGGCGTCGCCTTTGCTCGAGATTGTGCGATAATCCGCGCGATAAGTGTTAGTAATTCTCCTGTCACTGACATCATTTTTTCTGAAAAAAAATTAAAAAAAGGAGTGCATAAGATTGAAGTTTTCGTAATGATAACAATTTTTGTATTATTACTTAAAAAATTATGAATAAATTTCACACAATTGCGTTCCACGTCCTTTCCACATACCTAATTCTGCAAATTTGTCGTCCACGCTCTCGTCGAAATGATACTAAATGTCAGACCTGCTTTTATTTTCTCGGAGACGGTGCCGAGAGCGGACAAAAAGTAGCTCGAGTGTGAAGTACATATCAATTACCGCAATACCGGATTCAAAAATTGTCGCCACCTTTACTCGAGATTGTGCGATACGTGTTGGCAATTCTCCTGTCGCTGACATCATTTTTTTTTTTCTGAAAAAAAAAAAAAAAAAAGACTGAACAAGATTAAAGTTTTCCTAATGATACAAATCATTGTATTATCATTAAAAAAATTATGAATAAATTTCACACAATTGCCACGTCCTGTCCACATAAATCTGCAAAATCATCGTCTCGGCAAAATGATACCAAATATTAGACCCGCCTTTTGTTTTCTCGAAGATCAAACATTTTGCCGAGCATGAGGCGAAAGCAGAAACCCAACGACAGAGCCGCGGTGTCGGGATAATTCGCGACGAGAGCGTCGGTTCCCTTTCAGGAGCATTTTTCGTGCATATCAACGGTGAGCGCGCGGCACGCGGGGCAGGTGCGTCTCTCGCGTCGGATGCTTCACGCTCGTCGCGTGGCTGAGGCTGAACCCGCGCGGGTAGAGAGATGAGAGCGGGACCAACGGAGCTGGAGCGCTTCGCTGCGTTCCCGCGTCCAGAGGAGATGAAGGCAGCAGCAGGGAGTGAGGTGGAAGGGTAGAGGAGGGGGAGGAGGGGGAGGAGGGATTCTCGAAGCGTGACCAACGCGCGAGCGAGCGAATGTTAGCGGGAACTCCGGATGAAACGTATTCCTATGCCGGACTCGCTAGAGAACTCAGTTCTTCCTTTCATATATTCCAGGGGGGGGGGGGGGGGGGAAGCTGTACGCAGGTCCAGCAGCTTCGGTTTGCAGCTCGTCTCACTTTTTCCCCCTCGTTCCACGCTGCGAATCCTCGTCGAGCGCTTTTGCCTCCGCTCGCGTCTACCCACCCCTTAACCCTCCCCCCGCCACCCGTTTCGTTCTTTGCGCTCTGGCAGCGGAACGCGAGCACCCAGCTCTGCTATTAGAAGCACCGAGCTCCGTGTAATTTGAGTGGCGAACAATGTGGACCACACCGGGCGCCACAGTTATCGGGCGTACACAACAGCATCAGAGGTTCTCACGAGTTCAACAAAATGATAAAAAACCACAAGTGGAAGAGATGAGAGAAGGAAAAATGGAAACTATGAAGCAGATAACATTTGTACTGCTTGAGTTTCACGGAGTCTCACGAATTTCGTGGAGTCTATTATGTACACACAGAAAAAAAATAGTTGGGTCGACCGAATCCAGCGATCACCGGCTGTCAAATAAATGTTTGGTTAGAGCAACACATTTTTTTGTTTCTTCAACTGTTTCTGGGTTCAGCAGCCAAAAATATGTTTGAGGTAAAAAAAATTATTGTTAAGCTGACTAAACAATTGACTTGACAGCCTCAATTTGTTGAAACAACAAATCTCTTTTCTCAGTGAACGTTGATCAGTCGATTGCAGTCGATGCTGCAATTTTCGTGAATCCCGTCAAAATCAGGACCCACGTATCGCGGTTGCACACGACGATCTCTCAGTGGCATTAAGACCGCGTGAACGTTTATATTGCGCAACGGAACAAAAAGCCTCGCGGGCTGCGCGTAGCACTGTAATTCAGCCGGGTTTATTAAAATACTCGCTTTATTAACGGTAAATTATTATTCGAGCGCGGAGCGCGTCGACAGGTATAATGAACGTGATAATATATCAGTAATGCTGGGAGCGGGCGATACGCGCGCGCTGCAGGTGCGCTCGGCCTTCGAGCTATTTCCACTACCGGTTTCCCGGGCTGCGCGCGCTTTGCGCTCCGAGCTCCGTAATAGCTCGTTGCACTCTCGATACACCAGCGCATGCGCGGTTGATACGCACTTTTATTCGGCTCCTATCGAGCGCGCAAAGCGAAAAAAAAACATATATATCACGTCAAATTCAAAGTTCATTAAGAGACAAGAGGTGCGAGCATTGATAATCGTACTTCGTTATGGTCGTCGAGCTGCTGGGCAGCTGAATAACCATCGGACAGGTATTAATCGATCGACCCCCCTGGATATGCGCGATAACCACGCCGAATAACAGATGTTACTTTTCTATGTAAAAAAAAAATAAAACAAAAACAAATGTAGAGTCGAATCGTCGCTTTGCGCGATTTGTTCGAGAGGAATATTCATGCGCAGCCGCGTCGTAACCATCAGGTATGAGTCGCGCTGTCTGCGCTCGGGATGCGGAGGCAACGAGAGCTTCACTCGACACATGCGCATATAATTATATAAGGATTACAATCATCATCATCATCAGCATCAGCGGCTCTTCGACTACGCGATGCACGTGGATATTTTTTATTTATTTTTTTCCTCTCATTTTTCCCTCCTCGACGCCCTCGTATATTTTTCTCTTTTAATTCACCGTGAGGGAATTGGCGAGACGTACATATAGAGTGCGTTGCGAGGATGAGGCAAATCTGCGAGGCGTAGATCTTATTTTTATTTTGACTTATTTTTATTTATTTTTCATTTTATTTTATTTTTATTTTTCGCTCTCGGCGGTGGCGCGTACATCTGTCGTTGCTCTCCGTCCTTTTCATTAAATCTCCTCGGCTCGTCTCCTCCTGTGCTGCGCGAGACGTCGGTTACGAGGGGCATCACCAGCGAGACAAACGAGGAACACCGTGCGAGCTCGAAGCTCGAGGAATCGAATTGTTGGACGCGGGGACGCGAGATGAAGATCCCTTCGCGGCGTTGTTGCTGCACGATCGATCACGTGGACCCGATAAAAGAAGATAATCGCCCTCGTCGTCGTCGTCGACGTCTTCGACGACGACGGCGGCGGCGGCCGCGACTGATCGAAAAGCTCAGAAAACCGAGCGACGAGAAGTGTCTCGAATTTCATTCTCGCCGCGCGCGCGCGGTCGTTCGGAGCGCCCCGCGCGTGCGCGCGCGCGCCAACTCGTTTGGCCCACTTTTTCGAAGGACGCTGCTCGCGTGCTGCGGTTGCTCGGTCGCTGCTCGCGATTCGCGCGGCTTCAATCGAGTCAATAAAAATCAACGCAAGGTGGAAGCCGACGACGAGCAACGACGACGGCTCGTCGTTTGGGTTCGGAAATTAAGCGGAATTAAAATTAAATTGGGATACAATTTCGCGGCGCGGAGGAATAAAGAGAGGCGGATGGAAAAAAAGGGACACGGTCGAGCGCTGAGAGAGATTCGACGATTTTGCCACCGGACTCTTGGATTTTTATCGCGCTCGATGTGGCAACAAAGTCGGTCGTATCTTTCGCTGGGAGCTCATTGAGGGTCCATCAACGCGAGCGGCATCGCCGATCTCAATTATTCTTCAACGCGAATTATTGTTTTCGCATTTAATTTCGTGACGCGGAGGAAAGAGAGGCTAATGGATAAAAAGGGACCCGAGCGCTGAGAGAGATTCGACGATTTTGCCACTGGGCTCTTGGATTTTTATCGCGCTCGATGTGGCAACAAAGTCGGTCGTATCTTTCGCTGGGAGTTCATTGAGGGTCCATCGACGCAAACGGCATCGCCGATCTTAATTATTCCTGAACGCGAATTATTGTTTTCGCTTTTAATTTCGCGGCGCGGAGGAAAAAGCGGCTGATGGACAAAAAGGGACACGGTCGAGCGCTGAGAGAGATTCGACGATTTTGCCACTGGGCTCTTGGATTTTTATCGCGCTCGATGTGGCAACAAAGTCGGTCGTATCTTTCGCTGGGAGTTCATTGAGGGTCCATCCACGCGAGCAGCATCGTCGATCTCAATTATTCTCGAACGCGAATTATTGTTTTCGCATTTACTCGCGCGACAGTCTCGACAAATGTGGACGGCGAAATTAATGTGTGTGATACGCGAAATTATTATGAGATTTGCGAAATTGAGACGCAACTTTGTACAAGCGGATAAGGTGAACGCGGACTGCACGGAAAAGGCTAAATTGGAGCAGGAGAGATTCGACAATGTCCTGAGTGCTCAGCGACTTCTGGATAATTTTAATCGCGTCCGATATTCCGACATGTCGCTCGTATCTCTTCCGCGTGTTTTCATTAAGGAAATTATTTCGGTGCTCAGGGTGGTCGTCGGTTCTCGCGCGCGCGTCGTATAATAAAACGCAGCGGCGAGCCGCCCGCGGGCCGCGTCGGAGGTCCGCGAACGCAATTAACGGGAGCCACTGGCCAAACACCGATCGGACCTCGGGCACGGCTAATGCGTCCCGCGCGCAGCACATTCGCGAATCCGCTTCCCACCCGATGTACGCAGGGTCCGACTGATTTTTAATAAGGGGGACCAAGGCGGCGGCGGCGGCGGCGGCGGCGGCGGCGGAGGAGGAGCGAGACTCACGGCTTTCAGAGGTTCTCACCCAAAGCGTCAGATTTATGGGCATAAATTTTCATATATCTCGCCAATTATGCTTAGGAAAAGCAAATTTTTGCCACGGGCTCTTCTATAATTTACACGTATTTCGTGGCCTTGTAAATTAGCCATATTCGATTCGACAGACGATTTTTGTACACAAAAAATAAAAGCTGATTATGAAACTTTGTAACCTGTAATTAGCATTTATTTATTTTCTAGTCAATCTCGCTCAATAAATGGATATTATTATTATTAAAAAGCAAACTTTAAAAATGAGTATTATATTAAAAAGCAAATTTTTGCCACGGGGTCTTCTATAAATTACGCGTGTTTCGTCGCGTCGTAAATTAGCCAAATATTCGATTCGACAGACGATTTTTGTACAAAAAAAAACTGATTATGAAACTTTGTAACCCGTAATTATTATTTATTTATTTTCGAGTCGATCTCGCTCAATAAGTGAGTATTATTACCAATTAAAAATAAACACCTCTGAGAGGGAAATAAAAATATGTGTTGTATAAAAAATGTATCTACCTTAAATTTGCGTTTCCCCGGGACACACGATCCGCTGCCCGCGACTGTCATTAACTTTCTACAATCCGACAGGTTCGCCGGGGCGCACACATGTTGCGCGAAACGCTCTTTTCTTAATTGGCTTCCGTACGGCGAGGTCAGCGCGCGGCGCACCGACGTTCGGGGCCGCGCGACGAGGCGAAAGTTAATCTGGGACGCGTTTACGATCGCAAAAAACTATCGAGCGAAATTGGAGACGGGTCTACTAGGTTCGCGCGAGACGGCCGCAGACGTAAGGAGCGCGGAGGCCCCGAGCGTGCAACGTAGGTCCGAAAAATTGTGGTGCTCGACCGACGAACCCTCGCGCGCGACGCAGACCGATAGGATATTGGCGGCGGGCGATCAAAAGCCTCGCGCGCTCACGAAGGGGTAGTAAAATATTTTCCGTTTTTTTTTTGCCGTCCGCCAACTCGGCGCGGTTGACCGAATGAATTTTTTCAGTATAAAATTCGTCCCGGTGATAATCTCCGACCGGCTACTGGATATTGGATTACAACTTGCCGAGGTCCGTCGAGCTTACGGTAGGTCAGGGTAACTCGATATCGCGGCTGATGAGGCTGGCGCGGTGAGCTCGGTGTATATCGCCTCGTAAAATGATCGCCGACGCACAGAAAGGCAGAGAAAATAATATTAGAAGTGCGAAAAATTTAACAAAATTATTTTGTTAGTTGCGTTCTGGAAAAATTATGTCACACAAAAGGACATCTTCAACCGTTCAAAGGTCCCCATAAAATAGAAGTATTTTTTTAGTTTGACGCCTCCGCCAGTATAATTATTATCAATATAATTATTATCAGTAATACTGTGTTTTATTCGACGAGACAACATCTATCGCCAAACTTCCTTCGATATTCGTTCCTTTCGACATTAACCTAACGTAAAATGTACCACGGCGAATCGAGTCGTAAAATGATCGCCAACGCACAGAGTGGCAGAGAAAACAATGTTAGAAGGGCGAAAAATTAAAAAATATATATTTTGTTAGTTGCGTTCTGAAAAAATCGTGCCTCACAGATGGAAATTTTCGTTCTGATCATATGAGTCTCCAAAAAACAGAGTTATTTTTTTTTGTTTGACACCTTCGCCAGCCCAGGTGGGGTTTCACGATTGGCGGAGCGCTGGGCCAGTCTTGGGCGCTGTGCTTCGAGTACTGGTCCGATGCGCTCTCCCAGAGTCGGCCCGTTGCTCTGCCGGCATTGGCACGTAACCTCGGCACAGAACTCGATGCCGACGCTGTGCCGTTACTGGATCAGGATCGTCAGCCAGTACTGCGTTTTCTGCAGACCAGTACGGGCCCGCGACTCTCGCCAACCCTGAACCAGTACTGCCCCGCGACACACGTCAACTCTGGCGCAGTACTGGCGAGCGTCTCACAGCAACCCTGGTCCAATACTCGCACGCAACCCAAGCAACAGCAGAGATAACTCGGGCTAGACTCATGCGTGGTTTAGCAATAATAGTACTTCATGATACTAATGCGATAACGTTTTTTCGCACGAGTATCGTACCCAATTTTATCTCACAATGAAACTTCACCCCAATGATTTCACATCTTAAAATCGCGTTTTGCGCACCAAGTGAAACAAACTTTATTTTTAACTACATTAAAAAAAAATAAGTTTTTATGTTTTCGACGATTTTTTTACTATTTTTTTTTTATATAATATTAAAATCTTTGTCGTTTGCGGTCCTCTGCGTCCTTCCGTGGTCTCGGTCGCCTGCGCCCGATAGCCATCGGGCGCAGGCGACCCCCAAAACCTCTGTAATAAATTGATTGGTGTTTATTAAAATTCTGCCAAGTACACCTCAACTGAGTCCATCTTCAGGCATACTTAATACATGTTAATGCGATGTACGGGGCAAGGATAATTGAACCAAAATCCAACATACCAAGCATGCATTTGCACGTATGTGTGGCGCTAAAATTCAATTTTTCTATTTTTTTCCCTCCCGTAACCGTCTTTCGTCCGTATGCGCTATACAGCAGCTGGACGGGCTTTGCCATTATGTGGGAGAGAACATTGCCTACGGCAGCGTTCAGTTGCGTTGTGCCCGTTGTTTTCTGGCTTATTATCGCTTTCTGAAAAAAAAAAAATCCAGTATGCCATTAAAATTAAAACAACCAAACTAATAGGTAGTATACTAGATATAGCGTAGTAATTCATATATAAAATCGAATATTTTTATAAAAAATATATGTATACAATAAAAGAGAATTGCTTACCATTGCTGTCTTTTTTTCGGCCTCTCCTAAGCTCAATTCGAGATCATTAAATTCGTCCATGGTCTGTGCCGGTAAGCGTATACCAAGAACGGTTTCATGCTTCGTTATGTCGGTGCCATGAGTCACACCCGACGCAGCGTGTATGTTCGTTATGACATGGTCCATCTTGTTCTTGATGTCATATAGGATGCTGCGTTTTACCGAATCGATCTTCTTCATGACCCTTTTCTCCGACTCCTCTTGCTTCTTGAGGAAAACATCTAACATTTCCTCTGAAATTCAGAGTAATATCCATTGCTTCCCCGTATATAAATTTCAATATCTTTCAAAACGTAATCTGTATAAAAAAGTACCGAAATTGTTGATCGGGCGACGTTCCTCTGCCCCTAAAAATAAAACCATACAAAATAAAAATCATTGTCTATGTATAGGTATAGTAATTAGATATTACTTAAAATATAAGATTTTTACCAGAATTTGTTGCACCACGATTCGTGTTTCCTGCTGTGTCGTCGATCTGGTTGGCCGCATTCTCGCTAGCATCGCTTTCGTCGCTTTCGACGTTTCGCTGTACGACGACCCTTCGATCGTATTTCATCACGCTTTTAACCTTCGACAAACGATCTGGAATTGCAAAAATAAAAATATTTGGAAGAGTACTGCCAAGAATATTCTTAAAATTTGAAAAATAAAAAGCACCTTATAAGCTTAAGCTATTTTTGGAATAGTAAACAGAACACGGTCAGGACGTAACAAACCAAACCAACCAATTTAACCAAGAAATTTTGTTCATAAAACTTTCCCTACTGATTTTTAAATCATGCTGATATGTATTTTCAGTACAATTTCATAAGTCGCATTGTGAAAAACAAAAGCACAAAGATCATTAAAAGCTTCGACCTATCCGAGATACAAAAATATTGTACTTACTAGGTTCGATGGCTACTCGGCGACTCGTCGATTGTTCCGGTGCCGTGGCTACGAATTTTCTTTTTGCAGACTTTCCCCTTTGTCGAGAAATTGTCGTTTCGATCTGTCGTGGAGCATCATCGTCACTCATTGAATAATCTTCATCGCTTTCAAGAACCGGCGGTGCAGTGCCTTTCGACGTGCATGTGGCAATAAGCCTACCGGCTTTGAAAGGAACTCGAGCTACAGAAGATATAAACGAAAATATAAATACATATTAAGTTACAGATTTTAATATTGGCATGGATATATGCAAGCTTCGCTACAGTGAAGAGCGAATAGAAAATTTCAATCTGTAGCGAAGAGTGAATAGAAATTTTGAAAATGCTGCGAAGAGCGAATAGAAAATTTCTGTTCACTCTACGCTACAGCTTCAAATTTTCTATTCACTCTTCGTAGCAGTTAAAAATTTTCTATTCACTCTTCGCTACAGATTAACATTTTCTATTTGCTCTTCGCAGCAGCTTGAAATTTTCTATTCCCTCTGCGCTACAGCTTGAAATTTTCTGTTCACTCTTCGCGAATAGAAAATTTCAATCTGTAGCGAAGAGTGAATAGAAATTTTGAAACTGCTGCGAAGAGCGAATAGAAAATTTCAATCTGTAGCGAAGAGTGAATAGAAATTTTGAAACTGCTGCGAAGAGCGAATAGAAAATTTCTGTTCACTCTACGCTACAGCTTGAAATTTTCTAATCGCTCTCCGTAGCAGTTAAAAATTTTCTATTCACTCTTCGCTACAGATTAACATTTCCTATTTGCTCTTCGCAGCAGCTTGAAATTTTCTATTCCCTCTGCGCTACAGCTTGAAATTTTCTGTTCACTCTTCGCGAATAGAAAATTTCAATCTGTAGCGAAGAGTGAATAGAAATTTTGAAACTGCTGCGAAGAGCAAATAGAAAATTTCAATCTGTAGCGAAGAGTGAATAGAAATTTTGAAACTGCTGCGAAGAGCGAATAGAAAATTTCTGTTCACTCTACGCTACAGCTTGAAATTTTCTAATCGCTCTCCGTAGCAGTTAAAAATTTTCTATTCACTCTTCGCTACAGATTAACATTTTCTATTCGCTCTTCGCAGCAGCTTGAAATTTTCTATTCCCTCTGCGCTACAGCTTGAAATTTTCTGTTCACTCTTCGCTATAACTTCACTACGTAGTTAGATATTTGTAATACAAAACTGACACTTACAATGCTCGATGCTGATACCACTTGATGTTGAAGCAACACCATCAGGTGTATTTGCAGCTTCATTTTGTTTCCGAGTCTGCGAGGAGCTTGACTTACTCGAGGAGATATCATCATCCTCTGTAAAGAGCGGAAGATTTTCAAAATCTGGCACAACTGTCATCGGCAAACCAGATTTACCCTCGTGGTCTGTACTTTCTCCAGTACTTGGCACTGGCAATTCGACGTAAGATCGCTTTAAGCGTCTCTGACCCTGCTCGTAATTATCTGTGTAATTAGAATGATGTGAATCAATAATTAAAGTTTATTCACGTAACGATAAAATAATAGCACCGAAACAGTTATTACGCACCAGCTTGCACCACAATTTCCGCTTTAAAAGTTTCCCACGTCGGATGAGGCTCCACTTCGTGTTTGACCCAGCTTTCGACGCGATGATAATTGTTTTTTGATGGGTAGCGAGTGTACCACGTTCCATCGATCCAATCGAGCCACGATCTCGGTACAAGCTCGACGGCCATGTTTTCATTCACCGACTCTTCTGGGAAGGAAATGACGACAAATTTTGTCGATTTCTGCATGATTGTTCTGAAATGCGTAAATTACAGGTCAGCAACAAACATAAAAAAAACCATTGCCCACAATGCTAGGCGCAGTATCACATATAACATCCAGAAGGGATATTTGAGGTTATATAGATCGCGTATGGCATTACGGCTAATATGGAAGTGATAATATCGATGGCAACTGCTAGATTGAAGCTAACAGTATTCATGTCATAAAAAATTACTTACCTGTCGCTTCTTTCCTTTCTTTACGTGAAAACGTACTCGTGAACATCCGAGGGAAGTATTCGCCCGCTCGCGTGTTCGAGAATGATCGAATTGTCTAGCAGACGACGTAAACGCGGCGGAATAACACGACGACCCACGTTGCACATTTTAAGGGAACTTCGATTATTTCTGTATGATTTATTAAGTGGCTGAACGTATTTACAACTATTTACACGTATTTACAAGTTTAATCGTTTTATTTATTTTTAGCAATTAAAGCTACTGCTCTAATTATGTAGAAAACTGACTGAATATTTTTTAGTTTCAATATTTAAAATTATACACTTTCGTTGCACCTCGCTTGCCGATATTGTCTGTTGTTCACCCTCGCGATTCCCCAATTCGAACATTCCAACAAGCGATGAGCTTTGGGGATATTCGAATATGTCCGACTTTACTTTACGCATGTATCCTCGGAGCGATATATCTTGCGACTTATGCGCGTTGGTGCAAGTTTTCGCGGTCGTGATCGAATCAATTTCAAAAATTGTTCCGTTGCGCAGTCGTACCGCATTGTCTGGATGATTTGTCTTGAGGGTAGCGTTGTGGATTTCGACGCTTTTGAGGTCGAAAGACGATCCTTTACACGGGATTACATTTTTGACTTCGGTATGACGGCGAACATAATTTTTCGGAAGGGAATCCATTTCTGCGAGCCTATTTGCTGCCTGGGCGAGAGGATTTCGAGGAGTGCGAATTAGTTTTTTTATTTTCCCCGCGGTATTCTCGAACGGGAATGCTGAGAATGACGTGACAGGGTGACCGATATGTTTAACGTCATCTGCTAAGTGAATTAAATTATGGAAATTTATAGTTTGTATTTCGGGTCCGTAGAACGCTGGCAACATGACGAAGAATTTTGTCAACAACTTCTTAACGTAGTTTGTATATTTCGTGGCAAGCTCGGCATCAGCCAACATCCGACAGCTCAAAAACAGCAACAGGAGATGCTTGTACTCGTTCGTAGACAGCACTTTTCGAAATATTACCGCACCAATGTGATATATGAGGAATCGATATTGCGTTGATTTCCAGTTCCCCATGTCATCTATATCAAACGTCTTTCGCTGGAAATCGCACGGAACATCTTGAGTGACATTAGCCAGTGTGCCTTTCAAAATTAAACGATTTCCTCTCGACAGGCGCGCTTGATTTTTGTGAGGACCTGTCAGTTTCTCGAGTATGGTCTTCATGACACCGGCACATAGCAAATGCATATTGTCAAGAACCACATCATTGATAATATCGAAGCCCGGAATTTTTAATAACGGGGATTCTTCTTGTTCCAGATGGTGCATAGGCTGCTGACGATCTTTAAATGAGTCGTGAGTCCTCAATTTCGCGCCTGTTTCTGGAAAAATCCGATGGCTCTTTCCTACGGTCGTGCCTTGCGTTTCGCAGCGTTCACAACTATAAAAACCTGTGTGACCCTTACAGCGTTTTAAAAATGCTCGAGCGGGCGTGTCGCAAACAAATATGGGGGGCTCAAACTCGTATGTCGTAGATCCGACGACGATTCCGTTTTCGCTAAGGGCAATGACCTCATCAACGAAATCCTTCATGTAATCATTTGCCGATTTCGGCTTTGAGTCCCCTGCATATATGGCGACAATAGCCGGCGTACTAGCATATTCACCATGGAACACTTTGATCAAGATTGGCCAGAATTGCTGTCTAGAACTGCGGTACATAGACACGCCATCAACGTTGACTAATAATTTGATCGACGGACAGGTATACAAATCTTCGTGTATAATTTTTTTTAACGCTTCAGCAATTCCCAGATAAATATATCTGCCTTCGGTGTCTCGCTGGCTAATCATGGGACGAGAAGATTGCACGTGTTGCGTACCCAGCAACGTGCTTGCCGTTTGGGGAAGCTCGTTGTGCCCTTCGCTGCGCAAAATTACGAGCAAATCAGTAATTACCCGATTGTTGAGACACGCCGCGTTCAGCAAAGCCCAATTTTTTAACTTTGTTGGAAGAGACTCTGTCTCGTGAACTGAAGTTTCTTCAGTACTTCCACGTGTAGACATGGAATCTTCCGAATCACGAACATTTTCGGAGCTCACTTCGTCGTCGCTGACAGGTAGAATCCCGAATTCTGACGCGTCGTCCGAGTTGCGAATTTCTTGGTTATGATGGTCGAGAGGACCACTAAGGATTCGCGGCAACGAATCTGAATTATCACCGCCCCTTCTCGTCTTCTTCGTGGTCGGTTCTTCTCGCGACTCTTCATCGCTTGACTCACTCGTGTTTTCTTTTAAAAACCGATGCTTTTGCACGCGCAACCGACTTGAACGCGCGGTCGACATTTTTCCGTCTTTACTACTTCGCGTTACTTGAGGATATGTTTATATCGATGAACATAACCTCAATTGCATATATCGACATCAGGACTGGCGCAACACTGGGCGAACACCGGGAAAATGCTTTGGCCCGATGCTAGTTTTAAGCCTTCGCCCGACGCTGGCGTGACACATCGGCCAGATTCATGCATAAGCGTTGGCGCAGCACTGGTCCAACATCGGCAATATACTTTGGCCCGACGGTCGTTTCAAACCTTCGCCCAACGCTGGCGTGAAACATCGGCCAGATCCGGCCCGAGGTTACTAGCCGAGCGTCGGCACCCAGCGTTCGGCCAGTGCTGTGCCATATTTCCAGCGTCGGCGATTCCTACTTGGGAGGCGTTGAGCTAACACAGTCCACAGTCTCGATGATAATTATTATCATCCATACTGTGTAATTTCCAACGATCCAACATCTATCGTCAAACTACACGCGTTCGATCCTTTCGACACTCTCAGCCGACAAGATCAGCGGCGGGTCCAGATGGTATCGCGATCAGCCGACGAAAGGAAAATTCTTCCGAGCTCAGAAAATCATACGTTTCGGATGCGTTTTAAAAATCCTTCGGGTCTCGCGTCTAAGTTACGACGCGATCTTCGTCTCGCATTGTGGGGCTGGCCCACATGTTGGCTGGTGTGTATTGTGTCCGTAGCAGCGGCGAAACGAAGCTCGCTGACCGCACGAGCTCCAACCGTACCGAGTTTATTTCGTCGCTCCGAAACGCCGCAACGAACGTACCACTTTTCCCGGCACATAACTTAGACGCGCCGCACAGGGTGCGTTCCGTTCCGGCTGCTACGCGAGACCCAACATCCCCCCCGAGTGCCCGTATAGTGTGTAGCGAGTCGCGCGCGCGCGTCCGGGACTCATGATTTTTCAGGGTTTCTCGCGCGGCGCGCGCCAGGTAGACGACAGATTCGCGGAGGAAAGAAACGACGCGCGGTGGGAGGAGAAAAAGCGCGCCAGCTTTCCTTCTCGCCTTTTGTCGGCCGCAACCGCGCGCGGTGATTAAATGTCACATAAACCACGGAAACGCTCTGTTTGGGCCCCATTTCCAATTACGCGAAGGCGGCCGGAACGGTAAAAACACAATTTCCCGTCAAATAATTCTCACTCGCGTTCGATGCTACGTTCGCCGGGGGTTAAATTACAAGCGAAAGCAGCCAGAAGGCTGAGGCAGCGTACGCACAACCTGACACAATCTGTTCTTTTTTTGGAGGCTTTAATTTTTCCTTTTTTTCTATATCAACGCACGAGGACAAATGTGTCAGACACGAGTCACATTAGATTACCGCATAATATTCAAACTGGCAATAAATATTTTTCATCGTTAAATTTTCATTACCACAGAATTAAAAAAGAAAAATAAGAAATAAAAATTCCAGGCACTATTATCGGATTTTATTTGATCACTGTTCCTCCGAGATTCCTCATGGAAAAAGTCGTCAGAGCGAAAGCACCCAGAAGGCTGAGGAAGCGTACGCACAACCGAACGCAATCTGTTCTTTTTTCGGAGGCTTTAATTTTTTTTTTTTTTTTTTCTATATCAACCTACGAGGATGAATGTGTCAAACACGAGTCACATTAGATTTCCGCATAATATTCAAACGAGCAATAAATATTTTCCATCGTTAAATTTTCATTACCTCAGAATTAAAAAAGAAAAATAAGAAATAAAAATTCCAGGCACTATTATCGGATTTCATTTGATCACTGTTCCTCCGAGATTCCTCATGGAAAAAGTCGACAGAGCGAAAGCACCCAGAAGGCTGAGGAAGCGTACGCACAACCGAACGCAATCTGTTCTTTTTTCGGAGGCTTTAATTTTTTTTTTCTATATCAACCTACGAGGATGAATGTGTCAAATACGAGTCACATTAGGTTACCGCATAATATTCAAATGGCCAATAAATATTTTCCATCGTTAAATTTTCGTTGCCACGGAATTAAAAAAAAAAAATAAGAAATAAAATTTCCAGGCACTATTATCATATTTTATTTTATCGCCGTTCCCGCGAGATTCCTCATGGAAAAAGTCGACGGTTTCTGTACCGGGCTTACAAAGTGCGCGCGCGCGCGGTGCTGGCTTTATGAGCGGCGCGCGCGTTAAACGAGGGACGACGTGGAAAGGGAACGGAGGGATTCGGGCCGGGCGCGCCATCAAAGGGCTTCACCCGGACCTGTCTGTAATTACAGACACGAGGCGTGGCCCACCGAGACGAAGAACAATAGGACCGCGCTCCCGCGAGATGCGATGCGATCTCCGAACTCTTTGCTTTCGGCCCTTCGCGCTCCCTTTCTCGTTGCTGCTTCCCCACCATCGTCGCCGCGCGCTGCACACCCTCGCGTCTTCTTCTTCTTCCTCCTCGCCCGCGATCGGATCTACGGTCGACGCCGGACTATCGATCGTGCGCGCGAGCTTCTTCGATCGCTCGTGATAAGCGCCGTTTTAGGCGCTAAGGAGTTTCCATTCGGTCGGTATAAATTAAGCCGGGGCTTTCGGTACTCGTAGCCGAATTCAGGCCACATTTGTCGGCGAGGAATCGCTTCTCCGATTCTCTCTGAGCTCGCGCGCGCCGCATCTTCAGCTCGGCTTAAACTCTCGGGAGAGAGAAATGTATATAGGTCTCTGCAACCTCATCGGTTGCAGAGACCGCGATCTCCCTCGAGATTCGCCTCGATTTCGGGCTCCGCGCTATCACTCTCGTATAATCCGCTCGCCGTGCCCGGCTTCGCTTGAGACTTTGAGAATCAGATAATAACTTTTCAACGCGGTGATAGAGGATTCTTCGGGGTCTTTGAGAACTCGGGCGATCTGGGTCGAGATATATTTCGAATTCGGGGTACATTGTCTATTCCCTATTTTCAGACTATAGTGAATCCTGAGATGCTCCGTTCTAACGTTACTTTATGAGGCTATAGCTACGCCGCAATTATGCCTTACGAAATCATTTTTGTCATCGATTGTATTGTATTGGTTTTTTTATGTATGACGCCTTTAGGCTTTTACGTTTTTCTTCCCCTCTCCACTAATTCCCAGAATCAAATAAAATTCTACATTACACTCGACTCTAATTCCTGTACCGATACAGACGGTTATATTTTACAGACTTTTTGCTGTATCTAATACAAATATTCTAACAAAAACATTTGCGTGTTACATCGAAAAGTCAAAAAAAGAGAATCCCACTTAATAGTTGAAACGCAAATCAGTGCATGGCTAAGCGGTCATCCATTTAACTACTGACCTCGAGTCTGCTTAACCTGGGAGACCGCTATTGTCGATCCCAGAGATGATAGTCATTTCCACGAAAAAAAAAAATATACTCACCGATGCTCACGCTGTCGCCCCAAATTGACACCCGGTCGCGCTCTCCCGAGCCCAAGTGCGCGCCTCCAGCTCGACCTCCCTCAGCAATTAACGACCGAGCGCCGAGGTACGAAGAGAAAAACAAGTGCAGCGAGTCTCGATGATCGCGGCGCGTATCGTCGCGGTTATATCGTGTGTGTGCGCGCCCAATTTAGATAGCCATCGGGTGGTTCGAAAAATTTGAACGGGGGTGGCCCGGGAGACAGCCGAACGCCGTCGCTGTAAGCGAGAGCCCGTCAGGGTGATAATTAATGAAGGCTGTAACCCCTCCACAATCGATTCCACTTGTTCATCTCTAGTGTCGCTCAGTCTTGCCCTTCGCGTATCGCGTTCGCTTCGTTACATTGTCTATCGCGACTCGATAACCCGAACAAAACAAAAAAAAAATACAAAAAAAAACACGTCACTTTCATCGTTAAGCCGCGTGTCGGAGATCGGTTAATGGCGTCCAGCCTCCTGATCAAAGGAGGCTGCATCGGTCGAGCCTTATTAGGGCGCGATCTCTCTCCCCGGTGGTTTCATATCCGCGACGCCGTCGAAAAGAGATGGGCGCGAGGCCCCGACGGATTTTAATTGAATTCACGTGTGCACGCGATCGGCACGTTGAGGCCGCGACTCGCGCACTATCAATCCCGGAGCCCGTCCACCCGTAATTCTATTTTGCCGATGAAAAATAGTTTCCTCGAGAAGAAAGAGGCACCGAGACCAAAATAAAAAAATAATAATAACAAAATAAACGCGCAATAATGACGATAAAAAAATATTACGACGGAGAGAAAATTATTCGTGTATTATTATCCGGCACCCGGATGGCTATTGATCGACGTTGACGATTTATCATCATTTACGCGCTAACCAGCACGTGTGGCACGTATAACGCGAGTGCCGAGCGAGCGAGAATTGTGCCTGGCCGAACGGGGCGAAATCGAAGCGTCGAGTCACGAAGACAAATTGCGGAGAGTCGCAATGGACAGAGTCGGACAGTACCCGGACTGCGCGGCGTCGCCTCTTGTAGGCGAATTCGAAGGTGTCCCGCGAGGGGGTGAACGTCGACTTGGCGCGAAAATTATCGATGGGAGTGTGAAAAATGCGATGTTCGCAGTGACGTCTCTCTCATTCTCACGAGTTGTCGAACACGTTTGTATCGATATAATCGCAGTTTGTCAGGATTCGCCTGTCGCCCCTGCAACGACATCAGGAGCCTCGTCTAATAAGCGGTTATGTCAACGACGAAGTCTCGGTGAATCGTAGGGTAGATGTACCGTTAGTGGCAACTGCACCTATTGTGGACATTTTTATTGATTTATTCTTGAAATTATTTCGTCCCTATAAAAACGTGTTAACGTTTCTAACAAATTTATATAAATTCACCGATTGATCTACTCGACTCTTTTTACCTTTAAATGTGTTATTTCATTCCTTTGAATGTGATGGCCACAATCGGCCCTAAAGTGGACAAAAACGGTACGTCTACCCAAATACTACTCAAGCCTTCGTCGCACACTTCATTAATTATGCCAAAACAGGTGCAGGTGCAATCGGTGACAATCGGACAGTCCTGATTGCGAAACGACCCTCTTATCAGCGAATCCAAGGTGTCTCCTGTCTCGCCAGGGTGAAGTCGACCTCGTGTGAAAAATATGACGGCAGGGAGAAGAATGCGACGTTCGCAGCTCGCTTCACATTCTCGTCCGTCAATATATCGACTGTGTATACGTATTTACGTTCGGCTGTCGCCTCGACAGTAGCGTCGAGAGGGCTGCGTCTAATAAGCGGTTATGTCCGACGAAGCCTCGAGTGAATGATAGTGTTCGGTCCTCTCGTGCATTTCCTCCTTCGTCAATTATGCTAAACCCGGCAGATGCGATTGGCGATCGGTCGCCGTGATTTCACGATGGAAGAGCTTTGATATACACACACCGGGATGAGGGATATCGCCGGGGATATACGTCAGTCCCGGCGCCAAATCGCAGAATCCGCGTCACGTCGCCCAGTATATCTCATAACAGCTTCGAGCTCGTCCGGAGTCGTCCGACCGTCAGTATCGTCGGACACCCGCAGCCATCGGATGACGTGAATCCGATACAGCATATACGATGAATATCCGGTAACAAGCAGGGACCGATCAATTATTGCTGCACGCGGCACGTTCATGATTTATGAAAGGGATACCGATGCGTTTTTATCGAAGACCAGGGGATCGGCCAACTTCGGTGCTTCGGTATCGATGAGACTCGCCGCACGCGACTCGGCGAACGTCTCAATCGACGTTTCGAGGGCTTCGGCCACCCGGAAACGAATATTTGATTCGCTGGAGGAATTGGTATCCAGTTTGGAGGGAAAGATATAGGGAAGCTGCTTTTTTACTTAGCTGGAGAAAAATGTAACGAATGATCGAAATAATAAATATTCATCCTTGAACAGAGCGACGCCAATACGGTCACGGTCGACGCGATTTTTGCAGCCTTGATTAAAATCAACGATTCGCAGTCGACGCGCGCAGCCCTTAACGTTGACGTCCGTGAATACAACGTGTCTGTCGCGCCGCAATAATCCTGTCACGCGAGTCATTAATAGCTCACAGCCGCGCGAGAGCACATGTAAGTTGTAATTGTGCCGGACATTATTATACCGGTTAACCAGGTTATGTACGCGCGCAGCTTGACGCACCTGCTCGACAATTTACGATCACTGCGCGCACTCAGAGCGTCCTTGTCATACAGCAACTAATTGGAGCGATAAACCCCTATAACAAAGTATTGACGGAAAACGTGATATGTTTTCTTTTTTTTTTTCGAACCACTATATCGTCTTTATGCGACGTCCCGTGGTTCAGCACCTGACTCACTCGAGTACTCCGGACCTGGACCAGAGTAGTCAATGTCAATCCATGACGACGTCTCGCGTCGACACCGGCAGCCAAGTCCTCGTCTTTATTTCTACAAAAAAAAATTGCAGAGTAAAAAAAAACTTAAAGGAACTGGAAGAGACTCGAGGGCCGTAATTGTCGAATAAACGCGGCTCGGTTGGACGCATCCGGACGCGTATACGGACGGCGTGCGAGAGCCGCGAGTCGCCGCCCGGTTCGCCCGTCCGGCGGGGATATAAAAACAGTGGCACGGAATGATTTAGCCACGAGGTAGCATCCTCGTAATAACGGCTAAGTAGGATCTTTATATTCTTAGCCGTGAGGCAGAGCGCGCGCCTCGCGGAGACCTGGGCGAAGAGGCCGAGCGCGGCCGTCGGGTGCGGGTGAAGCGTCGAGCGCGAGAGCAACCAAAGTCAGTCTCATTTTAATTAGCATCAGCTGGTGCGACGTGTACTTAACAACTCCCGGGGTTGCGGCCGCTGCTGTTACGGCAGCAGCAGCAGCGGCGGTGCAGCCGCAGCAACCAGTGCAACAGCCGACGAGTCGTCGGTGGATATCTCAGCGAGTTGAAATTCCTCGGCGAGAGATGTTTTATTCAGAGACACCGCGGGCCAAGAGCGCTGCTCGGGCACTTCGCCGTGTGCAACGTAAGCCCAGGCAGCTTCCTGCCGCTCAAATGCGGCCGCGCCGCAACCGAGCGCCTCAAGTAGCAGCTACCGCAATTTGCATACAATCCACACTGATTCGACGAGAGCGAGAACGGCCACTGTGGGAGGGGAAGGCGAGAGCGAGAGCGACGACGAAGAAGATGACCCGTCGTCTTGGCTTTCAGTCTCTCGGGACTCGAGAGAACCCAGAGCGTCGGTTCTCGGAAGCTTCCGTTGCATCCGGAAGTGTCGAGTCAAATATACATTGTAACTCGTGTGGCGGTCGTTGCAAGGTCGAGTTTTTGGAGTCTTTTTCGGGTAGCGGTCAATATAGTGAGTGGCTAAAACAACGAAATAAAAAATAATGAACGTCTGAATTTAAAATGGTCATAATTACGGAACTCAGTATTTAAGCGGTTCGTTGTTTTGATCATTCACTATTTTGACCGCCCATTTTATCAAAATGCAGTTGGAATAACGAATCCCTAAAGTAATAGCAAATTTCATAATGATTGCCATTCTAGATTCAGACGTTCATTATTTTTGAATTCACTATTTAAACAATTCGTTATATTAATCAGTCACTATCTTAACCGACCATTTTATTACAATGCAGTTGGAATAGCGAATGGCTAAAATGACAACTTTCATAATGATGGCTATTCTAGATTCAGACGTTCATTATTTTTAAATTCGCTTTTTTAACCATTCGCTACTTTGGTCATTCGCTATTTTGACCCCCACCCCTTTTATCATAGACCCAATGAAAAGATGTTATTTATAGAATTTATGTAAAATGTTATCTCATAACTTTCGCAAGTATCCTCTTCTTGTAATTCTAAGCCAGGTGCGTTGTTGTAAAATACGAGGCAAAGGCAACCGGCCGCCCAGGTATTCCAGCGATTCAGCCTCGGATCTCGGTGTCTCCAGGTTTTCCTTTCTTAGTTCACGCGCGGACAAACGATAGCGAGATAGGTAGATGGCCAGAGTGGACACGCGGTTCTCGCGCGCGGCGTGTGACGAGCAAACGAGCAGCCTCGCACTCTCGCAGCCTCTCTCGTGTCACGACTCGAAATTCCGCCGGACTCGCTGTCAACGAGGACGCGCGGGAATCGCGCCGCCCCTCGTCCGCTGATCGCGCGACGAAGATTTCGTGCGTCGACGGAGACGCGAAAAAGTTTCACGAGCCGCGCGCGAACCGAGAGACAACTTGTGACCATACGAGACTCGCGCGCGCTGCTACTTCGGAGACCCAGCGAGATTCCTCGCAGTTTCCACGAAGACCGAGAGAGGCTGTCCTTATTTTTTGCTCAAATTACATTACTCTCGCTGCGCGCGCAACGAACTCCGAGGAAAGTCATCGCCATCGCTCATTTTGACCGTGGCTACTATTTGTCGCGACTATCGAGTTTTTCCTCGGCTCCTCGATTGGCCCTAGACTGGGATGAGAAAAGTTGATGCGTTTAGAAATTTAAAAAATATTTTTTATTTCTATACAAGTGTTCAAAACGTTGATCTTCAGCAAAATAAAAAAATGTAAGGGTTGAAGTTGTCTGTATCGTTTTAACTGTAACATAAATCTCTCGAGTCCATCGATCACGATCTAATCAAAATAATCTGGACACGCGAGAGTCCGACTAAGATGAAGTGAGAACTCGCGTAAGCGGAGAGTCGACTCTCGAAGCGCATGCAGCTTGCACTGCTGCAAGTCGCGCATTTAATGCATTATTCATTTGCGAGTGGGAGAGAGGGAGAAACGGGCGGCGAAAGAGAGAGCGGGGGAGGAGGGGCTGGGGGAAGATTGCGACGCGAGTCCGGAGGGCACGACACCGGGGGATTGGATTTTGATGAATTTAATCTCAAATTTGCTCTGGGGGGCTGAACCCCGCGCACAGCCCCGAGTGGGATTAACGAGTTTCGCCCGGGGTTGATAAGGAACGAGTATTCGATGGGAAACGGAGATTATCACATTGCCAAAGCAGGCGCAATCCCAGAATCCTCGGACGATAAACTTGCAACCTGCGTCTCGTGCAGGTGCAACGTTTGAAAATGAAATGCACGACATTTAGAAGTAATTCATATCTTAATCCGTAAATCACATGACATTTTTTTATCGAATCAGGATCCACCTGAAATCAAGATCCAAAATTAACATCGCCATTTCGACATATGTCCAGTCGCTAAAATTTGTCAAAATCAGCCCAACCTTTTTTTCGCCTTGAAACGCCATAAATAATCCTGGCTTTATCGAATAAAAATCCACCTGAACTTAAGTTCCAAAATTAACATCGCCATTTCGACACAAATCTAGTCGCCAAAATTTGTCAAAATCAGCCCAATTTTTTGTAGCCGCGAAACGCCATAAATAATCCTGACTTAGAGGTCATTTCGTCGAATGGGCCAAAAATGATCCACTGATTAGACGCAAAATTCGACGCTTATACCGCGTTCATCCGCCTCGGGGACGATACCCGGTGTATTCAAAAGAATATAACGAGTGCGCCTGTGTACAGTCATTGGTGCACAATATTCATTGGCCCGGCCGATAAATCATCGTGTAATGGGTTTCTGGGCAGGGTTTTCTGGGCTCTCTCTCCCTCGTGCCGCGTGTAACAGGGGGGCCGCCGCCTCTCCGCGGGGGGAAAAGATACGAGAGGTGGTGGAAGAGGTACAGCTACGTGGGTGCATTTTACGAGTCTTCCGGCGGCGGCGGCGTCGGCGCGGCGTCGGCGTTCGGGATGCCTGGCGAGAGTTGCATCGCTGCGTCGCTATGCTGCTGAGCAACTCGTTGCGCCGAGAAGCGAACGGACATCTGTTGTCCCGGCGGTAGCGAAAGGCGCGGGTAACGAAGATATCGCGTTCCCGCTGGCTGCGCTATCCTATCAGGCCCGAATCGAACGGTCCGGCCAAGAGTGAGTGGCCGCGCGTTGCTTCTGCTTCTGGTGCTCCTGGCGAACCGAGAGAGATTGCAGAAGTCAGTACCCACACTGTGGCAGGGTGAACGGAAAAAAAAATGAAAAAAAAAAAAAATATTGAGAGTCCGACGAAGAGCGAGAGAGAGTCGAAGAGAGACAGAAACAGCTCGGACGCAGCGAGTGTAATTGGAACGGGTATAAATCTCGTTCGAGGACAATAGTTTTTCCGAGGTTGTATTTACAATGCATCTTGGTATCTGCAGCTGCTGCTGTTGCTGCTGCTGCCGCCGCGTACGTCTCATTAATTAAGCCCCTTGGTCCTTCCCTTCGCATGTCCCGCCGGCACTCGCGCTTATACTCTCCTCCCGGTCCCTCTCTCGCGCCGCGGCGAGAGAGGGACTCGAGGTGGAGGCGCACGAGGCGGCCCGCAATATCCCCGAGACGTCCGCAGCGCGCGCGCGCGCGCTCGTCGTGAACGGACTACGAGACCCGATGGTCGCGGCCCTCGACGAGTGTAGCTGCAGCGGGAGCAACGAGAATGAGAAGTAGGATGGACCGGGGGGACTTGCTGAGCGATCCTCCTACACTGCTGCCACCGTTTACCAACACCTTCGTATATGTTCGAATCGGTTTGAATCGGTTCGATTTTGTTGGAGTTCGTTCGACTTGATTCGATTTGGTTCAATTTGGTTCGATTTGGTTCGATTTGGTACGATTTGGTACGATTTGGTACGATTTGGTACGATTTCGTTCGTTTTGGTACGATTTGGTACGATTTCGTACGATTTCGTAAGATTTCGTACGATTTCGTATGATTTGGTACAATTTGGTACGATTTGGTTCGATTTGGTTTGATTTGGTTTGATTTGGTTTGATTTGGTTCGATTTTGTTCGATTTGGTTCAATTTGGTTCGATTTGGTACGATTTGGTACGATTTGGTTCGACTTGGTTTGACTTGGTTCGATTTGGTTCGATTTGGTTCGATATGATTCAACTTGGTTTGACCTAGTTCGATTTAGTTCCAATGACACGAGTCGAGTCCACGTGACTGCGTTCGATGTGCTAGAGAAAAATTATTAGAAAGGAGATTGTTGAGTTTCGCACAACGGGACAACGATAGTCGCGAGTCAGGCAAAAGCTCAGCGAGACAATTGTCGAACAAGAAAAGCAACGCCGCGGGAGAACGTTGCGCGAAGCAACGAGGAAGCGCTGAGCACACGCGAGTCGAGATGACCGCGACGAAGGGCTAAGAGAGTCGAGTGAGACGAGCACCAGAAGCGAGAGTAACGCGAGGGATCGAGGAGAAAAATATGTGGGAGGGGAGGAAGAGAGCGGGACAGATAGAACGCGGGAGAATCGATAAAAACGTCTCGTATTTTATCACGAGTTATGATTGCTGCTGTGTAAGAAGTCGAGATACGATTTATCGCGGCTGCCAACGACCGCCGAAGAGAAATCATTTTTGCGCGATCTGGTTCTCCTCGGCCCGCGCTGCGGCCGGTGCAGCGCGCGCGCGAGATGCAACCGATGCGGCGTTCTTTCAGCTCATTCTTTTCGCCCGGTAATACTGACGCCAGTATCCGCGGTGAGTCTACAATGGAGAGCAACACGACCAACGAGACAGCGGGAAACGAAGCGAGAGCCAGGCGTTCGCACTTTGTGATCTTTAATTATAGATCGCGCTTTGCAATATAACGCATTTATGATGCAGATGATAGAGGAAAATTATAACGCACTCGACCCGCACTCGGTTTCACGCGTTCATTGCGGATACGCTGAGAATAATACACCTGGTTGTGGATATCGTAAAGTTCCACGATAAGAGATTAATGTTCATAATTTTTGGGCTTCAGGTGTGGCGATATTTATATTTTGATATTTTTCGTATACCACGTGTCGGTATTGTTTACAACTTGTTAGAATTCGATGTAATAGAACTGACAAAAATTATTTAGGAAACGTCCCAATGAAAATCTCCTGTGCAATTAATTAGGTGCCTCGGGAATAACCTTTAGATGAACACCTGAGATATCAAATTTAACCCCAAACCTGATGCGAGTCATCGAACTGTCAGATCGATATTCACAGTCGCAAAGTCGAAGAACGTCGCAAGGTGTCCGGGGATAACAATTACAGGACGATAACCAGGAGATTTTCGTGTGAATTGCAAATCAGGCTGACACGCGAGCGCGCACTTACATCTTATACATCGACGCGCAGGAAGTGGTGATTTACGACGTCATAGGCGGTGGCGATGATTCCTCGTAAAGTGGTGGAAGTTACAGCGCGGTGGTGGTGCATGTTGTACGCGAAAAAGCAATAGGCGGATGGAATGTGAGTCCGGCAGTAGCGAGTCGAGCAGAAGCACCAACGGCAGCAGCTGGCCTATAAGATGTCGAAGTGCTCCCGTTATTGATTTACGTTGATAGCTTCTCGGCTCTCCTCGTCGCGGCCGCGGAGCGAGCAGCACACGGATCGTATAACTCTCGTGTTCGTACCCCCTACGCACGAAGCGCTGCGGCGCGCAGCCCTTCGACACGCATAACACGACGACACACAACAACCGCGTGCGTGCGCGCACCACTCTGGACATCGCACAGGAGGAAAGAGACACGCGCGTCCGACACAATAAGCCAGCCGCAAAAAACCGCGAGAGTTACTACGTTCGTTCGGCGAGTCGAGTTACAAGTGCTGGCAAAGCAAACAAGCTCATTATTGCACGGCAAACACGGGTAAACAATTTGTTATTTACATCGTATTCGCGAAATTCTTTTTTTACAGTTTTGCATTTTTTAAACGTTTTTTCTTACAATATTGCTAATTGTTGCAAATTCTACTTTGGGTTTGGTGAACGAATTGACTAAAAAATCAGGAAAGGTTAATTTAAAATTGGAAAGGGTTAGTTTAATTTTGGTAAATTAATTTGTAGGGTAAACATACCGTTTTTGGCCATCTTAGGGTCGATTGTGACCATAACCTTCATATGAATGAAACATAATATTGAATTGCATAAAAAAAACATGGAGCAGATCATTTAGTAAATTGATATGAATTTTTCGAAAAATCAACATGCAGATGTGGGAGAAAAATAATTTTAATAAAATAATAAAAATGTTTACTAACGGTACGTCTACCCTAGTCGAAATAAACCTTGAATTTAGTTGAAACTACTTTTTCGCGGTGTTTTCATTGCGATTGTGGTGCATAATCAACCGGCGAGTGGAACTTGAGAATGTTTATTTTTCGTTTTACGACAATAAAGGCGAATGCAATACGCGCGAAGTACGAAAGTTGGTTACTGCGGGTTGTACGTACGTTCCCCGAGACGTCCCACACGTTTCGTTCTGTACACCGCGGCGCACACGCTGATTGCAAGACCCGGCGTGCGCGGCGCCTCGCGACGTTTAAACGAATTTCTCGAGTTCCGACTAATTGCGCGACGACGACGACGGCGGCCGAGAGAGGGAAGGACGAAGGAAACGAGGTGGATAACTGCGGAAAATGTACGGCACTTCGTTTGTTCCGAAAGCGCTCGGCCGGGATCTTCGGGCGGGCGCGCTGCGTAACTCTCGCGCGCAATTACGCGACGTTCTGGGCTGCTCCGGGAGCGCGAGAATGTGCGACCTCGGCTGGCGAATATCGCTCGCTCGATAATCCAACGTTGGCCCGCAGACGCGCCGTGTGCTCCTCTAATCGCTGCCCGAGGGTAAATTCTACTCCGTATTAACCCCACGCCGGATAATCGAGAGATACGTTACACCGAAAAAACGAAGTAGCCGAGAAAAAAATTACGACATCCGGCTCCGAAATTTCAACAAAAAACCTTCGAGCCACCGTAAAGTCGAATATTTCAAACCACCGACTGCACATTTTTTGCAAAAAAAAAGAGTAAAAGAAGAATATTTTAATAAAGAAATTAATCCGCTGATAAACCCCTAAAATAATCGATAAATTCGTCCGCAGACGAGAAAATAGCCATGAAAAAAAATCATAAAAACCGACTTTAAAATTCGAACGAAAACCTCTAAATTCCCATACAACCGAGTATAGTAAAAACTACCATAACAATAAACCTCAGGCAGCACCTAAAAATAAATCCTAATAAAAAAATCGCAGACAACATTTTTGTCAACCAATAAATCTGCCCGCGATCCAAGTAATTACCCGAGATTTCGCGTGTATCCACCCAAGAGCCGAAAGCTCGAGGATCGAGGCGCTCGGCCTGTCTCAGGGGCTGAGCCCCCACGACTGGAGCCTGTCAAGCGGGGAAGGTCTTTCGCCGAAGTCGCCTCTCAGCTCGCGGGTTCATACATCACGCACCTCTAAATTAGCTCATATAATAAATTCACTCCTTCCTCTCTTTGGGTGCTGCGCGCTCTCGAGCCGAGCTCCAGCGCTTCTGACGCCGCCGCTGCTGCTGCTGCTGCTGCTGCTGCTGCTGCTGCTGCTGCTGCTGCTGCTGCTGCTGCTGCTGCTGCTGCTGCTGCTGGTAGCAACGTGTATTCTGTATGCATAGGGTAGCCAAGCACCTTGCTCGCTGCTGTTGCTGCTGGCTATGCTGCTGCTGCTGCCTGATCCTCAGGGTTCCCCGTTCTTGGGTCCCTCTCTCCCTCATCTCTCCGTTTCTCTCTCTCTCTCCCTCTCTCTCTCTCGCTCTCGTCTCAGAGCTTCGGTCCTTCGGAACGTCGCTTTATTCTCTCTCGTCTCGCAATCGGCCCGCGGGCACCGCGAGCAGCAGCTTTGATTCTAAAGAGATACGCGCTGCTCATTCCCGATATCATAGTGTTCTCCCTTCGGTGGCCACGGGCACCATTAAAGTGTGTATGTGTGTGTATATTATATATCTATTTATATATACACTGCTATACGCGTATATGTAATATACATATAATATACCGACACTATATATGCCGCATGCTCGCTGTATAATATACACCGAATGATGATTATACTTTAGTACAGCAGCGTTGGCAGCAACAACAGCAGCAACAGCAGCAACGCATCAACCCGAGGCTCCCGCGCTCGTCGTATAATGTTGCGGGTGTCTCGTTTGCACCTGTGCACACTCTTCGGACGCATCTCTCACCGCTGCCGCGCGCTGCCGTCGCTGCTGACGCCGCGCGTCCGTCTCAGCGCTCGGATCGCTCGCTTCTGTTTTACGTCGGCTCATTATCCGTGATGCGAGCGCTGCGCGCCAGGACGCGGAGAGAAACGGCTTCTCGTTTATGCCGCGCGAGAGTCGCGCTCGCCCGGCCGAGCGCCGTAGACGCGACGAGGACGATGAGGTGCGTCGCTCGTTTCTCTCTCTTTCTGTGCGGTAGCTGCGACGCACGCTACGAGCGACGCTCGCGCGCGCTCGTTGGACGTGATCCATCTGTCTGTCGGTCTGTGGGATCCTCCTGCCGTCGCTGCTGCTGCTGCTGCGTATATACAGCCATCCCGCGGGGATGAGACGCGGAGTCGTGGCGTAAACGGAGGTAAAGTGAAACGACGACTATGATAATGATGAGAAATCATCGTGAGCGCCGAGCGGCGCGCAGCCATCAGGTTGAGCAGCGCCGATGCTACGGGGGGCGGATCGACGAATGAATGTCAATACTAACCGCGGTTTTCATCTCGTTAGGCGCGGGAATATAAGTTTGAGGGAATTTACGGGGCTGCCGGCGGTCGACACGTGGCCAGGTTATCAATGACGGCTGGGACGGATGCGCCGGTGGCTTAGCATTTTAGTTAAATTGGTGGATTCCGATCTATTCCATGTTTACAGCAGTTATCGGCACACAAATGATGATGATTCCTGGAAAAAAAAATTTAGTGGATGCGAAATGTAACTATTCAATACAGCAAGCAAAATATATTATATTGTATTGTGCACTGTTAAAAATATTTAGCATAAGCTTGTATTACTGGTAAAAGAAGTCTATTTACATAAGCTGGTATATTAAATTTGACGCGTACATGGAATCCAAAATTACAGTATTTTCTACCGAATCCTATACAAATTTGGAAATTTCATTAACGTAAATTTACAAATATTTTTAAAATTGTACGTTCCACGCGGTCCCTAAAATTATATATCTCATCCCGATATTAAATGAGAGCAGTTACCGAAAGCAATTTGAGCATTCTATTACCCTCCGCTGAATGATGAGAAATCCACAAATAAATTTTAATTTTAACCGCGGTTTTCATCTAATTGGGCGCAGGAATATAAGTTTGGCCAGGTTATCAATGACGGCTGGGACGGATGCGCCGCTGGTTTAGCATTTTAGTTAAATTGGTGAGATCCAATGGATTCCAAGTTTAGCGCCGTTATCGGCACACAAATATTGATGATTCTTGGAAAAGAAAAAAAAATGTAGTGGATGCGAAATGTAACTATTCAATACAGGGCAAAATATATTGTATTGTATTGTACGTTCCGCGCGTTCCCCAAAATTATATATCTCATCCCGATATTAAATGAGAGCAGTTACCGAGAGCAATTTGGGTATTCTATTACCCACCGTCGAATCGCCGAGCCGCAAGAACATAATTCGAACGCGCGCGCGCGCGAGAGGGTCTCGCGAGAGCGCGTTCAAACGTTCGCGCGTGCAGCCGCGCGTACGCGGCGCGAGGATCGCCGAAGCGGCGAGACCGCAGAGGAATCGCTCCAAGACGAGCGTCGAGGCCGGAGGCCTCGCGTCGGCGCTTCTGCGGTCGGGCGCAATTTTTTTCCCTCGTTCGACCACCGCGCGCATCGACGACTCGACGAGCGAGCGACGCGCGACGCGCGCAAAAGTTATTCGGCGCGAATTAGACGCCGAAGTGATAATTTGCGAACAGCCGAGGCGGCGATTAAGACGTGAAATTACAAACTGCGCTGCCTCTGCGGCTCGCCGCAACCGCGCGCGGCGAGACGTCGCCGACTCCGCGTGTCGAGCGACGCCGCTGCGCGTGACTCGCATCGCGGTTCGTCAAGGCGCACGCGGTTCATTATCTATAGACGTGGAGACGAGCCATTGAGGAGACGAGCTCGACGAGCGCGAAATAGACGCGATCACGCGAGAGGCGCGATCGGCTCGATTTGCAAAAAATAGAGACTCTTAGGCGGTCGGCAGTGACGAGGCGAGGGATGAAGGGGAAGGGAAACAGTTTACGAAAATTGTTTCGGAAATATAGGCAAAAGCGGAGAGTCGCATGAAAACACAATAACCCCAAAGCTCGTCCAGTGTGTTTGGCGCACGAATGCCACGGGCCATTCGCATCGTGTGTGCAACGCAGTCGTCGCCGCGGCGCGCGTCGGTCTCGGACGGCGAAAGATAAAAGCGCCGATCGGGCCGGCGATAATATAGATTCTATAATCTATTTCACCGCAGGGAATCGTTTTCGCGAAAGGGGGTTGAGGTGGGAGATGGGGTATAGGGTTTTGAGGGAAGACGGAAGCCGACGCTCAAAGGACCTGCAACTAATGGCACATTGGTTCCTTGTCCTTTTTTTTTTCTTTTTCGACTTCGTTCGTTGTTCGTTCTTCTTCGGCTGTGGGCAATACCGGGCAATACGGACCGGAGAGGCGTTGTTCGAGATGGTCTCGGGAGAGGCTGGACGGAGGTTCGGGATAAAACCGCAAGAGCCTCGCGGGCACTTTTGCGACTTCGGGCGTTGCATAGTAAAAAGTTATTCCTACGAGTCCGACGCGTCCGGCCAAAGCGCCGGCAAAACGCGTGCAGAAAATCTTTTGTGGAGTCCCAATGTACGATTAGATTCCAATCGGGATTACATATAGATTTCCCGAATCCGGACTCCCTGTAAGAATCCAGAGTTATCCTGACGTGGGTACCCAAAACGGAATTCCAGTCAGGAATCCGGGTGTGGGTCAAAATAACGATTGGCCAAAACAGTGAATACCTAAAATAGCAAAATAAAAAATAATGAATCTCTGAATCTAGAATGGTCATCATTACGGATTTCAATATTTAAGCCATTCGTTATTTTGATCATTCGTTATTTTGACCTCCCGTTTTATTAAAATGCACTTAAAATAGCGAATAATCCAAATAGTGAATGGCTACAATAGCAAATTTTATAATGATGGCTATTCTAGATTCAGACGTTCATTATTTTTTAACTTTGATATTTTAGCCATTCGCTATTTTGGTCATTCCCTATACTGACCCCTATACCTGAGTCCAGGTGGATACAGATTTGGAAATAAAATCCACGTCCGGATCCAGTCGGGTAACATGATAGGAATCCATTTTGCAAGCATTACGTTTCATTTTGGGAAACCGACTGGACATCGGACTGGATCCCGACCTCAGCGCAGGAAATCCAGGCAGGGCCCAGCTGGATCCGAGTGGAAATTTCTGCACGGCGAGCAAGTCGCTCGGTATCGCGGGATTTACAGTCGGAGACTTGGGCAGCTTCAACATACGCGCCCGTCGACTCGGGCTGATGCCTATACAATATATTTCGTGCGTGATCTCGTGAGACTCTCAGCCGGCGGGAGAAGAGCGACGAGCGGGCGGCGTGCCCGTCGACCGCGCGAGCGATCTTCGTGTCCGCGTTGCGTTCTCGGCGACGGCGGTGGTGACGACGTTGGGACACGTCGCCGCCGCTCGCGGTATCTAGAAGCCGCGCGCTGCAGACACCTCGTCCCTCCTCGCAGACTCGCTCGTGACATCTGGCAGTCGGCAACCTCGTTTGTCCCGTTGAAATCGATGTAATTGGATAATAAGTCTAACTTTCGCACGCGGAGCGAAAGACGCGCTCGGGAAATAAACTGTGATCTCGCTCGGTCGCCGAGAGCGAGAGAGCTAGAGCCGAGCGACAGAATGATAGAGAGAGAGTGACGAGCGAGAGACGTAAAGGGAGCCGCGCCGCAGAGACGTCGCAGGGTGACTCCCGGCCGAGTTAAACGCTGTGCGTGCCTTCTTAAAAGTCTTCACGCGGGGCCCGAGCGACGCGCGAGCGGCTCGCGGAGAAAGAACGAAAGCGACTTGAGGGGGGGGGATTGCGGGTGATCAAGGGCGTAAGTCGATGCGAGTTCATTTTTACACTAGCGGGCGGAATTCGCTACCATCAGTCATTCTAGGGATCGTTACGTCAATGATTTTTAGGAAACTGGCGACCGCAGTTAGATCTATTGTAGCATATGAATCAAGATTCTAAAGACTTGTGCTTTGTGAACGTGAATCTATTGAATCGTCATTGTTTGTCATTTGTTTTTAAAGAGTTTTTTTTTGTCGAGGATCAGGTCAGGTATACTTGGAACTTTTTTGGACCTCCTGGACCAGTCAGAAGTGTCCTTACGACGCGAATAAAAAGGGAATCATTAAATTGACACTGTTTGTCATTTGTTTTTAAAGAGTTTTCTTTGTCGAACACCGGGTCAGGTATTTGAAACCTCTTTCGACCTCCCTGGACCAATTACAAGTGTTCTTATAACGCGAATGAATTTTCCAGTTTTAGAAAAACCTCCGGAGTCAACACTTTGCCAGGAAGTCAGGACTTTGTGAAATCTCGCTTTTTTCTCCATCTCTCACGGTGTTCGATGTTGCTGTGATCGAAATCGTCGATGGATCACTGGTTAATTAAATTCCGGCCACGAATTTGACGCTTTTTACACGCTCCTCGCTCGGCGGGCACGCGAGGTGTGAACCGATCGGGCGTGACTACGCAGCGTGGCGGGACCACCAACAACGATCCCCGTACCACCTGAATTCCCGACGAATTCGACTGAAACCATTTCCGTTACCGATTTTCACGGATCGATCGGATCGTAGACCGATACCGTGGGAGAATCGATTCCTTGGTGTTGTTAACACACTGACGTGGCTGGACGAAATTTCTTACCTGGTTTTTAAAGAGTTTTACCGCCAATGAATCAGGCGTGGAAAATGGTCCATATCTGGTCCACTTAGTGACAATTAATATCAGCATCACTGAACCGTAATTTGAATTTAATTTTTACGCAATTTGTAATGTAATCATATCGACAATTTGCGAGATTCCTCCAATTACACCATGTCAAGTGGCCTCAACTTCGGCTTAATCCCCGTAAATAGTTTCAAAGCCCCCGAAAAAACGCCGTCAAACGTGTTTATGCAAATCTCGTGTTTTGCACAAAAATCTCTACGTTTGACGCCCGTGTGCTCAGGGATTAACGAATTTCGTTGCTTTCGGATGCGAAAGGTGTGCGCGGCGCTTATTGCACAAAACCAAGAAATCTCGTGGTCCAACCCGGACGGGAAACCGGAAAAATAAAAATCCACCTGCTGCGAGATCCGGAATTATGCAGATCCGAATGTAGGAGGTAACCAACGAAATTTCGTTAGGTTTTTCTCGCTCGCTCCCGCTGACTTTGTGCTCCAGATTAATATTAATTTAATTCCTCACTCGCGGCTACAGAACTCGGCGTCGCGCACGACGACGCCGCTCGCAAACCGACGTATCCACCTGTTTGTACCTGCCCCGCAAGCTCGGCGCTCGTCCCACAGGTCCGCGGCTTCTTCCGTGATATTTCCCCCCTCTTTAATCCTTTTTTTCTTCCTCCCTCTCCTTCGCTTCTGACTGGCGAGAAGACTAATGATTACGAGTGAAAGAAAGATAATCTCCCGCTGCTCGCGAGCCACTCGCGCTACCCCCGAAAGATCCGGTTCTATCGCACGTATGCAATTTTTTTTTTTTTTTTTTTTTTTCAACACCCCAGGCATGAATATATTTTTATTGCATATTCAAATTTCTTTAATATCATACAAACGATCGCACGGGCGTTCGGCATTCCCTCTGCTGACAACCACGTAGTTATTATGACATGGGCTGGATATACCTCGAGACACAGAGAGAAAGGCCGGCGATTTTCATCCTTGAGAAACGCTTCTCGTGTCCCCACATTACCCGCATTGCACTTCGAGTACTCAGCGGAATCCAAAGTCCGAGACTATTGGAGCACTCCAGAGGAATAAGGCGAACGAGTGAACGAGGAAGTGGAATATATTTCGTCGATCACGAATAGTCTCAACTGTTGGAGAAACGTGGGGCGCTAAGTGGACGGGTACATTGCACGCGCAACGCGCACGGTTCGGTGGGAAAGGACCTCACGTTGAGCACAAATGAGCCGCCCAACGGCGAAAACTGCCGGTCCGGTTATTAACGCGCGACGTCTCGCGAGAAAATCGTGAGAATTAAGCTTTCGTTGGGCGAGCGTGGAAATCGCGTCTGCTCTGCCCACGCTCGGCGACATCGCGAGAATGTAAATTACAAGAACGACCGCAACTGAGCTCTTCAACCTCAGCTTCGGAGGGGATAAATTTCACGAAGCTTCGCTGAAACGGAACTGCAATCGTAATGTACTTGTTTCTTTTCAATTACAGTAAAAAAAGGAAGGCAAATCGCCGGGTCGGAAATATTTCGCTTTTTGTTTCTGTTTTTCCCGTGGGAAGATTAGCCAATCCTCGGGAGCTTTAAATTCTTCGTGCCCGGAGCCGACTCCACGGGTACCAGACGCGGATACATAAATGCGCGTTTATCTACGAGAGTTTCATGTGGGCGCGCGCCTCTCTCGCTTACACGGAATCTCATTAGCCGCCGCGTGTTGTCCGAGAGGAAGAAGCCGCGCGCGCAGCATCGACAACACGCGCGCCTCGCGTAAAGGCGGAGATTTCTCGCGCGCGGGACACGCACACCGAGAGCGAGTGAGCCGCGCGCGACCGTGGGTGTCGGACGTGACCCCACGGCTGAGCACCTGCCTGACCCCTCGCTGTCCATACCCCCCTGTAACCACCGAGAGACATAGCGCGAGAGACTTCGGCCGCGCGCGCGCAGTTGTAACACCGCGCGAGCCGAGAGCACAAAACGATTCTCCCACTGTCGCGCGCAATGCGCCTCGCGTGATTCGTCGAGACGCACGAGACGAAACAGCGTCGCGGTGATAATTGGAAAATTACTGGAAAACTGTTATTGACGGTTTGTGAAATATTTTTCCAAGGGCAATTTTTTCTGCTTTTTTGTGTTCATCTGCATTATTATAAAAAAATTTGGTTCAATGAAATTTCGATGTCGATATGATTTTGTTTCGGATTATTGAAGCTGACATTCTTTGTCATTTTTTTAATTGTGGAATATAGTTTGTAGAATTTTTTTATCATCTAAATACACGGTGCATTGTTGCTTCACACGTTGTAACAGTTGTAACACTGCGCGAGCCGAGAGCACAAAACGATTCTCCCACTGTCGCGCGCAATGCGCTTCGCGTGATTCGTCGAGACGCACGAGACGAAACAGCGTCGCGGTGATAATTGGAAAATTACTGGAAAACTGTTATTGACGGTTTGTGAAATATTTTTCCGAGGGCAATTTTTTTTTGCTGTTTTGTGCCCATCTGCATTATTATAAAAAAATTTGGTTCAATGAAATTTCGATGTCGATATGATTTTGTTTCGGATTATTGAAGGTGACATTCTTTGCAATTTTTTTAATTGTAGAATATAGTTTGTAGAATTTTTATTATCATTTAAATAAACGGTGCATTTTAAATGATCAAAAATCTATAAACTATATGCTACAATTAAAAATGTATACATTGCTTCACACGCTGTACACGTTGTAACAGTTGTAACACTGCGCGAGCCGTAAGCGCAAAACGTTCCTTCCACTGGCGCGCGCAATGCGCCTCGCATGATTCATCGAGACGCACGAGACGAAACAGCGTCGCGGTGATAATTGGAAAATGACTGGAAAATTGTTATTGACGTTTTGCGTAATATCTTTCCAAGGGCATTTTTTTCTGCTTTTTTGTATTCACCTGCATTATTATAAAAAAATTGGTTTCAATGAAATTCCGATGACTATATGATTTTGTTTTTGATTATTGAAGGTGACATTCTTTGTAATGTTTTAAATTGTACATTATAGTTTGTAGAATTTTTATTATCATTTAATACACGGTGCATTCTAAATGATATAAAAAAATGTATAATAAGCAATATTCTACAATTAAAAAATGACACGTATACACGACATACGACATACACATACACGATATACACGATGCATTGTTGCTTCACACGCTGCACACGCAGAAACGTCTAACCCCGCGCGAACGTTAATCAAGACGGCGCGCGAGCGTCGGTGTGCGACTGCGTGTTAGTAGCGCTTCTCGAGTTACACCGCCGCCTTAATATTTCCGCATTTTTTTACGTAACACGACTCCCCGACCGACACACCGTGCACCGCACGTACCACGCGCGCGCGCGCGCGCGAGCGAGCGAGCGAGCGGCGTTCCCTTTGCCAGGCGTAAAGTGCAATCGAATATGCCGATAGGGATTCGCGTGAGGCACGCAAATCGGGCGGGTGAATCTTTTTAAATAAAAAATTACATGTTTCCCCTCACTAATAAATTCCGACAATATCGCCGCATCTCGTTCGTATATCTGCATTAAGGGCGATAAATTGTACCGTGTGGCCCTAAAAGCAAAACAAAAAAGCAGAGAGTAAACAGAAAACAAAAATAACAATCACGGTGGCAAAGTTGGGCGTCGCGAATAATGCAGGACGATACTTCGCCATTATTCGCGCGTTGCGAAAAAAAAAAAAAAAAACAAACCGGCGGAGAGGGATTTTTATAACGCTTGATTAAATTACACGCTTTTATGGTGATTGAAATTTTACGAGACTATTTTAAGTACAGGTAAATCTTGATATTCCCGCGAGGCGTCCGAGTGTAGAAATGAGAGGGTGCCGCAGTCGAGCCGCCAGGTGGGGAGGGAATAGTATATTATGCTACAAGGGAGGAAAGTGCATCTTTTCACCGAGTGTGAAGTTTGATGCCCGAGCGAAGCGAGGGCAGAAATTCACACGAGGTGAAAAGGTATGCACTTCCTCCCGAGTGGCATACGCTATTTTTTTCCCGACTATGCTAAAATGACCACATTTTTATGCCTGCAACGGTAGAACGGCACAATTCGCAGCGGGCAGAAAAGTAGCCGCAGCGGGCAGAAAAGTAGCCGCAGCGGGCAGAAAAGTAGCCGCAGCGGGCAGAAAAGTAGCCGCAGCGGGCAGAAAAGTAGCCGCAGCGGGCAGAAAAGTAGCCGCAGCGGGCAGAAAAGTAGCCGCAGCGGGCAGAAAAGTTGCGCAGCGGGCAGTAAAGTACTTTTCTGCCCGCTGCGCAACTTTTCTGCCCGCTGCGGCTACTTTTCTGCCCGCTGGTCAAGAATCGATCACTTTCCACCCGAGTTGCAGGCATGGAATGTGGTCTTTTTAGCGTAGTCGGGAAAAAAATTAATTTCTTTCTATATTTCGTTTTTTTTATTTTTCATTTTTATTTTCTTTTTTTCGTCCGCGTAATTACTGAGTCGTCGGCGACGGATTAGTAGGCTTAATTAAATTTTTATAGCTTATAATTGCGCGAAGCTTCTTTCCGTTCGGTTCGCGCGCGACGCGCTCGTACTGCACGAACCGGATTGTAAATTCTGCCCGTGAGTTTTAGGGCTGACGTCGGGCGAGTGCGGTTTGGGGCGCGCGCCTGTCGCAAGCAACCCGGCCAACTCTGAAGCAGGTCCTGTCCGTCAGGACTACCCGAAACTCGTGGCGAAGGCTTTTTAAGCGACTCGCGGTTGTGCTTTGCGCGCGCGAACGACGCGTCGCATTTTATCTTTAATAGCCACAAAGTCGTAATACCCCTTTACAAAATAACACATAATTCATCAGTCTCAAGTAAAATCTACATCCCGTCTGAAGCAGCTGGAAGCATCGAGTTCCACGCTGATTAAAAAACGATTTTAGAAACAAAAAAAAAAAAATTCTAATTAATACATAAATGCGTACATACTTTAAGAAAATATTGAAAAAATTGAATAGTATATTTATGGAAGAAAAATACATCGTCAATAGTCACGCGTATGACAAAACATTTCATATTTTTCGAAGTCGTGAAACTCCCAGCAACTCGACGTTCAAGTCGCCCGCGTTCCGTCCTCGACAGTGCCGAAAAACATTTCACTCCGAGGTCGCGACCCACTGACCTCCCGGCGCGTCGATATACATCGGCGTATTACATTAAAGGGATATAATAACGTTTGGCCGCGAGTCCGATGCACCGAGATCAGAGTTAAAAATCCGCGTGGGGTGAAAGAGAGAGAGGGAGCTCCCTCCTCTCCCTCTTGATTTATAATAGTGTAATGGGGCCGCGAGATGATACGAGGAGCTCTCATTGTTGCGCCCGCGGCCAGCTCGTCTGACCTCACCAGTAAAGTGTATCTCACTCTCCGCTCGCAGACCGAAACGCCGCCGCTGCCGCAGATCATGAGATCCGTTCGTCTGGGCTGCCCCAACCACCAGCAGCGTCGGAGGTTCCGACGGAACCTCCGAGTATGGCTGTTCCTGTTCCAGGTGGCGGCGCAAACGTCTCGTCTCGTGGCCCAAAGTCGGCCACGATTCACGTCCGACCGTATTGATTGACCTCGGCCGCGCGGAGATGTTATACGTGAGGTCTGGGCCTCTTCGCCGTGGCTCGATTCCCGCGTCCACGGCGTTTCTGATGCTGGAACGCTAATCGATTGCTCTCTCCGTAGCTCGTACCAAATATATAGATGTATGTACTATACAGGGTGTTCCAAAAGCAACGAAGTTCCGGGTTCAATTGCAGATAGCCGATGGCCACCTGAACGCACTCACCAAGTTTGAGCGTCCTACTTACAATAGTTTAGGAGTGGGATGCAATCGAAGTCGACCAATCGGGAGGCTCGATTTTCCCGCGCGCCTAGCTAACCTCTCAATACGGAGCGCTCTGATTGGTCCAAATTCGAATGCTTCCTATCCCCGAACTACCGCGCATTGGACGCTCAAATTTGGTGAGTGCCTTCGGACGGTCACTATCCATCAGCTTCTTCCTATTTTACCTGAAACTTCATTACTTTTGTGACACCCTGTATGTATATACCGCATAAAGCAACCAGGTATGGTAAGTGTAATATTATACACACCGCGCGGTGTACAACATTGGCCAAAGCACCGCGATTGCCTCTTTCTCTCAGAATTCGTTTCCTCTCCGACCCCGCGCGGTGAGACCGTCGGCGAGAGTCCGGCGGAGTCCGATCGGCGCGGCGGCGGCGCGCTCACGAACCAGCGCTCGAGTGCCAATCACGAAATAAGTTCAAAGTGAAACGAAAGTGCGATACCACTGCGCTACGAGTACAAAGGCACCGGAGGGCGAATATCGCACCGAGCATCGTGCCCCAAGCGCACCGAGTATCGTCGAGTATCCGTGTAACGCGTGTATACATATATACGGACTTCAAAGACGTCGGTAAGAACGAGGAAGTCGGAGATCCGCGAAGCTCTCCGCGACTGCGCTCCAATTCTGCCCGTAATAACCGGCCACGGGGAAAATGCGGCTGAGATGCCTTCAACATCGGCTGCAGTTACTTTCGGCCTCTGTACCGGCGTGTCTGGTCTCGCCGGTACCGCGTCTGGTCTCTCGCGTATATACCTGGTGCACTCTCCGCCAGATCCGGGCGAACGCGGCGGCGCGCGTCTTATTGCTCAACGTAATTGATTGTCGGGCGCGCTACCAACCCGGCGCGCCCGAATATAAACTGAACGATGAACGTCGCTCGTGGTGTAGGCTCAGCCTCTGCGCGAGAGAGGCCGAGAGGCTGAAAGCGAGCTCGAGCTCCGGCGCTTCGCCATCGCCACTTTCCCAGTAAGTAAGTAAGCGGACGAGAGTCGACGTTGCCTCGGAATTGCGGTTGTATATATTTACACGTTGTGAAAAAAATTGGAAAAAAAACCGCGGAACCCTCGACGTGATATATCTCGCCGTGTGTCCCAAATTGGGAGAATTCGATCATGCAAACTGCAAGCGCAGGTAACTTCCAACATTTCGTGGCGCCTGGGTTGAGGCGGCTTCTTGGGACGTGTCTGACGGACACGGCTTTAAAGACCCCCGAATTATTAACGCGAGGCGCGTTATTATATCGCGTTATATCACGACGTTATTACGCTTCTTTTCTGGACAGCTGTAGGAATCAGAGTATGAGGCGCAGGTGGGCTACTGACGAGACATCAATATGACTGGATTTCTTTTTTCTTTTTTTTTCGAATCTTTTCAACCTGGTAAGTAAGTTTGCAATTTTCAGTTTCTCTTATTTATCTTTCTTCCCTTCTTCGGGTTCTTCCTCGGCTCTTCCCAGTATTTTCACTGTACATTACGCGCGCGATGGTTATGTTACCTTTTTTTCGTGTGCCCATTTTTTTCCACGATGCTGAGCAATATCGAAACGTACGTCGAGAGCCGAGTGACACGCAGTCGTCGATCGGTCGCCCGCGGATGCTTCATAAATATCCATTATTGTCCCGTTTTCGGAGGCTCCGGGTCGCCTCGGTCCAAGGACCCGAGATCCTTTCACGGGAATTCGTGCAGCGCGGACAGACGAAGAGCAGCGCGAGCGGATCATAATTTCACATGTACACGCTAGATTGAGTTTACTTTTTTTGCCTGTAAAAATAGGCCCTATCCCCTTGTCACGTGTCAACGTGCGCGCGGCGATCTCCTTCGGTGGCGAGTCCTACGTCAACATCCTCGCGGTGAGTCGCTCGACTCCGTGTGTAACGGGAAATTCGGTGACGCAAATAGTCGACAGAAAAAGGGACCAACATATTTTCGACAGTGTCCGACATCATCGATATAATGGAAAGTATAATAATAAACCAATGAGACAGGAAATTCCATGTCCCGTGTATTCGTATGTCCTCAGGTCCTCCAGAGCCCCAGAAAATCGGTGATCGAGCAACAGGATCTCAAAATGTAAAAATATCATAGCGATATTTAGCCACCGCACAAATAGCGCGAAAAACGAAAACAACGTATTTCCCACGTCGTGCTACGTCAACAGTGTCAAACATATTGCCAATGTGATACAAAATACATATAAAACGCGAATGAAACCACAGATTCCATATTTCCACTGTAACTCTCGAGTTCCCAAGGTGCTCCGACCGTAGAAAACCCAACGTACGACCTAACAGGATCACGGAAACGTGGGAAAAAAATATCGAAAGCGCCATATAGCGGTGATACGAGGATGGGAATAACCCGCCACCGCCGCAAAAGCGTTTGCGGTACGTCCGCCGTCTCGCGACTCGCCATAAGGAAGTGGGTTTTGCTGCCGAGGCGCTGGGTGAAAAAAAATCTCCGAGACGAGTTTTCCCGCGGCGAGCGGCGAACCGCGCGCGACGCCTGACCAGCGCAGCCGGGGCTTTTGAAATTTACGTGCGACCTCGCATGCGCCGAGCGCGCGCACGCGCAGCGCTCTAGCTTCGCTCCGACGTGCGCGCGCACGTCGCTACTCGCGAGTTATCAGCGACTAGCGCGCGCGTGCGCAGAGGCGAGCTGCAGGAGCGACGCGCGTGGTTTCAGGCGTTGCATAAGCGCGTCGAGCACGCGTTTAATAATCCTCGACCCGCGACTTATCCCGCGGTGCATTTACCTCCGCACCCCTTCGACCAACTGTTTTACGATTATTGCCAAATGTTTCTTTCTCTCTCGCTCGGCCGTCGCTCTCGTCCTTTGGATGCAAAGCGCGCACAAGCGCCCCCGATGTTTGCACCGTGATAATTATAAGCCCGAGGCGATGCAGGAAACCTCGGCTGCGTTATTTATCGAACGATTCGCGTTTAATTCCGATCGCTCACCATGTGTATGTGTGTGTGTGTGTGTATGTGTGTGGTTATTATAACTGCGCGTGCGCCGCGATCGCGATCCCCAGGCGAGAGCCGCTGATCTGCTCGGTCACCTCTGGATGTGGGTTTTGAATTT
Organism: Itoplectis maculator; assembly: GCA_964034905.1. Lineage (NCBI taxonomy): Eukaryota > Metazoa > Arthropoda > Insecta > Hymenoptera > Ichneumonidae > Itoplectis > Itoplectis maculator. The sequence goes on along the minus strand of OZ035855.1, from coordinate 3,341,222 downwards.
TCGTTCGTCGATTAATATGTTGCGCTACACAAAGGCTTCCTAATATCTTCGAACCCACACGGAGAGAAGGATCTAATAAAATTTACCAATCGCGATAGTAAAAATTACCAATGCGCCTGGTATTTGGGCGCCATAGTCGCCACCTGACGTTAAGTACGAGAATTATGAGAATTTCTACAATATATATGAACATTTTTACCATATTTTGTGTTAAAAATTCTCAAAGGTGTCGTACTTCTTAATAGGTGGCGTCGTGGCTCCCCTGTACCAGGTAATAATGGTACTTTTTACTAGGAATATGGTAAAATTTACCAGACCCTCCTCTCCGTGCAGTTCAAAACGAAATACATAACAACTTTAAAAAAATGCCGAATAAGAAAATATTAAATATTTTGTCATGCTGTAAAATAATTGACCAATCGCGTTCTTCTTCACCCAATGTTATCGATCTGGAAATAAATGTATCCACTACAATGGAAATTCCGCAGTTCCAGCGCAAATCCGAAGAATTTCACTGACTGACTCACGCCACGGCGAAACCGTCTGGCGCATCAATCCCGCCTCGATTATTTTTCCCGCCAGCAATGAGAAAATTACACGGTCTTTTCCCGCGCGCGAGAAGCACGCAGGGTGAGTCAGAGTGGAAGAGGGATCAGAGTGCGAGTAGTGAACAAGGGAGAAAAAAAATAACCGAAAGGAAAAGTCAGCGGCCTCCTATCGGTGGGTTACACCCTGGCATGCGACTTCATCGTAGCACCATCGACTAGTGGCAGTCGCCGCAGCAGCGGAGAGGAGCGCAATCCAGCAATGCAGCGATGAACCTCTCCTGTATACGGTAGAGCACGTGATTACTGGCAGCCGCCGTGGCAGCGGACGGCGGGTCGCGGGGTCGGACCCGCCTCGGCTCACCGGGCGCACGGAGGATGCGAGCCCCTGTCCCCTCTCCTCCTCCCCCTCCCTCGAGTAATTGCCGACTCTCTGTGCATCTCTCCCGGGAAACTGTTGGGAATCGCCTCGAATGCGGCTCATCTCGTGTGGCGCGCCTGATATGCTCTTGGTCTCTTCCTGAAAAGAAAAAAAAAAAAAAAAAAAATTAACAAAGTGAAGCGAGCCGCGTAAACGATCCTCGCGATGGCCAACGGGGACCCCGGCGAAGATTCAGCGAGAGCTGTGCGATTGTTAACTTGAGCCGGGAATGCAAGTTATAACAATCGCAGGGGCGAAGGGCAAGAGGGTAAAAGAAAGTAAGCGACCAGGTACACGTGATATACACACACACACACACACAAAGGTCGATTAAATTCGGACCCGAAGAGAGGACGCGGGGTCGATAACGATCGACCGACGGATATTTTCCCTCTCGATCGATTATCAACATCCCGGCAATTACACGGCGATCGCGGAGGCGCATAGAGAGGCTGCGCGATGATTGTATCTCCTCCGCAGCATCGGCAACCGCATCAGCAGCAGCAGCAGCCATGAGAAAAGAGGCCTTGTTTATAAACCGATAACGTAATTGAAACGATCAATACACCGGGACGATCGGCGAGAGCGCCGGACGTTCCCGTTCAGCGTTAAAACATGCTCGATCGGCAAGAAGGAAGGGGGAGGGGGGTTCGATAGAACCGATGAAGACACGCGAGAAATCGATACCAGGACGAGGGAACGGAAAACCCGCGGTGAACGTGGCTTTCTCGACGCTGCTACGTAAATTTTTAAGCAAAAAAAAAGAACAAGAAAAAAAAATTATGAAAGTGGATAAATCGGACGGGGCGCGGGTGAGGGGGAGTAATTTACGATTCGAGCGCAAAATTGAATCCTCTCCCACCGGCGGTGGCGGCTCTGCCGTTAATATCGAGCACTATGGAAATTGAAGAGACCGGCTCAAAAAAAAAACGAAAAAAAAAAAAAAAGAATCGGCCCATTAGCGATATATAGGGCTCAATCTATTTAGACGCAAAAGTCGCCGCGCGTATCCCGCGGGTCGTGCCGAGTGGTAATACCCACCGTTCTCGTTGCGTCTCGCGTCTGCGCAGCTATACAAGGCCCGTCGGGGCGTAGTACGTGCCCTCCCCCGGAAATTGGTACCGCTCGTAATTTAGCGTAAGTAGACGACGTTGGGACCATCGCGGTGCGGCGCAAAGTCGCGGCAATAATGATCGTTAAGTAATGAACGATCGATAAAGTCCGATCGCGAGCAATGAGACGATGGGTGGGGCAGCGATGAAGGGGGGGGGGGGGGGGGTGAAAGGGGAAGGGCAGATAGGCTGCTTTACGGCGTAATAGTTCGGTATATGCGCGCGTGTTGCAATCATGCAATTCGCGCGAGCGGCCCGGATCGCTTATGGTGGACCCCGGGCGCATTCGCTTTACCAGTCGCAGGAGCCGCGAACGCCTGGATCCAGCGACAGCAGCGGCGCAGCGACTGCAATGCAGATATCCAGTGCAGCGCGGCGTCAGCGATGCGCCGGGCGCGAGATGCACATGCGATCCGACGCGGCTTGAGCGCGTGATCCGGCGATATATGGCTTAATCGACTCCCTCCCCCCTCCCCCCTCCCCCCTCTTGCAGCGCCGTAATGATTTCTCGCGCGCGCGCGTTGTGTATGTCTCGGCCGCGCTCCCGTTCACCTGGGAGCGATACCGATATCTCGATGTCTCCCCGCGGCGTCGTCTGGACCACCGATGTATCCGCCTCTCTGCTACGCTACGATCGTAGTTTCCCATATTCCGCGATAAGCCTGGATCTCGGCTCGAGAGACGAAGCGATCGCTTCGTCTCCTTTACTCGATGCTGCAGCGAGCGGCGATCGCCCCACGTTCCCGTTTTCGCTGTGGGTCAAGTGCTAATGCAGAGCTAACGCAACTTCGGACACCCCACGCTTTTCACTCCGCACCGGTGATGAGAGCGAACGCATCAGCGTTCACGGAGCACGTAACCCATTCAACCTCATTTTTGCAAAGTATATTACCGCGGATGTGTAATCTCGCGTTGGAGGCGGAACACGCGGAGCATCGACATTTTTATCGTTTACCCTCACCTCGGGATTATTATGATCGGGTTTTTTTTTTATTTCTTTGGCTACTTCGATGCAGTTTTTTTTACGGTGGATTCGAGACGTTGAGGTATATCGCAGGGATTGTTTAGAGCGTTTTGCGAGAGTCGTAATTGTGATTGCGAAGGATCGTAATTGTGTTGATTCATCGGCGATCAATAAATTTGTAATTGGTTCTTGATACTATGTCGATACATAATTCGCTGATTGAGCGTTACGAAACGCTGTGTTTTTGCGTTTTTTTTTTGCGTATCAACATCCACTCGATGGGAATTCGTGGACGTTTGAGTCGTCGAGAAATGTTTGTTTGTCAAACCAAACGGCTTTGATTTATTCGCGCTTTTTGTCGCAAGGCGCGACACTGAGTTTATTGGATTTAATTAAATTTATTGAGTAGAATTAATTCCGGGTTTATAGGGACTGCATTTTCAAAGGGAAATCGCGGAGTGCCGCAAGCTATGGAAATAAATTGATATGAATTACATTAAATTAAGTGATATTAAATTAAAAATAGGATAATTCATGTCACAATAATATTGAAATTTGTAATTCAAAGGGCTTTTTCGCTCGCGTTCACATCGATGTTAAACTATTTTCGTCAGCCGCAGTGATCGCTGCGAGAGTTGACGAGTCTCCGAAAATATTTTCCGGAGAACCGTGAAAAATCGAGGGCATTAGTCGCGGGCGCCGGGCACCCGCGACTCCTGTCAAAGATTCGCACAAAATATTTTCAAAATACCCGGAGATTTGTGTGTCCGAAAATAATATCCGAGCACAAACGGCGGAATTGCGTCTCGCGAGACTCTCGACGACGTTGGATGACGGTGCACCAAAGATCACCTCGTGGTCTTGCGGTCCGCGTGCCACGGTCATTGTCGTTGTCGGGAAAACCCTCGACGGTGTCATTGTGTCCCGTACGAACGTTTGCAAACTTCAGGCTCCAAAATGGATTGACGCCAGTCATCCATTATTGTCCTCGCTAAGCGAGAGGGAAGAGGCGCGCGCGTTGTTATTTTTTCATTTTTTTTTTTTTCATTCGCCTCCGGCGAATATGAAAATTCCAATGGTTAACGCGCGTGACGACACTCGAATAATGGTCTGCTAACGACCCGTGAGGCTCATAGTGCTCCGGGCTTCCCGGGGAGCATCTGCTTTTCGCCGTGGAATTCGAGGATAAATGACGTGAGGACGCATCCTTCCGCGCGGGCCAACGAGTGTAAACCACGTCAGCACGTGTTTCCGTTTCGTTGTGCGACGCTCGGACCGTAAGGACCGTAGAACCGTATAGGGCCGACTGCGGAGCGCGCAGCTCTCGCATTTCTTTCCGTTGACGTCGAGATAGGCGACGAGCGCTGGAAAAAAATAGCTCGACGACGAGCCACGCGCGTTAACGCGTACGCGATGCGTTAAGTACCTCGGCGCACGAGAATAATTAACGAGGACAAGTTGGCTCGCGGCCCTGGTAAACGTCCCAAAAATATATCCACACGGAGAGATGGATCTAGTAAAAACTGCGATATATCCGGTAAAAACTGCCAGATAATTCTAGTACCGGGTCACTACCACGCCAGTCTAGCAAATTTTATTGTAAAACTCGGAAAGTTTTGCTAGGCCTACTGGTAATTTATGCTATGATATTTTCAGCTAAATGGTAAAACAGTTTTTACCAGAAATCTTGGTAATTTTTACTAGAAATCGCAGTACTATGGTGTCGCTGTCGTGCATCGACTGACTCGAACATTTTCTGTGTGACGTTTGAATGTTTGGCCCGTGCCGTTTTTTCGATATAATTACTTCGTGTGACGAATATATTTATGAGTGTTGGTATTAATATGTATATTCTATTATTGGAATAAAAATATGATTAATTATTATGAATGGGAATAAAAATTATAATAAGAAATGTCGAAGTTCACAAGTCCTAACCTTCTGACAAGTCCTAGCAAAATTACTGCGGCCGAGTAAAAATTTCTATGGCGCCTGTGAATTTTTCGCATATCGTCGGCGGTGGTGCTGGCGTAACATTCGCCTTGAACATTTTTATCCTTGACTTGGTCATTTCTGCTAGATCCTTCTCTCCGTACACAGGCCGAAGCCGCGATAGCGTGACGCGAAAATAATCGCCGTCGCTTTTTTTTGCTCATTTTGGAAAAATAGAAAGTGGACCAACGCTGTCCCGATATCGCTCGACGATTGACGCCCGTCGCGAAGCACAATTCGTCGAAAGCGAACTCTCCGGGGCGTTTTCGTCGGTCGGTCCCATCGATGGTCCGAAATAAAAAAAAAAACGAAAAGTCTTACTCCTGGCGGGAATCGTGCGATTGATATGCAAATCGTCCCGTTGGCCATTAACCCAACACGGGGGGAGGGGGAGGAAGGACCCGGTGGCGACGTGGCCGCGAAGAAAGGCACCGAGGGTGCGAGGAGGTGTGACCAGTGCGACGAGAAGGATTGAAAAGGGTACCCGGGTCCGCGAGTGCTCGCATTGACGGATGGAAGAGGAGAGCCGGACGACCGACCGTCCGGCAGCGGGCGAGACGAGAGAAAGAGAGAAAGGAGAGGGAGAGAGGGCGAGAAAAAGAAAGAAGACAGGTTAAGTATCGGGAGCGATGGACATCGCTCGTTAAAATGAAAAATTACACTTTCCTCTCTTGTGTCCCGGAGACTATGGGCTTCGCACTTCTTTCACGCGTTCCAGATTGAAATTCGACGTTGCATCTGCGCGCGGCGCGCGACTCGCTGACACAGTAGTGGTCAGCTGCTGCGCCTGCGCCGTTGGTGCCCGCGAGCGGGTCAAGCCAATTAGACGCTCCGTGAGAAAGTGGTACGTAATACGTATCTCGTGTATCCGCCGAGAGATACGCGAGGGGGGTGAGGAGCCACTCCGCGCTCACAGAGTGCGCACGCTCGGCGAACAATAATTATTATCATCGACTTACATTTCGCGAGATGCCCTAAAAGCACCGCGGCGCCCTACTCACGGCCCGCGTTTTCGAGAGAAAGTCTCCTCCGCTCGTTCGGCGCCTCGACGTCGGTGAATTTGGACGGAAAATGCGCTTGTCAAAGAATAAAAAAAGAAAGCCGAAAATTCGGAAAGAAAAAGTCAAGTATATCGATCATCAATGCTGACGCAGCTTCAACGAATTTGAAATCAGTGACACAATTGTATCTCCGAAGATTAATTTTTTTCACCGGAGCTGCTGCAAAAAAATTCATTGATCACAGTAATTTAACACTTTTTCTCCAGCTCTCGCTTCGTCGTCCCAAAATCGACGCCCGAAATTCGCCGTTGAATGAGCCCCGGCGCACGATTTAATTTACAATTTCCAAATTAATTGCCGGCGATAACGAATAAAAAATGAAGATTAATACCGCATTAATGCACAGAAGTCGCGCGGTATTTAAATTGACCGATGGCCGACGTCGGGTTGATGAATTAAACAGCGCTGCCTGCTGTTGCATATTTTACCGGGAGCACCGCGAGTGAATGTGCCGGACGGTGAGCGCGGAGGCGAGACACTCAGGTGGGCAGAGATACATCGTGTGCTGCTGCTGTTGCTGCTGCTGTTGCTGCTGTTGCTGCTGTTGTTCGCTTTGGACGTGCGTTACCGTTTGGACCCACCGAGTCCCGTGACTTCTGAGTGAGAGCTCGCCCTCTTGCCGTAATTACCATGAGCTCTCCTCGTACCGAGCTCGAGTACCACAAACGGCAGCCGCAGAGCTTCGTGCGTTTCAGCAAATGGCACATAACACATATAACACAGCGGCGCAGAAGTGGACTGACAGACGGTCGGTCCGTCGGTTTCCCGCACTCATCCTGTTGCAGTTTAGCTAGGCGCACCGGTTGGTACCGGTTGGCGCACTCGCGCCGAGCTCCTCCAGCCGCGGACGAAGGAGGCAACGGCAATTAGGGCCCACGAGGAGTCAGAGGTCGACCACGCGGAATCACGTGGCTAAGGTGCTGGCTACTCGAGATGTCGAGATCCTTCCGTGGGGTTGACGGAAAAATGACGAGAAAGCGAGTGAGAGTGATTGTTGACGACGACGATGATGTTGATGATGACAATTTGTATCGGAAGAGTGCCGAGATCCGAGAAAATTGCGAGCTTCGGACTCGACTTGCGATCGACGCGGATATCGAAATGATTTGTTATTTTTTTTTTAACCAAATTCGAGCGACGGATATCGCACTGGAAATGGAAGTTGCAGCTTTGCAGGAACGAGAAATTATCATCGCGGAGTCAGAGGTCGACCATGCGGAATCACGTGGCTAAGGTGCTGGCTACTCGAGATCCTTCTGTGAGGTTGACGGAAAAATGACGAGAAAGCGAACGAGAGTGACGGTCGAAGACAACGATGATGATAATGATGATGACAATTTGTATCGGAAGATTCCCGAGATCCGATACAATTGCGTGATTCGGTCTCGACTTGCGATCGACGCGGATATCGAAATGATTTGTTATTTTTTTTTTAACCAAATTCGAGCGACGGATATCGCACTGGAAATGGAATTTGCAGCTTTGCAGGAACGAGAAATTGTCATCGCGGACTCGGGAGCTGTTTTGCCAGCTTCGCGACCTCGTTGCATCGAAGAGGCGAACTCGTCGGGTTCGGCGCGGGATAATAAATTATAATCCGATGTAAATGCATTCGGGTTAGGAGACCGACGGGCGGACGAGGCAATCGCGAGAGTCGAGGTCGCTGCATCCGCGTACGGTGTATGTATGACGTGTGTACCGCGGCTTGTACGCCGGGAATCGGGATCCCGGAACGACGGGTTCAATTAGCCGCACTCGGTATCCCGCGCATGCGAAACGATATTCATAAACGTAGCAGTTGCTTTCCCGTTTGTGACTCGGTTCGGTATTTCAGTCGGTCGTACACGGTTTGACTCAAACGCGTTCGGCTGGTTGTTATATCTGTCTACGTTTCTGCACTCGTCAACGTTTTGAAAGAGTTTACATTTGGAGAACCTAACCCTTTTCCAATTATCGCTGAAATCAATGAAAAACGTTTTATTGATTTTGACACTACATTTCATTAACTTTCAGATCAATCAATGAAAATATAGTATTACTTCAAGTATATTATTTCATTGAATTTAATGAAAAATGTCATACGTTGAGATTTCAATGAAATTTCATTGAATCAATGAAACTATTTTTCTCCAAGTGTCACTGAAATCTATGAAAAACATTTCATCGATTAAATGCCGCTACATTTCATTAACTTTCAGATCAATCAATGAAAATATAGTATTACTTCAAGTATATTATTTCAATGAATTCAATGAAAAATATCATAGGTTCAGATTTCAATGAAATGTCATTGAATCAATGAAACGATTTTTCTCGATGCACTCGTCAATGTTTTCGCTAAAATTGGGGTATGCGAGTCAAATGGTCCGCAACATCGTTATCACTTATCAGGTTGAAGTGACGACGACGATGATGATGACGACGACGACAACGACGGTGGTCTCAAAGTTTCTCGCGGAATATTCTCGCCATCAACGACGGAACTCAATCCACCCGCGTATTTTTATAATATCCCGGTGTACACCATAACCGTATAGCGTCACCTCCGACCCCGGCGTCAGGCGAGCCGAAGCTCCGAGCGCGGCGACGGGTTAAGCGCAGCGAGCCCGGAGCACCGGATTACTCGGTATAGTATCGAGAGACGCGGCGAGAGAGGAAAAAAAAGCGAAGTCTCGTAAAGCGAGTAGCCGGCCGTACAGTCGTGTATACCATGGGCATTTTCTAGCCGTGAGATCAAACTGTGCTCTACGCGCGTTTTTACGACCCCCGAGGCGAGGCAATTTCTTGTCTTTTTATGGATACACCCGACGCCCCCCCCCCCTCCCCCCCCCCCCCCCCGCGGACCCCCCGCGATATTTATGTGCCTCGCCGTTCGCGACTTCGTCGTTGTTTTTTTGTTTTCTTTTTTTTCCGTCCTCGTCTGCGTTCTCGCTCCGTCGATTCACGGTATAAAACACTCGGTGCCTGCGAAATAGATGAAAGAAAAAACAAATTCTTGCGCTCGAGACTTTGGATTAAAAAATGTCGAGCCGGAGCGAAATTCTGATTGGTGGAGTCTGAAAATTTGGTCCAGGACGCGAATGCACGTCTCAATGAAATCACTCGACGCTCCGCAGCGAGCGGGGAAAAATACGTCGCTGGAAAACTTTAAACCGGAGTAAACGTGGAAAAAAAATTAGACAAAAATGACCGGATGTGGATAATCCGAGCAGCGATGTTCCAGAGAGCCTGAAGGTTCGTTCGAGACTGCGCGATGAAAAAAGAAAAGAAAAAATACGAGAGACTCGAGAACGTCCGTGAAAAATGGTCTCGCTGCCCATTTCTGGGGCACCGAGGATCCTGGACCGGCTGGACTTCTCCGTCTCTTCGTCGTCTTTTTCTCTCTCTCTCTCGCTCTTCTAATCCTGTTGTGAAAACTCGGTCTCCCGTGTCCGTGACAAACACGACACCTTCGGGCCTACTTTACGGCCGACTCGCTCGTCTCCCTTCTCGATTTTTTATTTATTCATTTATACGTCCGCCCTGACTGTGTCGACGAGTCCGAGTAATATCAAAATTCACAACTCCGTCTGAGATAAAAATTCGCGGTCGGTGGCCCCGAAAAATGTCGACGTAGTCGCGGCGCATACGACCGAGATCGTATTTTCGTTGCTACGTCAAACGTCATGTTTGCACGGATTCCTCGCGGGTCTCCGGGGCGTCTAATTATATTCCTTGGATTTACAAAATGTTCCCGGCTAAATTGAATCCGACCCAGAAAACAAACATCGCGAGTCCTGGTACGCACGACGCACGAGTCTCTCTTCGACTTGACGTGGCCGTCCGTCATCCCGTGTCTCGTGCTCTCGCTTCGTGTTTGTCCGCGCGGCCAGATGGAAACTCGAGTTTCTCCGGTGTTCTTGTTGTAATGTCTGGGGCGGCCAGAGCGGCGGCCAAGTGGGTTGTACGACGTCGACGTCGACAACAACGACGACGACGAGGATGACGACCACGAGGCCGCAGCTCGACTTTGGCTCCGAGCGAGATTCTATAATGAGCGACGGTAGAGACCTCATTCTCGTCACCGAGGATATGTCTTTGATTTGTATCTCCGCTGTGTACGGCGGATAATGAGACGATTTAATTTTGAATATTTTGCCAGCGAACGAGAGAGAGACGAACGACTCTCTTTGCGTCACAGAAGCTTTCGGGCCTCGTTGCGGGGGGCCTCGAGTTCTAAGACAAACATGCTAAATCAGGGAACCAAATTGGTAAGCGGAGCTGTTTTTTTTCTCTCGCTTTTCTCTGACTCGAGACACATTTTTGGGCTGTCCGTTTCTCGTTATTAGAACGAACCTGCTGTTCCGACAAGTCGGTGTCGTGTTCACGTCCGTCGCGTGCATCGAGATTTCTCGAAAATCTCGAGTTAAAAAAAAATTGTATCGCTGCCTATCTCAATTATATTTTCGCATCCGTGCATTTTTTTTCAACACTCTCGCACTTTTGCTATCGCTGGAGTATTTATACACAGATAAAAAAAATGATGCGGGCGGCGAAGGAATTTTGTCGATTGGACAAAATATATGGCGATGCTAATCGAGATTTCTTCACATTCTGTCTCCAATTGCGTCGATCAATTAAATAGTAGTAAGTAGTCAAAGGGTTTATTGACAATACATTACGTTTTTTTTGCGGTATATGGTTGTTCACTCTATAATATTATTTACGATAATCGTATTGCCAATAGGCCATCGGAGTCCTTCAGCCTGAATTAAATATTTGTTTTGACCGAACGAATATCTATTCCGCCAACTGCAACCGCGCATTTGGTTCGATCTAAAGATTTTTCTACTCAGTGTATAACATTGAAAAAAAAACCGTTTTCCTAGAAGCGCTAACATTTCTCATCACCATTTCTCAAAGTCTCTCGCGCTCGTCTCGCGTTACCCACACCCCCGCGCGATCCACGTATGCCGTACGCGTCCGATCCGTCCTATCAGCACGCGGCGCGATTCGCGTCGTGTAAATCGCGCCCACAAATCCCGCGAGCTCGTTCACGAATTACCGCGTAGTCTCGCAGCGGCGGCGGCGTGCGGGGATTATCGCTTGACAAAGCGGGAGAAGCGCGGAGCGCATTTTTCGTAATCCTTTGGCGGTCGGTTTGACCGAGAGCGGCCGCGGCGGCGGCGCCGGGGCGCTCGCCGCGCGCGTTCGCTTCGGCCGGCTCCTTTGATGGGATCGTGCGTGGGCACACAAATCGAATTGCCTCGCGTTTCATCACGTTTCGGCCGAAATCGTCGGCATTCTCCCCTGCGCGTTCGCGTCTATGTATCTGTGTGTGCGTTAAATATATCGTACACTCGGAGCTCTGATTATAATTTATGTATCGCAACAGAGGATGAGCGCGTACGTTCCCTTCGCGCGCGTCGCCAGGCAAAACGATCTCCCTTTTTCTCCGCCGTCGACGGACGTATCTCCATCTTCAGCTATAGCGCTGACGGCGTGTTTTTACGTGTCTCCGAACAGCGCGCAGAAAATCCGTCGACCCGACGAGCGAGAGCGCTAAATTCCACGTGAACCATATGCATTTCCGTTCGATGATCGCAGGGCGATCCAATTACGCGATAAAAAGGTCGTCGCAGTCGCTTTCCGCGTGTCTGTATGTGTGTGTGTGCAAGAGACGCGCAACCGCGAGTCCGACCAACGATTTGTTAATACCTGCCGGGCTTAACGGGGGTTTATTATAAGAAAAGTATAGAGAGAAAGAGAGAGAGAGAGAAAGAAAGATAGCGATGAGAGGCTGGTTGCAGTATCTGCTCTCATCGTGAATCGATCCTCGGTACAAATTGCACGGGGTGGAAAGGGGGGGGGGGGACGAAGAGTGGAAGGGGGAAAGAAAAGGATCTCTCAGGGTCCCAAAGGAGCCACACGTAACCACCACAGTGGTGCACTCATATATAGCAATGTGTCTGTATATACGCTCATAGCGTATTATACAGGTATATAATATCTATACACTTGTATACTATATGCTCGCAGCAACGTATATAGATATATGTATAAGTGCACCGCGCGTTAAAGCATCGGCCGTCGACATGCCACGGGCATGTTTTCTCAGCTGGCGCCCCTAACTCCTCGCCGAACCGAGAGCTGCGCGCGCAGCTATCTCGCTCTCCTTGCCGGTTAGCGTGCGCGCGCATCCTTCTCGCTCTGCCGCGAGGCGGCGCTGCTGCTGCCGCTACTCTCGTCGAACGCGAGCGGATTCTCTTCTCCTCGAGCCGAGCGAGGCTCGAGGATCCTTTCAGGACACGGTCGGCTGCTCACAAAGGAGAGACAGCTCCTCTCGCTCCTCTCTTTCATGCGCACCTCCCCTTGCCCCGACCCCCCTACGTTATTATGCTCTTTACACAATATCGTTCCACCCCCGTCGTCGAGATATTCCCGGGTGAAAAATACACCAGGTCCGAGCGAGCTGGTTTTTTGCCCCATATACGTCGTATATATAGAGACGTCGCATATACACACTAAACTGTATACTAACCGATCCGAACATTGTACCGATCGACGAGAGGAAGAAGGAGCGAGAAGGGGGCGACGTGGAGGCGAAGAATCCGAGGGCGCCGAAAGTTCCTCGAGATTTCGTTCTTTAATTTGTTGTTATAGCTGCTTGAGGGAAAAAAAACGAGCGGATCCCGAGTGCATTCGTGCGTCGAGAGAATCCTCAAACATTCATTATGTTTTCGTAACACGTTCTCGGGACACCGCACGTTCGACGCGCGCGCGCGGATCTTTGCTCTTCGTATGAGATCCCTGTGTGTTTGCTCTGGACTCGCGCGTTTGTCCGTGGATCCTGTAGACGTGATATGTCTATTCACATTTGGGATTTAGGTGCACGGTTAACCGGCAGATCGTTGAGGCTTCGATTCGCGGGTGGATGTGGGATATATTTGGCAGACTGCGATGGGCGATATTTATTTCAATTCTAAAAATGAAAAGATACGTACGATTATGTATGGTGAATTTCACATTTGATTGGAATTAATTTTTTCTGCTCAGGTAATGATAGTTGTTATCGTGATGTACGATTTGTGTAATTTCAATTTTTTTTTGGATTCAATTGACACACATCAATGAATTTATTTCGAAGCAGCACTTGAAGATCATTGTACTATTAAATCGGGCTTAGACCTCATCAAGGTATTATAATGCTTCGTTTGCGATTGTTTGCGGAAGGTCGATCTTCACTGTGGATGTGTGGAGTATATTTGACAGACTGCGATCGGCGATATTTATTTTAATTCCAAAAATGAAAAGATACGTAGAATTATGTATAGTGAATTTCGTATTTGATTGGAATTCATTTTTTCTTTATTTTTAGGTTATATTTTTATCCTGATGTACGATTCGTGTAATTTCATTTTTTTCGATTCAATTGACACACATCAATGAATTTATTTCGAAGCGGCATTTGAAGATCATTGTACTATTAAATCGCGCTTAGACCTCATCAAGGTATTATAATGCTTCGTTTGCGATTGTTTGCGGAAGGTCGATCTTCACTGCTCGGTGAATCGTGACGAACGCGATCGGCTCGGCACAACAGACTTCGACACGACCGGCATCGACGACCTCGGAAATTTAATGGAGCGTCGCGTGCGCTCCCCCGCTGCTGCTGCTCGTCTAGCGTCGACCGAGGAGCCACGGCCGAGGCGGAGATATCTTCTGTCTGGTTTGGCACGTTTGCGCGAGCGTCGCGTTCATTGGCGTGAAAATCTTGTATATACTTTGACGCCGCCGGCGGCAGCGTCGCCCGGTGTTCCCCCGTTGTGTGTATGTCTATGTGTATGTCGCGCGGATGACGCACGACAGATTATCGTCCGCCTTATTCTCTTCAACGTGTATTTTATTCATCGCCGTCGGATGAAATTTCGACGAGCGCGCGAAAGGTTGACGGTCGCAAGAAAATTGGAAGAGGACATCGAAATGCTGCAACGTCTTGGAAATCGCTCGATAGAAGTGAGTCTGAATTTTTATTGACGAATCACCATACATCTTACGACTCGCGCTTACACTGTTAACCAAAGCGGCCCAAATCGGGGTCACGAAATTTATTTTTTCAAAATATCGACTTCTAACCTATACCATTGTTCTCAAGTCGCATATTCTACCCCTGAAAACACTGGTTACAACCCATTTTTAGTTGATTTTGAAAAAAAAATTTTTGGTCGAACAGTTTGTCAGAAATCGTAGATCTGGCCACCGGGCCGAAAACGGCCCAAATCGGGGTCGCGAAATTTATTTTTTCAAAATATCGACTTCTAACCTATACCATTGTTCTCAAGTCGCATATTCTACCCCTGAAAACACTGGTTACAACCCATTTTTAGTTGATTTTGAAAAAAAAAATTTTGGTCGAACAGTTTGTCAGAAATCGTAGATCTGGCCACCGGGCCGAAAACGGCCCAAATCGGGGTCACGAAATTTATTTTTTCAAAATATCGGCTTCTAACATATACCATCGTTCTCAAGTCGCATATTCTACCCCTGAAAACACTGGTTACAACCCATTTTTAGTTGATTTTGAAAAAAAAATTTTTGGTCGAACAGTTTGTCAGAAATCGTAGATCTGGCCACCGGGCCGAAAACGGCCCAAATCGGGGTCGCGAAATTTATTTTTTCAAAATATCGACTTCTAACCTATACCATTGTTCTCAAGTCGCATATTCTACCCCTGAAAACACTGGTTACAACCCATTTTTAGTTGATTTTGAAAAAAAAAATTTTGGTCGAACAGTTTGTCAGAAATCGTAGATCTGGCCACCGGGCCGAAAACGGCCCAAATCGGGGTCACGAAATTTATTTTTTCAAAATATCGGCTTCTAACATATACCATCGTTCTCAAGTCGCATATTCTACCCCTGAAAACACTGGTTACAACCCATTTTTAGTTGATTTTGAAAAAAAAAATTTTTGGTCGAACAGTTTGTCAGAAATCGTAGATCTGGCCACCGGGCCGAAAACGGCCCAAATCGGGGTCACGAAATTTATTTTTTCAAAATATCGACTTCTAACCGATACCATTGTTCTCAAGTCGCATATTCTACCCCTGAAAACACTGGTTACAACCCTTTTTTAGTTGATTTTGAAAAAAAAAATTTTTGGTCGAACAGTTTGTCAGAAATCGTAGATCTGGCCACCGGGCCGAAAACCGCCCAAATCGGGATCACAGTAGATTAAACAGTGCTGCAGCGCTCATTACGACAAACTGTCAAGTCTGGCGCTGTTAAACAAAAACTTTCGGTCGTCACGGCCCTCGACCAATCAGAGGTCGAGTTATATCGACAACAATGGTTGCTCACGCACTTTTTAGTAGTAATACATCCTACATCTTACGACTCGCGTTTATAGAATGTAAATTTTTTTTTTTTTTTAGGTTTTTACTTTTGCTTCATCCTAGAAACGTCCCAATCGCCCGGTGAAGGTCGTCATGAAAGCGTGCTGGGCTTCTCGGGACGGAAACACCGGTCCCATGCACTCGAGGTACAGGGTGTTCCTGTCGAGCACCGCCTGTCTGTAATCCTCCTCGGATACCTCGCCGTCCCGTCCGACGTCCAACTTCTTCAGCATCAGTTCGATCAGATCCTGCCGACGGCCGAGAAATTAAGTAATCACGCGGCTATTGCATCGTGTAAGTATTGGCTGTCTTCGACTTCACCGCGCGCGCACCTTGACACTCTCGTCCGGGTCCTCGTCGGGCAGCAGCCTGATCAGGCAGCCTCTCATCATCGGGAATATCTGCTCCTTCTTAATCTTGTTTGTTCGCATGAGATCGTAGACCTTGTAGGCGAAATTTATTCGCTCGTCCGTGTCGCCTCGCAGGTAGATGGACAGACCTTCCGTCCATTGGTCCGCGTTCAACTGCATAGCGCGAAATTTCATTTACATCTTATTGACTCACGTCTCACGTTTTTGCGTTATCACGGCGTGACGTCAGGCGACCGATAACCTGCAACGCGTTTTTCCTGTCGACCGCGGAAAACACCCGGTCAACAAGCAAATGTCGAATATTCTCGGTATAATCGAGACCTGCGTGGAGAACGTCGCGAAAAGTTGATCTCGTCACCGGTCCGGCTTCCCTGACGATTTTTCGATGTATCAGCGCCAACGCCTCAACCTCGCGCTGGCTGAAGCGAGTTCGCTTGGCGAGGTCCTTGAAGAGAGACTGATTTTGCCGCAAAAATACGATTTCCTTGGAGGACTCGTTGAGCATGTCGGCTGGCAACTGTCGAGGCATTTTTGCTCAAATTCAGGTAATGATAACTCAACTGGAAATTTTGATCTTGTCGGTCAACGACAGTGACAATAATTTTTGTAGACGTAACTGTCTGGTTCAATATAGCCGACTGACTGTCAGTTGTATCGAAGACAACTTCACGTTGTAATATTTGACAGAAACGAAATTCTTTCCCTACCAATAATTTACTCAACTAGGCTAATCACACGCGCTGTCGCGCGTGTCCGAGATACTTTTGCGCTGCTGTGCTTTTATAAAGCTTTAAGGGTAAAACGCAACTAAAAAACCCTTTTTTAGTTGATTATGAAAGAAAAAAAAACTTGATCGTTTTGTTTGTCTTAAATCTGGCCGACGGGCCGAAAACCGCCCAAATCGGGGTCACGAAATTTATTTTTTCAAAATATCGACTTTTAACCTATACCATCGTTCTCAAGTCGCATATTCTACCCATATTCTAGTAAATTAAAAAAAATACGATATTTGACAGAATTGTCACCGTTATCAAGGACAAATGAACTTTGTCTGAGAGTCTCAGCCAATCACAGCACGAATAAACTGCTAACAATGCTTTCCCATGAACTTTTTAAAAGAGGGTTTTTCCCGTAATCATTAAATATAGCTCAAAATTTTTTTGTTTATATTTAATGCCCGGTCGAGTCTAGAAAAAAAAAATTAATTGTTTACAACTGGATTACAGTTGATTCCAGCGTAAAAAACGAGCGTGCGCGAGCCACAAAGAACACGACTTTTGATCCTCGCGCTGGTTTCTTTCACGTCGACTTTCGGGCGGACGCCGAACGCGCGGGTAATCATAAAAAAATGGCTGTATTAAGGTGTCGAGCGCAGGCGTCTTACGCAGGTTGTCGTGGTTCGTCGGGAGCCCGTCGCCCAGCGAGCGCAGCGGCTGGCGTCGGTGGCAGTAAAGGTGGTTAGCGGGCGCCCGGTCAAGGCAATAAAGGGTCGGCGCGTATTTCCGTCGTGATAACCGATGGATCGTGCGCTACAGCGCTGGAACCAGTAGCAACGGCATCAACAACGGCAGCAGCAGCAGCAACAGCATCAACAGCAGCAAACTAAGCCGAGGCGTTCAACGGGAGCCGTTTCCCCGACACAAAGACGCCAATAAAGTCTCGCCTAAGTATATCTAATGACATCATTTCGTCGGGTGAACGTAATAAACCGGTACAAAGCTCGGGGAATTTCGTCGAGGATGTAAAAAGCACGACGCCAGACAAAAAAGGAACGGGTAAAGCGCCGTCGAGACCGGTGCACGTGGTATTAGCCGAGAAAATATCGAGAATTTCGTGAGGCTCGGCAGAATCCATTGGAAGTGAAAAAGGGGGCGAGACAACCGTCAGCTGGTCGCGCTTACTCAATCAAGTATTTTATCACTGGCCGATGTCATCCCACGTCGCGATTCCCTCAGGCAGTCTTATTGGATTGGAAGATAACGACGTGTCTGCGAAATTCCAATCAGAAATTCAATTCACCATTTCAGTGTCGTCTGTTCACCTTTTCTGAATGATTTATGGCATTTTGCGAGTACAACTGTAGAGTTAATACGATCGTAGGTTATATTTAAGTGCGACCTTCAGATTTTTTTCCGCTGTCCTCAAATTACCAGCTTCCACTGCCTTTAACGTAATTCTACAGCGGTGATGTGCCAATGTCGAACAAGACTGGTAGCAGGTTTCCAGTTGCAAAAACGTCCACGGTGCCTTCCGATAATTCGTGTGAAAAATGTAATGCTCAGTCTTCGGTGCTTCAGTGTCTTCGGTCGATTGACTCTGGGCTGCTACCCTGGAGCGGAAACACAATATTTCCACTGAGACTACTTTCTTCTTGCAGTTCTGCATTTATCTGCGAAGAAATAGTCTTCCGCCTGGTCTATTAGTCTACATCCACCACAGTAGCATTAACTACCTGCTCGTTAAGCATGGTAGACACAAATAACTGACGTGCGCAGTTCTGAACACAAACAGTTTCATGTAGCAAGTAACTTCCGATGATTTGTGCGAAAAATTTAATGCTCCAGTCTTCAATCCTCAGTATTCAGCTTTCTCAGACTTCGGTCTTCAGTATCATCGGTCGATTGGCGCCGGAAGGCAACCGAGAACCAAAAAGACAGAATTTCAACTCGGATTTTTGGCCATCCCAAGTCTGCATCCTACATCTATCCGCCTGACGAGAGTCGTGCCTTCCACTTACCGCACATCAGTCGACATTCACAACGGGGGCATCAACCACCTGCTCATTAAGCATGGTAAAGATAAATTACCGGCGCGCGCTGCTTCGACACACAGACTCCGGCCTAGCGAGCAAACAGGTTGCCTCGGTTAGCGGTAGCAGCACATTGTTTCGCGGCATAAGTGGCGTTCCGTCGAGTCGGGACTGCACCTCGCTGCAGCTTGAAACAGGGTTTCGCGAAACAGGCCCCAATGGCTTGCGTCGTCCGCGAGGAGTTTCAAAGTTGCAGGTTCGCGAAACGTTCGCGTGCTCACGGCGTTAACTCGACGTTCACCTGGGTTGATTTCGCGCTGGGCGAGACACGCCGAGTCCTGGACAACGTAACCTGGACGGACAAACCAGTAAGGACGAGAGAGAGAGAGAGAGAGAGAGAGAGAAAAAAAAGCAAAAGATACAGAGAGCATCGCATGCGGGGGTTTAGGCGAGGTTTCGCTTTTGCCTCCTGCCAAGACGCGCACGACTGTAATCTTGGGCTATCTAACGCCAAACCCGGGAAGGCATATTTTCAAGGTGATGATTTGCGACCTCCCCGTTGCCGCTGCAGCCGGCCTGTTCCGTGTCTGGTGTGTTGTTGTTGCTGCTTTCTCCTGCTCTCTCACTCCGTCGCTCTCGCCGGGGCAGAGCGAGATCCCGGGCAAACGGGACGAAGAACCGCGAAGCTCCCGCGCAGCCGAGAAAAACGGGCAACTTAAACTTTAGATTCAATTTCGCGGGGCGTCAGCGGCTGACGTTGCGTCCGCCCACCTGCGCCGCGGAACGTTGATGTACGACACGGTTGGTATATGCACACACAGCGCCCGGACAACCGGCGAGAAAGACTCATCTTCGGCTTCTTCCCTCTTCTTCATCATCTTTCTCAGCCACCTCCTCTTCCTGCCTCGCTGCCTCGCTGCTGCTGCCTCCTCCTCCTTCTTCATCTGCTTCTTCCGCTTCTGCCTACGGAGCGAGGTATCAAAAACAGTTCGTCTTCTCGCTGCATCTACAACGAGGCCTCGTTCGTAACCCTCGAAAGCACACGACGAGTGTCGGGAGGAGATGCTGGACTGGACGACGCGGTGCAAACCAGCATCACCAACATCGGCGGCAGGTAAGATGAAGTTGGAGAGAGACAAAGAGCGAGTTTGTTGATACAGAGCGGTCGAGACAGCCGGGTTACCAGAGGCAGAGAGACGCCCGTACCACCGGGGAAGAAAATCCGCCGGGGCCCAGGGATTCGAATAAATTAGAAATCCTATTTAGGAGGTGAGGCTAATCATACAGGTGAGGCAATGCAACGCGCTGGAAGTCCAGGCCCTCCCAGGTTTCAAGGCCTTGATTATTAGTTTGCGGCTCGGGTGCTCGGTATATCGTGCGTATTATGGCTTACCGGGGCGGCATTGCCGAGGCTGTGCGGTGGTGAACGCGCTCAGCTGCCCCATGGCCGACTGTATCACCATAGCTGCCATGGCGGACCGCTGGGACCGTGTCAGATTCAACGAGCGGACCTGGTTATGAATGGCCAGCCGGAGGTTGCGATCATTTTTTCTCGCGTCGGTGGAAGATCGATTGTAGGAGATTTGGGTGTGACTCTCAAGGGTGCAAAACTCGTCAGACGAGGTATCGGATGAATGGGATTAGCGTCGAGTGCGTACGTAGGATTGGAGAGTAATGACACTTCCTTCTGATTTCATGTTTCATGACGTTGACAGCTAATCTAAGTTTGACGATCACCGAGTCAGCAGTGACACTTCATTCTGATTTCATGTTTAATGACATTGACTGCCAGTCTAACCTTGACGATCACCGAGTGAGCAGTGACACTTCCTCCTGATTTCATATTTCATAACGTAGACGGCCAGTCTAACGTTGACGATCACCGAGTCAGCAGTGACACTTCTTTCTGATTTCATATTTCATGACGGTGCAGTCCAACCTTGACGATCACCGAGTCAGCAGTGACACTTCCTCCTGATTTCATATTTCATAACGTTGACGGCCTGTCTAACCTTGACGATCACCGAGTCAGCGGTGACACTTCGTTCTGATTTCATGTTTCATGACGTTGACGGCCAGTCTAACCTCGACGATAACCAAGCCGCTTACTAAGTTCGGTATTGGCGAGATAAAACTCGGTCTCCCCGCTTGGCGCGTCACTCGCGTTGCTCCTCGCTATAGTGGCTACAGCCACCGGAGGATCATAAATTTCGTCGCTTATCGTCAGTCCCGATCGTATTTATCTAACGAATAATTATTCTTGATTATCTCGGCAGGGTGGTGGCTGGGAGTTGGGGGTGGGGGGTCAGTCAGGGTGGAAAGAGGTGAAGTGGCCCCCAGAGAGAGAAAGAGGAGAAAGGAGGTGATCCACGCCTCGACAAACACAGATGAGAGATAAGAGTGCGCCCAACTCGGACGTCCCGCAGCCTTTGTTTAACGTTTAACAGCCGCGCGCGGGCGCGGAGCGAGGAGCAGCGAACAAGAGGACCCATAACGCGGACCCCGCGAGCAGGCGCGCGTCGAGTGGCTTCAACAATTTCGTTTTATTTACGACCTGTGCGGACTGCAGTGCGCGGCGCGGCGTGGGTGTTGATGCAAGGGTTGAGCACCCATTTACAGAGTGGCCCCCGCGGGGTTGGTCGCGCCGCTCTCGCCTCGCTTCACGACCGCATTCCCATTCGCAGCGCTGGACCCGGGCCACATGCGCGCACACTCGCCAACTCCGCGCCTGTTATATGTATATATACCTCCGCTGTAATCAAATTTGAAAGTTATCGCCGCGGTTTGTATTACGAGAGACGAGCGGCTCGCGGCAATTTATCTTCGGCGCGTTTCCTAGGCCGCGAGAGGCACGAGAGCAGCCTAAATCAAGCGTAGAGCGGACACGTGGAACCAGCGAAGGACGCGGTCACCGGTGGAGGACCACGTCGACGGTCAAGTGGACGCGCCAGGTGCGAGGACCGCCTCACACGAACGGTACGCGTGCGGTTCACTCGCGGTTGACACACGGACAAACCCCTCCGAGAACAAGATACGCGCGTATACCGCAAAGAACCGTGAAATCGCAGGCGGTGCGCGCGCATCTCTCGACCGCAATTTCGGCGCCCCGGCCGAGGAGAGTCGGAGAGACAGAGAGTCGGTGATGAGGGGAACGGCGAGACGGAGGGAAAAAGAGAGAGAGTGGAACGAAAGGAAACGATCGAAAATTCGCGAGGAGACCTCTGAACGCGTCGCGCGCGCTCAGCCACAAAAAACAGGTTTCGTAGATTAACGCGCGGCAAGTTATACCAGAACTCGGACGAGCTGCGCGTGTACGGCATCGGCGCGTTCGCTATGCGCACCGCAGGCGAAAGAGTAATAAAAGTGCGTTTTTGCTTTAACCTCTGAACCCCCCTGTCCCCCTCCTCCAACCCCCCAACCCAACCCCCTGGTCCCCCTCGAACGCGTGGGGAACACCGATATTTCATCGTTCCGCGCGGCGCGAGTCGACCCCGCGTAAATCAGCCGAACGAACTTTCTTTTATTTATGCTAATTACACTGAATCGCGCGGCTGCCGCGCCGCGAAAAAGGGCCACACGTGCCCGGTGCCCCTCGCGCGCTCCACTCGACCCCCCGAGATCCTCTCGGCTCGCACGACTTTTTAATACAATCTCCTGCTACCTCCCCCCAATCGCCTCCCCCCTCCGCTCGCTGGTATCCGGACGAATTAATCTTTCGTCACACGTGGCGGGATTTTTTCTTTTCTTTTTTTTTTTTCGAAGCGCAATCAGCCGATTGCACGGAACGCAGAGGAAGCGCCTGAGCACTTCCTCTTCCTCGAGATGCGGCGCGAGCTCCGAACACCCGACGCGACTGTCGAGAGCCCTCGAGGTCTCCTCGAGAAATGCTCGAGGAGTGAGAAAAAAAAGGAGGAAAAAACGTTTGAACAAATAGGAGGATTTTTCTCAGCTCGAATCAGCAGCGTGGTTTGGGTCGGTATGAAACTGATTAATTATCGCGAAATGTAAATACGGGGGTTGTTTCTTTAGGCGTCGCTGTTGAAAAACGTGCTGCCTTCAAAACTCACGTTTGGCCTTTCGTGGCACGGCGCAGCCGTTGCGGCGGGGCCCCGCACGACTCGCACACTCGTCCTGCTAAATTCATCAGTGCCCACGACCCATACAAATCTTCGACGGCCTCGTAACTAATGACTCTATTTCACTGATTTTGTTTCGAGAGCTCGTAAAACAAATTACAATATAAAATGATCGATGACCGATGACGTTTGAGGGAGTTCGTTGCGCTAATCGTAATTCACGGTGCTTGCAGCTGTTTTTCCCATTGATCCAAATAATTGCTTTCATTTTTTTTTTAAATGCCTCATGCGAATGTAATTATTCTCCCATTGCGTTCGGCAACTGAAAAAAAATTGTGTCCTGGTGGTGGTCACCGAAGGCCGAGAAAAAAAAAATACATTCGATTTTCTTCGACGAGTGGAAATTTATCTGGCAAGTAGAAGGAATATATATTTTTGCCACGGCGACGGGAGGACTGAAGAATGAGACCGTCGAGTGACCGAGCCGGCGGCTGGTTTCAGGCTCGTCAACGGGGGCGATTGTTGTGTAACAACTTTGGAGTGAGTCGTACGACAAATCGAGCGACGAGGGCTCGAACTAAGTGAACCGTGAACCGATTGAATCCTCGCGCTATGCTCAATGGCCGGCGCGGCGCGCCTTCCGTACTGGTGTAAGACCCGCGTGTTTTTTTTTCTTCTTTTCTCTCTATACAATCGGCACGACCGTCCATTGAGCGCGGGACACCTTGGACCTCATGCGGGGTTATTGTGCAACTACGAGACGATTCACACGGGCCGAGCTAACTGGCGCGCGCCACGACCGATGCATCCGAGTTTTTCGGAAAATTGAGCGCGTGGGTGGCAAATCGTCCCCCGAGGATAAAACGGCAGACGCTTCGCCAACATTCGATCACCACGCGTGAGCTTTTACAATTATCGGTGAAAAATATTTCTTTAAACTTTTTTTTCAAGCGTTTCCGAAAAAATTACGATCAAAATAAACTTTGTTATGTTATGACGTTAAATCAATTTTTCGAGACGCAATTTTTTATAAATTTTAATGTAATGAATATATTTTTTAAATGTAGTTTACATTTAATTTAAAAAATATAATCTTTGTTTAAAATTTGACGATAAATATGTTTCCGTGTATTTTTTAAACCTGGGAAGCTTTGGTAGTTTTCCGGCTTTCACCATCTGCGCGACGAGAAAAATCGTTGCCATACACAACCCGCGTCTATTCTTATCTACGCGCGCGACCCGCTCGCCTTTCAACCCTTCTTACAAATGACTTGAGCTTTTCAACAAACGCGGAATGTGTTTCGTGTCTCCTTCAGCCGCTTCAACGTCCTCGCCGCGGCGTCGTCGACGAGCAGCAGCTCGCGTGTCCTGCGCACGCGTTCCAGCTGTTCCGTCCGTTCGCACACGTGGCGACTTCCTCTCGCGACATATCCCTCGTATCTCGTGGTTCTCGGTCCACGAGACTGAAAAATCGTGCTCGTTTTATCGTGTCAAATGCCTGCGCTTAACGCGCGTCCGCCTTACGAGCCGTGAAGCGAGACAACGAAGCGGGGAATGATTTTTCAAGGGGGTGGACCGCGTCTCGGGGGTGTCAACCACCAAACCGCGATGGAACGTCTTGTCGCAGGATTAATTAGTCCTCTCACTCGAGATAAATGAGCGACTAACTTTTTTCAACGAACATGAGATATTCTTAACCCACCGATTTGCACCTTTTTCTATTTACACAATTTTAGATCACGAACAAAGATCGACATAATCCGAAAAGTGAACCAAACCAGTTGTCATGGTTAAAAATTCGACGTATAGTGGCTGACGAACATCCGTCAAAAAAGACTGGCAGGTGTCGCGAGGTAAAAATATTTAATACACGTTTTTCTCGTAGCCATGGGCAAGATCGACATTTCTAATTTTTTCGACTAGCCTCGACGTCCAATCTGTGCGCGATGCGGCCAAGCCCGACAATGCCACTCTATTTCCTTGACGCGTATACAATCACGGAATAATCCTGTTAGGAGACGCTACACTGGCCTTAAGACACCCCGCTGCGAGGGCAGGGCCTCGTTCGCTTCTCTCGGCAGCAGTAACCAAAGCTGTCTCGCTGTCCGTACGTGCTGACCAATCTCTGCTGGGCTGATAACCGACATGCCGTGACGTCACTTTGAACCAGTTTATTCTCCGTATATTCTCTCGTAACGCTGAGAAAGCCAAAGCAATTCGCGAGTCCGGTACAAAATAAACGTTTACGTTGACAAATAAATGTTCCTGGCGAAAAATCAGTCGGAACCAAGGGCAGTCTTGACCAGGGGCTGACTAGATCCCGACTTCGGCCGAATTTATTGCAGAACATTTTCTACCAGGAATAAAAATTAATCGCAATAAATAGTCGACCGTGATTAACGAAAAATGTGCGGTTTTAGTTACCAAAGACTCCCAGCCAAATCTTGTTTATTTTTCGCAGGAAGCTCCACCGGTTACAATTCGGATTCCGCGCAGTCACGGTTTGCAAATTGTCGGCTTTGACCCGGGAAAATCCGTCAAAGCCAAAAATCGCCACTTTGAACGTCCAACGAGATTAACGCGACCGGAGACCCAATATATATCCTCGATGAATGGGAAACATTCACCATGCGCCCCCCTGTGGAATATCGCTCTCATTCACGCGGTGCATCGGAGACCGGGCAATTTCCAGGTTTCATCCGAATCCTTTCGCTTTGTCGCCGAGCGAAACGCGGCATCTCGTCGAACCGTGCACGATACTCTCTCGCGTTCCGGTGAAACGAGTTTGCGAGAGCGAAACGTTGTTTGGAGCCAAACAGGCGCATTTGGTTGGCAGAAGATCGACGCGGAGATCCAAAGGGGTAGGTTAATCCCTTCGCAGTAAATTACACTTTAGCAGAGGGGGGGGGGGGGAGGTGAAAGGATGCGGGAGGCGTCGGTGAAGGAGAAGGCGAGAGAGAAGTCGGATCGGTGCGAGAGGCTCGCGCGCGAAAAGCGTCTCCCGAAAAGGAGTGTCGCGCGCACGCCAAATCCCGTGTATACTCGCTGCATTGTGGAAGTTGCTTGTAAACAAGATTTAGGGATTGGACGCGCCACCTAAGTATCAGAAAAAATATAGTAATCCCTCGGCTGTCTCAGAGGGCGTTTGCTTCGCGCGTCTCTCTGCACGATCATATCGTCTCCCACACAGCGAAATTTCTCGCGGTCTTGCGCGTTGCAAAGTTCTCGCTCAATTTCCGGTGTATCGTCCCCTCCCCTCCTACCCTTCACCGTCCCTCCGATACCCTTCACCGTCTCATTCTCCTCCTCCCCTCCGCCCCTCACCGTCTCATTCTCCTCCTCCCCTTCACCCCTCACCCGGCGACTCAGCCGCGTCTCGTTACTTTTTCCTCGCCGCGTGTTTATGAAACGTAAAACCGTGAAAAAACTCGCAAAGAGGATTTTCGTGCCTCAACCTTCCCGGGCGCTCGCGCGTAATCGCCCGAGACTCGACGAATTCCCCTCGGCGTTGTTGTTGCGGCACCATCTCCTCGCTCGCGATCCTCGCACGCGCGAATAACATCGCCGACCGCGCCTTTTTCGCCTTTCGTGCGGTGTAATGTCCCGCAACACAATATCCTTAATCCACTTTTTTATCGAATATCAAAAACATTCAGGCCAATTCGGGATATTGAATATCCGCGGCGCTCGTGCGGTGTCAGATTCCGCGATTCGTATTATATTTTCCGCGCCGTGCGCACCGAGAACGACGGGGAGCGGTGGAGGGGTAGGGGGAGGGGGGGTGAAGGCGAAGGCGATTACCGCAAATGCCAATATTTTAATCCGTCGGTTAACGGCGGCTCAAGCGCGATCGCGAAACCAGATATCGCGCGTTGCGCGCTACGTGTCGATCCGATCGAGGTTTATCGATCTTGAGTTACCAATCGCGGCCCAAGAGCGAAACTGGGACGCGACGCGGCGCACGATTTACTCGCGCTTGCGCGCACGCGCGGTGATCGCGTCTGCGCGTCTTCCTCCTCTCCTTGCGAGGGAAAAAAAAATCGACAAATAGCAGCTCGCTGCTCTGGGAACCTGAGAACCGGAGTTTGCGTCATTAGGGATCCGCGTGTAATGGGCCCTCGATGGTCCTGGTACCATCGTGGATTTATCCCGTCGTCCGCAATTCTCGCTGCGTCGGTCTTGAAGCTTCGTTTGCTCTATTCTTCATTAGAGACAGTAACGTCGACGGTCGCGTTTACTCTTAAGGAAGTTTCGAGCGCTACAGTTTTGTCAAAGAATAATATTAGAAACCTGGAGGAGACAGAGAGAGAGAGAGAGGGAAAATAATTTATCGCTCGAGCGGAAACTTTGCTGTAATTTTCCGCAGTAATTGGAAATGTTTAACGAAAGTTTGTCATTGTTAATATTATTATTATTATTTTAAATGAAACTAATAGGTATGACTTGCAGAGTTATTCACGTTTCCTCCTTAGACAGGTTTTTTCTTTTTTTATCTCAACGCCAATCTGATAAGAAACTTTCGAGCAGATATTAGTCGGAATTACCGTAAATTCCTGCGCAGCTTCGAGGAATGGTTATTTTTTTTCATCGCTCCGAGACTATCTTTGCGCACTTGCGTTGATTGACAATTTTTATCTTTTATTAATCATTTAGTGGCTCTGTACGCGGCGCGTAAGATGCCTTAACAGCGAGACGATTAATCAATGATCGTACGTGACTGTGGTGTTTAATTAAACGCGCACACGGAATAATTAGGATTGCTCGGTACGATCGCCTCAGAGAACGCGACTCGCGGACCCACGATTCGCGATGTGTGCGCGCGGACACTCGCGGAGAGATGGACAGATATCCCCGAACTGTATAGAGCGCGCGAGACGCGATAATTTATCTTGATTCGAAATTCCTCGATGTTCTCACCAGCGGCAGCAGCAGCGGCAGCTGTATAGTAATCTCTCGCAATGCCACGGGAGCTCGAGCGTTGATATTGCATCGCTGGTACCGGCCGATTATCCGAAGCGACAGGGCGAGACGTTATTAATCCTCGACCGTCAGCCTCCGGAGTCGCTTCAACGCTTCGCATATAATTCCAATATTATTCATCGCGAAAACCCGCCGAGACGTCGCGACTAGCAAACGCACGAGTCGTAGCTCGATACCGGGTGTTCCGAGTCGAGTCATGTCTGACCGGGTTGTCTTTCGATTTTTTTTTTTTTTTTTAACTCATCGCGATCCACGAGGAATTCGCCCTAATTTGCAGGATCAGTGAACGCCATTTTGGTTCTTTCCTTCAGCGTATTTGCTCAATTCGAAAACCGATGACACATTTAGATATTCAAATATTATAATGCGCGGCCAATTAATGGAACGTACATACACTGTTAAAAATATTTCGCATAAACTATGCATTACTGGTAAAGGAAGCCTGTTTACATAAACTGGTATATTAAGTTTGACGCGTCTATGGAATACAAAATTACAATATTTTCTATCGAATTTTATAAAAATGTGGAAATTCAATATAAACGATAAGAAACCGAATATAAAAATTTGAGATTTTACCACAAACGCGTATTAAATTTAATATATCAGCTGATGAATCAAATTTTCAGTAACGTAAATTCAGAAACATTTGTAACAGTGTCGAAAAAAAAATCTGTGGTCCTCATCGAAATTTTAAACAATTATTATTATTGTTTATAGCTTTTATTTTCGCTACTTAGCGCGAAAAGCCCTGTACAATCTAGAATCGAAATTGCCACCGTGAAATTCCACCTTGTTATCCGTCGGCTCAACATAACCGGAGAGCTCACGCCGAATATCGCGAGGACCCTGTCACAGCGGTAAAGCGAAATCGCGTCGGACTGCATATAATTTCGAAGCTGACTTTTCAACGGATATCGAGAGTGTCGCGCAGTCGAGGATTTCACAACATTATCACCGCGGCAGACGTCATTCCGATAACATCTTTAATTTCCTTCCAGCAGCTTCCCACCGTCTCTTTTTCTCTCCTCGTCTCCCAGCATAACGAGAACCGTGACATTCCCGTTGGTTTCTTTTTTTCGCGCATTATTTTTGCGCTCACTCAACGTCGCGTCACGATCCGAAATTACATCGTTCGTGCGTTGTCGAACGTCAAGCGAAAGGGTCATTTAACTCTCGCACGTGCGCGCGAGTCGGATCAACGAGTCGAAGCACACGCGACTTATCAACGAGAGTCAAGACTCAAGGAGACTTATTATATCTCGAGCGGTGCTCTTACCTCGCTTTTGCTTGTCTACAAGATCGTGAATTAGACGTACGAGAAAACGCGGTAGGTTTGCCGTACGAGAGCCGCACGTTCGTGTCTAATCGATGGTCGTTTGTCGTGCTCGCCGTTCTCGGGCTTCGCCGAGCTCGCGACACGCCCAACCTAATTATAGAAACGTCGTAATGCCCTCGCAAGTTCGCGCTGAGTGTGGCAACCTTGATTTGATAATCGGTACATTGGGAGTTTTTCAAATTTATTTAGTAGGCAATTTGACGCTGCGTTAAACGCTCGCTATTTCGTTCGTTCGCGCGGGTATCATTAATATTATTACTATTACTATTATTATTATATTCATTTTTATTGTTATTACCATTATTATAATCATTTATTTTACTAGGCTGCTTATCACACGCGCTTTCGTCGGGGGCCTTGAAAACATTGATGGTTTCGACCCTTGCATGATTAATTTTTTGTTTTTTTTTTTTTTTTATATAAATTTTTAATCCACTGGATTACCCGGACGCGTTACCGATCGTCACCGTTTGACTATAGCTGCAGCGCCGAGAAAACCGTTTCGAACTTTTAATTAAAGATAACCATATTTCACGTCAAGGTTCAAGCAAGCGATATTTCGACGAAACTGTCAAAGTTGCCAAGGACAAATGGACTTGGTCTCCATCTGAGAGTCTCGGCCAATGACAGCACGAATAAAACGGATGACAAAGCCTCCGTTACTCATGAAACTTTTTAAAGAGGAGATCAGAGATTGATCGAAGCGCGTAATAGCAACTTACGGTTGTAATACGCTCCCGTGGTTACCCCAGAGATTTCTTATGCAAGCATACAGCGAGATATATAGGCTACATCGCGGATATATTTTGCTGCTGCTGCTTTTGCTCCCGTTGCTGCTGCACTTCTCGCGCGCCCTGACGTTAGCGTTGCATAATGTATGCGTAACGGCATCGGCCACGGCGCGACCGCTGTGCGCACGAGAGAGTGAAAAAAAAATAAAATAAAAAAAAACAAACACGTGTGCTACATATATCGAAAGCGAAATCCGCTCGCTCTCCGTAGGCTGGGAGCGAATCCGCTCGCGTCTTTTTATCGGCAATCGCAGCCCTCGCGATCGCGGACGTTGCAACGCGCCGCTATCCCCGCGCGAGCGGTACCATTGACGTCTGCGCAATGCGCAAACGAGATGCGCGCTCGCAGCTCGATATCGCGCGGCGCGAAAGCCACAGCGGTTCTGTCTTTCTCTATCTCTCTCGCTTTCTGGGGGCGCGCGGGTTCTCTCTGCCATCTCGATAATTCGAAATTTATGATTTTTGATCCGCCGGACACGACGCGATCTTGATTATTTTTGAGGCACGATCGCACACGGCCGAGACTCCGAGGGACGCACGGCCACGAGAGAAAGCCCCGTAGGTTATAACGGGGACCGGAGGATTTTAAGTGGCGACTTCTGCGCGAACCGCGACGAGACAGGCGCACCGCAATATTAAAATGCATATCAATTATGCGCGATTTGATTTTGATTTCTTCTTATTTTTCTTGTATCTTTAAATTTGATTTTTTTTGTCTGTAAATATTTATTTTCGTTGACGATAATTAGCGATATTTTTTTGGTATTTTTTAAAAATAGTTCCAACTGAAATTTTGCTATTTGACGATACGATTTTCCGTGACACTGATGAGAGCCTCTGGTGTAACCCAAGACTCACGAGAATACAGAGGTATTACGTCCCCTCGCGGTGTAGCGATATAATGCACCTTTATTGGCCACATTAAACAATAATAACCTTCAATCTGCCGAGAGATCCGCGACCGCGCTCAACAATGGATTTCAATCGGATATCGAAGCTCGCACAGAGCCAGCAACGCGCTGATCGCGTGGGCAGCCGCGCGGCATTGTTTCGATCACGGTGAAAGAGGATCCCCGCAGCATCCGTGATGCGGCTGAGGTGCGGGGAGTGGGCGGGTGTGCATCGACGCTATTCGGTCGACGCAAGGTGGATTCTACCGTCCGGCGATACGTGACCTAGAAATTGACGCCTTTCCCTCTTCAATAACGAAAATTACAGACATTGCAAAATGGGCAGCTTACACGATTTTACTTCCTTCGTTAAACTCTAAATCAAATTTACCAGTGATTCCACCCAGAAAACTGGAAAACCAGAAAAAATGTTGACCACGTTGTTCCGCCTTTTTTTTTCTTTTTTTTCAAACTACTCACGCTTCTGATTTTCGACCAAAGGGCCAACTTTTCATCTTTTCTTTTCAACCGCAATCAGAGTTTAATCAACCAGCGTTCGTCGCACGCTGAAAGGAGCAGCAAAGGCTATGGAAACAGCGCCGCGTGTGTTTCACCGCTGCACA
Organism: Itoplectis maculator; assembly: GCA_964034905.1. Classification (NCBI taxonomy): domain Eukaryota; kingdom Metazoa; phylum Arthropoda; class Insecta; order Hymenoptera; family Ichneumonidae; genus Itoplectis; species Itoplectis maculator. The sequence continues at coordinate 3,309,935 of OZ035855.1, read as the reverse complement.
TCGACCGAGCACCTTTTTTTCATTTCTCGCGTATCCGCGACGAGATGAGTGCGGAGGAAAAAAATAAACCAGTGTGCTCGCGTGGCGTCGCGCGCGCGCGTCTTTTGTGGAATAATGGAACACCCACCGGGCTTGCGTTTGCCCGCGCCGCGAAAGAATACGAGCAATGACTGCGGAGATCTCGCAGATAGGACGTGGTGGAAGCGCGTGGACAATGGATATTCGCGAACTAGGCGTGTGCCGGGACGTCCTTCGCCGTCTGTGGTCTCGTCGTCGCTCGCGCTTAGCATTAGAATATAAAAGAAAACGGTAATAACCCGAGAAAGAGCGAGTGACAGAGACAGACCGAGCGCCGTGGAATCCCCGGGAATTACTCGGAATATCCTATTCAGAGTTAGTCTGACCGGTCCATTGTATCGCTTTGGTTTCCCAAGCGACCGGACAATGAGCTCTATTCTCACGAAAAATCCTCCTCACCCTCGGCCACACCGCGAGCGCCCGCAAGATTTTCGTCTCGATTTTTTCGCTTTTATTCCTCGTCGTTTCGTTTTTTTTCTTCGTCGATGGAAACATTCGCCGTAACACGAACGTCCAAAATATCCGATGATATTTTGGAAACAGCGCTCCATTAGCCTTCACAATATTTCCGTGCGTACGTCCTAATCGGCTCACGATACACACGGATAGTTCCAGCATCGACTGTATGTTGAAAGTGATTTTCTAATGTTTTACCAAAACAACAACATATTTACTTTGGGTTTCCATAATACAGATGAATTAATAAATAAATAACTAGTTCCAGCATCAACTAATGTTGTAATTTTCTAATGTTTTACCAAAACAGAAATATATTTGCTTTAGGTTCCCCTAAAAATACGAATAAATTAACAAATAAATAACTTTACTTATTTTTATTAATCACACGAACTTGTTTATTTTCATTTTCCTTATTTTTCCACTGCTCGCGGAGAAAACCGCTCCGTCTCTCCCACAAGCGCAGCGCACGTTGTGAGAGCCTCGCGCATAACCGGTAGTTATCATATCCAGTCTTCCCGACATGACCGTACCGCACAGTGGGCCGTGTATTTTTGTCCGCCTCTGCCGATGGGTTAAGAAAACCCACCATTTCCAAAGGTAGCGTTCGAGAAACGCGCGCATAACGACTGTTCCAGCGACATATAAGCTCAACTGGTATTAATATAATCGTTGTAAACGTTAATACCGTCGCCAATTTTCGTCCTAGCCCATTAGGACCTAATGCAAAAATGCTTGTTTCGTCGAGCTCTACACGCCTGTTCATTATTATCAATACCTCATGTTACACCCTGTATACGCCGGTAGTCGCGCGCGTCGTCGTCGTCGTTGTCGTCGTCGTCGCGTGTACCGGCTGCGGATCCACCCAGGAGGGAGCTGCCGACGCTGAAGCGTGTCATATAAAAGCAGCTTACGACGTAGGTGCGCGTGCGCATGCGCGCGAGCGCGCTGGAACATCGTGTATGCGACGCTGTCACACAGCACACAGGCACAAAAAAAACGGGGAAGGAAGCAAAAGGACTCGTCGCGGAAAGAGTCAAGAGCGTTGTCCGATCGTGGTCGTCGTCGTCGTGTGCCCACGGGGATCGCGGACTACCGTCCAAAGAACATTATTTCTATTCCACATAGCCGGGGAGTGAGAGAGAGACAGGGAACTGGTTCTACCCATTGGCCGCGAACGCGCGGAGAAGAGGAGAGGCGAGCGCGCGCCGCGCGTGCCACTCGCGTGTGTCACGTGTCTCCCAACAGCGGCAGCACCAGCGGCGGCAGCCGCAGCAGCAGCGTCGCTGCTGCCATGCAGCGCTCACCGCGGAGAGAGAGCGAATCGAGAGAGAGAGGAGAACAGTCGCGGCGCGCGCGGTATCGAATCCGGCAGCGGCGGTGGCGGTGGCGGCGGAGGGGTAAATGGAAACCCGCAGGTATACACACAACTTCCACGGCGAGCATTCTCTCTATCTCGGCTACAGTCGTCTTTGTTTACCTCCAGTTCCCCTTCTGCCGGCAGCATCCGTCTTTGTTTACCACTGTTCCCATCTCTTTCCCGGCTATACTGGTCTTTGTTTACCTCTAGTTCCCTTTCTCTCGGCTATGACCGTCCTTGCTTGCCTCTGTGTCTCTTTTTCCCGACTATGTCCGTCCTTGTCACTCGTTATTTTCCTGTGTCTCTCAGTTATCTCCTTCCTTGTCTATCGCCAATCCCCTCCGTCTCTCAGTTCTGACCTTCCTTGTCTATCGCTATTTCCATCTGTCTCTCACTCTATCTGTCTGCTACGTCCTTTGTCTATCACTATTTTTCTCTCTTTCTCACTCATTCTGACTTTCGCAGCTATACCCCCGTCTCTGTTTACCTCCATTCCCCTTTCTCTCAGTGCTCACCCGGAGAGCTCTCGAAGCCGGGAGTTCTTCAGAATTCCCGGGCGCCTTACCTTCCGGCTCGCCTCCCCCACGCGAGAGGATCTCCAGCGAAGCCCTCTCTCTCCCTCCTTCGCCCCGCAGATCCTCCTTGGATTCGTGGAAGCGAAGCGAACCGCATCCCAAGAGCCGGAGCGCGCACTGAGTCGGCGAGGCAACAGCAGCGCCACCACCATCACAACCACCACCACCAGCACCAGCAGCAGCTCCTCATTATTCCGCAAGGTTGGTCAGCAGCCGGGATCCCGCTCGCGCGCTCGTTCCATTACTGTATATACTACTATATACACACAGCACACCCTTCGCTGTATGCAACGACAAGATCAGGTACATCACCGTGGGAAGCCCCGGCTCAACCGGCACTGCCGCTGCTGCCGCTTCTCGAGCTTCCTCTCCGTGGAAATGCTAATGTTACGCGATTGCGTCTGTCCGCAAGACTCGCGATCGGTGATATTGAGGGCGCGAGGGCTGTTTCGCTGCATAATTTTCTACCGGACCCTCTCCGAATGCTCCGCGTGGCTTCAGCCGTAGCAGCGACGAAAACGGCTGCTCGACGATTCTGTGCCGAATTCACGGAGCCATGAAAGAGGCGTCGGCCTCGCGAGCGCAGTGTAAAAAAAAGTCCAGGTTTCAATGAGTATGCTGATGTATACGAGAGCCGCCGCGGCACGAGCGCGCGACGACCCTGTTTGGTCGTCGCGACGATAAAGGACACTCGACGCGATAATTGCGAGAATGCGGCGCTGGGAAGTCGCGTCCCAGGCGCGAATAAACGATCCTCGGCCACGCCGGAATCGGCACCATCGGGTTGCGGTCACCCCGCAGCGCCGCCTTATTTATGGTCCCGCGTGGCGTGGCCAGCCGAGATACACAGAGACTTTATTTCCAATGTACCGAGCAAGCAGCTGGGATACGATGCCGAGTGCTGTGCTGGCTGCTGCCGATCGCGTTGCCGCGGAATCGAGCAGTTCGCGCGATCGGCAAGCGAGTCTCGATGGGAGTCTTGTATCTTCGCGCAGTCGTTGAGCCGCGACCGGCGGCCGATTGCGCAGGTCAGATACGCCGGATGATTCTACGCTCGTTGCACTTCTATCTTCGGTGCATTGGGTCTTGCGAGAAGGGATGATTCATGGTCCGGTTCGATTAGCGGTTGTACAATACGATCTCTGTGGCTGGGGAGTTCCGGCTTGTTAACCTGTTGGTCCTAAACATTTTAATTGATTGCGGGTGATTCGCTTTGATGTTCAATCAACACGGATACCCCGGAGTAAAGCTTAAGTCAATGTTTGAATTTCAAAAGTTCTTTCCGGTGTTTTTTCCGTAATTCTGCAGGCCATCTTCTTGTCTCTATGACTTGTACGATCCATGTGGATTCACTTTGAGGACTCGCTTTGATACTCAATCGTCACTGAGTCTCGAGAGTACAGCTTGAGTCAATGGTTGAATTTAAAAAGTTCTTTCCGGGGTTTTTTTCCGTAATTTTGCAGGCCACCTTTTTGTCTCTATGACTTGTACGATCCAAGTGGATTCACTTTGAGGATTTGCTTTGATGTTCAATCGACACCGAGTCTCGAGAGTACAGCTTGAGTCAATGTTTGAATTTCAAAAGTTCTTTCCAGGATTTTTTCCGTAATTTTGCAGGTCACCTTCTTGTCTCTATGACTTGTACGATCCAAGTGGATTCACTTTGAGGATTTGCTTTGATGTTCAATCGACACCGAGTCTCGAGAGTACAGCTTGAGTCAATGTTTGAATTTCAAAAGTTCTTTCCAGCATTTTTTCCGTAATTTTGCAGGCCACCTTCTTGTCTCTATGACTTGTACGATCCAAGTGGATTCACTTTGAGGATTCGCTTTGATGTTCAATCGACACTGAGTCCCGAGAGTACAGCTTGAGTCAAATTTTCAATTTCAAAAGTTCTTTTCGGTGTTTTTTTCCGTAATTCTGTAGGTCACCTTCTTGTCTCCATGACTTGTACGATCCAAGTGGTTTATCGACCCTCATGTTGCACAACAAAGCGATTATTAATAGCCACAGCAGTCGTGCTCGAATGGCTCGAATGTCCGGCCTTGATCAGGCAATGATGCAGGCAACGGAGTAAAAAAATCTACGAATGGGAGAAAGACAAAACAGGCAGATCCGTGTTTGCATATCCGCGAGTCTCGCAACGACTGGATTTAACTGCACAATCAATTTAATTACGACTCAACGTTGCACAGTGGCTCGGCGTCTGGCGGCTATGATATCCTGGTGCCTTAAAGTGTTCCACTCGCTGACGACTCTCCTATGTTACCTGTATCCACTCCGCTAGTTCCCATCACACGTGCCTAATGTTCCTAATAACGGCTTATAGAACGCTTCAATTATCAAAACGTGGAATCTTTACGCCAGGATTCGACGCCTCCGGATTTAGCCCTCGCGCGATTCGTTCTTCGACGATTTTATCAGTTCTAACGCGGCCGAGTAAGGTTTCCGACTCCAGCCGGCGCTGATCTAACGAAAGAGGTGGAGAGGCTCCAACCTGTGACTGGCGAATGGGTGAAGAGGAACGAAACGTTTGGCGGCAGGTGAAACGAATCTCGCAAGGGAAGAATGGATTCGGCTCTCTCTTCACGCTCGTACGAGATACTTTAATAACTGGTCATCCCTCTCAGTTCTCCAACTCTGATCTCGATAATTGCGGGTCTTCGAAACGCTTGTCAAGCTCCGTTTAGGCGCAGTCAGCATATTCGAATGGCGGAATCCAAAACCCTTGTCCTTTGTTGACAGCCAAGCGCAAAACGCTTCACTCCTCAAGTCTTAAGATTCGCTCTAACAGTCAATCAAAGTCTTGGATTTCGCTTCTTCGAATCCAACTCAGAGCGAAGAAACTTTTCGTCCGCAAACATCGAGGCGAATTCTTGCCGAGGCTGTAGATCATTTTTTTCAAGCCTCCGCCGAGAGCCGCAAAAACCGAACCGCAATTAGGTGTCCGCCCGCAGTATCTCGCGCATTGGATCTGCGCATCGACTCTCGTGATCTACGCGCGGTGGTCGCAGAGGATCGTAAAGACTTTGGCGCGAGATGAAAGGAAAAATCGAGGAACCTCGTGGACGTCTTTGCAGGGGCCGAAGAAGCTCTGCCTCTCGACGAAACCGCTCTACGCATGTTCGACGACCGCTTCGGGCGCTGTATCCGGTTACTAAGCAAACCCCCGGTGCTTTTCAAAACCAATAGGAGGCTCCAGGGTGCGCGCGGAGCGCTCGGAACGTGTCATTACCAGGAGGGAGAGACGAGACGCCGTGGCGCATCGATAAGGTAGGTGTTGAGAGGGCAGATCGAGATTAGGGCTGCGTCTTTTTGATCTCACGGCGAAGCTGCCTCTTTCTCGCATGATTGCGAGGTGTGAACGCACCGGCTGTTACGAGATACGCGGCCGGGTCTCTCTTTCTCTCGATGCCCCAACGCGATGCGTACGTGATGCGAAACGTGGTAGGCGTTTTCGTTGTTGCCCGCGCTCCAGTCGCGTACACCGGGCGAGTGTTTTTCAATGTGTCTACGAGCATCACGCGCGCGAAGAGCATTTGGATGGACGCTGGGAGGGGCCATGGATGAGGCGCAGGCCATATGGGCCTTGGTGGTCGGTGCTTTGGTACCTCGAGGGATAAGATAGTGCCTGGTTTTGCCTACGAGAGCCGCGATGCGTTTATTAGCTTCGGCGATTATCCTCCGGGTTCGATTTTTATTTTCACATATTTTATTATTTTTATTTATGTTTTTTAAGTAGAACAAATTTGGCTCGTAAAATATTTCGCGGGCTAGTAAAATTCGCGAATGGCCAAACGTAGGCACACATATAGACACACCGCAAATCAGGTGTGGTTTCCGCTCGGGCCCGGCCAATTCGCACACGCAGCGTGGAATTATAATACCCCGGTGCCCTTTTCTAAAACCAACATGCAATTATCTTGCCGTCCGTTATTTTGTAATTTTGTTGTGGCGCGCGAGCGTGTTTTACCTTTTCCACGCCACCGTGTTGCCGATGGTAAACCACCGCCACCAACACCATCACCATCACCACCGCTACCAACACCATCACCATCACCACCATTGACTCGACGATGATAACCGATATTTACATGGCAGGTGATATCAATTACTGTTGGCCGAGGCGCCGCATGGCCTCGCCCGGGTCTATAAGATTGCAGGCGAAAAAGAGAGTGAGACGGAGATACAATAAAAGAGCGAGAGCGAAAAGTAGAGACCTGTTTTGGCGAGGCTCGCGCGAACCCGCGAATCTTCACGCGCCTCTCTCTCGCGTCCGCGAGACCCCAAAAGTACCGGCTGCGAGCATCGCAAAAAATGTTTCGAGCTATGAGTTCCAATTTCGTTCGAGGCGCATCGAGAGAAAGAGAATTTTGTAATCAGCCTCGTGTAGAGTGCGATGCGCGTCTGTTGATTTACAGAAACCTCGCTCGAGGCCGGGAATCCTTTGACGGCCAGCAAAAACATTTTTGCACGGGGTGCGCAGAGGGTCCGGCGCGGGGTCCGTGCCGAGTGGTTTACGTTTTTCTAAAACCCCTTTTTCCACTCGCTCGGGCCCAACGGGAAAACAAATAAACCACCCGTTTCGGTAGTTGGTCTCCATCGAGGCTGTTAAACGTCGCTGGAAGCAAACGGGGGAATTAGCCGGAACAAAAAGGACTCGGCTCTCTCTTCTCGGGGGACTAAATACAGAAGGCCCCGCGTGCGTGCAAACTCGGCTTACCCGAGTCGGAGCAAATACCAGGTGAAAATACTTGCGTTCGAGTATCTCTGCGTGACTTTCGGCTACTCCCAGCGATGCTTCAATTATCGTTCGTGTCTACCGGGCAATGCGGATGAGTCTGATTCGAATTTTTTGTTTTTATTTATTTATTTACAGACCATAATAACCTTATTTTTAAAAATATAGTTTTGTAACAATTATAAATAATTGGGTCGTAATTGAAAATAATTATAACGTACAATAATTTGGCAAAAAAAATGATTCGTGTCTACCGGGCAATGCGGATGAGTCTGATTCGATTTTTTTTATTTATTTATTTTTTATTTGCATACCATAATTACCTTATTTTAGAAAATATAGTTTTGTAACAATTATAAATAATTGGGTCGTAATTGAAAATAATTATACCGTACAATAATTTGGCAAAAAAAATTATTCGTGTCTACCGGGCAATGCGGATGAGTCTGATTCGATTTTTTTTTATTTATTTATTTTTTATTTGCATACCATAATTACCTTATTTTAGAAAATATAGTTTTGTAACAATTATAAATAATTGGGTCGTAATTGAAAATAATTATAACGTACAATAATTTGGCAAAAAAAATGATTCGTGTCTACCGGGCAATGCGGATGAGTCTGATTCGAATTTTTTGTTTTTATTTATTTATTTACAGACCATAATAACCATATTTTTAAAAATATAGTTTTGTAACAATTATAAATAATTGGGTCGTAATTGAAAATAATTATAACGTATAATAATTTGGCAATAAAAATGATTCGTGTCTACCGGGCATTGCGGATGAGTCTGATTCGATTTTTTTTTATTTATTTATTTTTTATTTGCATACCATAATTACCTTATTTTAGAAAATATAGTTTTGTAACAATTATGAATAATTGGGTCGTAATTGAAAATAATTATACCGTACAATAATTTGGCGAAAAAAATGATTTAAAATACGTTTTGTTTCCAGTTGTACCAATTCCTATAGACGTCTCGCACTGATATATCTATATAAGTATAGCCAAGCGACTCTCAACGCATGTTCAGGCGGAATGTAAACACGGGATATATAGCAAGTGCCAAGATCAGAGGACAACAGCTACTTGCGGGTCGCTGACACGCGTTCAGTCGCGCCGGTATAATCGTCGCAAGCGTACGCGTTATATTTCCACGATGAACGTCGAGCGTTTTAAGAGTGAATTGTCCGCACTTTTGCGACGTTTCGTTCCGAATAATTGTGTAATTATCGCTTCAAACGTCATAATTGTAATCCGATCGCATGTTGGCTTTTTACTAAATTGGATATATTATTTTCTGCCACAGAATAAAAATTCCTCGCCGGCCGCCGGACGTCTGACGAAGTCGCAAGTGATCGAGGCCGTTGGCGAGATTTTCAGCTCGGAACTGGACACGAATTTGGTGGTTTCGACGAGTGACCAGACCACGACTCCCGCGTCGGCAATCGTCGTGACTACACCGGACGCGCCGGACATACCGTTGCTGAATGCTAAGCACAACGGCGAGAACGTCAGAAGGTTCGCGGTGCATTTTTGCGGTAGGCGGGTAAATTTGTATTTCGTACTAAATTGCGTGTTTTCGCAGAATTATTCGGTCGACGGAAACGGGTTCGTCAGCTCGTGAGGCTGACAACGACTTCGTCAATGTCATCGCGATCGACGTGCCGGACACGCGCGTTACAGACAGAAAGGTGATCGATATTTCCGGGACCGACTTTACCGACATTCGCGACATTCAACAGTCCCTTAAAATAGGGTAGACGTACCGTTTTTGGCCATCTTAGGGCCAATTGTGGCCATCACATTCGAAAGAATAAATCGAAACATTCAATCGAATAAAAAAATCATCGAGTAGGGCATTCAGTGAATTGAAATGCATTTGTTAAAAAAATCTTCGTGCAATTGTGGGAAAAAAATAATTTGTAGAATAAAATAATAAAAATGGTCACAATAGGTACAGTGGCCACCAACGGTACATCTACCCTATACCAACTAAGATTATAGTAAATTGAGATTACACTCATTTAACGTCGCACTTACAGATTATGTCGAAATCGAGCCCGGAGGTGAATAAGCTCGTCAGATCGGACACTTTCGTCCACGAAAATTCGTCCAATCGCGCGGAGAACGGTGTATGGAAAAACAAACACGACGGCCTCGCGACGAATCTCGCAGCCGGCAAATATTCGACGCAGGATATGGCTGAGATAATGAAGAAGCTCAAAGTTCTTCGAGATTCCGCCACCGATATAGTAAAGAAAATCGACGATATTAACGTGGGTAACTTTTAATAAAAAATCAAAACTTAAAAAAACTGTTGGAATATTAAAATATTGACGGTAAAAATAATTTGTTTAGGTGCAGAAAAACGAGTCTGCAAATATTCAGACGATTCGTCGTCTCTCGTCGGGTGGCTGCACCTCAGGATTGCATCGTAAGTCAACGAACGTCCGATCGATTCAACGTCCGAAAATGATGCGCAAATCGATGTTGGCCGCTTTGCCAGGAACTCCCACGTCTTCGCGGCTGAGCCCCGAGGATCCCAAGGCAAAGGACGCGTCGAAGACGCGCAACAATAATGCACCGTCCATTCCGGTAACCAAAGTCGAGGGCTCGAAGCTGTCGATACCGCCGACCACGCGTTCCCTCAGTTCGGGCGCTCTCGCGCTGTCGCGAAAGTCCGTCACTCTTTATGACAGCCCTAATCACGGTTCTCCCGATAACAACAACACGCACGAACGCAATAATAATAATGCACCACCCATTCCGAAAACTAAAGTCGAGGGCGAGAAGCTGTCAATACCGCCGACCGCGCGTGCCTTGAGTTCGGGCGCTCTCGCTCTGTCGCGAAAATCCGTCCCTCGTTACGACAGCCCTAATCACGGTTCTCAGACTCCTGATAACAACGACACGGCGCACGAAAAATCGTCCGTACTGTCGCCGTCGTTGACGTCGTTGAATATGAAAAATCGCAAAGGCAGTCATCTCGTTGCACTCGCTAAACGAATGCCGTATTAATTGTGACATTTATTATACACCTCATCGCAAATCTCAGAAATTTCAATGAGCCAAAAATGCACAAAATATCGCAAATTGTAAGTCACAAGAAAAACGTCGCCTGGTATATAGCTGGAAGTGACGAACCAATAAAATTGCTCGAGCTCTAATTCCACGTTCACGAGGGCGCTATATTGTTATTTCTTTTTTTATTCTACAAAAAATCGTTCCTCGCAATTTATTCAAGCCACGCGTAAGCTTTCGTCGTCCATACCCGAAGCCTCCCTCGTTTTTCCGCCGCCTCGCGACGAAGTAAATTTTTTTATCCATTTTTATCATTTTTTTTTCTTCTCTTCATAAAACTCGCTATCTCGAGACTGCGATTCGAGGCACGATCGTCGGATCGTCACGGCTCGGCGCGGCCGCCGAAGCAAACGGTGACTCGATAACTACCGTGGATGCTGCCACGCGGCTGCTGCTGCTGCTGCTGCCGTGTGCGGGGTTGATCGTCGTCGTCGTCGACGCGAAGAACAAATAATAAGGTGGCCCGAGGCGACGTCAGAATTCGGTCGGTTCGGTCGTCGCGAGCCTGGCCTGGCTGGTTTATTCTCGAGCTCGCTCGCTCTCGCTTCTTCCTTCGAACCAATCTCGCCTTATTTCGCGCGCGAGAGGAGCGCCTATCGCAATTTTCGAAAATCGCTGTCCCGTCATCGAAGCCGAGGGACGAGGGAGGAGCGCGCGCGGGTCCGTCCGGGGCCATAGATTACAGGGCGCACGGTCGCCATCGTATTACGGTGTTGGTTTTCGAGCCTTTTGTGTTAAAAAAGATACATGTAATCATCCCTCTCCCCGGGGTCCCGGAGGATCCGCGCGTCTCGAGCCGCTCACGGCCTCCGCCACGCACGAAGCGCGACGCGAGGCGGAGAGCGACGAGAGCGGGGCGAGAGACTCGCGCCAGCCCCGACTTTCGGTAAAACCTCCTTCCCCCACCCTCTCCCCTTCCCCTCCCGCCCTGCGGGGTGACGCCGAGCAGCGGTGCATGGCAAGCAATTTTTTTCATCCACTCGCGCCCCCCGCCGGGTTCCGGCAACGAGAAACGTTTTGCCACACTTTGCATATCGGAATTCCAATGTGCGAGAGACTGCGCAAGCGCGCAAGCGCACGGCGCGTACGTCAGGGTGGCCAAGGCGTTCGAGATACGCCGGAGACGTTGAACGACGTAAATTTAACGTCCGCCCTGAGTGCGCTCGGAAATCAATTATAGATATTTATTCCGGCGGACGGATTTTTACGACGTGATGTAAATATTTTACGGTTCGGTCGTGCGAAAATTATAGCGAGCGGGATGATGAGGAGAAAAAATTGTGTTGGGGTTTTTAGACGTTGCTGGTTCGAGTTTTGAAAGTCTCTCTGAGGACTCTCAGCCTGACGGATTCGCCTGACGAGGTGAGCGAATTAACGAGGCGTCGAGGGATCGCGAATTGCGAATGGGATGCAGCCCAGCAGCAGTAGGAGCAGCAGCAGCTGCGACAAATCGGGCGAATCGCGAAGGCGAAGATTTTGCGTCGGCCGTCGCGACGTGAGACACACGGAGGACCAGTGGTTGGATGGGGGGGGGAGAGGGGGAGGGGCGAGACGCCTCCCTCTGTATTACTTATGATTTATACTTTCAGGTGGTCGCGTCGACTCGACCGAGTCGCGAGAGCGCAACGGCAACTCGCGCGCACCTCGTTTGTCTCGCGTCGAACTTTTTTTCCCTCGCACCCCAAGTGGGTTTTTGAAAGATGCGCGTCCGCGACGGGGCGAGTTTTTGTCTCTGGCCACGCGGCCAAAATGCCAAACGCGACCGGACAACCCCGCCGCGAAATATCGGCGGTGCTCGTTATTACCGACTTCAGAGAATAAAAATCACGGAACACGGGGCAAAAAATAAAATTTCGGCGCTCGATGAGAAAATCAGCCGTGAATCGCATTCAAGGGCGAATCGGGAGCGCGGGAATGAGGAGCGCTCGACGCTCGCTGAAGAAGGCTTAAGAAGAAGGAAGAAGGAGACGCTTAAGAAGGTGTGAAAATCATATTTTGCAAAGCACATTTTTCAAAAATGATTACACAGAATTACGACTAAATCGCGGAGTTAAAAAAAAATCGTTCTTGGGTGAACAGATGTATTTTTCGCTATGGTATTTTTTTTGCATTTACTGGACAAATAATTTCTGCATTCTGTATTTTTAATAAAATTACCGCAGATTTCACATTTTCACGCAGCAATACAAATCCCTGACAGACGCAGTCTTTGCTTTAATCATGAACTATAAAAAAAATAAGAGTGCGCTTCAGCCGCATCTCGAATCGTGAGTTTGATCCATCCAGCGTGACCGATCTCCATCAACCGGAGATAATGAACTCTCTAATACGTCAGTCGTGTAATCTTCACCGGACGCGACCTCCACGAACAGTCAATTATTTTCTGAACCATTGTGCTGGAATCTCAGAGCTCTCGCGCCCGACCATTAGACGATGATCGATGAGGGCGCAGGTGTCAAGGCGCCGCCTAAAAATCGTTTATAATTACCGGTTAGAATACTAATCGACGTTGTGGGAAAAATCGTATAAAACCTGAATCAAAAAAAAAAAAATAATAAAAAAAATTAAGACCCTATTCCGGTTGGTACGTGAGACTCCGAACCACGAAGGTAATTTCGTGAGGACCGTTATAGGGTCGACTCCCACCAGATGTAATTCCGCTGCTCCGCTCTGAAGGTGGAATGAGTCGCGCTCGAAGACTCCGCGGGCCGCTGCTTTCAGGTGCGCAACGCAAAACGAGCGTGAATACGGCGATAAGCTCGGGTCGAGGGGGAGGTTGGGCAGGGGGGAGGAGAGAAGCGAGAGACTCTCGGGTTAACCGCGAACTAGATTACTCCATTATCTCTCGCGCGCCTCTCGACGTCGGGAGCGTAAACGCGGTATATATACGCTACTACAATATAACGCGGCGGCGGTGAGTGTAACGAGCTCCCTCGCGAAGTGCCCATTTTTCAAAGTATCGCGAGCTCGAGTCCTCCGGGGAGATCGAGCGAGCGCGAGAGATTGGACGCGGGAATTTTGCGGGGCGACAGATCGGTCCCCAACGAGTAAAAAATAACAGTAGAGATAATAATATATGGTATAATAATGTATAATAATAATAATAATAATAAATAGAAAGCAAATAAAAATAGGATAAAAAATACTACATTAAATTTGTTATTTTTTTTACAATGCAGCCGTAACACACGATTTGCTCGATGGAATAAGCGAGATCGGTTCGCGCGCAGCCGTCGAAGTGAGGGTCGAGAATATCGGCGCCGAAAAAATCCCAATTGTTCGCGATCAAACAGCGTTAATAATTTTCGTCCGCTGCGGCGGGAGGAAAGCGACGAGAAAAAACTTTCGCGGGGCGACAGATCGGTCCCAAACGTGTCGGATAAAAATAAAAATAGATAATAATATATAGTATAATAATGTATAATAATAATAATAATAAATAGAAACCAAATAAAAAACAGGATAAAAAATACTACATTACATTTGCTATTTTTTTTTTTACAATGCAGCCGTAATACACGATTTGCTCGATGGAATAGGTGAGATCGGTTCGCGCGCAGCCGTCGAAGTGAGCGTCGGGAATATCGGCGCCGAAAAAATCCCAACGCGGCCCACGGGCCACGCTTCGAGGTTGAATTTGTTCGCGATCAAACAACGTTAACAATTTTCGTCCGGTGCGGCGGGAGCAGAGCGACGAGAAAAAAAACGAAGAGCGATGCGCGCAGCCTCGACCAACGAGCGCGCAGATACAGCACCGATGCGTCTGCATTTAGGGACGCAAGGTGTTCGCGCGCCCGAGCGTAGATTCATCTCTCCGCGCTCTCCGGCTTCGGCGTTGCCCTGGGCTAATGTACGCACACACGCGATTCGGCCGTGAAAGTCGGTGTATGATTGAGTGTAGCCCTGGGCCTGCTTACACAGTTACGCTGTCGTTTCGCGGCGGCAGCGCGAGAGGGGCGAGAGGAGAGGAAGCGACGAGACGATGGAAAAGGGCGAGGGGGGAGGTGGCGCACTTACCACAGGTTTGTCGGTTGTGGCGGAGAAGTTAAGAGAAAGGGACGACGCCTCCTTCGCCAAATCCATAGTCGGACCAAAATCGGTAAAATCGGCGCTGATTTTTGCCCGACGAAAAATGTTGTTTGCGATGATATTGAAAAAAAATTATGAGTCATCGTGATTATTATGACCGAATTTATATTTATAGAGGCGACATAAATTATTCCTGAAAATTAACGATCAATGAGGAGCTTAGTAAATTATCTTGTGGATAAATTGAAAATGTTAATATTTGCGTCAAACGAGTTAATAAAGATTTAATTTTTTATAGCACGAAAAATCCAAAGACGAATGGGAAATCTGTCTTGAGCGAAGTCGACAGTACTTTGAACTTTGCGTATGATTTTTCACCGACCAACGAAACGTAAGACCTTTTTTAAAATAAAATAAATCCCTCCTCGATATTTAAATCAATCACATGTTAAATAAACGTGGACTAGCTCAGATATTTTATACACCGAATTTTAATTAGCTTTACCAATTTCCGGTGTTCCTGCCGGTTTTGTTATCGAAAAATCTAAAGACGACTGGAAAAATTTGTCTGGAACGAGATCGAAAAAAAAGTATTTGGAACGTTCTGTACAATTGCTGGCCGACCAACGAAACGCAAGACGTTTTTTTAAATAAATAAAACCCTCCCCGACATTTAAATCAATCACATGTTAAATAAACGTGGACTAGCTTAGATATTTTAGTGCACCGAATTTTAATTAGCTTTACGAATTCCGGGTGTTGCTGCCGGTTTGGGTATCGTGCTCTGCACGTGCGCGTACTTTGGATTTTTCGTCTGACGATTTCCCGACTTTTTTTGCTCGCTCAGCAGCGACAATGCCGGCGAACGTAAGGCCGGCGTTTTCGGCGCTTTGATCCCCGACAGATGCGACACTTGCGCCGGGCTCGCGTGATTCGGCGATTTTTTCGGCACTACGATTGCCCCCGAGCTGACCGATCGGTAGGTCGACGGTATCGAGAGCTTCGAGCCGCCGATGTTGGACAGCGACAGTGTCGACGTGCTTTTTCGACGCATGGTATCGTCTTTGCCGTCCGAGGCGCCCGGACTCAGCCTCGACGACGTCGGGGTCCCCGGAAAAGCTGCCATCGATCTTCGCGTTGTTTTCGAGCGTTGAGCCGTCTTCGACGCCGTCGAGGTTCGCGGCAGACCCGGAAAACATCCCATCGCCGATAATCGACGTATCGGACGAGTATTTTCCGTTACGGATTTTTTTGGCTGCACTCCGTTCTGCGAGATAAAAAAATAACACCGATTAGAAAAATTTAAGAGCTGGAATGGAAATTTTGCAGATGAATGAAAGTATGAAAAAAAAAAAGAATTACCTGAAAATCATCGATCTTGCTCATCACGTCGTTGGTGGAGTCTCTGATCGCTGTGAGTTGCTTCAAAATCTCCGCGAGATTCATTTCTATCTTCGTGTGCTCAACGCCGGTTCCGTTGCTCGCGACCGGATGGAGGTTCTTGTTCTCGTCGAAAATATCGCCGTTCCCTGCGCATTCGAATTCGTCCTCGCGCACGAACGTGTCGGATCTGACGAGCGTGCTCACCGACGGACTCGACTTTGAAATGAACTGGAATTGCCAAAAAATACGAGTGGGGGTCAAAATAGCGAATGGCCAAAATAGTGAATGGCTAAAATAGTAAAATAAAAAATAATGAACGTTCGAATCTATGATGGTCATCATTACTCACTATTTATGCCATTCGTTATTTTGATCATTAGCTATTTTGACACCCAATTTTATTAAAATGCAGGTGAAATAGCGAATAATCAAAATAGCGAATGGCTACATAGCAAATTTTATAATGATGGCTATTCTAGATTCAGACGTTCATTATTTTTTAATTTTGATATTTTAGTCATTCGCTATTTTGGTAATTCGCTATACTGACCCCCACCTAAAATTACAGAGGTACAATTGCAAGTTGCATTTATAATTTTTTGTTTATTTTGAATTGCGAACGTTTTAAAAAAAATGGATCGCCGTCGACGTTAATTTATATTTTTTTATTTGTCGCAAGAAATCGCATCACCTTTCTGTCCTCGGTTCGACCGTCCGGTGCGTCAATAGTGATCGCAACATCGCTGTCGACCTTAGACGTTAATGGTCCGGGCTCGGGCAGAATGAGATCGTCGACCGGCGAATCTCGCACATTTTCCGACGTCAACGTGTCCAGCGATCGATACCTGCAGGTCAAAAAACAAAACTTAACCGCGTAACAAAGAACAGTACACTGAGAAAAAAAATCGTTGGGTCCAATAAAATGTGCGTTTGCTGTCGGCGAAAAGGATATTCGTTTGATCGAAAGAAATAGTCAATTGATCGAAACAACTGGTTATGGAATAATAAAATCTCGATTAGCATTGCCAAATATTTTGTTCAAAATATTTTTTCGCCGCGTTTTGTTGGATTTAGCGATTTTTTTCAGTTTTTAAAACGAAAAATGTTGAACTCTGCGCTGGCACGAATTTGGCTCACCTTCCTGACATTCCGCCGTTGTGTTCGACTTTCTGTATGTCAGGCGCGTTCGGCGTTGTCATGACTATCCCCGATGCCGGAGTTTTCACGTCGTCTCGCATCGTGTTCGCCGAAGTCGCGTCGAGCTTCAGGCTCAGAACGTCGCGCACGGCTTCAAGAATTTCCTGATTCGTCAGGGCCGTCGCCGTCGACAGGGGATTTTTTTCCTGTCACAAAAAATAACACGATTATTATCCGGCACTAGTCACATTAAAAAATGAAAATAAGAACACTGAATTTATTGATCGCAGGTGGATTATCGCGATCCGCGGAAATAATTACGCATTCCGTGGCCGTAAATCGACGACGCAGCTCGATGAAATCCTCCTTGAAGCGCTCAACGCTCATCGTGAGAAACGCGGACGATTGCGACGATTATCCAGACACGACTGACTCGCGTGTCACTGGGTCTCGCACGACGTGTTAGTGACCTCTGTTCTCGTTGCTCGAGCTACGTCTTTCGCGGGTGTTTACGTCTCTCGGTTCTCGGGCAGCGATCGCCTCGCCCGCTCTGCTTCCATGTACGCCGATAGTACAGGTAAAGTCACCAGTAAATAAACAGGTAAGCAGAATGATTTGTTTGTCATAGGTTTCTATAAAAAGTAATATTTTCTGACCGATTGCGACAATTTACTCGATCAGCATGTCAATTATGTGACGTATACAAAAATATCTCGTATTTCCATCACGCAGTATATAAATTATACTAGGCTAATCACACGCGCTGGTGCGCGTGCCCGAGTTACCTTTGCGCTGCTGCGCTCTTATAAAGCTTTAAAAGGGTAAATCGCAACTAAAAATCTCTTGTTTAGTTGATGTAAAGAAAAAAAAAGAAATTTGTCGTTTCGCTTGTCAGAAATCGTAGATCTGGCCGCCAGGCCGAATTCCGCTCAAATCGGGGTCACGAAATTTATTTTTTCAAAATATCGACTTCTAACCTATACCATCGTTCTCAAGTCGCATATTCTACCCCTGAAAACACTGGTTACAACCCTTTTTTAGTTGATTTTGAAAAAAAAAATTTTTGGCCGAACAGTTTGTCAGAAATCGTAGATCTGGCCGCCGGGCCGAAAACCGCCCAAATCGGGGTCACGAAATTTATTTTTTCAAAATATCGACTTTTAACCTATACCATCGTTCTCAAGTCGCATATTCTACCCCTGAAAACACTGGTTAAAACCCTTTTTTAGTTGATTTTGAAAAAAAAAATTTTGGCCGAACAGTTTGTCAGAAATCGTAGATCTGGCCGCCAGGCCGAATTCCGCTCAAATCGGGGTCACGAAATTTATTTTTTCAAAATATCGACTTTTAACCTATACCATCGTTCTCAAGTCGCATATTCTACCCCTGAAAACACTGGTTACAACCCTTTTTTAGTTGATTTTGAAAAAAAAAATTTTTGGCCGAACAGTTTGTCAGAAATCGTAGATCTGGCCGCCGGGCCGAAAACCGCCCAAATCGGGGTCACGAAATTTATTTTTTCAAAATATCGACTTTTAACCTATACCATCGTTCTCAAGTCGCATATTCTACCCCTGAAAACACTGGTTAAAACCCTTTTTTAGTTGATTTTGAAAAAAAAAATTTTGGCCGAACAGTTTGTCAGAAATCGTAGATCTGGCCGCCAGGCCGAATTCCGCTCAAATCGGGGTCACGAAATTTATTTTTTCAAAATATCGACTTTTAACCTATACCATCGTTCTCAAGTCGCATATTCTACCCCTGAAAACACTGGTTACAACCCTTTTTTAGTTGATTTTGAAAAAAAAAATTTTTGGCCGAACAGTTTGTCAGAAATCGTAGATCTGGCCGAAATATTTTCAGTGGCAAATTCGAATGAAAATTCTCCCGAGTCGATTTCGCGAATCGCCGAATTCGCGGAAAATAATTGGACGCGGATATTTTCACCTGGTGTTCGCCGCGCGTTCGGTCAAAGCTGAGTTTGCTCACCTTTCTCCGTATATTTAGTCGATGAAGGCTTTTTGTTCCGGCTAATTCCCCATTTGCCTCGACGTTTAGCAGCCTCGACGAGCACCAACTACCGAAACAGTGGTCTGTTTACCCTCCGCGAGCAAACGGTGGAAAAAGGATTTGGAAAAATGTAAACCACTCGTGGACCGCTGCTTCGGCCCGACGGAGTGCAAAAATGTTTTCGTAAGCCGTGCGCGCCAGGACCAAAGGGTTTTCGGTCCTCGAGTGCGAGGCTTCCGTAAATCAACAAACTGCACCTCGTGAGAATTTCCGTGCGAGGAATTTTCTCGTCTGAAGCAGAAGCGACTTCGTCGCTCTCGGAATATAAAAATTAATAATACGATTATTTTTTTTTATTCTACATTTTTTTAAACATCGAGAATAAAAAAATAAAATTCATATTTCTCACTTTTGACTCGTCGTGATTGCGAAGCTTTTTCTGACTGCATAAGCCGCAGATTGTTTTTCGAATATTTCGCACGTGGTTAGGTTTTTTGTTTCAAGAGCAGAGATACCGAGGGCCCAGCGAAGATTCGAATCTCCGTGGAGGGGAAGACAGAGAGGAGAGAAAGGGAGAAGGAGAGGGCAAGAGAGAAAGCGAGAGTGAGAAAGGTAGCCCGAAAGGTGCAGACAAGCGTTGATGGATGCCTCGTAATTGCAGGCCCAGGGCAAATACAGTCGGCGTTCGGAAATCGGTGCGTTTTGCGCGAGGGCGACCGGACACTGGCGAATATATATCCCTCGAGTGCGCGTGGAGGCTGAGGATGCCGGATCATCGCGTCTCTCGCGCGATGGTCCAGCGTCTCCCTCGGCTCGTGGAGGGAGATCCCCGGCGGGTTCCGCGAAGCGTGAAAAAAGGCCGGTTTTGAGTCACGAGACGATCGAATTTCTGGTCCCTCGGCCCGGAACGGTTCGTCGTCTTATTTTCACCGTCGAACTCGCCGAAAATGCCGCAAGGCGCAAATAAATAAATAAATAAATACATAAATAAACACACATAAGCACAACGAGTTTCGTTGTTTATTTAGTTTTCTCACAATTGCAATTACGCGACGTGCAGAAAACAAAAAAAAATGACTTCAGGCCATCGAGGATGAGCGAGACGTTCTTGTGTCCCTAGAATTGGGCTATACGATCGGGACATTTGCCGTCCCCGGTAGCCGAGCGGAGATGCAAAACATCTCGAGAGCGGCTCTCGTTACGAAGAGGGCGCGGCCTCTTGTTCAGGGATAATTGGAATATATGAAACCGAGTCGTTTGTGATGGAAAAAAACGTCCCTATCAGCATCATATTTTCACGGTGCAGCGACAAGAATATTCTAAGCTTTTTTTTCTTTTTTTTTCGTGCCCTTTACCAATTATCCTCTTTGTCTCTTTGTACACTGTCCGCAATGTAGTAAAATACATGGTGATTCAGAATGGTTTTGTCAGCGGTTGAGAAATGATAGGTTACCACTTGGCGACAAAGTTACTTAGCCGTTTTTGGTCATTCACAATATTTATTTATTTATTATAATTTATTAAAACATAAATAAATAGTATGAATAAGTATTAGTATAATGAATAGTATATTTTTAATTTTTGTTTATTTATTTATTTGTGCCCATTGATTTTTTTTTTTAATTTTTAATACTTATAAATAAATAAATATTGCGAATTACGAAAAACGGCCAAGTAAGTTTATTTCCGAGGTGGTCAACTATCATTACTCAACGGCTGATAAAGCCATTCTGAATCACTCTGTACATCTGTGTACTGTTGAAAAATATATATCTATACACATCGAAGGTTATCGCCGCGGTGGAGCTAAACGCCAAACGCGGCGATGTTTCTCAGTCGAGACGGGACGACCGCGGCGACTGTGTGAGAATCGAAGGCGCGTTGGTCCCGGGATACGTGATAAATCTCCCAGGAGAAGAAAAAAACTATAGCTGCCCGAAAAAATATGCACGGTCAGATGGATGGGTGGAGTGCAAGGGCGTTGCCAGCGCTCTCCTCGCGCTGCTCTCGTTCCTTCGCAGTTTGTTTCTCGCGGTAAGAAAAAACGAAGGGAGGTAAAAAAAAGAGAGAAGATGAAAATCGACGTAACTTGCCTGTTCACGATCGCGCGTCGGACGTTCTCGTTGCCTTTCGTTAATTTTGTTGGTGATTGAGCGATTAGGAGGGGGCGTCTCACACTCGTCAATCACCGCGACCGGCGAAGAGGATCCAACGTGTATGCAGATCGACGCTTGCGCTGCGAGCTACGAATGTGTGCGCGATGCTTTTAGCTTTGAGGTCCTGAAAGTGTATTTCAATCGATGATAGAGCTTTGGGTACTTTGTTTCGTAATGTACGCCACTTCAAACGGAGAATTTTTTTCGTGCTGACGTTTCATCGATAAAAAAAATTCTCAAAGCTGCTGACGCTACCACATTCGTGGCTATATATAAAAAAAAAAATTGCCGCACCCCTTGACACGAGGCAGACGTCGCACCTGTGTTCGGGTCCGCAAACCAGGACATTTCAAGGCTCGCCGCAGGCGTCGTCGACGACATTGACAAACGTTCCTAGTAAAACATCAGCCGGGCCAATAACTCTCCTTCTAGTTCAACTAATTTTCGTCCTGTCCGTGAAAATGAAAGGGTTCGCCGCGCGCAGCCGGCGTGTGTTCGTCCTGACGCGCGGCGGACACGATCGGCTTCTTCGGCAGAAATCCAGCAGCCCTCCTTAAATATTTATTATTTCAGTCCGCCCGGATGTCCTGGGTAAAGGAGAAAAGGGTATACAGTGCCGTAACCTAGGACCCAAAGGATACACGTTCGTCTCTATCTCGTTTTCCGTCTGTCTCTCGTTCCTCCGCCGGGACAACGACGACCGATGACGACACTCCAAGTGGCTTTTCGGTCCTCCGCCGCTCGCGCTAATGCGGACCCACCGCGTGCCTTCGGGCATCTCGCACGAAAAATCTTGCCGCGGCGTTTTTCGTTTGAAGTTTCGCGCGCGGTTCGCCTGTTTGAACAGCGGCCATTGTTTTGCATCCGTTCATCGTCGCTGTCTTCTTGTTTCGCTCTTCGGCTGTTTCGTTTCGTTTTTTTTTTTTTTTCTTTTTTTTCTCTTGCTCCTCTCCTCGAGTCTTTTCGCCCGTAAGCCGAGTGCTACTGCAATGACGATACTGCAGCGTGTCTCCTCTCCTCCTGCGACGAGCATTCTGAGATAAGACGGCGAACGGTCGTTGCAGGTTCGTCGGACGCGCCGCGTGCTACACACAGTAAAGGAAGAGGAATCCCCCACGGAGGAGTCGCGAAAAGCATTTTTACGACTGCTTTTACGGAATCGCGCGCGACTCGGTGCATATACGGCGGCGGCGCTCTCGCGGGTCTCGTACCTCGAGTCTCACGAGCGGGCTTATCGCCCCGCTCGGCGCGAGGCATTCGCACCGATCACTTCGCGCGCGCGCGCCGTGAAAACACTTTGGATATTGAAGTTACGGGGATACACTTTACTTTCATTGTCGCGCGAGCGCGAACTGCCGAGTAATTCGCGAAACATTGGAGTAACGATAATTCCTGAAGGAAGGAATCCTCCTGAACGAGGATATTTGTCGGTGGGAATTTATTCGGGATTCGTTGAAGTAACGGGATCGGTGAAAATGGGCAAAGAGAGCAACCGAAACGACAGTTAAGATGATGATTCGTTCATTTTAATGAATATGTATCTATTTTTTCAAATTTTTTAATTCACTCTGAATTCTTTTATTTTTCCATGTAAAAAACGAAAAATTTAAAGTGAATGAAAAAATAAAAAAATGCATGCGAATTAAGAAAAATGAGCGAATCATTTTCAGCGAAAGAAAAAAAATTAGTTTGTCGAAAGATTTGTTAAACAAACTCATTTTTCATACATTTTTTAATAACATTTTGGAATTGTTATTATGCTAAATTAACCTATTCAACGCCTTTAATATGCATGATTTTTTAAGATTTTTATATTAACGAGAAGTGTTTACAATATCCTCCCATTTTTCGACAACTTATGCGAACTCGACACCAAGCGCCTTAATAAATAATTACAATTTTGTAATCGTTAATTAAGAGTAGGGTAGAAGTACCATTTTTGGCCATCTTAGGACCCTTTGTGGCCACCACTTGTTCCATTTGTGGCCATACTTATTACACGTAAATTTCGGGATGGCCACAAATGGTGCAAAAGTGCTTTGAACGCTTTAAACATTATTTATTAAATAATTATGTATTTCAAGCCCAGCATTGTTCAATGTAAAATTTGCTTCAGTTCGTGAAGAATAATGTCATGTATTAATTTGATTAGATTGATAGTATGATGAATTAATATATCCGTTTTTCTTGTGGCCATTAATGGTACAGTGGCCACAAACGGTGCGTCTACCCTACTACCTTAATTAACGATTACAATTTTGAACATTAATCCGAGTTCATTGAAATATCACTGTCTCGGTGCGGCTGGAGCTAAACACATGTCAGTCGTGGAGAGAGGGAAACGTATCGAAAAGTAGTCCTAATCCTGTAAGCAGAAGCCCAGTCACACCGGCCAGAAGCACCGAACGATGAAGCCCGCCAGGACACGAGAAACCGAGTGACTCTTCAGGGCGCTATTTATTTGTCCAATATTTGACTTTCGCCAGATTGAACCGTCGCATCGTCGCGTTCTACCCCGAAGAGAGCGACGCGCGGACCGCCAGTCGCTCGCGCACGGTCGAAGCTTGTTTGCGTCTCGTCCCTCATCTCAAGCCTGTGCCTACCACTTCGGAAGGCACCGCCGCAGGTTGATTTAGGATTTAAGGATTTCACCGCGTATATTTGTTATTCAGACATCACGTGGATCAACAGAGCGAGGACGATTTTACCACACCAAGATTTCCGCGTGTGGGGCCGTTTTTTTATTTTCACCCAATCGCGGCGTCGTCATCGTTTTTCCCAGTTTCCGGTGGAACAGAGCGATATTTGGATTCGGGAACCGATGAAATGCATTTCATCGGTTCGAAACGCAACGATCGGTGCGGATTTCAATCCCGTTGCGATACAATCGTCGCGATGGTCCAGGTCGATATGACCACGAATATTCGTCGCGACCAGCATTTTATTCGACATTTTTTTTGCATGGTCAAATTTTCCCATCCCGCAAACTGCGATTTCGTCGGCCGCGACCTGTATGACGGATGTTTTGTTGCCGCTAGGTCCGCTACGGGCGGGGATGTCCCGCGTGGTTCGTGGGCCACCCCGGAAAAAAAGAAATAAATAAAAACCGGTGCGGGATGTGTGTTCGTGCAAACGCAGTCGGATAGTCTTCAACTGGCCATTACACCTGAATGGACCCCGGGCACGGCCCGTAAAATGGGAAAAGGGCCGAGCGCGGCCCTTGATCCGGCCGACCCACTTCCTGTCTGACCCGAACAACCGGAGACGCGTCTGTTTCTCTGCCTTTCTCGCGCTCTCTCTCTCCGCCGTTCTTCCCGGTGATCGCGCGGGGTCCACTGGGCTTCTGTAACGGACAACGGTAATAATGACGAATGGCGAAACGCCCTTTCATCGGTTCTTACGGCTTCGCCGGCGATGTGGCCAAAATACCAGTTCTCGAGTCTCATCGACTGGACTTTTTTTTTCAAGATTTTTACGCAACACGAGAGTTTCTGGTTCGCCGCGTGAGCTTCGTGCAAATATTTTTTTCCCACATCGAGACGAATGACTTCGAACCCCTTGATTCGTTGCTGACTTCGTTGTAAAGTTTTGCTCATGAATATTGAAATTATATTAATGCCGAAAAATATCGATACCAATTTTCAAAATTTTCAAAGCAAATCTAAGGAAATGCTACATAAACACAAACAACTTTCCCCGATTTTCGATGCATATCAATCACCCTCTGTATTCCCATTTTCAATTCCATCGCAAAAAATCGTCGACCAAGTTTTCCCCCATCTCCCGAGCCCTTTTTTCGCTCTGCACATACCGTCTGTACGTCTGAAACACTTCAATAATCCGCGAACAAGCGTTCCGCGTGTATCCTCTCGCATTTTTCTCCAACCCGGAACACCCGGGGAAACATGCAAAAATCCCCCCGGCCTCGGCGCGTTCGCCGGTGGATTCCATTTCATTCCAGACTTCAATGCCAGAAGCCGGGAGCCCCGGAGGGACCGGCTTACGCGTCGCCGAATCGTCGAGAACACTCGACGAGGCATCTCGCTTTAGCGGCAGGAAAACTCGAAACGAACGTCAAGAACGAGTCCGGATCTCGTCTCGCGGAGTGAGAGAGAGAGAAAGCGAAATCGCCCCACGGCGTAAGACCCGACGCGACGTGACTACGCCGCTTTTTTCCTTCCTCTCTCTTTCTCTCTCTCGCCATCTCCGGAGCTTGCAACTCGACCGGAATATCGCCCGAGCCAACTGCTCTTATCTCTCTATATACCTTTGGGTAGATTCGCCTGTCCGTGCCAACCGCACGTCGCTCCTCTTCCTGCTCTTCTTCTTCGTCTTCTCC
This sequence comes from Itoplectis maculator, assembly GCA_964034905.1. Classification (NCBI taxonomy): domain Eukaryota; kingdom Metazoa; phylum Arthropoda; class Insecta; order Hymenoptera; family Ichneumonidae; genus Itoplectis; species Itoplectis maculator. The sequence continues at coordinate 3,284,581 of OZ035855.1, read as the reverse complement.
CTCTTCTTCTTCTTTATTCCCCGCGTTCCGAGCATTTTTCTCAAGATCCTCGAACCCCGACCGTCAACCCGCACACCGAGAGACAGGTACACTTTTTCCATTGTCCGCTCGTGGTAATCGATCGAGCGTGACGCTCGCAAAGTTCTCCATCGTTTCTTGCGTAATGCACGAGCTGTACACGCGCTGCGCCCCGCACGAAACGGTCAGTCACGTTCTCGCTGCTTCGGTCCTCCCGGTGCAACGAGTGCATTGCGCTGACTACTGATTTGTTTGCTTCTATCACGCGTGTCGCATCGCCACAAACGTTCCGAGCAAATTGCAACTCCCTGGACATCCGAAGCAGCGAATGTGTGTCCTACATTCGGCTCGCGTCGTCACAGTTAAAAATCTAAGGTGTCTAACGCTGCTGGTGTGGACCATTTCCTAGTGTTACTTATTACAGTGTTAATAGTAACACTTTTTACGGTGTATAATTAACATCAGCCGTTTTGTTAAATTTTTTCTATGTTACCGACGAAACATTGTAACACTTTTTGCTTTAAAGGCACGAATGCACGTATCGTGTGTGATTTTTTATTATTTCGTGAATGGATTAGTCGCTTTTCTCAGTTTTTATCGAAATATTGAAGAAAAAAATAGATTTTTTCATTACAGATTCCTTTACCGGGTAATTGATCTGTATTTTTTTTCGAAAATCCAAATTCTGACTAATTTATTAACGAGATTTACATTACTGGCGTCTGTATTTCAATTTTCGCTTCGACCCGTTGATAATTCGCGAAAAACGGCACTTCTGATCTTTTGAGATGAAAGTCGGTATTTCAGACTCCCTTAACACCGTTCATTATCACCGTGATTGGTGTGGACCCACATAGACACCGCCTTAGTGTTGTTTTTAACACCGGATTTTTAACAGTGTGGACATCCTACGCGGCGAATGTGTGTCCCACGTTCGGCTCGCGTCCAGCATTTTTGGATCGACCATTTTCGTTCTCTTCTGCTTATTTTTTCTTACACACTCTGCCGTCACCTTCGATTCCTATCGATCATTTTCCGACCCGGACAAAAAGTGCGACGTGCGACTCGTCGCGCGCCACAATTTTCCACCCCCCGGAAAAGACCCCGCCAATTCTGTGCGTTACACATCGAGCAAACAAATTTTCAGACATAACGAAACGGACCCCAAAACGATCCCCGTCCTCTTCGTTCGGTTTGTGAATGGCTGAAACGTACGACGCGCGCGCGTAGCTATAGATGTGCGACGGGAAAAACGGGGGCGGCCAGTGGGCCAGGCAGAGGGCTTTTCCGCTTTTCCGCCCTAGGGCCGAATTCATCCTTTCCCCGATGGAAACACGTCGGGTTCTTCGTCCTGGCTTCTTGCACCACGCGCCTTCGTCGAAACGCCGCCACGTTCGAGGGAGCAAAATCGTGTGGCCAGGCTTCTCGGCAAACTGCACAATGCGACGCATTGTCGCGAGTCTTGTTTGCTCAAGAGCCGTTCCGGAAGAATTATTTCGCCGGACGGCGAAAATCTTCCGCATGTGCTGAGGGCTCTCGCGCTGTCTTTTTCCCTTCCAGTCTGCGTGCAGCGATTCCTCAGTTCCTCGGGGACCGATCGAACGCGCGCGCGCGCGTGAGCCACGTGGTGGGGGCGGTAGTCGCGCGTGGCACTGCCTGCCGGTCCGCTGCGCGCGCATCTACACGTGTTTATTTAGGATCGGCGTTTCCATTCACGAGTCGGCATCGTATGGATTATTCTCAGACGAGCCCCGAGAAAATCCTCGGTTTGGATCCCGATGTGGATTAAGGGCCACACTGGAGACTTCGGCGGCTCCGGGAGAAACTGGTGGTGGGGGGCGATCAGCGCGTGCGGACCGGAGATATTTTTGCTTTGCCATAGACGAAGCTTTGTTTTCATAAAAAATTGTATTTTCGAGATTTTCATGTCCGTATACTCAGAATCACTTGAAACGGCCAGAAAAAAGGTGAGAAAAAATTCCTCATAAAGCTACCTCTATGACGAAACATGTTTATTAATTTTCGCCTCATACAGAAAGCTTTGAAAAAAACAGAAATTAATGAGGAAGCAATGTGCAAGGTTGTAATTTATAATGAGTAATATGAAGTAACCCAGCAAAAATTACTTTTGCTTACTCATAGAGGAAGCTTTATTGTGAGACAAAGAAATTAATGAGGAAGCAATATGCAAAGTTAGCGCAACTTTTTTTTTACCAATCTAGAAACGAAAAATTGTTACGGTATTTAATAGTCAATCGGACGTACACCTTGCTTATTCAAAAGTAATACTTGTAGTACCGAGCCATGTGAATCGCACAGTGCTGCCGTCTCGGCCTAGTGTACACAAATTCCGACGATGATCCCGACGACAAACTCGCTCACCCTTACCGCATGATCCGACGTCGGCTGAGCATATATGCTCAATGGCACGCGCGCGCTTTATACCAAATACTTCGTGCATGTCACATCGTGTGTACACTGTTAAAAATGTTTCTAAATTTACGTTACTGAAAATTTTATTCATCAGCTGATATATTAAAACACCACGCATGTGTGGTAACATTTTTTATTTTTATATTTAGTTTCTTATCGTTTATATTAAATTTCCACATTTTTATAGGATTCGGTAGAAAATACAGTAATTTTGCATTGCATTTACGTGTCAAATTTAATATACCAGTTTATGTAAACAAACTTCCTTTACCGGTAATGGAAGCTTATGCGAAAGATTTTTAACAGTGTATATCCTTTGCAACACGAGAGTCCAATGATGGAACATGTTGCGCAGGTTTCATTCACGAGTATCGCGTGCGTCTGATCTCAGCCGGATCGTCACAGCCCCTCAAAATGACGCGGCCGTCCCCGTCTCGCAATTGCGTGTGAGATTGTGGCTAATCGACTTCCGCCGATAAATCAAAGCCGCGCGATTTTCGGTGCCGGCGCAACAGCCACGTCCTCGTGTGGCGCGTGAGGACCTCGTAACCCGATAAGTCGAACGCCCCTCTCGAGTTCTCGTTTGTTGTCGATCCGCACGACGATCCGCCGCTCGCGCGGCGACGAGGCGAGCGTACAGTTTGCCCTCTCATATATATGTGCGCAGTGGCTCGAAGGCTGGTTCGACCCGTGCGTCGAGTGCAGTTCGCCCTCGCCGTATGTTACGTATACTCGGACTGACTCGGAGACCGGTGGCGTCGGTGTCCCGTTACCGAACCCCACGAGCCACTTGTGCATTCCAGAAGTTCGCGATGCTCGGGACACACCCGCAACGCAAACGTTGCGGGACGTCAACGGGAAATGTACGACAGGGTCGTCGGCTGCTGCTTCTGCTTCTGACTATCGAGTGCGACGGACTCGATACCAAAGTGCCGCCACGAAAAATCTGCCCGTCGCGCAGTATACGTAGACCCTGAGACACTGTCCAGATCGCGCGGGCTCCACGTAAAATGCGCGCCGCGGTTCATTAAACGTGTCGAAGCACCACTTGCGGCTTTCCGACGTGCGGTTTCCTGCTGCCTGAATTTCTTTGCAATCCTCGCGCCCCGCGCACGAGAAAATCCGCACGTGCTCGCGGCCGCAACGATCTCTCCATCTAACGATCGAAGTTACCCGAAAAAAATGTGTAACGCTAATTTCGCCAAGTGCTTTTTTGTTGCTGAATTGAATTTTATTGAGTTTGGGTGAAATCGGTAAAAAATTTGTTACCGATTTTATTACATGGTTTGATGTAAAAAAAAAACAGGCTGTGGAGAATATTTTTTGCGACGCGGTCTCGTTACTGGTTTTTGCGATCCACTTGACGGGTGCAGGAAAATCGGTAGCATTATCGAGCAAGCGCAGCAATTTGTAACGACGAACGATCGAGGTTACCGAAAAAAAGTGCGACACTTTCGCCGATTTTTTTACGAAGGTAAATTTTATTTTCGGTTTGAATGATAAAAGATAAAAGAATATTACCGATTTTTTTTTCATGCGAAACGATTTTACTAAATCACGTTGAAGGGAACTTTTTCTTTTTTTTTATGTATTGCTTGTGACGTCAGGGATGTTGGGATCTCGATGAGCTTTAACGTTTTGGTTGCGATAAATATAGACAAACAGGGCATGACGCGTGCCACCGGTTCTCGAGTTTTTACCGAGGAGCACGTGAAGACCATCGTGAAAGTCTCGAGTATCCTTTCCAGAAAATGATAGGTCCGGACGACTTTCGACTCCACGGGACTCGGGGGCTCGTGCACGGTGTCCCGTGTCGTCTCTGGCAGTTCGAAGGGAAGTGGGCTGTACGGGGTGTGACCCACTAAAGGCGCAGCCACTGCGCCAAGGCATTCGATTCCGAGCATTCGATCACCATAAAATAGTGAAAAGTGTCGTATGAAGTGAACGCTCGAAGCTTCGCAGTCGCACGACACTTCAGTCCACGTTGCTTCAACTTTTCGAACATCGAACCGGGTGGGCGATTTTTATTTTGATGTCTCTACGAAAATAAATACTAATGAATCTTTTCAATTTTCAGCAAAAACAATTTTCAAATTTTTTCTCTGTCCGATCGACAATTCTTCAATACATTCTACTTATTTCAATGGAAAATTGTTATCACATCATATTTTTAAGGCACGAAAATTCGCCATTGTCCGGATTTTTCCCACTGACTCGAGTTACAAGTCTACATTTTCGTTTTTTTCCTCGCTCTGGCATTTGAGAGTCTCACACTCGATTCCGGACATTCGATCACCATAAAATAGTAAAAAGTGTCGTATGAAGTGACCGCTCGAAGCTTCGCAGTCGCACGACACAGAGTCAACGTTGCTTCAAGTTTTCGAACATCGAACCGGGTGGGCGATTTTTATTTTGATGTCTGTAAAAAAATAAATACTAATGAATCTTTTCAATTTTCAACAAAAACAATTTTCAATTTATTTCTCTCAGTCCACTCGATAATTCTTCAATACGTTCTACTTATTTCAATGGAAAATTGTTATCACATCATATTTTCAAGGCACGAAAATTCGCCATTGTCCGGATTTTTCCCACTGACTCGAGTTACAAGTCTACATTATCGTTTTTTTTCCCTCCCCCTGGCATTCGAGAGTCTCGCACTCGAATTCGCAAGCACCACTCGATTTCCTGCTTACGCGCCGCGGCTTACGTCACCATTCAATTCGCCCGGGAATGCTCGAACGATTTTTTTCTCCGAGGCCCCCGAAATATCTCGAGCGTACGGAGAAAATTCTCTCGTGCGCGCCGTGTATGGCATAATACGGGCTTGTTATTACGGTATTACGGATATCGAATGTCCTTTTCGTCCAGGGTCCCGCGCCTCGATGCTCGTCTCATTCATGGGCTGCTACGGGCTCGACAGCGTCCACGTCGGAGGCGCGCGCGAGGAAAGGGAGGAAAAAAACGCGCGCGCCGAGAATTCTCTCTCGCTCGCCGGGGTACAATGCAGAAGCGCAGGCTGCAGTTCCGCCCACTTCCGGCGTCGGTGAATGCATCCTCGACTCGCTTAACAACCCTCAGCAGTTAAGCCACGTGAAACGCGTGGACACGTTTTCTCTGTCGACCAAGTTTTTCCTCGCTGCCACTGTCCATGCTCGTTCGACGAAAAATTCTCCGCTCTCGTAATGTAAATTCTCTCTGCTTTCGCGAATAAAATAAAGTAAAGTAAAATAAAATAAAATGAAATAAAATAAAATAAAATGGAATGAAATAAAATAAAGGCTAAACAAAGGATGAGAATACATAGTACGAGACAAAGGCAGAAGATACACTGTGAACCTTGCGTCTCGTTGCTCATGTACAAATTATTCCCCGTTCTCCAGGTCCCGTAGGCTCTTACGTCCCTCGATTCGGATGAACAAATCGAGAGCCTCCTGGGACCCCGCGAGGGACTCATCGACGTGGCACCCGCTTGTACCGCGGCTCTGATCGTAGTAACCGCCTGGTGCAGCCTCGCCATTCCGAAACGAAATTGCTGGCGGGAGACTCCTCGACTTGGACGTCATTACCCTCCGCGCATAAAAAGTCAATCTAGAGTACAATGGACCCTGCAGCGAGTGAGCGAGGAATCATCTGCTGCCCTTGAATATATGCACTAATATGTATATATATGCCCAGAAAGTGAGCTACAGTAATACAGGTCCGTAACGAGCGACGATCGAGTTTGATTAAAAATAAGATTACCGTCCGCCGCCGCCGCGTGGCGCTGCGCTCGGCGCCGCTGCGCGCGCCGATTTTGAAGATGGAAGATTAGGGCTGCGGCGCGCGTGGAGAGCTTATTTGATTTACAATTTGATTCGTCCCTGTCGCTCCCCAAATTACCGAACTCTCGTCCCGCCGTGAGCTCTGCTGGCGCTAAAATTGGAGCAATCGCTCCGTCTCCCTCTGTTCTCTCTTTCTCTTTCTTGGTCTGTCTCGCTCTCTGCACCCTTCTTGGCGTTTGATCAGCCAACCAAAATTACACGTTGCGTGCATTACTAATGTCTTTAATTTTCAAAATCGACCGCGAAGCCACGCTTACATTATATTTACGGAGCGATCGGTCCGACGCTCGAGGGATGAATATGGGCAAATATTTTGTTGATACGCAGAATGACAGAAAGATCAAGCATTTCGCATCAAATCCTAATTTTATCGTCACTAATAATGACAATTCTTAGTTTCAATTTGAAGTGCAAACGAATATCTGCTTATTTAAAAATAAATGAGTAAATAAATATTTTCCCAGTTATTTATTTATTTTTCAATCAATCAAAGTCAAAGCCACGCTTACATTATATTTACGCAGCGATCGGTCCGACGCTCGAGGGATGAATATGGTGAAATATTTTGTTGATACGCAGAATGACAGAAAGATCAAGCATTTCGCATCAGATCCTAATTTTATCGTCACTAATGATGACAATTTTTAGTTTCAATTTGAAGTGGAAACGTAGACCTGCTTATTGAAAAATAAATGAGTAAATAAATATTTTCCCATTTATTTATTCATTTTTCAATCCTGCAAATTATCCGATGATACAAATGTCTCAACTCAAAGTCACCCGGTGGTTGCGCAAACAAGAAAAAAATACCCCGTCGTTTCCGCGACGAGGTTCACAGTCAGGTGCGTCCAGAGGAGTGTCATTATCTCGTTTAAACGATCTCTCGACACGTGAAAAGAGTCCCGGTTGCTGCGGACGAGAGAAGCGCGCGTAAAAGGGGTTTCCGCGCATTGAGCCGTCGAAGGCCTCGACCGAGGCGCGTACACCCGGTACATATTATGACAGCGAGAGTATCTGACGAAAATATCACCGCGGCACAATTTTAATGCTCCACTAACGCGCGGGGACCCGGAGATTATCTCCCGAAATTCGTTTGAGGAAACCCGTTTCGGCTCGCGCGCCACGAGTCCGTGAATGGATTCCCGCTGGGCTCGCTGGCGTCGCGCACGCATCGCTCTGCCGGCTAAAAACGCACCCGGGACCATCGGCATCGCAATCGTCGCGGCTTCAACCGGACACGAGATTCGAAGAATGGAGATTTGGTCCAAACCCGACCGACAGAATCCCGCAAAAATTCATTGTCCGCCCCTGCGGACAATGAGACCGGAATGAGACACCGAACGAGTGGACGCTCTTCGTCGTTCGTTGTCGATCGTCGCGTCCCCCGACGCGGTAAACAAAGTAGCGGAGTCCTCGAAACGTTTCGCCCCGATGGACGCGCAGATCTGTCTATCGTTTTAACGACCTGCAACTCGTCGGCCAACGAATTCATCCTCCCGGTGCGCAGTGTATTAACCCACGTGTATAGTAATACTCAACGTTCGCCAATATCTCTCGTCGCAGCTCTCCGCTCTTTTATCCGGTTCGTCCGTTCAGGATTAACGATCGACGTGGAATTCGCGCGAGAGTCTCCAGCAGCGGCTCGTCCACTCAGCAGCCGACGAGTTTCTCGGACTCGCTCGGTCGTCTCGTCTCGTTTGCGCCGCGTCGCCAATCGACGGCGGAAACGAGCGAACGAGCAGAGGCGAATTGAGAAACTTTCAGTGTTTCAGTTCTCCGTAGACTCGAGGACTTCCTCGAGTCATTGCCGCTGCGCGTCGCCGTCTTTTGTAAATTAGCGTACGGCAAGGCTGTGGGTATATACTACAACTATGCAGTCGGCGAAGCTGAGGAACTGCCGGGATGCCGAGATGCCGTGCTGGGTATATGGCTGCTGGCGTTGAGCCGTCTACCGTGAACGCAGCGTCGAAACTGTAATTACCGCGCGGCACCTTTAACTCCTAATTACTTTCGAGGTACGCCTTATTCTGCGGGTCGTACGCCTCCGGTTTTCTATACACAGAAACGTTGGACTCGGCGCGCGCGGCTCACTCCGGTCTCCGGGGAGTAGACTGCGGTGGATGCTGTGATTCTGTTGGGCTGCTGTTGCTGTTGCTATTCCATTGCCGCATTGGCACCTTTGGTGATGCAATTTTCGTCAGGGAAACCGAACGATTAGCAACAGGCAACGGGTGTAACTTCTACTCTTTCCCTAATTAGCCGATTCGCGGGTAAATCCCGACTGTGATATAGTCCTTTCATTATAATCAGCTGCTGTACCACTGAGACTGGAAATTGGAAGAACATTCCGTCGACCGTAGCCCCGACAATTTTCAGAAGCGTTAAATGACGTTGAATGACGCGTGTGACTTCCACCATTGCCGCATTGGCACCTTTGGTGATGCAATTTTCGTCAGGGAAACCAAACGATTAGCAACTGGCAACGGGTGTAACTTCTACTCTTTTCCTAATTAGCCGATGCCCGGGTTAATCGCGACTGCGAGTCCTTTCATTGTAATCAACTGCTGTACCGTACAGAGACTGGAAGCGAGTGAGTGAGTCAGTTACTGAGACTGTAAAATAGAAAAACATTCCGTCGATGGTAGACCCGACAATTTTCAGAAGCGTTGAATGACGCGTGTGACTTCCACCGCTTCAAATGTTCCATTGCCGCATTGGCACCTTTGGTGATGCAATTTTCGTCAGAGAAGCCTAACGATTAGCAAAGGCAACGGGTATAACTTCTACTCTTTTCCTAATTAGCCGATTCCTGGGTTAATCCCGACTGCGAGGCCTTTCATTATAATCAGCTGCTGTACCACTGAGACTGGAAGCGAGTGAGTGAGTCAGTTACTGAGACTGAAAAATGGAAAAACATTCCGTCGACGGTAGACCCGACAATTTTCAGAAGCGTTGAATGACACGTGTGACTTCCACTGCTTCAAATGTTCCATTGCCGCATTGGCACCTTTGGTGATACGGTTTTCATCAGGGAAACCGAACGATTAGCAACTGGCAATGGGTGTAACTTCTACTCTTTTCTTAATTAGCCGATTCCCGGGTTAATCCCGACTGCGAGGCCTTTCATTATAATCAGCTGCTATACCACTGAGACTGGAAGGAAGCGAATGAGTCAGTTACTGGACCTGGAAAATGGAAAAACATTCCGTCGACCGTAGTCCCGACAATTTCCAGAAGCGTCGAATGACGCGTGTGACTCCCACCGTGTCAAATCTTCAAGGAATGATTTTGCCTTGATTCTGTAACGCTGCTGTTGTTGCCGCTGAATTGGCACCTCCGGTGCCGCGCGGCGTCGGTTCACCGCACAAGCCCGACGATTAGCAACAGGCGCCAGCAGGCAACGCGTCTACTCTTTTCCCAATTAGCTTATTCCCAGGTTTAACCCGAACCGACGCCGAGACCTTTCATTACAATCAGGTGCCGCGCAGTCACCCTCGGGACTTGGAAAATTTTCGGCAACCGCCGCGTGACCAATCTTCGAGCTCCGGTGTGATTTTTGCGCTGGTAATTTTTCCAGGGGGTGGAGCACGCCTTTCGGTGGAGCTGCGCGTGAATGACCCGCGAATGACTTGTGAATGAGTCGAGAATTGGAGGCTCTGCACGCGCTGAAGCCGCAACCGGCAAGGTACGACTGGTCCGGGACTGGTCCGGGCCTGAGCGCGCGCCATATGTCTCCGCGCGTCTTCGGCACCGTCGTTTTTCGACGCGGACGGACGCGTCAGGCTTTGCCGCCTGCGCGGAGAACAATTAGCCCCTGGAGGTTCGCCGGCGTGAACTCGTTACAGGTTCCGGCGCGAGCGCTGACTCCTCTCGGGTCCGGGGTAGCAAAGGGGTGTGGTACCAATTTGCAAAACGGATCATCAGCGGCGCCTTTCTTGGAAATAACAAAAAAAAAACAACGGGCGATCCGCCCTGGACCATTCGAGGGTGGGGATTGTAACAATGAGGCAGCAACGAACGCGAGTGGAAAAAAAAGTAATATCCGAAGATAAAATTGCCGTGCGGGTTGTTCGAAGATTGTCGGCCGGGTCAACCTGGTCACGAGGCGCATCATATTTTATAATGGGCGAACCTGCACGGCAATTGGCCTCTTCGGACAGGTACAATTCATAGATGGCAGCGCGAGATGAACCACCAAGGGAAATCAAGTAAAAAATATCCTGAGAATAAATTGCAAAACAAGTTTCAGACAAGAGCAATCCATGGATGGCACTACAATAAAAAGTCACGAAAAAATCAAACCGAATAAATCTATGCATAAAATTTTATAATGGGCGAACCTGCACGGCAATTGGCCTCTTCGGACAGGTACAATTCATAGATGGCAGCGTGAGATGAACCACCAAGGGAAATAGAGTAAAAAATATCCTGAGAATAAATTGCAAAACAAGTTTCAGACAAGAGCAATTCATAGATGGCACTACAATAAAAAGTCACGAAAAAATCAAACGGAATAAATCTATGCATAAAATTGTATAATGGGCGAACCTGCACGGCAATTGGCCTCTTCGGATAGGTACAATTCATAGATGGCAGCGTGAGATGAACCACCAAGGGAAATAGAGTAAAAAAATATCCTGAGAAAAAATTGCAGAATAAGTTTCAGACAAGTCCAATTCATAGATAGCACCACAATAAAAAGTCACAAAAAATCAAATGGAATAAGTCCATATGAATAAAATTGCTGTTGATCTTGAGCGTAAGAGCCCAGGTCACGAGACAACATATTTCACAAACGGGCGAATGCTGTGCCCGGCAATTGGCTTCTTCGTACACAGAACGAGCGCGGTAGTCACTGAGTCGCCGTTTTATGTAAACAAGACTTATAACCCACTGCCGCAGAACCGGAACTTCGGGACTTCGAGACTCTTGAAAAAAAAAAAAAAAAAAAAAAAAAAAACGAGCGTGGCGATCGTTATATGCTGCAGGAGGCGCGGCAGTGGAATACGAACCCGAGGAAGAATATCGCCCGGGGTGCATAGGGCACGGCGCGTTATGCGCAGCCGCGCGCGCCATTGGGACACCCCGCGGTGTTCGGCAAATAAATTTCGCGAAACCCCATAAATAATTAATAGATTCGTTACGAGGGCGCGAGTAAATCACTGACCGACACGCGATTCTTTCGCCGGGCGCCCGCACTTGGCGCTCACGCGCTCATTCGCTCATTCGTTCGTTCGCTTCTTATCCTCCTTCGGTTGTGTATTATACACCACACGCTGAACGTTCTCGCGCTGCGGCCGACCCGCTGGGCTTGCGAAAACAAATCATCCATTTTCGGCAGTAAAAGCCGCGATTCCACGGCCTGGCCAGAACCCGGGGATAAGGAAGGACGCGCGAGAGCTGCTTCGGCCTCTATCTCTTTCTCTCCTACGTCGCGCGCTCGGTCTGATTTATTCGTTCGCCTTCGCATAAATTTCGCGTCTCAGGGCGGAACTCGCTCGAGGTTGGGTATATTATCCGGGCATATGGATATTACCGCGAGTTGAACCGTGAATAAAGCGCGCGGGCTGAGAGATTAATAGGATAAGACGAAAACTGCGAGAAAATACGCTGAGCTCTGGTTTGATTAATTTTCGTTCTGTGATTTTTTTCTTCAATTATTCGAATCACGATTCTGGAATCAACCGTTGGATTTAATTTACCTTTAATTGTGTGATTGAATCGCTTCGTTTCTAATCCCAGACGACTATTTTTTTTTTCTTTTTGTAAAAATCCACTGACGTCTCATTGATGGCGAAGGACAACATGGAAATCCCAGGTATTTATATATGTGGCGCAGGTACCCCTTTGCTATCAATGAACAGCTTCATTCCCACAAACTTTTGACTCCTTATAGAGAAACTGCGAGAAAAAACGTCGAGCTCCGGTTTGATTAATTTTCGTTCTGTGATTGTTTTAACGATCTGAATCACAATTCTGGAATTAACAATTTAATTTAATTTACCTTTAAATTGTGTGATTGAATCGCCTTGTCACTAATCCCAGACGAAGAATTTTTTTTTCTTTTTGCAAAAATCCTCTGACGTATCATTGACATCGAGGAATAATATGAAAATCCCAGGTATTTATGTATGTACCGCAGGTTCCCCTTTGCCATCAATGAGCAGCTTCATTCCCACAAACTTTTGTCTCCTTATGGAGAAATCTCGAGAAAAAAAATTGCCGAGGCATTTGAGAAGCGCGTCTGCTCGGCGCATATAAAACTCCATGTATAGTTCGAGGGGGCCCCGAGCTCGTCGCGCATACACAGAGCGCGCCACGAGGTATAAAAGACATCGGAGAGCTGCCGAGAGTTGAGGCTCGTCTCTCTTGTCTCGTCCGAGGAACGGCAGGTGTATAATATCCACCATCCATGAACGCGACGACGACGACGACGGCGACGACAACGAGAGGGAACTCGGAGCAGAAACCTCCGTGCGACCGGTGCGCGCAATTTGCTCATCTCGGTTTTCGTTCCATGGTTGGCAGGTCGGACGTATTTTTTGCCACCGAAAATAGTGCCGTAAATGGACTTAAAAAAAATCCTTCGCTATACACGTCAGTCTCTATCCGTTTACTTTCATCTCTGAAAAAATCGTTTTTTGGCATTGAACTTCTTAAAGGTATCATTACATATTTCCCGATCGGTAAAGCCAACCGGAAGTCAAGGGAAGAATAACCGGAAGTCAAGGGAGGAATTTAAATTGAGAACTTGAAGACAACTTTTCATTTTCCTTCGAGAAATCGTTCCATATCGATTTAAGGCACTATTTTTGCTACCGAAAATAGTGCCGTAAATGGACTTAAAAAAAATCCTTCGCCATACACGTCAGACTCTGTCCGTTTACTTTCATCTCTGAAAAAATCGTTTTTTGGCATTGAACTTCTTAAAAGTATCATTACATATTTCATGGTCGATGAAGCCAACCGGAAGTCAAGGGAAGAATAACCGGCCAAGGATTTGGAAGAGCTTTTTCTTATTTTTAAATAGAAAACTATTTAAGTTGAGAACTTAAACACAATTTTTCATTTTCCTTCGAGAAATCGTCATTCAGCGTCGACGTCTTTAAGGTATCATTACACTTCGTCCCCGATGGTGCGAACCGGAAGCAGATGAACCGCCAAGGAAATTTTGAAACATTGATGCTGCGATGACCCTCGATCTTTGGTTTCGGCTCAGCTCGGTTCGTTGATGATCGACTTTTCTCTGCCTTTCACGTACCGCGAGGCGTCGAGCGACGCACGCGGCGGGCGCGACCGAGACAAATCGGTCGGGAGATCGCGTGGACCGGTCCGCGCGCTTGGAAATTGGAAGGACATTAAATCGGGCGGCGCGTGGTCGAAAAAGTTAATGGCGGAATTATCGCGGTCGGTGGTACCGCGCGCCGCTCCCATCACGAATCGATCCTTCGGCACACGTTCCCTCCCTTTTTTTTCCCCATTCCTCCTCCGTCCCTCCGATTCACTCGCCGCTCTCGCGCTTCGAAACCGACACAATGCAGTCAGTCGATCCTTGGGTCCACTTGAGGAATGCATCTCGCTTGTCTCTTGCAATTACAACCGGACCGTCGGATCTCTTCGAACAGGAAGTGGCTTCGCGTTATATTGCCGAATGTTCGACTTTTTCGTTTCTCTTCTTCTCGCGAGTCTTCTGAGCTTTTGCGAAAGCAGCTGAATTGACACAGATTTCAGAACCTGTGTCAACGTTCTCTGTTCCTTCGAAAAAAAAGTTCAACATTTTTGGATACTCATAAAATAATTTGAAAAAAAAAATAATCTCATAGTAAAACTCCAGATGGTTTGAATCGTGTCCTTGAGTACATCGTTCCATTACCGTTTCGATGTCTTCTAAGCTTTTGTGAAAGGCGTCGAAATGACACAAATTTCGCAGCCTTGGGTCAAATGCTCTCAGCTCTTTCGAAAAACAAATTTCAATATTCTTTCATAGTCGTAAAATGACTTTAAAAAAATGAGTCTCATAGTAAAACTCCTGGTAACTCGAATTGTGTCCTTGAGTACATATCGTTACATTACCATGTCAAGAGTTAAATTCCAGATTTAATTCCACTATTCCAAATAGCAATAGCGCAGCCACAAATTACGTAGCAATTATTTCAGACGTCATCGGCGAAAAAAACGCCAAGATCGTCGTGCAGATCGGGATAAACGTCGATGCCATTCCGATGACTGCGGGTAAAATGTTTCGATAATTACCGAAAATATCTCTGATTGCGCGAACGTATCGGGACTTCGAGATCGCGCGCGCGAGACACACGCTCATTTGTAGCGGCGAGTGCGTAAGGCTCATATATACCTGGCTGACTACTTTCTCAGAAATATCCGATCGCGATAGGCGTGCGGAACGAGTTGCCCGGCTGCCGCGCATGAATATCAATAACCTTTTTCCGTCGGGATTCCGCGACGTGCGCGAGCGAACGGTCGGCGCGTTCAATCTCATTAGCGAGCCGAGCGCACTCGCCGCGCTGGTAACGCCGTCGTTTCCAGCGTCCTAGGCGCAGCAAAGGCAGAATGCGACGAACGACTATATGGGACTCGCGAGCTGGAAAACTCGCGCGTTCGCCGTCGCCGCCGCTTGAAACGTTTCCACGGTCGTTTCGTCTTTCGCATAGCAATGAACCGCCTGACGACGGCTCCGATGATGTTTCTCTTCTCGTCTTCTCTCTGCGCAACGGCCGAACGTCCGGGCAGATCCAGATCCAGAACGACGGACGACGTCCCGCGGCGTTTGTTGCCCGAGGGGCGCGATGAGCAGCTTCGACGGGCCGGCGAGTCGTCCGAGGCCCCTGCGGAATGTCGACCCGCCGTGCGTTCCGCCGAAACTTTCGCATGGTCCGGCCACTCGCCCCTGGCACCGGCAAACCCGCAACACTTTGGTCCTAGGCAGAACAGCAAAAAGTAAAAAAATAAAATATATGGATCGTATACTACAAAATCACGCATTAATCAAATGATTCATAAATATTGACTAAAAAAATAGTTATACGATTAAATCGAGTATTTCAAATATTAAGCTGTAAATTATCTTTAATAATAAAATAAAATAAAAAATATCTCATAATAAAATAAAAATAAGGAAATTGTCAACCAGAAGAATTATTGAAACTTGAATAAAGAATTGATTAGGAATGAACAAATGATTCATAAATATTGATTAAAAAATAGTTATACAATTAAATCACGTGTTTCAAATATTCAGCTGTGAATAATCTTTAATAATAAAATAAAATAAAAAATATCTCATAATGAAATAAAAATAAGAAAATTGTCAACCAGGAGAATTATTGAAACGTGAATTAAGAATTATTAAAAAGTTGCTATTTGCGAAAAACTTTTCTAAGCGGCTTTTGTGTCAGTGTGATGAATATAAAAAATAAAAATACCGACAACCTATGCCAAGAATTAAAAAATTCTCATAGCACCCTCTAAATTAGCTCAATCGCTGGTGTCTCGTACTTTCTTTACCACATTTGTCTTCGAGTCTCACGAGAGTTCGCCAAATTCGTGGGAATTTATAGACATGTCAATCGCGACTCCCGACGTCCTTTTCAAGAACGTCCCCGTTTTTGTTCGTCGCCGTATTTGGCGGAACTTCATAAAGCTCGATAAGTACCGCGCGTAGCGTTACGTACACCGTATAATACACCCAGCACACACACACACGGCTCAGTGGGATCCGCGCGCATGCGCGCGACCCTCGTTCGCGAGACCATAAGAAGCGCGATGGAATCGATTGTAAATTCGATCCGCACGTAACGCACGACGACGAGAACCTTCGCCAAATCGGAGTTACGCCAATTACGCCGGACGTCTCTCGCGAAGTGCCGCGCGCGCACCGAGAGAAACGAGCCACGTTCCCTCTCGTAGTATTTTCAGAAAATCTCTCAGGCTACGCTGTTCTTGAGGCTGCGACGAGCCGCGCAGCCGCAGATAGACCAGAATTCATGTTGGCTTTTTTTTTGTAATTTTATTTTTACATTTTTTTGTTTTTTTTTTGTTTTTTTTTTTTGTCAAAACCCCCGCACAGGTAATTCGCGCTCTTACCTACTGAGATCGAACGATATCCGGCGAGATGGTGAACGCGTCGAATTTAAATCGACGCTTTAATTTTTTGGCGAAATCGCGCCAATGTCGTCGTCGTCGTCGTTGTCGTCCTTTTCGGACGAGATCCCAAGGCGAATTTGCCGAGAGCCGAGTCCTACTGAAGTTATCCCGTCGGTGACTGAATCGGGTTGCGACTTTTTTGCCGATCGCTCGCTTCTCTGCCGATCGCGACTTTGCGGCGTGTGCGGTGGTCGTCGAGGCATCGAAATGACAGTCAAGTGAGCAGCAACAGCAGCAGCCAACAGCAGCGAGTGCAGGTCTCTCGGATCTGTCGCTTGTGCGTTTCGCGACTGGCGAAAAAACGCAAAATCGCCCGGCGTACAAATGACTCGTCGCCGGAACTGGCGCGTGAACGAGCGACGTCATCTCCCCCAGCGATCCCTTTGCGAGTCGCAGTGAGATGCAGCGCCCAGTGTGCGACATACGTGAGCATCGCTCACACACACAGAGCAATATATGTATATAAGTGTTCGGAGTGAGAGTTGCACACGAGGGAATTGATATCAATTTTATACAGCGAATCGAATTGAGCCCAGGGATATTACCGGCTGTCGCCGTGTAATAATAATCGGCGTATGATCCTTTCACCGGAAGTCGCGCTTTTTCGTCGCGCCGAATCGATTAGTCGTCGTCGTTCGTTACGACATTTTTCGCGACTTATTCAATTACGGCCGCTCTCGACGCTCCGCGGCTCTTCGCTCGCCAAGGCCAATGAGAATAATACCTGTCGTCTCTCATTTGAATGAGCGGGAAGCGCGCAACCCGCCTCATGAGCTCTGCGCTTCGGAGATCGCGGAGATAGGGCCGTGAAAAATCGCGCATCTGCCGCGGTCGTCTGTATCGCAGAGAGGATGATCCGAGATTTTAACGATCTTTCGGCTGTGTTTAATTGATGGCGAAGACGCTCGGTAACGTTGAGCGTGTTTGCTACGAAAAATCGCGAGCGATCGATTACGAAAAATAAACAAAGAAAAACGTTGCGTAACAGATCGTCACATCGTGCGCGAAGTTCGCAGGGCCCAGATGAGTAATTCGTATCCGTGTGTTTTTTTTTACGCGGGATGAGATTCACCGCCAACCGATTTCCACCGATTTTTAATTATCGTCAACGTCTCTTAATGGGGAGCGTATTTAGCACCAAAAAATTAGCACGCGGTCGATCGATTACACAGGAAAAAAGAATTTATGTAATGCAGGTCGTTTAATCGCAATTCTTATCGCAATTAACAGCCGATTCGTCGTGTCACGTGCGAATTTCGCGAGGATGCAACACACGAGGGATTCTTACGATTTTCCCTGCATTGCCACGAAAAATCACGAGCGATCGATTGCTAAAAAAAAACGTTGCGTAACAGATCGTCGCATCGTGCACGAAGTTCGCGGGGCTCACATCGGTAATTCGTATTCGGGCTTTTTTTTAACGCGGGATGATATTCACTGCCAATCGATTTCCGCCGATTTTTAATTATCGTCAACGTCTCTTAATGCGAAGCGCATTTAGCACGAAAAAATTAGCACGCGGTCGATCGATTACACAGAAAAAAAAATCTATGTAATGCAGGTCGTTTAATCGCAATTCTTATCGTAATTAACAGCCGATTTGTCGTGTCACGTGCGAATTTCGCGAGGATGCAACACACGAGGGATTCTTATGATTTTCCCTGTATTGCCACGAAAAATCACGAGCGATCGATTGCTAAAAAAAAACGTTGCGTAACAGATCGTCGCATAGTGCGCGAAGTTCGCAGGGCTCACATCGGTAATTCGTATTCGGGCTTTTTTTTAACGCGGGATGATATTCACTGCCAATCGATTTCCACCGATTTTTAATTATCGTCAACGTCTCTTAATGTGAAGCGCATTTAGCACGAAAAAATTAGCACGCGGTCGATCGATTACACAGAAAAAAAAATCTATGTAATGCAGGTCGTTTAATCGCAATTCTTATCGTAATTAACAGCCGATTCGTCGTGTCACGTGCGAAATTCGCGAGGATGCAACACACGAGGGATTCGTATGATATTCTTGTACACATCGACGCGGGACGAGTGCCGATCGAGCGAGGCGGCGGCGGCAGCGCAGCGACGTCGAACCGGTTTCAATGAGTTCGGAGTTAATTAACCGCCCGTTAATATAAATCGCTCGTCGTCGATTCGCGCACGATCGACTCGCTCGGCGTATCGCGCGCGTCACTGGGAACGCGGAGCGTGCTCGATCGTCGTTGCCGATCGCGCGCGCGCCGTTTAGCCTCCTACTGGACTCGCATAGGACGACGACGACGATGACGACGGCAACGGCGAGCCGCACGATTTCAATTTAACGCAACGTTCATTCATATAAATAATCGAGTCTCTCGATCTCGTATCTCAGCGTGATAAACGACGGACTCGACCTATTAACGGAGCGACATTTAATAAATATCGTCGCCGTCAATTATTGCTATGTTTGCGAGAGGTCTCAGTTGCGCATGCGCATGCGCGAGTCGCGCGCGAGCCGTTTCACTCGTTTCATTCATTCTACTTTATACACGCTACGCTTTATGTACGTTACTCGCTCGCGGTCGTCGCGGTCGAGGGAAGGTTTCGCCGATTCAACGAGCCGGAAGCTTTACGATCGTCGTCGTCGTCGTCGTGACCCTGCGATTTCCAGTGTGTCGCTCGGGCGAAGCAAGAAATTGGCTGTCTGTGTATGTGTGTCTATGTGTGTCCGTGTGTCTGTTTGTATGTCTGTATGTCGTATCCGAAGGCACTTTCCGCGCTCGCCGCAGAAACCCCGAGACACTCTAATCCAACTGGTTGTCCGGGAAGCGAATCGCAATGCGCACCGAGTGAATCCGCAAAATACTAATCCGCATGCAAATGCCGCGTGGATTTCGCGCGCGGTTCACGGTGCGCGCGCGCACACGCCAATCAGGCGAAGTCTTCTCACGATCCCGAAGTGCGGACGGACCGTTACGAGGCAAAAGCTCGCCGAGGATGCTGGTGGGTTATACATAAGCGCATTTGTACGTGAGTACGTGTGTATGTGCTATATCCACTCGTGGAGGGTGTTGAGAGGCCGGAATTATTTCACGAGCGACCGTAATAATTGCAATGTACGACGCGTGTGCGAGCTCGCTCGGTAAATTGTATCTCGATTGCTCCGCGGCCGCGAGACCGGCGCATCCTGTCTTTTCATCATTTGTCTTTGCGGTTCTTTTTTCTCGAGTATTTTATTTTTTATCATATTACACCTCGCTTTTGGCCTGAGACGCGAGAGCGGACGACTCTGGCCGACGAGTTAATCCTAATTACCGTGTAATTACGACGTGGGACTCGAGCTCGCGATGTTTAAAAGTCAATTAAAAAAAAATTGCGTGGTCATTAAAAAAAAATAAATAAAAACAAAACCAATGGAATGATTTCATCAATTAATCAATTTAAAAAAATCTCTGTGAAATCGGAAGGGATTGCAGTTATCCTGTCTTTTCATTATTTGTCTTTGCGGTTCTTTTTTCGCGAATATTTTATTTTTAATCATATTACATCTCGCTTTTGACCTGAAACGCGAGCTGGCCGACGATTTAATCCTAATTACCGTGTAATTACGACGTGGGACTCGAGCTCTCGCGGTGTTTATAAGTCAATTTAAAAAAAATTGCGTGGTCATTAAAAAGAAATTAAAAACGAAACCAACGGAATAATTTGATCAATTAATCAATGTATTAAAAATCGAAATTTCGAGAAGAAAAAATCTCTGTGAAATCGGATGGGATTGCGGTTATCATGACAGCGTCGACGACTCGTCGACGGCTTTCCGATACGTTCACTCCGCGAGCCGAGAGACAGAGAGCGAGCAAAAGGAAGGGTGGAACTTTCACGCGCGTGCCCGAGCTCGCTGATGTTCTCGCGTTACGCGTGCCTCGGTCTCGGCCGAGAGATCGGCCGAACACCTGCGCGCACCTCGCGAGGACCGCGAATGCACCGCGGGTAGAGAGAGGGCACAATGTACCTGCGTGACCCCGCTGCAACTCACAACTCGCGCTTCACCGTTGCACGGCGTGAGGAGCGGGAAGACGCCCTCCCCCCTCCCACTTCCTTCCTCCAGTCGCGATTTAACGTCCGCGCTACGATTGTTAATGCGTCGGACGTCGTCGCGTGAATTTATGAGTTTCGCACCGAGCCCAACGCTCACGTCACCCGCGTCTTCGGGATGCAATCCTGAAAAGTGTCACGTGATCCTGACTGACGTGTCCCTCGCAAATGCCGAATCGTTCACAGTGCTCCTGGTAAAAAATGTACGGCGTTTCACTCGGCGCTAGTCAGGCCCTGGTCAAGGCCTTCCTTGTCACCCCTGCCAGGGCCTGATCCACACTGAGAAAAGAGATTTGTTTGTTCAACAAAACAGCGGTCACCGGCTGTCAAATATAAATATTTGGTTCGAGCAACACATTTTTTTGTTTCTTCGACTGTTTCTCGGTCCAGCGGACAAGCGATATGTTTGAGGTGAAAAAAAAACGATTGTTAAGCTGACTAAACAATTGACTTGACAGCCAGTGATCGCTGATTTGTTGAACCAACAAATCTCTTTTCTCAGTACAGAGCCTGGCTCGGGCCGAATGTAACGCCGTAAATATTCTACCAGGTGCTGATTTGGCGAAATCTTTTCCGCTATATTTGCCCGAAAAGTAACCTACATATTTTATTATCGTTCACAAGATTTTTATTGAAAAAAAAAAAAAATGCAACATGCAAATTGCGAGGATTTCCGAGGTGCATTGATTCGCCTCGGGTTCTATTTGCATGCAGAGTTCCTGCCCACTCGTTGCTCGTTGCGCACATCGGAACGCACTGAGTCTTCCCGAATACACGTAGGAAGAAGAGCAAATATGTATCAACGCCTCTGCCCCCTGACCATCCTGTGCCCCCCCCCCCCCCCCTTTCTGGTCCCGCAAACCCCCCAAGGACTCTGCGAGGTATCTTCGACGTTGGGCGTCGAATGTGCGTGGCGCACCACGCGAAGAGACAGAGTGGGTGCAATATAAGTGCACGAGCGGAGGCAGGTGCGTTGCGCTCAGCCTCTGAGATATCGTTCTCGCTCCGTTCGCTTATATTTCGAACCCCCTCCCCTCTTTCGCCCCCCTCGTTCGTTCGGTCGTTTGCGCGAGCTCGCACGTGCTTTATTGCTATGCACCAATGCCGGACGCGCGTGCAGCCAGCAGCAGCATCGGAGGGACTCGATCCTCGTTGTGCTCGGACCGTCTCTTGTCAATCAGCTCGCGCGCGAGTGAAGCAACAGCTCTTTGCTTGTTTGTGTGTGTCGGCTCGGGCGAGTCGTTTTTTCGCAGCCATTCACCGCGCGCTCTGACTCTTTCTTCACTTTTTCCCCGTGTGTTGCCTCATCGAGCGCGTCCGCGCGCTGCGCCGCGTGTCTCGTCGACCGCGGTGCACGGGGTCGCGGCCCCCGACTCGTCGCGCGAGTCGCGAGCGAGGAGCAGGTGGACGCCGCGCACACCGAGTGCATCGTTGGCACCGAACACACAGACAGACAGACACGTAATAATATTATTCGCACGACGCAATGTAAACAAATTTGTTAATTTTTTACACTGGTCTTTGACAGTTTCTTACGCATAAACTAGGCATAAGCTGTATTAATTAGTATTATTAATTAGTATATATTAGTATTAAGCTATATTATATTGAATGGAGTTCATTTCAGTACAATTTGAGTGGAAATAAAAATTAAGAAACATAGACTTTCCAGCCGACATAATTCAAAAACAATTATTCTCCATTCAGGGTAACGATAAAAAATTGCAATTACAAAAAACTGCTCGCTGCAGCCACGGCGTACCGAGTGCCGAGTACCGAGCAGACAGCCAGACAGACAGATAGACACGTAATAATATTATTCGCACGACGCAATGTAAACAAATTTGATAATTTTTTTACACTGGTATTTGACAGTTTCTTACGCATAAACTATGCATAAGCTGTATTAGTATTAATATTAAGCTATAGTATATTAAATGGCGTTCACTTCAGTAAAATTTCAGTGAAGATAAAAATGAAGAAACACAGACTATTTCCAGCCGACATAATTCAAAAACAATTATTCTCCATTCAATTTAACGATAAAAAATTACAATTACAAAAAATTGAAAGCCGTCACCTTACAGTTACATTTCGCTCTCATTGTACCACTCACGAATTAACCACAAGATTTCAGTTTGATCCTCAGGCTCTACACGCACGAAGGGGACTTAGATAGAAGCCTCGACCATGGTTGCTGCAGCGTCCACCATTAATCAGCTGTGGGGAACCGCGCGGCTTGTAGCGTGATTACGCCTGGAGGTGAGGAGATAGAAGGAACGTCGCGCGCAGTGCCAACGCGTCGCGCGCGCGGCTAGATGAGCGACGCGTGATTGGCCGAGCCGCGCTGACGACCGATGACGGATGAGCGTTCTCCCCGTCCGATCGTCTTAGTTCCACGTCTCCGGCATGTCCGACGCCGTGAAAGCAGCGCTCATCCGCGCCGTTGGCTAGTTTCATCCACTCGAGACTGTCGAGTCTCTTGAGTCTCTTGAGTCTCTCGAGTCTCTCTCCAGTCTCTCCAGTCTCTTTCTTTCTCTCTTCCAGGTAACCAACATGCATTGCTCTCTCATTCCTCTTCCTCTCAGTGTATCACAACCGAGCAGCACGCACAACCGCAGAGGGACCTCGCGCCCGCTCGCGCGTTCGACCCCGAGGGGCCCTATGTTGAACTTGCGAGGCTGATTAAAGCGTTTCTCAGCCTCGGCGATCTGACTCAGCCTGGCGCGCGTCCAGTCGGGCTCGGCGCGAGGATCACCGGTCGAAGCGGGTCTCGCACTCGATAAACTATCCGACAGAAATTGGGAGTAGGAGAGACACGTCACGCGGGCCTCTTATGGCCCCAGCGAATCATCGTCCCGGGGTCGGAGGGTTAGTGACGTACGTCAATAACCCCGTTGATGTTCCCACAGGCTGCCTCAACCGTGTTACCATCGCAATCGTCTTGCTGGCTGCGTTCCTGTGTCTGTGTTAGCTGCCTCGCTGCCAGAAACACACGAAAGGCCCTTTAGGACCCATTCGGTCCGAAGGTTCGTGCCGCTCGAACAGCGGAGGTTGGAATGATGGCCCCGCGGATCGTAGTGGGAGGCTGCGTCAGGGTCATTACATTCCGGCTGCACACGAGCTCGAGGGCAGAGTGCACGACTGGCGGCGCGTCGTGCGCTCGCGATCGTTACACGGCCAAGAGCAAAACGAGGAGCATTGTATATACAGTCAGTGTTATATGTGCACCACCCGCGGGGTGAAACTGACCGAGTGCGGAGCGAGGGCTGTGCACGAGGTCCGGTCCTGAAGCCTCGTGACTGTCCGATTCACGACGTTGGATGTGCACCTCGTGTGGTACGTGTACCTATAGCTATATGATCATGGGTACCTGGTGCACATTGGATGTGGTAATTACTACTATATTCGGGATACGCTGAGAGGTCTGTTAGGTGAAACTGGCCGAGCGCGGAGTGAGGGCTGGGCACGAGCTTCGGTCGCGGAGCCTCGTGACTGATTCATGACGTTGGATGTGCACCTCGTGTGGTACTTGTACCTATAGCTATGGGATCATGGGTACCTGGTACACATTAGATGTGGTAATTATTACTATAATCGGGGTACGCCACGAGACCCACTAGGTGAAACTGACCGAGTGCAGAGTGGGGCTGTGCACGAAGTCCGATCCCGAAGTCTCGTGACTGTCCAATTCATGACGTTGGATGTACACCTCGTGTTGTACGTGAATCTATAGCTATGGAGCCATGGGTATTGGTGCACAGTAGATGTGGTAATTATTATTGTATTCGCGGTATGCCGCAAGGCCCGCGAGGTGAAACTGACCAAGATTTTCCACCTCCAAGGGATCTCCAACTATATCAATTTAACGACACGAACCCATGTAGGAAAAATCACCAGACACGGTGGACACTGTCAGAAAAGACTGGAAATTTTTATCCATAAACCTCGTCAATTAAATTTAACGTACAATTGCGATATTAAACGAAGGTACCTTTGAAATTAAATTGGAATACATTTTAGAAATAAAAATACTTTTACAGTAAAATTAAAGAAACTCATAAAAATTGTTGTACCAAAAATAAATTTGGCCTCGCACTTGTATAGTAAATTTAGTATACCAGTTTATAAATAAAAACTTCCAGCACATGTCCATTAAATTTCAAGTAATTTTTTTTCACAGTGGAGTTAAACTGGATTCACTGCACACCGAGTGTGGCGATCACTGCCAGACCCGCCTGAGCGGCACAGAAAAGGGCGGAAGAGCGGATCTCGTGCAATAAGTCGAGATCCCCGGCTGAGAGAGGCGAAACGGCCGAGAGTGAAACGGCCGGTCCAGAAGTGTGGAGGGTGAAGGGTAAGATGAAGACGAAGAGGCGATACGAGTCGCCTCTTCGTCTCCTCCTCGTCGGAAGAGCACGAGCAAAGAAGAGGAAGGACGGAGGTATAACCGGGGAGAAAGCTTCAACGTGTATTACAGTATATTTCTGCCGCGGCGGCGGCCGCGTGCGCGCATTGAGAGGTCACGCTCCGGCAGGTGGCATGCGCGTGATTCACTCGGTCGCGGTGCAATATGCCCTCCGGGGTTCTCTGCACTTCGCTCGACGTTACTTCGCGCTAGGTGCACATCTCGCGCTGCATTGGTCTGTGAATTATTCCGCGTCTGCCATTCAACCGCGGGTCGTGTGGCTTAATTGTCGCGAGGTCTCTTTGATTTAAAAGCTTTCCTGTGATTGGAGGAACCTGGGTGGCAGAGGTGCTGGAGTGTGGTCACAGCTTCAGTGGGCAATGAGCGCGGCAATGACATCGCGTCCAACGCTGAGCCCGGAGCGACTCGTCGACCGCGGGAGCCTCGTAAATCTTCTTAAATATCTCCGCTATAATATCTGCTCATCATCGTGGCGCGGTTGGGCCGCGCGCGATATTCCAGGCCACGAGAAGCTCACTGGACGCGGGGCCGAAGCCGAGGGCTCACGGTCTCGGCATACGCTCCGCTGGGAATCAACTCGGGGCGTGTGCATATGATATGTCTGTGTGTATTTGTGTTTGTGTGTACGATGCTGCTGCTGCTGCTCTCCGCCTCTGCGCCGCTCCCGCGCTTAACAGTCGATGTAATGAGCATGCAGGAGCTGTGCGCGGGAGTGCAATCAGACTTCATCTCATTGCGCGCGGGGCCTTCATATTCTCCCTTTGCATTCAACGCGCATTCAGGACCCGGTGCACCGAGGTAATGATGCATCGTGCGCTGTGGGTACACGATGAATAGGGGGTGGGAGGGGGCGGGAGGGGAGGGGGGGATTCTCACAGTTCCAGGTTTGGATGGTTTTATTTATGGATCGAAGGAAATGTGTCGTTTCGCTGCTGATGGAAAAAAGGGATGACTGGTGATGAGAAAGTAGTTCAGGTTTGATGAATACAGTTCAGGGTTAAAGGTAGGTTAAATGATGTGCTTAGAGGAAAAAATATTTCCATGTTTCCAGTCACTTTCGACTTTAATGATTTTATAGAAATGTTTGCTAGGTGTTGATTAATAAAAATGATTTTTACACCACAGTGAAGGAATCTCACAAAAAGTTCCGCGTATGACTCACGATCACGACCGTACCATTCCTCACTTCCGTCCGACTTGTACTGCAAACGTTTAGAAATTGAACTTTAACGGCCGCGGAACTGGGTTGCTTGGGTTTCCACGTGAATGCGGCGCGCACGTCGTTAAACCGGCAATAGCCGCTCGCGCGAGTGGAAGCAAACGAACGAGGGTTTCGTACGGAACGCGCGGCGATTAGTGTAATCGAAGGTGATCCGCGCGAGCAGTCGTAACTCTCATCGGAAACATCTACCCGCGGAGTCTAAGTACCCGGTGCGCGGTAAAGAAATTGTAGTTAAGCGGTTAAACGGTGGGGCTTGATGGTCTCATACTCGGCTGGTAGTTAACATCGCGCGCCACGTAGTGACGTTACCTATGAGGCACGTTCGACAGGCATTGAACTAGTTTATGGCCGTCGTACGGAGGTGCATTAAGAGAGGCTTTACATTTCTTCCAAGAGAACCCAACATCTGTCTCTCGATCTCCCACGACGGAAAATCCTTAGGCTTGGTCAGGCCCCGACCAGGGTCCTGTTGGCCATGCCAGCGCCTCGCCAGTTACCGACTTGGATCGGATTTAACGCTACAGGTCTTCCAGAGGCTAACCACGTTGCTCGCGATGTTCATTCGGGATTTCTCGAGATCGGTAGGTCCATTCTGCCTCTGGCCGTACAACCGCCGCAAGGCCGCCACTCGACACGAGCCTCGCGGGGAAGGTACACGCCTTAACCTCCGGGTTCAGCACGACACGTTCGCAATTCCAGCGTTCGCGGATCTCCTCTCGAGACTTCCTTCTCTGCCTCTTTCTTCTTCCACGTCTTCTTCATCCACTTCGGCCTCTTTCATGAACTTCTTCTTTGCCCTCCTCCGCGCGTCCGCGCAACTCGATGCGGCGCATACGGACACCGGTGTGCCTTTCGCTTCTCTTATTCCGCGGCCACAGTCTTCTCGGAACAATCACGACGCGCGCGCGAGCCGAGCGGCTTGAAAAGCGAGGGCACGCGAGTGTATTGCGCGTCGCGTCAAAGCGCAGCTGTTCCGAGTTGAGCGTCGTGACAGTGGTATTATCTCTCTGAAACTGAGAGTTCCCTCTCTCCGTTTCACTTTATTCCATTTTATTAATTTAACTTTTGATATCCTTCATCATCTAGGGATATGTATCCCCTGTTTTTCTGTGTCAAGGTGGAAATCCTAGTTCTACTCTCGGCGAGGAGTGAGAAGACCCAGTTCTCTGAAAAAAAAATTGTTTCCTCGCCTCCTTATTTATGCTTCACCCTTGTTTCACTCCAGATCCAAAAACACGTCGCCAACCTAAAACACGAAAATGCGCTTCGTAAATTGCAATCCGGGGACAATCACTGGATATATCTGATCTCGATGTGGAACATTTTATTAATTTATCTTTTGATATCCTCCATCATCTATACACGTATCCTCCGTTTTTATGTTTTAAGGTGGAAGTCCTAGTTCGAATCTCGGCAAGCGTCGAGAAGTCCCAGTTCACTGAAAAAAAAATTGCTTCTTCGCTCTCTCCTCGCTCTCGCTCTAGACCCAAAAACACGTTGCCAACCTATAACACAGGAACACGAAAATGCGGCTTGTAAATTGCAATCGTCCCCCGATGCGAATATCCGGCGATAATTTCTATATACTTGATTTTGATGTGGAACATTTTATTAATTTAACTTTTGATATCCTTCATCATCTATACACGTATCCCTTGTTTTTATGTTTCAAGGTGGAAGTCCTAGTTCGAATCTCGGCAAGCGGTGTGAAGCCCCAGTTCACTAAAAAAAAAATTGCTTCCTCGCCCCTTTATTTACGCTTCGCCCTTGTTTCACTCCAGACCCAAAAACACGTCGCCAACCTAAAACACAGGGACACGAAAATGCGGCTTGTAAATTGCAATCGTCCCCCGATGCGGATATCCCGGGACAATCTCTGGATATACCTGACCTCGATGTGGAACGAACGGACCTGCAGCGGGGAAAAAAAACAGAGACAACGTTGGGGTTTCGTTGCGGAGTCAGGAAGCGGACCACCGTGACCGAGAGCGGATGAGACCCGGAGATTCGTCTTCCTCTCGGACCTATGGGATGCGTTTCGTCGTGTTTCCAGACTCTGGCGAGGATATTATTGTCACCCACTTGCCACGATCCACGTCGGTCCTTTCCTGTCTCTCGTCCAAGGGTTTTTTTTTCCTACCTTCTCGAGGATCACGGCTGACGCAAGCTGCACAGGGGACGACGCGGTTCATCTCGTCGCACCGTAAAATGGCTAATGCGTCGTCGACTCCGAGTCGGTGTCGGTCTCAGGTCCTCTTCCCCCCTCCCCTCGCCGCTAATCGCAGCGAAGTTGTGTATCTCGAGGTGCCATCTGGCTCTGCCGGACTGACACCTTGGGTGGCGTTTGCGTTTAGTGAAGATATCCGACTGCGTCTTGGGATCCATGAACCTGCTGTCCGTTCGTGAAACGCACCAACGACGACGACGACGACGACGACGACGACTTTCGACTCGACTGTTTTGTCTCCTGTCACGGCTCCATTTTCTCGCGTCCGTATAATTTATGCAAGTCCGGAGCTGCAGCATCCAACGGTCTTCGCACCGCGCGTCTCGCGGCGAGCACACGAGAAAGACGAGGCCGAGCTCGACAGACACGATGCCTACACACAGCGTGCGCGAGGAGAGCGTCAGTGCTCGCTCGCACGTGAGGACGTAAAGTATATTCCGCGCTCGCGAGAGGCTGACGTGAAAAATGTTTCGGATCTTATACGGGCGGCGCGCGAGAGATCGAGCGAGCGAGAGAAAAAGAACGCCGAGTGAGACGCCGTGTCTCACGCAGCGTTAGCTCGTTGGACGGTACGACTGGGCTTGACGTAAAAATATTTGGCTCCCGAACGCGTATAAAGCGCGTCCTCCGAGTTGTTTCTTATTTACAGCGTCGCGATAAATATTTGCGTGCCCGCGTCTCGTGACGCGGCCGTATAACTTAATTTTCCAAATGACTCGAGGAGCAAAGTCAAAAGTCTATTTTGAAGATAGCGCTTCGAGCCTATGAATTATTTTTTAGTAGTAGTAGTAATCGTGATTTATTGACAATACAATTATTATACATATTATAATTATTAACATTTGTCTGAAAATTTTGAATTACATACATACATGGCCAATTGGCCATCGACCGAGGTCCTTCAGCCTATTATTTTTTATTTTATTCTCGCTACAGAAATAAAGAATAGCTTATAAAAAATTCGCTATTCGAGCGAGTAGCTAATCCTGCGCTACTGCAGCGTTTCGTGTCTCCGACTCACGCGCGCGCGCACGCGCAGTGCCCGAGCGGCGCGCGCGAGGGGTGCGAGTCGCCCGCAGGCGGCGCGCATGCGCGCGCGCTTTTGTCGTTCCTTCTCGCTCTCGCCTCGTCGCGTTCGCGGCGGTCGATTCGTCTCGCTCTCTTCGAGAAGACTCGGCTTGCTCACTTTTCACCCACTCCTTGGTCAATCCTTTAGCGAGTCCCGTGTACGACGCGGAGCCGTCGTTTCGTTCCCCCTCCCCCTCCCTCCTCTCGCCTCTTCGGCTCTTCGAGTGCCACACGGCGAGAGAGAATCGTGCGAGAGCCTCTTTGCGGTTAAAGAGGCGCGCGCGCTATACGTTCGCCTCTCGCGAAACGACCGATATTTAAGTCTTTGTAATCCGGCGAACTTTTGCGGGGGAGCCAAGGCGGTGAGTCATGGCAGGTGGTGCGCACTCGGCTCGAGATGGAGCGGCAGCACCGAAGAAGCGAGACGAGGAGAAGGAACAAAATAAAAAAAAAAGAAATGAGAAAAAAAGAACGAAAATCGGAACGCGAGTGAAGAACGCGACGAGAGGAAGCGAGGAGAGGATCTTCCGCGACTTTCAATTCTCTCCGGGCGCGGAGAAGCCGCGCAATATAAGCCCGAGTGCGGTTCGAGCGCGCGCGCACGCTCGAACGATCGAACGAGTCCGCGCGCGAGACGAGCGATATACCAAAAAACGTCGCCCGACTCGGTCGAGTGTCATCGTTTTTGTCTCATATACCTCGCAGCCGCGCCGCTCGCTCGCTCGGCCGAAGCCCGGAGCCCCTCCGAGCTCTCGTCATTTATTAGTTTCTTTCTCGACGAGAGGACGATATTCTACGAGAGCCAAAAAAAGAGAAATAAAAAAAAGCGATGAGTTCGCGGAAAGGGAAGTGGGTCGATGTCGTTCAACGTCCGGCCCGGCCTTTTCCGTCCTGTCCGGGCATACGACATATGACCGACCGGGTTGGTCACTATTTTCGCATAAATACATCGACGGCGCGGGGTGACGAAAAAAAATTGACGAAAAAATTCGCAGAGTCCTAACCGAGCGTTCTGCGTTTTTCCGCGATCGATCGATCGATATCGCGGCGCGTCGCCGATCGAATTCTCGTTTGTAGCTACACGCGGCGCGAGTACGGAGGATGGTGGACGATGTATACGAGAGGCGGGGAAATAAGAAAGCGAGAACGGCGTGGAAACAATTATCCAGTGCAACCACAGCTGCGGCCCAGGAATAATACGACTGTGGTATAGTTGCGCAGTGACCAGCCGACGAGACCGGCGTATTCTCATTGTATAACGTTGTTAACGTCGCGAGGGCGAAAGACAGGCAATCGAGTTCCCAACTTTTTTTTGTTTCTTTTTATTTTTCTTTCTTTCGATAACGAGATCGACGGCACCGCAAAAGCCGTATAAACACGCACACGCAGACACACACGTGCCCGACGTCATCGAGCGTGCAGTTACGGTGCACCCGGTGCATTTGCCGCGGCGTTTGCCTGGCGCTTCGCAAAATCAAAGGGGAACGCGCGCGCGTCCGCTTTCTCTTGCTCTCCTGGCTTCAGCCTCTCGCGCGTCTGCGCCGCACGCGCTGTGCTCGCGTAGCTCGCGCACCGCGAGCGCACGTCAATATTCGCTCGGATCGTCAAGCCAAGTGGCGCCACGTGTGACGAAATTTTTTGAGTCCGTTTTGAGACGGACTGCGTGTACACTGAGCTACACAGGATTGCATGCTTTTAGAATTATTATAATAAAAAGGTAAGATTTTCGATATTTAATTATTCTGTCTGAGTTACGTTCTAGCATCGCTGTACTGTTTTGTTTAAATCTTCCCTTTACAGAACAGTTTCAATGCAGTGTTTTAATTCATTCTTTAATCTATTTTTAGGTATTAGCTAAACATTGACATGAATCTGATGATAAAAACAGGATTCGGGCTTGTAACACATGAGCTGTAAATATTTTTCCATAACTGCCAACGACTCTTTTTTCCTCTTCTCTTTTTATCCATGTTCTATAACAGCGGCCCAAAGTCAAGTACACTGAGAAAACGGGGCTCAGGTGACAAACAATAAATACTAAATTCATTTGAAACATGCTATAAGCTTGGAAACAAGTATTCAAATAAAAACAATTTTTCCTACGCGTCTGCCAAGAAGTACTAAAAATATGACAGATATTACTAGGCGACATTGTAATAATTGCGAAAAAAATCCAAACAGGTTCTAAATCGCTATGCTGGCCAGCACTAAGCACACAAATTCTGGCTCAAATCGCTACACCCTAGAACCCCCGTTTTCACCGTGTACTGATTACCGTTCGTCTGAAAGTGCGAAGCTTCGTCGCCATGGGCGCTGTTGTTCCGTCAGTCGATCACGCTATAGCACACTACCGCACGGAGCGAAAAGGAAGGGAAAGGGGTAAAAACGTGCAGGAAAAAACGCGCCACGTGTGTGCATACGCGGTGCATCGCAGACGGTGCTTACTGTACGCGAGACGCGCGGCGGTTCGACGGAGCGAAGGATGCGGAGAGCTCTCGCCATACTTCGAAGGCAGAGAAAGAGAGAGCGAGCGAGAGCCACGCGCGCGCAGGTTTCAATCAGTCGCGCAGTCAGCGACAATGAGCGCGCGCTCGCAGCAGCCGCAGCAGCAGCCGCTGTTAGAGGCTGCGCAAAAGCAACGCCCGACGAGAGTGCAGAAGCGAGGTCGCGGCAATTATTCGCCGATTTTTTCTCTCATTATCCGCGCCGAGGCCCGCCTCGCGCTTCGCGGGACGAAGCGAGAGGGCGCGTCGCGCGTAATGGGCTCCTCTCTCTGACGCGGCGAACTCCAGCAGCAGGCGGAACAGCTATACGCGCGGTGTATGCAGCGCGGGGAAAAGAAGCGGCGAAGACAGAAAAAGAAAACGCGCGGAGATGAGGCGCATATGCATGACCCCCGTGTGTACGCGCGCGCGCTCGAGCAAAACGCAAAACAGCATCTTGCCGGCGGGATTTGCGCGCGTTGCGCTATTCTTAGACCTAGCGACGCGGGACAGGTGGTCGCGCTAGTCGCTCCACGCGTGGCGAACGCCGCTCCGTGCTGTACGCGCTGCGCGCAACATAGGTTATGTACGTATAGTGATAACTTCCTGTGTATTTTTGTATATATGTCTATATATATTTCTAGTTTTACTATTTCCTTTTCGTCGATCCTCATCGTCCTTCTCCTTCTTCTTCTGCTTCTGCTTCTTCTTCTCCTTCTCCTCGTCCTCCTCCTCCTCCTGTCTCTCCCGTTCGCGCCTATTCTTATTATTTTCTCTCTCGGTCTCTCGTCGATTCTCCATCTCGTTTCGCCGCAATCATCGTTAGTGCGCTTTCTACCTTTGCCGCACGCCTGTCGCGCGCGCGTACGCCTTCCTACGTAATACGCGTTGGAATGCATCGCTGCGCGCGCGGCTTCGCGACTCGTGTGCGTCGCGTAGCCGTTGCGCATGCTACGCGACGCGCATTCGCGCCGTGTGCGACGAGCTCGAGACGGCGGATTACAGCACTCGGGGCGTGTGGGAACTTTGATCTTCGGTGAGTGTTTATCGGAGGACGGCTGCTGGTTCAGGCTGTTAGGGTGAATGAAGGTGCAGTTTTTTTAAGCACTTTAGAATTGTCATGGCTTTTTTTTAGCTTTGAAGTTATCGAGATTTGCTAGAGAGGGTCGAAGGACAAGGACATATCGTGTAACAAATAAACTCCGGCTTTTTTCTCAAAATAAATTATAAAAAATAATTATAAAATTACATACGTTCATAGTCCGTTTACACATTTTAGGGTGACACGAATAAACTCCAAGGAAAAACGATGAGGTGTCGACCACGTTTCGCCCGAAGGTCGGAAAAAGGGCATAAACCTCGTCGCAGGAAAAATTCACAAGTTCATCGGCTCGATGATGTCAGCTGCTTATTATCACTCGTTACATTCACGATCCTCATCCATCCGAAAATCATGTGGCAACCGAGAGTGAAAGCTTTAGAATTGTCATATACTTTTTTTACTTTGCAGTTATCGAGACTTACAAGTAAGGGTCGAAGGACAAGGACAAATCGTATAACAAATAAACTCCGGCTTTTTTCTCAAAATAAATTATAAAAAATAATTATAAAATTATACGCCTTCATAGTCCATTTACACATTTCAGGGTGAGACCATCTAAACTCTAAGGAAAAACTTTGAAGAGTTGACCACATTTCGCCCGAAGGTTGTAAAAAGGACAAACCTCGTCGCAGGAAAAGTTCACAAGTTCATCGGCTCGATGATGTCAGCTGCTTATTACCACTCGTTACATTCACGATCCTCGTCCATCCGAAAGTCATGTGGCAACCGAGAGTGAAAGCCAGCGTCGCAGGGCGCCTGGTGCACCTAGACCCCCGCGTTCCTGCCTCGACCTCGACATTACGCCCTTCTTCACGGTCCTCCGCGCGCTTGCATCAGCCTATCCCGCGCGGTATATACACACAAACGTAAGATCCTCGCGTACACCCAAAGTCGCAAAGCGTGCCGGGTGGTCTGAACCGCGACTGACTCGGTGTACCCCCGACCGTCGTTCGCTTCGCAAACGTGGAATGTTTTGCCGACATTGTGGCCGCGTGGCGGCTGACCCATCGCGAGGGCACGCGCGTTGTGTTGGCCCAACCCCGACCCATCAGAGAGAAAAGAACGTGACGGCGTAGCCTTTTTCCAATATACCCGAAGAGCCGCTTGCTGCGTCTTCGGAACTTCTTGGCATTGTCGTGGCCAAGAAGACA
Organism: Itoplectis maculator; assembly: GCA_964034905.1. NCBI lineage: Eukaryota > Metazoa > Arthropoda > Insecta > Hymenoptera > Ichneumonidae > Itoplectis > Itoplectis maculator. Next base: position 3,250,390 of record OZ035855.1, on the reverse strand, counting down.
CGAGGACGAACGCCAGGAAAAAGACATCAAGCTTGTAGCCCGGGGCGGATAAAGAGATTTTCCAGAACGAACAGCATCGTCGTCGTCGTCGTCCTTTCACGTCGCACGGCGAGACAATTAGATTCACGCAGTTGTCGGAAAGTTGTTCCAACATTGGGACACACAGAGGCCGGTGTCCTACGACTCGTAGGCCACAGGAGTTCGCATTGTTGCGGACGTTCTATGTTTGTCTGTGTGTTCATGCACCAGGCGGTTGCTCGGAGGGTCACAAGCGGAGAGTTTCATCTGTATCTATATCTCCCGCTGTTACAATTGACTCTTCCGCGTCCACTTCTCGTCCGGCACAGAGGACGATATAGAGCTTATACACGGTGGACGGAGGCGCGGAACACGAGCGTCCACAGTTGGAGCACCAGTGACTCGCGGCATTGTCCCCGCGCGAACCGCAGGGAGACTTTGGGGGATCCGGGCGTAGCGCCAAGTTATATGTTTCCCCATGGCCGTTCCGTCCGCACCGGTTCTCTCTGCGCGTGTTTGCTCCGCTGGATGCGCGGAATAACTCGATTCGGCAAACAGGGCTGTATATGCTACACCCAGCACGAGTCGTCGCGTCTCCTCTGCCGCCAGTCGCATTCCCCGCACCTCCGGCTACGCTGATGCACCCGTCAAAGCGCGACCAAACCCTCTTCCCCCTTAACCCTCCTTTACCCCCACGGTGGCCCTTCAATAGAAGTAAATTGCGGAGAGTCAACCGCACACGCTGCGAATGCTGAACTAGGCGTAAACTAGACATCACGCTGTCCGCTCGAAAAGAGGATTCAAACATATCTATCCCCCTCTGACCTCCCGCCATGCTTTTCCCACTCCTAAGCCCGCGGCTGCCTCTTTAGCTGCACATCCGTTTGCGATGGATGACGACTGCTCGTGAAACTGCTGTTGCTGCTGTGATTTCTCTCTCTTTGGGATATGAATAAGCACCAACGTCATGTTCCCGCCTTCATGGAAACATAATATAGTGCATATTGAAGGCACTAATGACCAGCAAGACGACGACAAAGACTCGCTGCGTGGGCGACACGTTCGACTCGTTCAACGAGTCTCGCCGTTTTTTTCTCTCGGGTAAGGAAAAAACTAAAGAAGAGACGACTTTGGCGATGCTCGGTGGAAGACGTCTTGACTTTTCGATCAGTGCAAATAGACTCAGGGTTACGGGGATACGTGAGCACACAAATCGCGCTGGAGATCTTTCTCAAAAAAGCTGCAGGATTGACAGTTCGAAACGTCGAACCTTTTGCGAATAACGAAAAATCTGGTTATTTTTGCGAAGCATTGTAACCCGTGGGTAGAGACTCGAGACGTGATCTTTTCTCGAGGAGGAAGTCCACGATCCTGAAAAGTCACGTGTCATCGCGGCGATTCTATATATCTTTGCTACACTCTCCACGATGATGAAATCAAATGTCGGATGATCCCTAAAAATGTATTGGGTGCTTATTTCCATATATTTTTCCACGCCAAAAATTTAGAATAATATTTCGTTTGTCCAAACAGACATCCCACAAATATTTCCACCAAATTACGTTGATCCCTTCGATCGTCACGGACAACAAACAATCCTGAAAAGTCACGTGTCATCGTGGCGATTCTATACAATCTTTGTTACACTCTCCACGATGATGAAATCAAATTTCGGATGATTCCTAAAAATGTACCTGGTGCCTATTCCCATATATTTGTCCACGCCGAAAATTTGGAATAATATTTCGTTTGTCCAAACAGACATCCCACAAATATTTCCACCAAATTACATTCGCCCCTTTGGTCGTCACGGACAACAAGGACGCGGTCAGGGCGCAGGGAAAATAAAAACAACCGTCTCGAGTGATCCTTTTGGCGAGAGCCAACGTTGTCTCGACGACGTTCCTGCCGATCGTCTCAGCTGCTGTCGTGCAGCTCTCGCGGTGTGCGCAACGCGAGAGGAACGTCACGTTCACGGGGATCCTAAAATAACCAAAACCAAGACGACGACGTGCCCTCTCGTCGATGGCCACCCGGAGAAGTGCATCCCCGGTGCCGCAGAAGCTGTGCACCAGCAGCAGCAGCAACTCAGAAGTCAAAGTCTCGAGAGGACTCGAGGAGTCCGAGCGAGAGGACATTGGAGAGTGCGGTCACGCTCTGGCCTTCGCCGAGCCCGGCCTGACAAGCTCTCGATCACGGCGTGAGGTCCCCGCGTTCGGCCCGATATCCTGGAGGATTTCACCGCGTCGCGTCGCCTCGGCAGCGCCGATGCTGCCACCGCGCGCGGGTATCGAACGTCGTTGCAGAGTTGTCCGCGACGCTGGACAATGACCACACGAAGTCGATACCCGATGTGCAGCGTCACGCGCGCGCCGTCCCCATCTCGCCGCCCGTTACTCTTTCGCCGCGTGAGGTCCTTCGCTCTCGTCGTCGACGTCCTCACCGTCGTCCTCCCTGCCCCGTGTTACTGCCACTACACGTGAATCGCAATTGGACGGGCGAGCGCGCGGTAACCCAACGAGAATTATCCCCTTTCCAGCCTCGTTCCGACCTGAGATTCAGACCCTCTTCAAAACCTAAGTTTAGTAGTCCCGCGAAGTTACCGAAGGTTCTTGACGCTCCTCAGAACCTCCAAAAGTGGCAGATTACACTCAGAAAAATGTATGGTTGCCTGAGACGACAACAATGCTTTTGTGGTTCCCGCAACTAAAAATAATTAAACCGGCTGCCAAATGATGGTGCCCGTGACTATTTATATATTAGAATACACTATATTTGACATTGTTATCCCCTGAATTTTTCTCAGTGTACCCAATTTGAGTAAACGGAGACTATCGTGGATTTAAATTTTTATGTTTGAACCTCCAATTAGGTTGTACAGAGTGAGATGAGTCCCAGGCTCTTGTAAACACCTCCATTTTACCCATTTTGATTCAACGAAGGGTATTTGAAGGGTTTAAATTTCAACTCGGGATTGTACATACAGACCTCCAAAAGTGGCATATTTTACCGATTTTAATTCAACGAAGGATATGTGAAGGGTTTAAATTTCAACTCGGGGAGAGACCGTCTATTCATCACTATAGCCACGATCGGTTCAAGATACGGCCAACAAAATTTCGGTCATTAGGAAAACCAATTACCCAACTTACACTGTAATCGTCTTTGTAGGTATTATAATATTTTAATCAACGAGTTTGAAAGTTGGAAGCTTATTTATGAATTCATTAAATTGAAACTTGCAACCGTAGCGTTGATAGTAGCTGGGGTTAAAATTCCCAAAGTTCATCGCAACGAAATTAGAATACTCGCTGATGCTCCAATTATAAAGTCCCGAAAATTGAATCTCCCCCTTCACGCGGCAGAAATTGAGAATAGCCGGGCTATTTTCCTTTCCGCCGGGGTGGTTGAAACTCGTTACCGCCGCGCTCTGCGTAGATCGTCAGGTAGTTTGTAGTAGCTCGAGGAGTTGCCGGTCCCGCCTCTGGTGCCTCGCACACTCGCGGAGTTCACTCGCCCTATTATGCCACACGATGAAAATAGAAACACCCTCGTATTGGGGATACCTCGATCGAGCCGTTATCGCCGATGGATCTACCCGCCCATCCGGGCGATCGAGGCCCCCGCTCGATCGTCCCGAGGACGACAAGGGGGGACGGGGTGAACAGTTCTGTGCGACCCGCTACGATAAATAAATCAGACATTCGAGACCCACCTCGGTTAAAGGCCGAGGAGGCGCGCGGGGTTAAGGCCAGAGTGGCCTCTCTCGAGGGAGGAGAAGAAGAAGAGAACACAAACGAAACACAGACCCGTCCCAGCGCATCCCCCACCACGAGGACGAATCGCCGCGTGGCCCGAGCCAACGGCGGGGTCCATGGGTGCACCACAAGAACTCAGCGGGGGCTGTCCTGGCAGCCGGGCCCAGCCAGGGACACCAGTGTTCAAGCCCTGCTGGGAGATGCACCACGTTCGCCCGACAGACCCGAGAGCGACCAGAAACCATGGTGACCATGGGCAACCACCGTATATTTTTCGCCGTGTTGTCCGTGAAACACCCGGGGGAAAGTCCTCGGAGTAACCGGGAACCATCAGCCGCGGCATAACTTAACCGTGTCGCCCGCAACGGACAATACACGTTTTTCTCTCTCTAGCGCTCGCGCTGCTGGAGTTTCGATCGGAGTTATGCGCGAAATTTCGTGCGTTATGCGCCGGTATCCGGGGGTTATTAAAAAGGCTTTTAATGGCTGCCGCGCAGCCCGCGGAGCGGATTCTCGTTATATCCCACGAAGTCTTAGGTTTTGAACGATGCGCGAGAGGTTAAGGAGCACTGCGATATAACGACGTGACGACTGTGTGGGAGGACACTATCCGCGGCTCTGTGTATACGCAGCTCCAGAGCCACTTCGGTGTTGCTTATATACAGACGAATACGACGCGGCGCGCGCAGCGTGACTTCGTATTATTTGGTGCGACTCGCGACAGTCGCGCCGCACGCGCGTTCAGAGACAGCGAGGGAAAAAGAACAGCCAGGGTCTGCGGTATGACGCGACCACCGAGTCGTTAGGCCACCATTCAGAATCACCTCGGCGCGTCGAGTGACGATTATTTTCCGCCTATCGCGCTGACTCGGGGAATTATAATTTTCGCGAGTTCGGAGACAAAACGACGACGAGCCAAAACGTGTATCTCCGATGCGCAGACGCTTTCACCTCGCGCTGTGCGAATCGCCAGTCGCTAACTCGAGAAAACTCCGGAGAGAAATAAAATTCCCCGACACCCGGACGAACGTTTGATGGCCTCGGTCACGTGATCTCGGCGCCTTATTTATAATCCCGTCTCGAGTGTATATCATACGCGAGCGGAAAGATGCTTCGCTCATACCCGATGAAACTGCGATTGCTATTTTTTTTTACTTTTTTAATGTTTTTCTCTCGTTCGTTCCGCTTGAGGCATTCACAGTGTATTTTTCGTGGAATCTGCGAGGCGAGAGATATACACCTCAGTCGAGTCGTCTTCCTTGTTATCGAAAGTGAATAATGACAAGAGTCTCTCGTCAGCCTCGTACCCCGAGCAGTCCCCGAGATAAACCGATTCAAAGACATTTTCAACCTAGGAACTTACAAGAGACATAGTTTCTTCGTTGTTACTATTTTTATTTTCATTATTCCTCTTCGATATGCCACCTGCTATTAAGAATGTTATATACAGCTCCACACTATTCAAATGAGTGCTGACTTTAAAAAATAATTTTTGCATAGTTTTAAGTATCTGTTGATTATTTTGAATGGTGATTTGTATTGCCAGGTATGTTCTTAACCTGGGAAAAATGTAATTGCAACGGATTTGCATAAATATTAACCGATTTACGCAAACTTTTGAAAAGGTGATTTTCATTCAGTTTTTTTCAAAGAATAAACCGTGTTTTTTTGTTCGATTTGGATGTATCACGTCTCATTGTCTTTTTTTAAAGATAATGAGATATTTTTGCAAATCACTTGCAATTAAATTTTTCTCAGGTCACAAACATATCTAACAATACATATCACCATTGCAAATAAACAACAGATGCTTAAAACTATGTATAAATTATTTTTAAAAGTCAGCACTCATTTGACTAGTGTGAAGCTGTATAACATCCTTAAATTCCTTTCTCGGTGCGTTCACGATATTTTTGAAGGAACGGATACCCTGTCTATTTTTTTATTTTTTAATTTGAAATATCGTTTTCTCTCAAGAGGTACTAGTACCTATAATGAGTTACAAGTACCGAGCGAGACGTTTATCGACTGGCACAGGCGGCAAGACCGTTGGAATCTCGCACTCGAGCCACAAAGTATCACAGTCCGTTCATTCATTCTCCGCGGCGCAGCGAACGGCCCGGAGTTCCTATATAACACAAGACTCATCATTATATATCGCCCGCGCGCGCGTTGATGAAGAGCATCAAGCGCGATGACGGCCGGGGCTTGTGGCCGCTTCCAAAACAACGCCGCCCTTTCAAGCTCGCGCTCGCGCTCGCGGCAAAACGGATAGTCATGCGATGGAGCGCGCAGCCTCGACGGTGGGAAAAAGACAGGCGAGGGCACTGTGCCAGGGGAGATTGGGTCAGGTTGAGGTTCGCCGAGACACGACACAGGCGCTGCCTCCTTCAATGTGTAGTGTCGGTTGGACAGGGACGTCATTATGGCCTTTCATTGCGAAGGAGCTTTTCGTTCGTGTTTTTGGACCATGAAAATAAGCCGCGTTATTTCCTACTTGGAGAGCAGTTGAATTATTACATTTTTTTGGGGTTCTGAATTCATTCAAACATGGATCGAAGGATACGTGTTCAAATTAATTCGACACTGATTAAAAATCTGTGCTGAAATTAATCAAACATGGATTGAATAATTTGTTTTTAAATGGCGCGGAAAACGTATAGAATAAACCGTGCTGAAATTGCTAGCTTTTTCTGTTGAAACGCGTCAAAGACGACTGTACACTTTTTCATATACTCGAAATTTCGCGGTTTTCGTTCGTGTTTTTGAACCATGAAAATAAGCCGCGTTATTTCCTACTTGGAGAGCAGTTGAATTATTACATTTTTTTAGGGGTTCTGAATTCATTCAAACATGGATCGAAGGATACGTGTTCAAATTAATTCGACACTGATTGAAAAATCTGTGCTGAAATTAATTCAACATGGATTGAATAATTTGTTTTTAAGTGGCACAAAAAACGTATAGAATAAACCGTGCTGAAATTGCTAGCTTTTTCTGTTGAAACGCGTCAAAGACGACTGTACACTTTTTCATATACTCGAAATTTCGCAGTTTTCGTTCGTGTTTTTGGACCATGGAAATAAGCCGCGTTATTTCCTACTTGTAGAACAGTTGAATTATTACATTTTTTTGGGGTTCTGAATTCATTCAAACATGGATCGAAGGATACGTGTTCAAATTAATTCGACACTGATTAAAAATCTGTGCTGAAATTAATCAAACATGGATTGAATAATTTGTTTTTAAACGGCGCGAAAAACGTATAGAATAATCCGTGCTGAAATTGCTAGCTTTTTCTGTTGAAACGCGTCAAAGACGACTGTACACTTTTTTCATACACTCGAAATTTCGCGTAGCTACACATTGTTCATTCAGCTAGCGCTGTTCCCGGTAGATTAGGCGCAGGTTGAAGCTGCGATGAGGGACATGAAATACGCCACTGCATCGCCGTTGCCGGACAGGGACATCATTATATCCTTTAATTACGAGGGAGCTTTTCGTCCGTGTATATATCCACCGGGATGGGCCGCTCGTACTCGCTACACGGTACAAATGTACTTCCGCCGCTACCACAAATTCGCTTCAGTAATTGGATTTTCGTTCGTGAGAGGAAACAGAGTCGCCGAGATATACGCGCGGCATTATGTGGCTCACTTTTCCTCGTCCTACCCAAGGCCATATTGTTGCGTGGACGAAGAGTCATTCCGGACACGTAGCTGCTTATCGATTCATATATAATTGCCGTTCGTGTATATATCTGTACAAACCGCGTGGTCGTCGATTCCGCGATGGAGTTTCGCTCGGATTCGTAGGAGCGCGACTACGTGAACGGAATTCCATCGTCGAGGCGGAAACCGACCGAGGTATTCGCGATACTCGCGCCTCGATGATCCCTCGACTCTCGGGCAATTCAGTCGGAAAAGCAGATTGAGCCTCGATCGATCGTTGAACTTGCCGAAGAAAAAAAAAGACGTGTCTGTCTTTTCTTCATCGACCGGAAGACCCGACTGCTATTCGTGTTGGAGGAATCGAGGGTTCGCGAAACTTTCGGCAAAAATGGAAAAGTTCACTTTTACGTGACTTTATTCCTTCATCGTTACTTCCTTCCACAGAAACGACCACCTCGACTCTCGGAACAGTATTAAATTCAACGGCGGGTGCAATGTTATGATTTTCATTCAATTGAAATATAATTCACGGCACAAGCGACTGGCGTTTAATTCACACAATTATTCAACGTTTTGTGGAATTGTCGTCGCGGCGAAGTCACGCGGCACACCGGCTGCCACGATAAAACACAGCGCTCGGTGGTGTAGTTTGTCGCTTTACCTGTTGCGGCGCAATTTACAGCGTCGGCTATGTGGAAAATAAGTTTCACTCTAAGAGGATTATACAAATGAATCACGGCGGCTGGTGCATTCAACGCTTGGGTCGTATAGATACGGCTCGGCGTCCTTGTGGCACGACGACTTTACCGTCACGAACCCGAAGACGCATTTTCTGAGGTCAGGTTTTCCCGAATCCGGTTTACGATAAATCAGGATCGTGGAAACTAATTCTGGCGGATTGAACCGCGGTGAAAAAAAAAATTAAATTTTATTTCAGGCTCGATTACCAGATCCGGCATCGGTGCATAAGGCCCCGGCCACCATGACGTCGAAGGGTCACACGAGGAGGCCAATTCGACGATCGCTTCCAGCAACGACTTCACCGTCACGAACCCGACGACGCATTTTCCTAGGTCAGGTTTTCCCCAATCCAGTCTACGATAAATCAGACTCGCGCTTCGAAATTAATTCCGGCTGATGGTCCGAGGAGAACGACAATACGCGGTGTGTCGTTTGTTAAGTCTCTTTCCAACGAGTCAGGAAAAAAAAGATATATATTTTTTTTCGCGTGTGCTACGCGGTTATGGACGTCCGATTGTCGTCGGTAAATGAAAAAAACTAAATTTTATTTCAGGCTCGATTACCAGATCCGGCATCGGTGCATAAGGCCCCGGCCACCATGACGCCGAAGGGTCACACGAGGAGGCCAATTCGACGATCGCTTCCAGCGACGACTTCAACGTCACCAACCCGACGACGCATTTTCCTAGGTCAGGTTTTCCCGAATCCAGTCTACGATAAATCAGACTCGCGCTTCGAATTTAATTCCGGCTGATGGTCCGTGGAGAACGACAATACGCGGTGTGTCGTTTGTCAAGTCTCTTTCCAACGAGCCAGGAAAAAAATACAGATATTTTTTTTTTCAGGTGTGCTACGCGGTTGTGGACGTTCGATTGTCGTCGCCGGCGATTCAACGCGCCCCGGTCACCGCTCCTCGACGTCAAAGGGGCCCACTCGAGGGGGCGCAATTTCGGAACAATCCCAGCGACGGCACGAGATCTCCTCGCGGTCGCTCCGACAATGCGCGCGGACGAAGGCGGTGGCCGCGTGTCCCCGCCTGCTGCCTCGTCGTTGCTCGCGCGCGGCTCCCTCGTCGTCGTCTCTCGTTGGAACTACTTTCGTTTGTGCCACCTGTGCGCCGCTACTCGAGGCCGGTTATAAAAAAAAACGATTCACCGAGTTTTGTAGAAAAAGGGGGGAGCATGAGAGACGCAAAGGGAGAGAGAACTGGCTGAGCCCGAGAAAAATAAATATATAGATATAGAGATCGTGTTGCGACGAGAAGAGGAAAGGAGGACGCAGAAAAAGGGGGATGAAGAATTGGTCGGTGTATTAAGGGGATAAGAAAACGAATGTGACGCACGAGTCTGCTGCGGTGCTTCTGGGGTCCGAGGGGATTGGAAAGCGGTTCACAATGACCAATACACGGTTGATGCCTATATATGTATTTTTATTTTTATTCTTTTTTTTATTTTTTATTTTTTTATTTGGTGTGGTTCCGCCAGAGTGTAGTCTGGATGCAGCGAGAGCGAAGCTGTGTTCTCGTACAACGAGAGGACCACCACGGCATCGTTCTCCATACGCGAGAGTCCACCATCAGCCTCGTGTGTGTTGTATATAACGAATCGAAGTGGAATATACGCGGCGCGAGTCGATGCGGAGCTTAATTCATCCTTAAGGGGTCTACCCTAATTAGAATTTTCAAAAAATCGATTTTTTTTTATTGCATTTTTCGAAAGTATACATATTTAAAAGTATCATACTAAACTTTTATGATGATCCTGGCAGTCTACGTGTACTTTTGGGGGACGCCCACTGTGGTACTTGAGCGCGTTAGGGTACGCACCGCAACCCGTTAAACGCGTTTTTCTCAAAATGACGTTTTTGGACGGCTTGTTGATGAAATCTCCGAAACTATTCAACCGATCCTCACCAAAATTGTACCACATGTTCATTATGATTATAGCTATAGCGCATATCATACGAATTTTGAAATTTTAAGTGTAACTATTTTTTTTTCTCAAAAAACGATGAAAAAAAACGTGATATTTCGAAGTTTTTGAAAAAATGGCCGCCATTTTGTCATTTTTGATCAAATCAAAAATCGTATGATATGCGCTATAGCCATTTACCTAAGGAATCTAAAACCATTTTTAAAATTTTTTTCCTATCATCCATTCCAGAGATTTCATCAACAGCGCACACCCATCTTTTTTTTTTACCTGTCTTCTCTTCCATTTTAGTGTACAAAAACTGAGTGAAATAAATATGAAAATTTTTTTTTGTGTATTTTAAGAGTATGTTTTTTAGGCCTAACACTTTTTATATCCATATTTATAATTTATACCGGTCAAAAAAATTCGTGGAAATAGTACTTTTTTTGGCCGTCTAATTAGGGTAGACCCCTTAAATCCGATGATTCACGGCGATGTGATACTCGATTTAGAGCACTCGCGCCGTCGACGTGTAGTTTATCGGCTCTCCGCGCACCCCCGGAGAATTGTGGCTTCGATGGAGATACGAAATTATGACGGGTCGAGGGAGCGAGAGACCCAGAAAGGGCCGAGAGAGATGGAGAGGATTGCGGGAGTTTCGGGACCCGGAGGGAAATCAACCAGACACGCGAATGGTGACCCACATGTTTGGGAATTACCGCGAGCGGATTCCGAATGGGGCGAAACACCGCGGGGCATTTTTTGTCTGCGGTATTCAATTACCAATCTGACGCGTATTTTTTTTTTCGGAAGCGAATATTAGTATATAAATTGTATAGTAAAAATAAATTCCTGTTCAATTATTTATTAAAATTTATCCAAATTTTATGTGGTGTTTAAGGGCTTGATTGGAAATCAACCAGACAGGCAAATAGTGACCCACATGTATTTTATTTTGGAAGCAAATATTACTATATAAATTGTATAGTAAAAATAAATTCCTGTTCAATTATTTATTAAAATTTATCCAAATTTTATGTGGTGTTCAAGGGTTTCATTGGAAATCAACCAGACACGCGAATGGTGACCCACATGTTTGGGAATTACCGCGAGCGGATTCCGAATGGGGCGAAACACCGCGGGGCATTTTTTGTCTGCGGTATTCAATTACCAATCTGACGCGTATTTTTTTTCGGAAGCGAATATTAGTATATAAATTGTATAGTAAAAATAAATTCCTGATCAATTATTTATTAAAATTTATCCAAATTTTATGTGGTGTTCAAGGGTTTCATTGGAAATCAACCGGACAGGCAAATAGTGACCCACATGTATTTTATTTTGGAAGCAAATATTACTATATAAATTGTATAGTAAAAATAAATTCCTGTTCAATTATTTATTAAAATTTATCCAAATTTTATGTGGTGTTCAAGGGTTTCATTGGAAATCAATCAGACACGCAAATGGTGACCCACATGTTTGGTAATTACCGTGAGCCGATTCCAAATGGGGCGAAACACCGCGGGCATTTTTTGTCTGCGGTATTCAATTACCATTTTGACGCGTATTTTAATTTTTTTTGGAACCGAATATTAGTATATAAATTGTATAGTAAAAATAAATTCCTGTTCAATTATTTATTAAAATTTATCCAAATTTTATGTGGTGTTTAAGGGCTTGATTGCGACTTTTCACTTCAGCAAAAACCATCAATCATGCGGGGCCCCGACGAAATTGGCTCAAAATTGGAGCTCGTCGGGGGACGTCGCGCAAGCCCTTGAAATTGGAGGGAAAATTATGGCAAGAGACTCCGGGCCCGCACGATCGACCTATATCTTTCGGTGAAAAATTAAGCTGTCAGTTTGTCGAGTCCGGGTGTTCCGTCTCCGAAGGCGAAACGTAATAGCGCGTTATTCCCGCTGTAATGATCGTCGGCCCGCGGTGTGTACTACAGTCGTCCCCTGGTTGCGTATGTATTTGGTGCGTGCGGCGCGGGGAGCGAGAAATTATTTGCAGAAACGAGATTTTACGAGTGGTCAGTTACCGGGGCGACTCGGCGCGCGTTGCACGTGAGGCCAGAAGTCGGAAAATAAATGCGGCAATTAAAGCCAGGAGGCGAAACGCGGAGCTCGCGATCCTTTCTCCCTCGTCGTCTTCGTCGTTCGTCGTCGTCGTCGTGCGGGTTTGATTAACTCGTGCACCGCGCGCCACGTGTATTAACACGAGGTCCCGCACGTTCGCCGCGCACGTCGTTCGCAAATCTTCGCGTTTTGCGTGCCGCCACCGTCGCCCGGGCGGAGCGCGCGTGAGTCTCTCGCAGCGCTGCCCCCCGAGACTCTCTCGAGACTCTGTTGTGCCTCGGCATAAGTAGCCGGCGCTCTTCTTCGACGAAATAATTAGCTCACCGCGGAGAGAGAAGAAGATTGCCCACGCCGAGAGGCAATTTAAACACGCGCCATGGCAAGACGCGTCGTATAACATACACGACTTCATTTTTGGCAGCGAATCCCGCGGTTTCTTCGTCACTCTCCTCGCTCCAGGATCGTAATGAGATGTGGAACGGTGAAATTTAAAGTACCACGAGAAAAAAAGGCACGCGGTGAATAAATTACTTGCCGCGGCCCTTCCGTATTTTTTTCTTAAAGCGTTCTTCAAACGTGTTTACATCGTTAAGTGGAACGAAATTGTGTCACTGATTTTGGAAGTTGAATGAAAATTTTTATAGTAAAATTGGACGATAGGATTCGCTACTTGATATTTTTTATAGTAACGAGGCTAATCACACGCGCTGGTGTGCGTGCCCGAGATACCTTTACGCTGCTGCGCTCTTGTAAAGCTTTAAAAGGGTAAATCGCAACTAAAAAACCCTTGTTTAGTTGACTAAAAAAAAAAAGAAATTTTGGTCGAACAGTTTGTCAGAAATCGTAGATCTGGCCGCCGGGCCGAAAAGCGCCCAAATCAGGGTCACGAAATTTATTTTTTCAAAATATCGACTTCTAACCTATACCATCGTTCTCAAGTCGCATATTCTACCCCTGAAAACACTGGTTACAACCCTTTTTTAGTTGATTTTGAAAAAAAAATATTTTTGTCGAACAGTTTATCAGAAATCGTAGATCTGGCCGCCGGGCCAAAAACCGCTCAAATCGGGGTCACGAAATTTATTTTTTCAAAATATTGACTTCTAACCTATACCATCGTTCTCAAGTCGCATATTCTACCCCTGAAAACACTGGTTACAACCCTTTTTTAGTTGATTTTGAAAAAAAAAAATTTTGTCGAACAGTTTGTCAGAAATCGTAGATCTGGCCACCGGGCGAAAAACCGCTCAAATCGGGGTCACGAAATTTAAATTTTCACAATATCGACTTCTAACCTATACCATCGTTCTCAAGTCGCATATTCTACCCCTGAAAACACTGGTTACAACCCTTTTTTAGTTGATTTTGAAAAAAAAAATTTTGTCGAACAGTTTATCAGAAATCGTAGATCTAGCCGCCGGGCCAAAAACCGCTCAAATCGGGGTCACGAAATATATTTTTTCAAAATATCGACTTCTAACCTATACCATCGTTCTCAAGTCGCATATTCTACCCCTGAAAACACTGGTTACAACCCTTTTTTAGTTGATTTTGAAAAAAAAAATTTTTGTCGAACAGTTTATCAGAAATCGTAGATCTGGCCGCCGGGCCAAAAACCGCTCAAATCGGGGTCACGAAATTTATTTTTTCAAAATATCGACTTCTAACCTATACCATCGTTCTCAAGTCGCATATTCTACCCCTGAAAACACTGGTTACAACCCTTTTTTAGTTGAATTTGAAAAAAAAAATTGTTGTCGAACAGTTTGTCAGAAATCGTAGATCTAACCGCCGGGCCAAAAACCGCTCAAATCGGGGTCACAAAATTTAATTTTTCAAAATATCGACTTCTAACCTATACCATCGTTCTCAAGTCGCATATTCTACCCCTGAAAACACTGGTTACAACCCTTTTTTAGTTGATTTTGAAAAAAAAAAAATTTTGTCGAACAGTTTGTCAGAAATCGTAGATCTGACCGCCGGGTCAAAAACCGCTCAAATCGGGGTCACGAAATTTATTTTTTCAAAATATCGACTTTTAACCTATACCATCGTTCTCAAGTCGCATATTCTACCCCTGAAAACACTGGTTACAACCCTTTTTTAGTTGATTTTGAAAAAAAAAAAATTTTGTCGAACAGTTTGTCAGAAATCGTAGATCTGACCGCCGGGTCAAAAACCGCTCAAATCGGGGTCACGAAATTTATTTTTTCAAAATATCGACTTTTAACCTATACCATCGTTCTCAAGTCGCATATTCTACCCCTGAAAACACTGGTTACAACCCTTTTTTAGTTGATTTTGAAAAAAAAAATTTTTGTCGAACAGTTTATCAGAAATCGTAGATCTGGCCGCCGGGCCAAAAACCGCTCAAATCGGGGTCACGAAATTTATTTTTTCAAAATATTGACTTCTAACCTATACCATCGTTCTCAAGTCGCATATTCTACCCCTGAAAACACTGGTTACAACCCTTTTTTAGTTGATTTTGAAAAAAAAAAATTTTGTCGAACAGTTTGTCAGAAATCGTAGATCTGGCCGCCGGGCCAAAAACCGCTCCAATCGGGGTCACGAAATTTATTTTTTCAAAATATCGACTTCTAACCTATACCATCGTTCTCAAGTCGCATATTCTACCCCTGAAAACACTGGTTACAACCCTTTTTTAGTTGAATTTGAAAAAAAAAAAATTGTTATCGAACAGTTTGTCAGAAATCGTAGATCTGGCCACCGGGCGAAAAACCGCCCAAGTCGGGGTCACCGTAGGTTAAACAGTGCTGCAGCGCTCATTACGACAAACTGTCAAATCTCGCGCTTTTAAACAACGAACGGCCGATCTTGACGGTCCACGACATATCAGAGGCCGAGTTATATTGCCAACAATGGTTGCTCATGCACTTTTTAATAGAGGATTGACAATTAATTAATAAAGCCAAGCGCGAAATTCGTTGACCTCAAGGCTGCAATTTATTCTATTCCACCGCAAAGATCTCGAACTTCTATCTCCCGGACTTCAACTTCCGTGAAATTCGTCAGATTAATTTTCCCCGGAGCCCGGAAAAACGGGTTCGCCTGGGTTCGCGCGCTCCGGAATTCGAAAGTTTAATTTTCCCCCCGACAATTTTGGCTCTCCGCTCGAACACGTTCGAGCGTCTCGTATCTTCCGCCCGCCGAGCCGCTGCTGCACAATTTCCCGGTACGTTGAACCGCTCAGGCTCCCCCCTCCCCCAATTGCTCTCGTAGCGAAACGACACCCGGAGACGGCGATCCTCGAGGGCGGACGCGGAAGGTCGTGTATATTTTTCGCTCGGCGAAAATTCACGGATCGTCGAGTACTTCGGTGTGTGCGGCGGCGGCGGCGGCGTTCGCATCGCCAGGCCGATAGAGCGAGGGAAAAACAAAAAAGAGAGAGGAAGATGAGAGCCGCGGACGGAGGGAAGCGAGAGGACCGACGAAACACGGTGAATGGCTTCGTTGCTCGAGCTTTTAGCCGGAATTCCAATATAAAACCTCGGCGCTTGTGCGCAAAGGCAGAAGCAAAAGGCGAAAGCTCCTTTCATTGCGCTTCCACCCTCGCCGCATCGTCTCTGGGGTGTTGTACGGTCATTACGCTCACCCGGTGAATTTCGCCGGTTGCTCAACGGGTGCAAGACGCACCAGCGGCGTCAACGGGTCGGAGGAGAAGGAGGAGGATGAGGAGGACGAGAGAGGAAGGGCATGAAGGGTAGGGGTAGGTTTTAGGGGCGTAGCGCCGGCAACAGCGGCGGCAGCGTGAAACACACGCCAGACCCGTCGACGTTATTGAAATTCGCGGCGTTAAAAACGCTCCGGCGTTCGGTGTTAATGGGCGCGCAACACTCGGCTGATTACAGAGCGGCGGAAAAAGGGATCTCACGAAGCGCGAAACTGGCTAAGTGGAGGACGAGTCAAGAGACGCGGGACACGTCTGCAGTGTGAAATAAGGACAGGGAGGTAGAAAAGAAGAGAGCAGAGAGAGAAGTGATGAACGAAAGGAGAACCGAGAAGGACCACCTAGAGGGCAGCCGCTAAATCCTCGCGCGCCCTAAGCGTCCTTCGCACCGGGCTCGAGACACTGCAGCGGCGACGGAAAAACGCGAAGCCTCTCGTTTTTCCTCTCTCGCTTCGACGCCTCCATCTTCGCTCAGTTCGCACCTCCGCCGCGCGCGCAATTGCCGCGTGCGATACATTATAGTGAAAGCAACAGCGACGACGACCCACCGCGCGGGACTAAAGTGTCATAATCTCTGGTTTAGGTCACAACTACGCAGCTGCCAAATTAGCCGGTGTGCAGCCAATAACGTGACGGGCTGCTTTACCGCTGGGTGCGTCGAGAAAAAATCTTGCTGCGCCGAGATTTTTCATTAAACACGCTGGCCGGGTTATTATGGTCCGGGTGTGGTTATTGCGCGGCTCGTAAAGAGCGTTTAATCGGGAACTTATGGGCTGTAAAGAGGAGCCACTAAAATTGCTGCAGCGAGAGGGAAACGAGGGTTTTTTTTCTATCGCTAAATCCGAGTTAGGAATTAACGAGGAATCAGGTGTGATGTGCAGTCGTTTCACTGCACCGAATAATTTCCGAATTTCCAACCGAGTCCCAGCGCGTACACTCAGAAAAATCGTTAGTTGCGATTACCAATCATTGGTTCGATCTACCAAAATATTGGTTGCTGTTACTGAAAAATTGGTAGCTCTGACTAACGATTTGTAATCACAACTTTTCATTTTTTTCAGTGTACGGTGTCAAACGCTGCTGATGTGGACAGCCGTTTCGTTACATTTATTCCTGTGTTAGCGACGAAACATTGTAACACTTTTCGCTGTAAGGGCAAGAATGCAAGTATCATGTATGATTTTTTATTATATCGTGAATGAATTATTCGCTTTTCTCAGTTTTTATCGAAAAATTGAAGAAAATAATCGATTTTTTCATTACAGAATCATTGTTTTCTCTACCGGGTAATTGATCTGTATTTTTGTTTGCGAAAATCAAAATTCTGACTAATTCATTAAGGAGATTCACATTGCTGGCGTCTGTATTTCATTTTTCGCTTCGATTCGTTGATAATTCGCGAAAAACAGCACTTCTGAAATTTTGAGATGGAAAGTCGGTATTTCACACGCCCTTAACAGCGCTCATTATCACCGTGATTGTTGTGGACCTATAAAGACACTGTCTTGGTGTTGTTTCTAACACTACATTTTTAACAGTGTAACGGGAAAACTATGCCATTCCCGCCGCAGCATGGAGAACAGCAGCAATGGAGAACGATGATCGCATCACCTGCTGCCTCGAAGACGTCGAATATATCTCCGATCTGATCCGATCTCCGAGAAACTTCGCCGAGGGTCCCACGAGAGTGTCGCGACACCTTTAAACCATTGTATGTCTCGGCCACTCCAAGATCATCTCCTCCACTTCACTCTCGGGCTTCCGGAAAATCGTATCCCGCCCCGTGTCGCGTAGTAAAATCCCGCTATGCACCTCTCGATTCACCTCGGCTACTTCATTCATCCTTCGCCGCTCGGCCACTCGATTCACAGGTCCGTCTCGCGCGAACCGGACAATCCTGGACGAGCTACCGAACGTTCGTGTACACACAGACACGGAAATATCCAACTTGCTTGCGTTTTCCAATCAATCCGACCGTAACCCAAACGCGAGTCCGTCGAACCCTTTGACGCTCTTTGGTGTCGCACAAAGTATACAGTAGCAAAGCACAAGCGGCGATGACCGAGTCCATTGACGACGACGAGAGGCGAGAAAAAAGATGTAGTACGCGAGCCATTTCGACAATGGTCCGAGCAATAATAGCAGGCGATGCCATTGGCCCGCCTATCGAGTCGACGTAGTAGCAGCCGTAGTATAATATCCCAGGCAAATCCCCGAGGCTGAAAAATCCATCCCGTTCATTGACGACACCGGTTCGTCGTGGCCACTCAATGGTCGATACCCCTGCGCGTGCTCCTCAATTTTCCCTCGAGAGTCCGCGAGTCGTCGCGCGGGCGCGACACTCGGGTGCTCGGGTGAATTGGCAGGAAGCCCGGACCGCTTAACTCCTCGGCTCTTGGCTCTCAATGAGATTATCATCGGAGCCGCCCGAGGCCACCGCTTCGAGACTTCTCGAGCCTTCTCTCGCTCCTCTTCGCTCGGATGCACCGCGAGCGAAAGATTGTCCGTGCAGACACTTCGGGGACCAGCTCCGGACGCTTCTCTCGCGTCTCGTTCGCGATTCATTCATCAGTTTGTCCGGTCGGAGAGTGAAAGACACGCCGGACGCTTCTCGCGCAGCCGTTGGAGCGACGCGCCGAATCTATACATCACGTTCGTCTTCGACGGCTTCGCTCGATGTCTGTGGGACACTCGGGGAGACGATTCACGATTCACGCGACTCATCTGGTCGTTACGTGAAGGGGAGTGAGAGAGGATCAAGAGGAGGGGGTGAGAGAGAGGGAGAGGGGGGGGGGAGGGCGAGAGCCACACGCAGAGCGGAAGGTGCGATCTGGTGTCCACGCCTTCCGCACGTCTCTCCGCAGCTCCCGCAACGCCCGGGACCACCTGTCTCGCGAGAGTCTCCGGGACGTCGCGGCTAATCTTCTCCGTGGAATCGCCTCGACGCCTCTCAAAGACGTCGCGGACTATGCGGACGATCGACTCTCGCGCGCTCGTTAAACTCGAGGACGAAGAGGCCAAAGTGTTTTGCACACTGTGAAACCTCTTCGTTCTTGAGTCTCGTCGTCGGCTTGTCACGTGGCGGGAACCGATTTTTCGGTCAGGTGCTTGAGAACCGAGCTCGGGTCTCGTCCTCGAATCTTTTCTCGGTTGCCGTTGGATCGTCGTGTATCGACATTTTTTTTTTTTTTTCGCTGTGTAAGAACATTTCCCTTAAGGGCATGTGTAATATCGACCGCCTAAAATCTTCGGATGTGCGGTTTGTCACGAATTATGAATGGGTCGAAGGGAAAAGTAAAATACAGACGCCAGTAATGTGAATCTCGTGAATCAATTAGTCAGAATTTTGAATTAAAAAAAAAAATTACAGATCGATTACCACCAGATTTTTTTTTTTATCAAAATTCTGACTAATTTATTCACGAGATTTATATTATTGGCGTCTGTATTTCAATGTTTATTTCGATCCGTTTATAATTCGCGAAAAAAGCATATCCGAACTTTTGAGGTGTGCGTCGGTATTTCACATCGCCTTAACGTCGCTCGTCGCCGATGACGAAACAACGCTAACTGGATCGCCGCGAGGAGCAACTTTTCGCCACTCGGCCACTTATCGGGCCGGCTATTCGCGCGCGCTTAGCGCGATTAGCACAAGCGGAGTCCGACGCGAACGCATATATCGGTCGCCTCGCGCTCCGCCGTCGCTTGGGTAACTCGCCCGGCTAAATAAATTAGTGGAGGGGTGCGTGCTGCGTGCGTATGTGTGTTTTTTTTTCCTTTCACGTGAGCGCAAGCGCGCTAATGGATTCGCGACTGGTTGGTTAGCTCTTTCTGTCTTTTTCCCTCCTCTCGCTCTGTTTCTCTTCAGCATCGCGTTGCCAGGGTATCTCGTTCTCTGTCTGTCTCTCTCCGTGCGCGGCGTATATACAGCTACTACTACGGCTTATACATATGTATAGGAGGCTGTGCGGGAGCCCGGTGCATCGATTAATTTCTATGGTCCACGCTCACAGGTAAACCGGGTGTTCCCGTTCCCCATGAGAGAGGGAAATAGCGGGAGAACGCCCGGAATCTATTAAGCTTTATCAACTATACACGAGAACCCGGACTTATATCCGACGTTCACTTTGCTATATATTGCATTTTGCGCGTCTTTCTCCCTGGACGACGCTGCTTCCGCGGAGAGTGCTGGGAGCACAGTGGATTTTCAAGAATTTAAAGAGCCCACCTGTTATTGATTTTTGTTTTTTTTTTTGCATACGTTTCATGTGGGCGATTGTGAATAATTTATTGTGCCCTGGGGAGTGGACAATAACTGCGGTATTTCGCGATTTTCGAGCCACCAAATTTTTAGGAGCTACCGTCGTCCTCAAGTCACAGATTCTACCCTCGAAAACACTGTTTTCAACCCCTCTTTAGTTGATAAAAAAAAAAATATATATATATATATTTGACGGACCTGTCAAAGTTGCCAACGACAAATGAATTTCATGGGGCGAATAAAGCGACGACAAGGACTGCAATATTTCGAGATTTTCGAACCACAATTTTTTAAGAAGGGGGTTCATTGATTTTTAGAACTTAAGAAAAATTGTTAATATCCCTAACATTTTTCAACATTTAACGACGGATACCAAATAATTAAGTACAAATTAAAAAATTGCGCCTCACCGCGAATATCTCTCGCGAATCCGAAACCTGCTTTGCTTCCCATTGATTTATTTTCACTCTTCGCACGATAACAAAAACAAAAACTCCGCTAATTAAATAATTAGAAGCTCCGTGAATTCGCGAAGCGTGCGGCCACCGTATCTCCGACGGATCTTCCAGCGTTTATGCCGCATGCAAATGACGTTGACTTATCTGCACGCGAAAGCTCATGTTGCGAGCGCCTGGCCAGTTTCGTGGGTTGATATTCTCGCACCGGAGCTTCGATCGAGCTGCCGTGTGACTGCGCGTTACTCGCAGTTATATACATATATACGTATTTTTTTCGTTCATCTTTTCATCTCAGCCTGTTAACGAGGCGGAGTTGTACGAGCGATCAACCGGCGAACGAGAGAGACGGAATAAAACGCGCGAAGGCGAGGAGAACCGCCGCGCCCGCTTGCGAATTATAATTGGTACGTAATTAATGATACCCCGGTGATATTTGACAGCCGTTCGACGTCCGCTGCGTGGTACGCGTTACGCATTTCCTGGCGCACCTCCCGTCTCTCGTTCCACTCTCTCCGTCTCTCGCTGGTCCCTTGAGTCTCCAGTGTCCAAAGTCCTCGTGTCCTCGACGATCGCCGCCACGCGTTTCGCTATAGCTATTTTCGGAACTCAATTACCAAAGGTGTTATTAAATGGGCGCAGAGTGCGGCGGGATAATGTAATGTCGTTTGCGGATACGAGAGACTGACGCGAGACTGCGGTGGAAGTGAGAGAGTGACGGAGACCGAGAGTTGGAAGAGAGGGAGAGTGAGAAGCGCGCGTTGCTCATACTCGTCGCGTGTGTCCGTTTAATGAAACGTGAACTTCGTAGGCCTGGCGGAGGTAAATGTGGCGTGTCGATTCGATCGATACACGTCATGCGCGATAAGTGTCGACCGGACGTGTGTTATAAGCGCCGATATATTTAAAGTGCCGCGATCGGTACGGAGATTGATCGTCGTGCACCGAGACCCAACAATGACACACACACACACACACACACACACACACACACACACACACGACGTCGACTTCGTCTTTGTCCTGTTACGGTTACGTATTTATTGGTGATTGGCATGAAAAAGATTGGTTTTTTTTATTATTTCCTCAAAAAGCGTAGTACACGTTTACAATAAATTATGGATTCAAGGTGGAAGGATTAACACCATCGACTATTGTATAATATAATTAATGTTGTGTATACTCACCTAAAATCGTTTGGTAATTGGTAAATGGCTTAATAAATTTGTTAGAGTGTTTGTCTCGTGTGTCAGTTGATGTTGATGTTGTTGATGCTGTTGTTGTTGTTGTTTTTGTTCATGTTGTGATTATTGTTTATCGTTTATTTTTTGTTTGTTTGTGTGTTGTTTCTTTTTTAATGTTCTCCCCTAGCACAATCGTCAATCGTCGTTAATATCACAAATACATTATCGATAAATAAGTGCATTACTTAATTTCGTAATGATCGAGATTGCCCTTGCGACGTCTCAGGGCAGTCCAATTGGCACGGCTGTCGGACGATATTGACCGTCTCACGTTCGCCCTGTACTCGTCCTCGTACGCGTTCAGATAGAGATTCTTAAGGATTATTTGATTATCTAGCTCGGACGGCGGCAGAAACCTCTTCGAGCGGCTCTGCTGCTGCGCCTCGAGTCCGTTCAGAGTGAATTGCTTCGATTTAGCGAGCGCCTCCGGGCTCAGCGCCTGATACGTCTGCGCTACCGTCGACTTCGGACGTACGTTGCTCAGCGGCGAACGTACCGAGAGCAATTTCCTGTTCTGATACGTGGCGGTCGTTTCCTCGACGGCGTTTCTTATTCTCTTGGTACGGTGCTTCTTCACCTCGGTCTGCTGTTGCCTGTTGCCGCCGTCATTGCTGCTGCTGCTGCTACTGATGCTGCTGCTGCTGCTGTTGCTGCCGGTGCTGCTGCTGCTCTCGATCTCCGGGATCTCGTTACCCAACCCGGACTCGGCGCTGGATCGCGTGATCGTGACGGCCGACGCGGCTACGGCAGCAGCAGCGGCGGTGGTCGTCGTCGTCGCCGACGTTTGATTATCATTCGCATCCACGGCGTGCTTATTCGTCTCGAGCGTGCTGCCCGTGGTCGTCGCTACCTCGACCGCCTCGTCCGCGACGTTCAATTTATTCTCTATGATATGTTTGAAGAACGCGTAAATCTCGCCGACCGTGAAAGTCGTGCCGTTTCGCACGGTGAACTTGTCGATGTTCATCTTGCGTATGAGCTCGTCGGTGCCGTTCTGCGTCTCCAGTATCGACAGCTTCTCGTTCACGTAGCCGTTGATGAACTCGTAGAAGCCGCGGTAGTAACTCTTCGTCTTGTTGCCGTTCTTCTTGTTCCTTCTCTTATCCTTCGTCGCGTGCGACTTCTTGTCCGCGTGACCCTCGAGCTTTCGCCTCTTCGACTCCTTGCGGCTCTGCTTCGCGCTCCAGCGCAGCGACTTGTTGTAGAACTTCATGATTCGCTCGAACTCGCGCTTCAGCTTCGCGTACTCGCGCTGATTTCGCACCTCGAAGCCGTCGTGACCGCGAGTCGAGTTGTTGCCTCCTCGCCGCGTCTCTGCGAGATCGACGTGGAAGAAATTCTTGCTCATCAGGTTGAGCAGCTCGTGCATGCTCGCGTTGGTGCTGTTATCGCCGCGACGCGAGTCGATTCGTCGGAGTTTACGATAGACGACACGCAGAAAGTCGATCATCTTCTCATCCTTGGAACGCGACTTGTTCCTGTGACCCGGGTGCTTCTTTCGCGTCGACGACGACGACGACCCGTCGACGGAATTGTTCGCCGCTGTCTTCGACGCAGCGTCATCGATCTTGCCGTCGATCGTGTTGTAGATCCTCGCGAACTCCGAGCCGACGGACTCTTCGCTGGAATTCGACTGGACACCGTCGTTGCTCAGCTCGACCTTGGGATTTCGCTTGGCACCGTGAGGCTTGTTGAGCTCGAGGTGCAGCAACTTCTTGCCGATTTTTCGGAAGAAGTCGATGAACTTCCTGTAACTCGCGGTTGAGTTACCGGCCTTCTGCTGCTGCTGCTGATGCTCCTGCTGCTGCTGCTGCTGCTGCGCCGCGTCGACGGATCTTCGTCGTCTGCTCCAACGCAGCCGCGGATGCTGACCCGGAAGACACGCCGGTAGCTCTAACGGACTCCACTTGCCGCCGATGCAAGTGGCACCGGGTGGACCCTCGCTCAGCACGTAGCCCTTGTCGCAGTCGTACATGATCTGTTTGTTGTTCGGCACCTTCTTCACGTAAGGACGATAGTCATAGACGCCCATGTTGCCGACCAGCAGGACCTTGCCGTTCTCCAGGTAACCCGGAAACGAGCAGTACACCTCGACGCAGTGGGGTATGTCGCCGATCCAATTGCCATAACTGCACTCGACGTGACGCGACGAGTTCGAGGGTCCGCCGCCCACGAGCTCAAAGCCATCCTTGCACTTGAACACGGCGCGCATCCCGTGATCGGTTTTCGGCGCTATCACCATTCCGTTCTTCGGTGACTTCGGCATCTGCTTGCATCGCGCCGGCGAACACGTCGGTACGATCGACCAGGTGCCGTTTCGGCATACGACCGGCGTACTATTGGCCGCGAACTCGTAGTTCTTGATGCATGTCACGAGAAGCTGCGAACCGTGCTCGACGACAGTTACGTTGTTGAGATGATCGCGACCGAGGCTGACGACGGTTACGTGGCCCTTCTCGATCTGCGGCACGACGCACGGGGCAAGACAGTCCGGCAACGGGTAACGCCACTTGCCGTCGATCTGACACAGCGATGATGTGTTGCCCTGGAGCTTCATGTGATCGTTGCAACGGAATATCAGACTCGCGCCCAGTCCGGTGCCTTTCGACAGAACAGAAAGAGTCTTGTTTAGGAACAACGACATCAATGACAAAAAAAACATGGGAATTTCCCAGATCATGCCGTGCGAATGGTGAACGAACGGTTCTCGCTTATCGACTACAGGACATCAAAGCTCTGGAGCTGGAAAGTATTAATACGCGGTACGCGGCCCAGTCGACCCATCGTCGTTTGAAGTTGCGCTCGGCGAACTCAGCAATCCCGAGTTACAATTAAAACCCTTCAAATACCCATCATTGAATCAAAGTGGGTAAAATATGATACTTTTGGAGGTTTATATAAGAGCCAAAGAACCTCATCTCACTCTGTACAACCTAATTGGAAGTTCAAGGAGGTTCAAACATAAAAATGTTAGTCCACAGCAGTCTTCGTTTACTCCAATTGGGTAATATCTGCCACTTTCAGAGGTTTTGAGGAGTGTCAAGAACTTTCTTTTACCCCGTGGGACTACCACATTTAGGTTTTGAAAAGGGTCTAAATTTCAACTGGGAATGATTGGTGAAAACCCGCGAGCTACCGATCAATCGTTACGGTCATTGAAGGGCAGCAAAAAAAAGGTCAGGTCTTGCGGGGATTTCCGTATCATATTCACCTGACTCGATGTTCTCGATCCAACCGTTGTACAGAACTCCCGGCGATCCGCAGTTGATCTCCTTGCAGACCGGCGCCGATCCCGACCATCGACGATCGGCGCTGCACTTCCGCGTCACCTGGCCCACCACGTTGTAACCGTAATTGCACTCGTACTGCACTATCGCGTTGTAGGCCGTCGAGATGAAGCGAGCCTTACCGTGACGTGGATTCTCCGGTTGCGGACATTGAACCGACGTCACCTTGAACACAACAACATCCCTCTCTCTCTCGTGACTATCGCAAACTGCTTTCCACTACAAACTCAACCCACCCAATCCCATACGACGTCGATTTTCCTGCACTTTGAAAAATGTATAGTCGACTGTGTTGTACCACATATCTGCCTGAGAGGATAACAATGTTTTTATGGTTCCAGCGTCCATAATTAATGCAACCGGCACTAAATTGTGGTGCTTGTGACTATTCAAAATAATAGGATTCACTATATTCGGCATTGTTATCCCACGGATTTCGTGACGTCACCGTTCGTAACATCGCACCCTACGTCGATCCTACCTGTACGCATTGCGGAAGTTCCTTGGGCGACCAGGTGCCGTCGGCCAGGCAGATCTTCTCGGTCTTGCCGACGAGCTCGTAACCGTCGACACAGTGATAAGCCACGCGACAGTCATAGGTGTAGCATTCGCCGGCGTGCCAACCGTTTGGTATGTCGTTCGGTGCGCCGCAGCTTCGCGGCTCGCACGCGATGTCCGGACCGAACCAGCTCGCGTTCCGGTGCATCATGAGACACTTGGCCTTGGGTATGCCCGCGGGCTCGTAGCCGTGATCGCAGAAGTACTGCACCTCGGTGTCGAGGTCGAAGGTCGTCTGCTCGACGGGCGCGTTATGCCGCGCGTTTCGGATCTTCGGCGGATCCGAGCAGAAAGACGTCGCCTCGCGTTTGCACGAAGGCGTCGTGCCGGTCCACTGTCCGTCGGCGCGGCAGCTGCGTTCGGCCAGGCCGACGGTGAAGTAGTTCGGGTCGCACACGTAATGAGCGCGATCGCCGAAGAGACGGCCCGTCACCGTCATCTTTCCGTACGCGATCTCGTTGAGCTCCGGACACTCGCGCTCTGGTTTGATGCACGACATTCCGCACGCGCCGTCGCATCGACACTTCTTCTTCTTGCTCTTGCAGTCCTCATCCGTCGAGCATTTGCGCAGACACTTTTGACCGAGCAGGCCAGCTTGCTCCTCGTCGCGCGGACACATCGCCGACGGTGAGTTTCGCGGGTTCTTGTAGATTCTACCGTCGTCGTCGACCTCGGGTTTGCCGTAGTCGTCGTCGTCGTCCCAGTCGTCATCGTCGTCGTCGTCGTCATCGTCGTCGTCCGCCTCGGTCACCGTTGCCTGTTGCTGGAGCTTTGCCTCCGACGACAGCAACGCTGACAGCGCGACTGCCAGCAGCAACAAAATCGTAGCACTCGGTCGCATCGCAAAAATTGTTGTTTTTGGCTTGATGAGAGTCTTCGAGTTTTTTGCTTCCAGAAGCGTATCGACGGACGATCAGCGGGAGTGCTTCTTATCGTTTGCAGAGCGCTTTCTTCGCTTCCGTGTTTTGGTCGTGTTTGAAGTTCACATGGCCCGCGGTTGGCGCGGTTCGAGTCGAGTCGCGGCGGAACTACGAACGAATCGGCCGGCAGAATTTTCAGAGGGCCCGCGATTCGCGATGTTCCATGAGAATTCGGTTTCTCTTGCAATAAGGAGCGGAGACGAGATTCGCCGCTTAAAAATTCATCGTCGACGCGCGCGCGGAAATCGGCCCGACCCGTTTGCACCCGTCACCCAAGTCCTCTCACGCCGGGACGCGACGGCGATTAATTCGGGACTCTCCCTTATTGCTTTCTGGGCGGACTAAGGTTTTTGCGCAGACTGCGGTTCCGTCGACGGAGCTCCGGAGGTCTGGAACAGTCGCGAGAGCGCCGGTGGCGCGCGTCAAGCCGCCGACGCCGCCGCCGCCGCCGCCGCCGGGGGGAACGACGTCGTGTGGGCAAGCGCAACGCGCTCTGCGCATCGGGGCTGCTGTTCAATACATCCCCGCGGGTTCGCGCAGCTTCCAGCAGATGGCGAAAAACTGTCTGTGTTCCTCGTAGCTCGCGGAGGTCGCGATGATAGAGACGACAAAAAACGCTCCGTGCATAAAACGACAGTCGAATGCCCGAATTCGAACCCCACATCTGCAAACAAAAAAGAAATGCAGGAAAAAGTGTCGTCTTTCTCATAACTCTAACCTGCATCCCTGGACTATTGATCGTCGGTTTGGGGGATGAAGGAGAAAGTTGCGGGCGGATATGAAAAGCCGCGACAAATTCGCTCCACTCAAAAATACCCGCGAACTCGCGTCACGATTTATTCTATTTTTCCGACTGAAAAGCGAAAACCCTATCCAAGCGACTAGTCGCTCTATGTATACAAGGCGCGCGCGTGCCAAGAGATCCATGCATACGGCTCGTTCGGGCGGAATATGTAAGTAGCTCCGTGCGCGCGAGGCGCGCTGCTCGATGTCGCGGCCCAGTCACACTTCGGGAATGGCATTTTCGACTTCAACGAGAGGGGGTGAAGGGAGTGAGGGGATGGGGAAGGGAGGACGATTCAGAAAAGCGGGACGCGAGGCGAGAGCCCGGGACGAAGGTGTTAACACGTGAATGGGTTGGGTGGGGAAGGGTTGGGGGAGAAGAGGGAGGCGGCACCTGTGCAAGCTCAGACGCGAGTTTTTCGAGTACAATATTCAAAAGGTGCACCTGGGCGTCTGGCGTTTTCACCGTTGGGTTATCCGCTCGAAATTATTGCCCCGTCGTCGATGCGCCGCACGCGCTGCAACATTTTTCACATCGGGCCGTGTTGCCTGATCGCGTATGGAATAACGTGCCATTTTTCTTCAGGTTGCATTTTTCCCACCCGAGAATTATTACGTCGATCGGTAAGCGTGGCACGAGTGATCGAATGGATACAATTTTTTTTTCGACGCTTTCGGCTATTAGGAAAATACATTTTCCTTGCACCGACATCAGTGGGCACGCGGTCGGTGTGTGGCTTCGGCGGTCTCCTAAGTTAAGCAGCTTGACTCGCGGTCAGTACTTGGATAGGTGAACGCTTAGCCACACACTAATCTGCGCGTTAACTGTTGAGCGGGAGGCAGTTTTTCTGACTTTCTGATGTATTCTCATACAGCAAAAAGTCAGTAAAATACAGCCGCCTGTATCGGTACAGTTTTTCCGCAGTTTCCCTGTGACCCGAGTGCAAATGCGATACAGTAGTGCATTAGGAAAGAGTGGCTGCGGATAACACTCTGGGGGGAACTCAATAAATGGAAGGGGATGAAAGGGAGTGGGGAACAAGAAGGGCCGTTTCGGGAAAATCGTGAAAGCCTGAAGAAGGCATACGTAGGAATCAAATTAAAAAAAATAAATTTTCCTTGCAGTCATCGATTGTATGCATTGACCGTGAGAGTGTCAGGAGCTGGCTGTGGAAATCCTTCGTGTGGTCTCATTCCCAGGCGCGTCAGCAGCGGTCAACCTGTGGGATCGCCCCGCGGGATTCTTGCCGTTATTTTTTCAATTTAATATTTGCATACGACGATCTGCATGATAAAGTAGCAATTTGCCTACCGGCGCGAAATGAGGTCCGTAGCTCGGAGGAGGCATCAGCATCAGCTTCAGCATCAGCATCAACTTCAGCATCAGCAGCAACAGCAGCAGCGTCGTCGTTGCTGCTGAGAAATCGTCTACAATGCACAGGGTTTGTCGTCCGTTGACGCCTCGCGAAAGGATCAATTCTCACGTTGGTACCTACAAAGTTGTGAGAATGAGCACGACGGCCACGACTTGTTGGTCCGTCTCGTCGCGGGAAACGCTCACGCCCCGCCGGCCGGATAATCCTCGATTATTTCAGAGTTAGGCTGGTCGTTAGGGTAAGACCGTGTAGTCCATTGTCCGTCTAACGATCGTAATCAATCGGTTCGCGCGCGCGGTTCAACGACACGGGGGGGATTTTTTTTTGCGCGTAGGCGAAATCGTCGGCTCAGCGTGCGGACGCGCTCGGCGATGTCTTCTTATCCTCCTTCAATCCTATCGGCTCTCGCAGCAGCAGACGCAGCCTCAGAGCTCAGGTTCTCGACGTTCGAGTGTCTGCTCGATGTCTTCATTTGTCTTATTCAAATGAGGCACCTTGAGAAGGCCTTTGAATTCCATCGTTCGCGCGGGCGAGACGCACAAGCGGAGTCTGAGGTCTGAGTCTCTCTTCGTGTCTTTTATTTTATCTCTTATTTTCCGTCTGCAGCCGCTTCCCTTGTCTCCCGATCGTTCGGCGCACCCTGCGGACGAAATGAGACCCCCGACCCCCCACGTGTGTGGCTATATTTGTTTCTCCTTCAATTCGAAGCGACGAATGTATATCGTCCAGGTCATTTCGCGATCGTCTCGACTTCGTCTATCCAGAAATTCAACGGGAAAACTCCTGCTCCAACTATTCTATTTATTCGACCTCCCGGGCCCTGATAACGCCAAAGGGTCCATTTGTGTCCATTCTAAAGTCCCCTACTTGACTTTCCATTTTCACGCTTATAATGTCAGACAAAGCAATCGTTACTGAATGCTAATCTTACACTGTTAGCAACCCAGGGTCTTAAACCTAATTGGTGTGGACTTTTGATCAGTGTTAAAAGTAGCACGTTCCAGGGTGTTAAATTGATATAATCAGGTGTGTAAAAATTGTTGTCCTCGTTCATGAAACTTTCAACATATTTATGTTTTGGAGAGGATGATACAAATCCATAAAACGCTATCAATCAGTGATGACTTATTGAACGAACAAAAGCCGACGATGTCGTTGAACTTCATTCAATTGTATTCAAGTAAAGTGTGTTTGATAATTTGCGGTTATGATGCAAATTGACACCTGCCATTGAACACTAAAAGTTACTTTCGATGCGTTGTCATCAGGGGGTCTGTATCCTCTTCGTTTTCTACTCGTTGCAGCACATCCTCCTCGATCTTCCAAAAAATTTAAGGAAAACTCGGGCAAGCGCTGCGCAGATCCGCAGAAACCTCGTTTTTCGTGTTTATCCGACCTCGCTTCCCGCTCTCGATACAAATCAACGCGTCGGACGCGGCTGCCGCGGTTTTCGAAAATGAATGAGGGTCGTAAAGACCGACGACGACGACGTCGCCGCTTCTGTCGCGCTGAGATGCACACACCCAGAGCAGTCGACACGCTCGCCTCTCTGTCCCTGACAGCGCGAGCGCGCGCGCGTCGGTAACTCGGTAGCCGAAAGTGGGAGTGGCTGAGAGACAAGAAGACAGCTCTGGGTCGGCGACATCTCTTCGGCGCCTCGTAGCCGCGCGCGCGATAGCCGAGGAGCCGAGAAGACACAACCCGAGAGAGGTTCTCAAACTGGTTCTTGCAGATTCGCAGCCGTCGCGACGACCTGACGTCCCTCTCGACGTGTCGCAGCCCAAAAATAATCACACGCAGTGCGGACTCCACCAAAATATGTATTTTCTGTCATCCACCTCGTCGATTCGTTTTCGCTTCAAAAGTCCCTTCGCCCTCGCGAACTTCGTCCACGTCGGGAGTTTGTATTAGTAGCAGTAAAAGATTTTTATTGACAATACGTTTACAGATTTTTTTTTCTTTTACATAAAAAAAAAAATAGTATATTCATGGGGTTTAACCGTACACGCATTGCCAATAGGCTTATCGACCGGAGTCCTTCAGCCAAACGCTTCCAAAAACTTCAGTTTGTATTATTTTTCTGGAAAAATATTATTCTCACTTCGCTCGAGATGAGAGTCTCTTCTCGCTTCTCGCCGGCCGCGCAGATCCGATAAGCGAGGCGGACGTCTCTCTCGCGTATCGCTGATGGCCGCCCGGGACATCCCTCGCGTCTTTCACGCGCCGGGCGATGCAGCAACTGCGTCAATTCGGGGCGAGCGATTTCGTGCCTCTCCGTCGTTACGTCCCCGGTTACGCAGAACCGGAGAACACGGCGGTTTTGCTTCCAAAAAGCGAAGCGAAGACACCGAGGTCCATTTGTCGTCGGACCCTGCCCGCTGCTTATGCGTCATAGTAGTGTCCGACGATCAAGAAAGACCGTCCAAGTCTCGAGACTCTCGAGTCACCTTTCGTTGACGCAAAAAAAAAAACGTACCTTTTTTTTCGTCTCCGAGTCGATTCCAATCGAACGACTCGGCGCGCGCACACGTCGCGAGGACCTCGTTACCGGGTCCATTATCGCGCGGGACCGGCCGAGCCATCGTTCCCTATTCAAGTCGCCTATGGCACAATCGGACGCTGCTGGCTCGTCGCATCGCTCAGCCATTCCGCAATGACACTGCGGAATTATAGTTACGGCGAGGGGTTCGCGCGACGTGGGAGCCTCGTGCCGCACATACACAAGATACCCATTTCGTTCTCATCTCCCATCCCCCACCCCTTCTAACCCTCGTCGTACTGCCTCGCTCCGTGCGTCGTCTATACGTGTGTACGACCGTCGCTCATGGTCATCGCTTCGTCCTTCGTCCCAATCAGTTTGAAATCTTCGTCATTCACGACTCTCCGCGAGCGCAAACGACTGTCAGCTGCCGGATTAGGACGACGACCAAGGAGAGATTCTCGCTGAGATGACGATGATGCTGTTGCCTCGCGGTGGTCGCGAGTCGGAATATCTTGAAAAAAAAAATAAGGATATAAAAATAAAAAATAAACGAAAAACCCTGGGAACCGTGACGACGTCGTGGTACGTTGCGAGCTGACTCGCGTCATTAAGGGCGTGTTCGCGTCTCCCGTTTATCCTCGTTTCGCTTGCCCCCCGCGCGAGCCAAGTACCACTCGCAGCGCTCACGTATATCCGCTAAAACCGCGCGACCGAGACGAGAGCAAGGCGCGTGCAAGACGCGAGACTCGAGTCGAGATCCACTATCCGATGCTTTCCGAGAGAATATAAACGAACGTTTACACGGCGGATCGTCTTACGTGATCGCGGTGAAGAATTTTCACCCGCTGCGCGAGTGCGACGTTGAGTTTCCTATTTCTATGACAGCAATGGTGGGAAATTTAAACGCGGCGTAAAAAATGGCGCTAGTAGGGAACTATCCAGGCCCGGCCAGGATCTCATTAGCCCTACACTCAGAAAAATGTGTGATAGACTTTGTCATACGACATATTTGGCTGAGAGGACAATACAATGTTAAAAATATTTTGCATGAATTTCCATTATTGGTAAAGGAAGCCTTTTTACATAAACGGGTATATTAAATATGACACATAAATGGAACGCAAAATTACAGTATTTTCTACCGAAACCGATTGGAAATTTAATATAAACGATAAGAAACTGAATATAAAAATTTGAAATTTGACCACACACGAGTATCAAATTTAATGTATCAGCTGATGAATTAAATTTTCAGTAACGTGATTTCAGAAACATTTTAAATGCTTTTATGCTTCTCGCGACGGTACCAATGACTATTTTGTATGGTAGAGTTCACTATATTGGAATTTGTTCTCCTATGGATTTTTTTCAGTGTATCAGGGCCCTACCAGGGCCCAGCCAGGACCCGATTTAAGCTCAAATGTACGGCCATAGATGTTTCGCCCAGAGCTAAGTCGATTATAAAATGCAACTTAATCGAATAAAACTCTAAGCAAACCCGGAACAGTCTCAAACCGTAACCAACATTTATACGTCCGCACAGAAATCCAAACCAACATTTATTATACAGCGGATCATTCCGCGCGATATCGCGACGAAGAATTTCCACCGCTGGCGAGTGACATTAAGTTTCTCAAACTACGTTACCGGCGCACAAGTTTCGTATCATTGTGCGACTCGCGGAGCGCATTGGACGCGACTGGGACGACGTCGAGTCGACTCGGTTACGTTTCCTCCCCGCGGGCGTTTAACAGTCGCTCACTCTCTCTCCCTCTCTTTCGCCGCTACGAGAAGTCCGCGCGCGTCGCTCGCGGAAAGCATCGACGGAAACTTCCGCACCGCGCCTGCGATTCAGTCTCTCGCGGCGGCGGCGACGGCCACACGAAGAGACCGTGTACGAACACTCGGAGCGCGCTTTGAGTTTGCGAATTTCATGGCTTCTATCTCGCGAGCTCAGGTTTCTCGTTCCTGCCGCCCCGTAGTCGCCGGAGACGAGTTCCTACATTGAGTTACCTTTCGAGCGAGCGTCTCAAACGCCTCTTTCTCCGCGTCTCGCGTCTCTCTCCTTCTCTCCGCAATTTTCCTTTTCATTCTCCCGAGAAAGCTACGCGAGAGCTCGGCGCCCACTTTAGTCGGAGAGCCGGAGCGGGAAAAGCGAGTTGGCCGGGGAGAGTGCGGAGTTTTAGTCCTTTAAAGTATTATCTCGACGAGGCCACACGTAAGACCCGTCGGGACGGTGTTGACGAGCGCGTTGACGTCGTTTTCCCCGGCGTTATCGCTCGCGCGGGTTACAGAGACGCGGAGAGAAAGAGAGAGAGAGAGGATTTCTCTCCGTTATTCTTCTTCTTAGCTTCGTCTTCTTTCCCCCTCCTCCTCCTCCTCCTTCGTCGACGTCGTCACCAACGTTGACTCTCTTTGTCCTCGGTCGCCGAGTTTTCTCGGGATGGAACTTGCGCGTCGCGTTTATTGCACGGATGCACCTCGAGATTATTCCTTTCACGACGCGGAGCATCAAGACTCTCACTTCGATGTCCCTTCGCTCGCTGCGCATTCGGCGCATGCGCCCTGCACGACCGAGCAACGGCGGCGAAGGCTTTAACAACGTCCCGCTCGCAATTCAGAAGGCAATTGAATTCACGTTTCCATCCATTACAAGTGTCCGGAAAGGATTACGGATTGCGCCCAGCGAGTTGCACACAGCGTCGCAGCACGCTGCATCTGCATCTGCAGTGGGGGGAGGGAGGCAAGAGGGACCATAAACAGAGTCCCCGAGTCACGCTCGCACGTGAATAAGAGCTTAATGTTATACGAGCGTTATTCGCGAGCAGCGCAGGAGGAACCTGGCGGGGATATACGTTAAATTCTTGATGATACCGAGCAGAACGTCGCTGCGCACCGGACACGTTATTCCAAAGTCCGCGAACAAACGGATGAATTATTTCCCGCAGCGAAATTCGCAGCGGCCGGTGATGCGACGACCACTCGGCGGTGGCGCGTCACGCGAGATGCATATTTCGCGCGCATTGTCGGTGGAACATTGTAGCCGGCGACGTGTGAGCTGATATCGCGCATTGTGTTAAATATGATATTTTTTGGACACATATAATTCATAATAGTAATAAAGAATGATAGTAATAATGAATAATGAATAAAACAGTGGCAGGAATTTCAGTCGCTAATATGAATTATTAACTACAACTTTCCGGGGTTCACATTTCCTGTCGGGATATTAATTAAAAAAATTATTCTGCTGGAAATATCATTTTTTTTAATATGCAAAAATGTATAAAGTCTCAGTTATTAGGGCAGATGTGCCGTTAGTGGACAGTGTACCTATTGTGTCCATTTTTTTAATTTTATTCGACAAATTATATTTTTCCTATAATTTCATGTTGACATTTCGAAGAAATTCAGATAAATTCGCCGATTGATCTACCCCATGTTTTTTTTTAGTATATTAAATCTATTTTTTATTCCTTTGAATGTGATGGCCACAATCGGGCCTAAGGTGGCCAAAAAAAACTAGCTTATCTAATTATTTTTATTCAATCTTATAATAATGAGAAAAAAATTACAGGAGACCCTGTAGAACGAATTTGCCAGTGTACCTATTGTGTCCATTTTTTAAATTCTATTTGTCAAATTATACTTTTCCTATAATTGCATGTTGAAATTTCGAACAAATTCAGACAAATTCACCGATTGAACTACTTGATATTTTTTTTTTTAGGAAATTAAATCTGATTTTTTTATTCCTTTGAATGTGATGGCCACAATCGGGCCTAAGGTGGCCAAAAAAAACTAGCTTATCTCATTATTTTTATTCAATCTTATAATGAGAAAAAAATTACAGGAGACCCTGTAGAAAGAATTTGCTGGCTCAACGAGGAGGATGCATGTGCGATTCGCGGACGTTGTGCGCGTGCTTATCGCGCGCGCGCGCGGTGAAAGTCCCTTCGTTCTTGACGCGAAGATTGCCGGTCTCGTTGAGCGCCGTCGTGCGCGCTCGGCGCGCCCTCGTGACGCGTTTGGGTCACGATTCTGTCCCCGCGTCGTCGTCAGCCGCCGCAGCAACAGCAGCGCCAAAGAACTGCGGCTACTCCAGTCCTGTCCGCAAAACTGGAGCACCGTGAAGTCTCAAGATCACAGTAATTACGTTCGGGACGCGCGCGCGCGCAAAAGCGAATTCGCAAAGCCCGACGCGATATATTATGTGTATATGACGCTTTGGCGCAATGCAATTAAGCCGTCACGAGCGCAGCGACGAGCGAGTGCATCATCGCCTCCGGTTTCGCCTCGGTGACGGAGAAATCCGAGTTTGCTTTGATTTCTTTTTTAATCCTCGCAGCCGCGGCGACTGAAAGGACTTTTTCCACGCGGGAGTTTGACTGACGAGAGTGAAAATCCTGCGAAGGTTTTTCAGGCGGTTCCAATTTAATTTTTTTGCATAATAGTACATTACGATACAAGTGCGAAAAAACTTTTTCTGACGAGTGTGAGTTTGCAGCGCGAGCCGAAGGCGAGTGCTGCGATCACACGAGTCCGAAAAAGGTTTTTCGCACGCGTATCGTACAAAATTTTATTTCACGACGTCGGAAAATGTGGTATTACGCACGCGAAGCGTGCGTAATATCGCGTTTTACGCACGGAGTGACATAATAGTACATTACGATACAAGTGCGGAAAAACTTTTTCTGACGAGTGTGAGTTTGCAGCGCGAGCCGAAGGCGAGTGCTGCAATCACACGAGTCTGAAAAAGGTTTTTCGCACGCGTATCGTACGAAATTTTATTTCACGGCGTCGGAAAATGCGGTATTACGCACGCGAAGCGTGCGTAATATCGCGTTTTACGCACGGAGTGACATAAAAAAATATATATATATTACGGTGGCCGGTTTTTAGCTCTCATCCGTGTGACGTATTTTTTTAACTCTGTGTCTAATGACGTATTTCAGGTTTACCATCTAACCATAAACTATACGTGTGTTCTCGAAAAACGAATAGAAATTAGAAAAGTGTCTGAATTTAATTTTTTTGCATTAAAAATCATCATCCGTCAATCGTCATCAGCTCTCATCTGTATGACGTATTTATTTTTAGCTCTCTGTCCAATGACATATTTCAGGTTTACCATCCGACCATAAACTATCCGTGTTTTCTCAAATAATGAATAGAAATTTAAAAAAGTGATGTCATACGATTTGTCGAACACACATGATTTGTGCATTCACGAACAAACACATTCGATATTTTATGGCCGACGAAAAATTCTGTCCTACGACCATAACTGTCGAGCGACCAATTAGTAATTCAATAGCCCCGACGCCTTCGACGTTCATCCTCTCTCGCTCATTCACCATTATATCTAACGACGAAACGAACTCGGCGGAATTACAATACGAGAAAAGCGACGCGACGTGTCGCGCGTACCGTCACGAAGTTCCTGCTGGCCCCGCGGGACCGGATCACCCCGAGCCGAGTGTCTTTCCGGTTTAAAGTTCCGCATCATTGTCCCCTCGCTAATTATCCATTCAGAATTACTTCCTATGTGCCGCGTGTATCGCGCGCCGATCGTGCGCGGATGTGACGCTACCGCGCCGCGTCTCTGCGCTCGTGTGTCACGCGGATGATGCCCTCAGTCCGATAACCATTGTGCTTGTATATTATTCCGTAGTCATATTCGAATAACGTCGTGACGCAACGAAGTCGCCGGTGGAAATGCAGATGGTCGACACCTGTGAATCAATGAGAACTCGTTATCGACGTATAATAACATAAATAAAACGAAAAAGATTACAGTGTTTCATAATAATAAACGACGTATGATAATACACTGTAAAAAAAACTGAATGAAATTTAATATACATGTGTAGGAAGTTGTTTCGCAGATACAATTAATTAAATGTACAATACGTAATTTGTATATAAATGAAAGCGAAAATAATTAGAACTTTTGGCAAAACTAACTATGAACTATCGGTACCGGTGGGAATTATTATTTATTTTCAATAGGCAAGTTATCGCACTAAAAAATATTGTTAATACAAAATTCTAACACTTTCTCAAAAAAATAAAATCAAGATATCGTTATTTTGATTTCCGAAATGATATCTCCGAAAAATTAAATCACTTGCAATCGGATGAATCCCCGAAAAAACGTTCGATGCTCCCCTAAAATCATCTCCCGCGCGTTGTGTGTGCAATGTGCGCGACGAAAAAAAAAAATCTCGTTCAGCGCAGCGCGCGTGCATCGCCGCGTTTGCCTCGCTGCCTCTCAAAGGCGATAATACTCGTCTCTCGCTCGTGGGAGCGGCGCGTACGCCATTTGCACCTCGGGACACTCGGGCTGGCAGACTCTCGGGGGTCCCGGGGCTTTGGTTCGTGTGTTATTTTCTTTTTTCGTCGTTTTTTTTCCTTTCCACGGCTACGCGGCGGTGGGTGAACCTCGCCAAATTACCTTCTCGTTAAATATTTCAGGCAATGCGTTATACACTCGCACGCCCCCCAACGTATTACAAGCGACGGCTGATTATCTGCTCGCCCGCTCGGGTGGGGTTCGCGTGTCGGGCCTAACGACCGTTCGCGCGCCGCCGCCGCCGCAGCATGCGCAGAGCGCGCGCGCGCGCGCACGCGCGCTGCACGTTGCACCGCAAGTGCAACACGCGGCGCGATCTCGAAAAAGCGCTTGGACCGCGCAGCCGCGATCGTTGCAGACGCGGCGCGCGAGACTCCCGCGCGCTTCTCTGCTCGCCGCGTCGGTACCGAAACATGCCACGTATCCATCACGATCTCGTTCACCCTAGAGGCGATCGGGGCCGCCGATGCGCGCGCGCGCGCTGAGACCGCGGAGCAAGCGCGCAGGCTCCGAAACGATCCTCGGGGTGTGTTGCCGTTTGTACTACACGTCGCTCGTTTCAAAACCGCGAGGAACGTGCGCTCCCTCTTCCAGGTTGAAATACTTCGGTGCGCGCGAGAATCACGAATTTCGCATCTGATTTTGCTGCAACGAACGAGCTCCCCGCGAAACACGTT